>JAKGUB010000557.1:19870000-20605000 GCA_026261675.1 Hippocampus mohnikei | reverse complement strand
TGTAGAAATATGTGGAACAGTATGTGAAAAGTGTTACATTTAAACTGCTGCAAATAGCCTTGAAAGTGCAGAAAAAACATAGAAGACCTCAATGACAAAATGCTGGTTCGAGTCCAGAGAAAACATTTGAGGATCGTTCAGTGGTCCACCGCATCCTCAGATGATTGGCTTGTGAAACATGATTAGCTCTAATGTGGGGGCAGCCTATGCTTTTTTTCGGATTTCATCCCAAAAGTATAACGCAGTAGTGGAAAACTGACGTTTTTTTTTCCTAATCGGTATTCCATCTTCATGGACCATTGTGTAGAGCTTAACTTCTGTCAAAGGTCACTTACATTGGCCAAGTCTCAAATGACCTCAAGTCTCACCATTTCACTTATGACACTATTGCCCCTGTACGGAAATTTTACACCAGGTGCAGACTACTTTCTGTTACCAAAGTTTCAGATGAGTCGGGGGCACACTAGAGAGGCACAACATGGTCCCAAACATGCTATACTAGACCTGCGCCAGCATGAAAATGAAGCTATGCCCATTTTTATCCGAAGCGCACAGGCACCAGTCTACTAAAATAGGACCAGAGTCTGTTGGGTTGAAAAACTGAAAAAATAGGGTCCCTCCAAGCTGTCCAACGAGATCACTGTCACATTTCGCAGATATTCATACCTGTCATCACTCACAAAGTAATCTCTAAAATGAGTTGTGAGGTCTTTCAGTCTTTGCAATGGGTGGTGGTGAACATGTTTGGCCCAAAGCCCATTGATTTGCACAGTGTGACTCCTGACTGTAAGGTTACACTCGCGTTCCAACACCATGGTGCTCGGGAAACTTAGCATGCAGGGTGACTCGTTGCAGCCTTTTGACTTCCAAACGGCTGAAGGAATCTTGCAACTTGAGGTTTGGCCGGCCATGGTGACTGAAGGCTTGATAAAGTCTGGTGTGAGTGTAAGTTAAAGTCAGCAGATCAGTTCTGCATGAGATAGTCCACTGCTATCAAGTTATCAAAGTGTTTGTCTCGAGTTGGGATGAAAGCAGTTTTGTGATTGTGTGAGCAAAAACAGATGCTGAGTGTATACTTGTGTGGGATCTTTGTCGTGTGCCTGACAACATGTTAAGAGACAAAGATGACAACACAGTGCTGTGATTGTGGCATCAAAAAAATCGATATCAAGGCATGGAGTTCATCCCAAGAATTCAGAACACTGAAACTCATGAGTTATAGTTTTTGAGATGTAATGGATGGATAGAAATGTAATTATCTTCTCTTCCAAACTGCGAATGGTTGGCAACCAGTTCATGAAGTCCCCAGCTTACTGCTCAAAGACAGATGGGATAAGATCCAGCACACCCGCGACCCTGGTGGGGATAAGAAGATTAGAAAAGGGATGGATAGGTGGATTGTCTTCCAAATTCTTTCTGTTCTGTACAGTCCTTGGTACATTCTTCCTGCATAAGTGGTACATTTAAAGTTTCAAAAAGCCAAAGAAAAAGCCAAACGCTCACTGAGGCAAACCTCTAGACAACAAGGTCTCAGACAATATGCTAAGATGGCGTCATGCAAAAATGAAAAAGGAAACCAATCTGAACTCGGTTGTTTGTCTACATATGGTTGAATATACTTCAGCTAAGTCCAGAAATAGTCAAAACTAATATGAGCTCAGCTTCCAAACAATGCATTGTCCAGGGGTTTTCTCTGACTTCCCTTTATGGCCAAAAAAGAGCAATGTGGTGCGCAGGAAGTTGTTGACTGAGGGGTCCTAAACAAAAACCCAAACAAGGAGGCCAGTAAACAGGAAAGGCACCTGGTTCAGGAACGTGTTGCCTTCAGGGACCCGGGACACACGCTGCAACGCTGTGTTGTTTCCTATCGATTCATAAGGTTTCCTCATTGACGGATATCCTGTTTGTGTGTGTGTGTCTGTCTGCATGTGTGTGTGTGTGTGTGTGTGTGTGTGTGTGTGTGTGTATGTGTATCAGTGAATCTGACAAGGTCTCAATTTGTTATTACAGTGATACATCTAAAACTGGTCTTACTAATTGCAGAGAAGAATTTGCTCCAGTAGAATAAGGAAATGTGTATGTGTCCACTGACCTTCACAGCGGTTGCGCTTATTGCATTTAAAACAAACACACCCAAGCACACACACTCCTGCTGGGTCTGCAAAGGTACGACATGGCTCCAATCCCACCGCTTGATTAGCCCAAGAAATTCAACCATTTCTCACCTTGCAACAATAAATAATTTTTGGGTGAAGCGAGATGACGTGAGGAAAAAGGAGTCATGCAAAAATCCCAAGAAGCAACCGATGATTCGCTCATCAGAACGATCAATCGAGGCCTAAAATTATCATGATCAATTAAATCAGGTGTGTTTGACTAGGGAGGAATCGAAGACAGACGGCTTATGGCTCTCGAGGAACCGGAGTTCCCTAACCCTGATGTACCTCCATCAATTATCTACCGCTTACTCGGGGTTGAGTCACAAAGTCGGCAGTTTCAGCAGAGAAACCCAGACTTCCCGCTCTCTAGCCACTTCTTCCAGTTATTCACGGGGAATCCCAAAGCGATCCCAGGCCAGCCGGTAGTCTTAATCTCTCCAGCGTGTCCTAGGTGATCCCCGGGGCCTCCCGCCGGGGGGGGGGGGGGATCATGCTCAGAACATTTTACCGAGGAAGTGTCCAGGAGGCACCCTGGGCCTCTTCATCTGTCTCTTCTCAACATGGAGGAGCAGTGACTCAACTTTGAGTCCCTTCCAGATGACCAAGCTTCTCACACTATTTCTAAGGCAGACACCCTGCAGAGGAAACTGTGGATAGGAATGTAGATCGACCGGTGAATTGAGAGCTTCGTCTTTTGGCTCAGTTCCTTCTTCACCACGACAGACCGAAACAGAGTCTACATCAAAGCAGACACTACACTGAACCACCTGTCGATCTCTCGCTCCATCCTGCCCTCATTTGTGAACAAGATCCCAAGATACTAGAACTCCTCCACTTGGGGCAAGATCTCATCCCGACCTGGAGTGGGCATGACTGAGAACCGTGGTCTCAGATTTGGAGGTGCTGATTTTCATCACAACTGCTTCACACTCTGCTTTGAACTCCTCCAGTGAGAGTTGGAGAGCAGGGCCGAAGAAACCAACAGTACCACATCATCTGCAAAAAGCAGAGATGTAATACCGAGGCCTCCAAATCCGATTCCCTCATCTGGACCTCAAAGTTCTGTCCTTAAAAGTTATGAACAGAATCGTGACAAAGGGCAGCCTTGGCGCTGTCTAACCCTCACGAGAAAAGAACCTGACTTACTGCCGGCAATGAGACTCAAATTCTGACATTAGTGGTACAGGGACCAAACAGCCCGTCTTAGGAGTCTCGGAACCCCCAGCAGGACTCCTCGGCACGGTCAAATGCCTTCTCCAAGTCCACAAATCACATGTAGACCGGTTGGACGAACTCCCATGCACCCTCAAGGACCCTGTCGACAGCGGAGGGGGGGGGAGACCTGATCCAGTGCTGGGACTAACAGATGTTCATATATGTATATATTTGTATATTTTATATGTGTGCATGTGGATGTGTGTATGGATGGAGCCTGCAATGGTGTCGAGTATAACATTGAAACCAGCGCTCAATATAATGCAGTGCAGTTTTACATCAATGTAAACTAGAACCACAGAGACAAAAAACACACAATTGTACCGGATCTCAATATGTATTATATTGAGGTTGTTCCTAATGAAGTGGTCAAGGAGCGTATGCTTCTTCCCTACTTGAATTATTTGTAAATGCTGCAATGCTCTCAACTCTTTGGTAAACAGTTTTGGGTCAGCAGCATTTTCACATTGCTTAATCTTCACAAAATATTCATACATCCATATTTCAAAGCTATCCCTTCAACTTTCCCCTAGTGGAACCTCTGCTCCTGTCAGGACAAGTGAACACAGGCCTCTTAAGCCAAAGTTCAAGTCCTCCTTGAACTGTTCTGCACTCAGACAAAAAAGTTGCTACTTGTGAGTGTTTGGTTGAATAGGCACAGTCAAGAAGAAAAATTACAACAAGAATTCCACATTTGGCAGGGATGCAAGAGTGGCCTTGGCTTGACTCTTGACTACAAGTGTTGTATGAACATTCAGGAGTCCATAAGCAGCTTGAGAGGAGGATTAGTGCCTAACTTGACCTCCTGGCCTTCCAAAACAAGCCAGTACTATACCTTACAGGGGGGAGGAAAAAAAAGGTAGTCACCTCCGACTTGTAGAAGCAAATTCCTTTTTCCCTCTGACACTTGTAAACCGTTCACCTCATGACAAAGGGAGCAGCGCATGTCAAAGGCGGCCAGTCAACTTGGGCCATTAGAACACGCCGGTCAGATGGAGGTTAAGCCAAAAGCCGGAAAACGGTGAAACAGAGCCCAAAGTGCTTGTCAGACAGGATGTTAAATCCATGAGCTGCTTTGAGGACTCAGGTATGCCTCTTGGTTTAAAAGAATCAATCAAGTGCCACCAATTGTGTTTTATTTTTTTGAAGAAGTCATCGCAGCTGATACCATGGGACAGTATGCGTGGCAGGCGTTCTATTCCAAAAACATGCATGGTAGGTTAATATGACACGCTTAAATTTCCATTTATATAATTGTGAGATGTTTGTTCATCGATGTGTGCCCGGTGATGGGCTGGCAACCAGTTGAGGGTGTCCCCTGCCTACTGCCCGAAGACAGCTGGGATAGGCTCCAGCATGCCCATGATCCTCATGAGAATAAGCGGTTCAAATGTTTGATGGATGGATGGATGGATGGATGGATGGATGGATGGATGGATGATGTTCACATGAGAGGACATTAAGGGATAGTCCAGAACATAAAATAAACAAGTAAACAACTAACACAGACTCAACAAATTTGCAATAACTTGACCCACAAATAAAAGGATCAAAACATACCCTGTGAGAATAATAATGTAAAAAGCCAATGAAAAATCATTTTTCATCGGCAATGAAAAAGTTGACAGTGTTAGAACAATTTTTATATTTTTACCGATTCAATATAAGCATCAGCAATTGTAATTTACAGTAATGGTGTGATTGTTCTTTGACCCAAACCAAGACCCGAACCCTGATCTGTGAGGCCTCTCTCTTTGTTTTCAACCACAATTTCACGAGATAAGCAAGTATTTATCCTCGCTAACTGCTCAGACCCAAACTCGGCATAAATATCACAGCATTTTCAGTCAAATTGATTAAAAACATGCCCAATTAAGTGGCTATGTAAACTGACACTTTTCTAAATTAACAGCAATCCCCCTTAAGGGGGGAAAACAAAAACAGATCTGGCAGACATACTTTTAAAAAGAGCCGCAATCCGATAAAGCACATTTCACTGATAAATCATGCCACTTCAAACAATGGCAAACAAAGGATTTATGGCAAATTCAGCTCATATAAAAGCTTCGGGCTCAATTTTCAAAACGTCCCTTCGCAGAAAGCAGAGAAAGAAAACTTGAGACTCTTCCAAAGTCGTGCCGTGTCATTCAGTCTACCTGTTAGCAACACTTTCCTGAGACTATTGCTATTTTTATGGGCATAATTTTACTCTGCTTTCGATACTGTATACCTTTCATTGCGCCCTTATCTGGTATTTAAAATTGTTTAAGTGGCCCGCATCTGCGAAGCGTTGACAAGCCAAGCATATGATTGCATGTAATGCTGAAAAGAAACACAGAAAGGAATGGCTTGTTTCACGATATGTTGAAATGGTGCTGGAACGGCATGTAAATGCATGTGTTTATAATCAAACATGACTGATTTGTTGGCTGCATATAGAAGACTTGCAGAGGTTATCCATATCCATTTCTCAATTTAAGTCATGGTAAAACAATTTCTATTCGCATTCAAAAAGCCACAAGAAATCGTATTTATTTATTTTTTAATTTATTGCTAACATTGTGCAGATTTACTTGTGTAGATCATTGTGGGGACTTTCCATGGGAAATTTAGTTTGGAGCAAGAATTTATAGGAAATTAAGTCATGTTTTGGGGTAACTTATACACTGCAAAATGTCCAGTGCTGGGGAAACAGAAGCTGAGCTTCCCTGCTAAAGCTGCTGCCCCCGCCACCCGACCTGCAATTAGGGGTAGAGAATGGATGGATATTTACATTTATTTTTTATTTTTTAAATGACATACAGGAGGATTTCATTGTCCAACCGTATGCAGTCATTCATTATTGTCCTCACAGGCAAGCAGAACAAGAAGTGACACTCATGAATCCATTAGTGGCCCTTGGTTGCAGGCTTAGGTACCTGTGGTTAGTTTTTTAGGTTGCGGTGGGGGATCATGGTGAAGGAAAAGGGAAAAAGCAGGACAAAGCGGTGAAACAGCGGGAATGTGACGACACGCTGAGATGCTGCACACCGTCATGGGGGAAATTCTGACTTGTATATGTAACCTTTGGCCAACCTGCTCATGTTATGACAACATGAGCTTGAACGTGATGGAGAGACGTCTTCAAGCAAAGCACCTCTGGACTTTCACTTTAACCAGACATTCATCTTTTATCAAAGGGGACAAAGAGCTTTATTTCACTAGCTGCATAGCCATAAAAGTGCTCACAAGATGGGCCTTTGTGGTTACGGAAGGGCAAGTGCTTCCAGATACACAGTATCAGGTGTCTGTAGTAGAGCAATGCAGTTTAAATACAGTACATTGCTCTTTAAAGACGTGTTCCATCACACACTTAGACATATGCTATTCGCTTCCATCACTAACGCTTCAACATGGTTTAGAATCTGAATTTGTTTTCAAGAAAAATGATCACTTGCTTACAGTTGGAACAGTTGACAACCTTGTGTTGAACAGCATCTCTGCAGGGTAAATATTCCAATTTCACACTGACTTTCAGACAGAAACTATGAAATAGGGACACTCCCAACAATCAAGCCTTCGATCTTAACGGACGGAAAATCTTCATATTTGTCGCCAGTTGTCGATATGCGCTTTCAACACAGATCTTCCACCTCAGTTACACTTTATATTACATTAGATGCCGGCATATTCACCTCTTGATTTTTAGTTCCCATTCTGTCTTGGTACCTTATAAATTGGACGGTGAACCGGGGAAAGGCCACTGTGCCAGAAACCACTGAAAATCACTCCAGCAAAACAACATTGGGATGCATCGCCTCTAAAAAAACATTGCAAAAACTGGGACTATAAAACAATTTTGTTCATATCAATATGCAGCATGCCGGTCGACTGGTTAGCGTGTCGGCCTCACAGTGCAGAGGTGCAGGGTTGGATTATGGCTCCGGCTTTCCTATGTGGAGTTTGCATGTTCTCCCCATGTCTGCATGGTTTTTTTCTGGGTACTCCGGTTTCCTCCCACATTCCAAAAACATGAGTAGCTGGTTATTGGAACAGTCGAAATTGTCCCTAGGTGTGCGTGCGAGTTCAGATGGTTGTTTGTTTATGAGTGCCCTGCGATTGGTTGGCAACCAGTTCTGGGTGTCCCCAGGCTACTGCCCGGAAACAGCTGGGATATGATCAAACATGCCCTGCGACCAGTGTGAGGATAAGCGGATCAGAAATTGGATGGATGGTTTAATAGAAGGTATGTATCAAAAGTACTACAGTACTACAGTTATCATTACTTGGCATCATTATCGGTGACTATCTCAAGAGGTGGGGACTCATCAGTTTGAAAAAAAGTGCCATCGAACATTCCTATCTTCCAGCAAGTAAAAGTAAAAAAACAGCCAAGTGACGGCTCTTATCTTGAAAGATTCGTATGTTGGGTGGCTTATAAGTCATGGTTTCATGATAGATGCCACAAGATGATGATCAAGCATGTTTTTGTCTTACACAAGGCTGTGGCCTAGCTAAGTTAAGCTTCTTCATTCAGTTACACATGATTGCTTGGGCACCAAGATGCTACCAGATGGTGCCAAAGCAAAAATAACAAAATTAAAAAATAACCACACGCTAGTCTTTGCCACAACACTTGACGAATAAAATAGTTTTTCAATATATTACGCCTGCAGGTGCTCAATATGAGCAAAGGGACAGTCAAAAAGAAAAACAATGGCCACATTCTTGGCTGCCCTGATGGACGTAAATGCGCCGCTCAGGTTCTTGGCCATTTCCTCGACGCACGCTGAGCGGCCTACAAGGACTGGAACCACCCGCATAGTTTCCAGCCGGCACATCCGACATCAACACCCACCGAGAATCCAACATTTTTTTGAGGCAGAGGGTGTGAGGTGTGTGCGGCGACGGACTTTCCAAGGATGTAAAGTCAATGGAAGACACACGAATGTACTTTCCCCTCACGGCTGCAAACAAAAGCAGTGGAATGCAGGAAGATGACTGTTCACGTTGCAGATGCAGCAGATACGCTCATCTGAATAGGATCCCGAGCAGCACAGTGGAGGGCTACACGAAGATTTTTAAAGCGGGACAGGCTTGATAAATCAATACAATTGCAAACCACGGGATGAGAAACCCTCTAAAGGATTTGAAGGATTCAAGCAGACGATATCAAAGTCATCTGCTCGTAACAGTTTTCCCATTGGACAATGAAGTCAAGCAAAACTTCAATTAAGTCGGTGAAAAGGGACTCTGGGATGGCCACATTTGTGAAGAAATTGGCTGATGCTCCAGAGGACACAAGGCTGTTATCACTAAAAGTAACGTATTAGAGTCACACGCCGTACAGACCGGAAGTGCTAAGCACATTTAAAATTAGAATCGCCATGGTGATTGAGGGAAGATGGGCTGGAAAGCTGAAGTTGCACATAAATGCCTTGTTTGAGCCGCAGCGACTACTCGGCAAACAACCAGGCTTGTAAAAAAAGGAGGAGAAGAACCAGCAAAACAGCATGCTTAAAATTTAGATTCCCTATATCCTCCTGACTACCAGTAGTTCAAATTTGTCCTCTGTAGAGGACATTTGTGAACCTAAATATCTTCCACCCAGTGCATCCAATCGCATTAACTCCTTTTGCTACTCTAAAGAGGACATTCAGTGCTTTCCAATGATACCAAATTTGTAGGGGTTAGAAAAAGTAAGAAAATGGCTTCCCTAAGTGCAAGCACTTTTTATGGGAAGAGGAAAAGTAATACTTTTTATCAAACACATTTTGTCTTGAAATGCTGTTGGCATTTTATTTATAAGACTCTTATGAACACGTTAAAGTGTTGTTTGAGTTGTTTTAAGTGTATTTGAGCCTAGTATTCAAGTGTTTAAAAAATGTAGTGGAATTTCAAAAATTTCTTTTGGAGTAGTCCAATTACTTCACATAGATTGGGGAATTTCAAAATAAATGTGATTGGACGACATTTTTTTTCCTGGTAGTCAGGAGGATATCAGTGTTTCACAACCTTTATTGAACCAAGGCACGAATGATGTTCGATACCAAAGATTTCCTGTCGGATCTGATCCTGAGTAAAATACAAGCTGATATTGTTGTTACGGATCCCATATATTCCGCAAGTACACCTAATGTGCCGTCATTGATAAAGAGCCAAACGGACAAAACAGAGGATTTGATATTTCAGGATCACTACAAGGTACATATTTTACATTAGAATGTCCCATTCTATACCACCGAAAAAAAAAAACAAAAGTATATATACCAATATAAGGCTGATTTTGAATCAATTTACTCACTCAAGTTCAACACAAAGCTGATAATCTTGTGATAAGTCGTCATGACTATCAATACACACACACATATATATATATATATATGTATATATATATATATATATATATATATATATATATATATATATATATATATATATATATATATATATATATATATATATATATATATTAGAGCTGTCAGTTTAAGCGCGTTTATATCGGCATTAATTTAAATGAATTTTATCGGGATCAAAATTTTTCTCGCGAGATTAACGGAGACGTCACAGCGGATGTGGCGTTGCTCTATAAATAAACCAGAAACAAAACATCAAAGCGCTGCTGTTTTGCCAGCCACGGCAACGCGAGACACAACGGACGAAAGCTCCTAACCATGCATGGAGGGTTCCATCCCAAATCCAGCACCCTGAGACTGTATGCAAGCCGAAAGGAAGGAGGCCGGGACTAGTGAGTGTGAGAGCCACTGTCCAGGATGAAACATCCAAGCTCCATAAATACATCAAGGCCTCTGGGCTAAGGTTGCCTCGATACTGATGGAGCTGGTGCGTTGGAGGATCTCAGTATGAGGAACACGGTCCTGCCAAGTGATGCCGAGGATGCGCTGGAGGCACCTGATGTTGAAAGCATCGAGTCGTCTGACATGGCGTCGATCGCAACCCAGGCTTCTGACCCATAGAGCAGTGTGGACACGCACACTGCCCTGTAGACTGCCACTTTCGTTGGTGTTCTTAAGTGGTTGCTTTGAAAACACGAGGCGTAGCCTGCCAAAAGCATGGGAGGCTTGATTGATCCGAGCCTGGACGTCATCATCAATTTGGCAGGAGGGTGTCAGTATGCTACCGAGATAGCTGAACTGCTGGACAACCTTGAGGCGGCGCCGCTGATGTTGAAGATGGGGGTGGAGATTTCTCTTGCGTCATGACTTCTGTTTTGTGGATGTTGATCACAAGCCCCAGTGCGCTATAAACAGAAGACATAGTGTCAGAGCATGCTGCATGGCAGCTGGGGTATGGGCCAGGAGAGCACAATCGTCTGCGTATTGTAGCTCGTGGATGTTGCTAGTCAGGGTCTTCGTCTTGGCCTGTAGGCGTCTGATGTTAAACAGGCTCCCGTCGAGTCTGAACTGTATTTTCACACCTCCATCTTCCTGGATGGTCTTATGAAAGAGGAGTGTGGCTGCCGTCAGGAAAAGATTGAATATGACTGGGGCCAGTACGCAACCCCGCTTCACCCCAACTTTCACCGGGAAAGGAGGAGATTTTTGGCCACCAACTAGTACAGATGCCACTGTGAAACTGCTTGAGGATGCCAAGAAATTTAGGGGACCCGAATTTCTGCAGTATCGCCAAAGAATGTCCAGTCAACTGTATCAAAGGCCTTAGTGAGGTCAATGAAGGCAATGTAGAGGTCCTTGTTTTGCTCCCTGCATTTCTCCTGGACTTGACGTGCTGTAAAGACCATGTCCAGAGTGCTTCGGTTCTGTCTGAAGCCACACTGTGTCTCTGGGAGGATATCCTCAGTGATGTGCATTGTTAGGCGGAACAGCATTATTTTTGCAAGAACCTTGCCAGCAGCTGAGAGCAAGGAGATGCCACGGCTGTTGTCACAGGATGACTTGTCTCCCTTCCTCTTGTAAATGGTGACAATGTTGCTGTCCTTCCATTCCTGAGGAGTGTCTCGTTTGCCAGATTTTGCAGATGAGGTGGTGTAGCTGTCGCTTTAAGAGGTAACCTCCCTTCTTGAGGATCTCAGCTGGGAGTCCATCTGGGCCAGCGCTTTTGTTGTTTTTAAGACTTCTGACTGCGGAGAGTACCTCTGTGAACTTAGGTGGTTCATCGAGGGAGGGAACTGATGGAAGTTCTGGGAGGGCTTCAAGGACCGATGGATCAGAGGGTTTATTTTGTTTAGCAGAGAGTGGAAGTGCTCGGCCCAACGCTCAAGTATCTGCTCTTTTTCCTTGAGTAGCACAGAGCCGTCTGCAGATCTAACTGGAACGATGTTTTGTCTTTGTGGACCATACAAGGATTTAACAGCATCATAGAAGGCAAATGTGTTGTTGTTGTCTGCGTGCCTCTGGATTTCTTGGGCTTTTCTAAGCCACCACTCGTTTTCCATAATCCTAAGTTGTTTCTGTGTCTCACTACGGATGGCTTTGTAGTGAGAGAGGAGAAGTGGAGAGTGAGGTTGGAGAGCAGTGTGGCGTGGGCTTTACGCTTGGTTTCCAGTAGCTCCTGTATTGCTGCAGAGCTATTGTCGAACCAATCTTGATGTCTCTTTTGGATAAAGCCGATGGTCACGGAGGCAGCTTCGTGTATTGCTGACCTCAATTTTGCCCACTCATCTTCCGTGTCAAGGACACTGCTGTCCTCTTCCAGGGTGGCAAGCCCCTCTGCTAGTTTGCTGCGGTAGTTGGCCACACAGTTTGGGGATTCCAGAGCTCTGCAGTTGAATCGCTTTCGAGGTTGCTGTTTCTTGTGTGGTGGTCGAATTCTCAGCTTGAGTATGGATTTGATCAGCCGGTGATCAGTCCAGCACTCAGCCCCACGCATGGCCCGAGTTATACAGACATCATTTTGGTCCCGTTGGCGAGTAATGATGTAGTCCAGTAGGTGCCAATGTTTGGACCTGGGATGCATCCATGATGTGACATACTTCTTTTTCAACTGAAAGATGGTGTTTGTTAAGATCAGTTGATGCTCAGAGCACAGAGAGAGGAGTCGGAGGCCATTGTTGTTTATTTTCCCCGTCCCATGACTTCCGATGACCTGTCTCCAAAGTGTGGCATCAGTGCCTACTCGGGCATTGAAGTCACCCATCAGGACAAGCTTGTCCGAGTCAGGAATTGTAGATAGAACAGCATCAAGGGACTCGTATAAGGCGTCTTTGGTGTTGTTGTCGGCATCAAGGTGGGGGCATAGGCGCTGATCAAAGTAGCAAAGCGTCCTTTCACCAGGGGATACGCCAGGTCATAAGCCGCTCACTGATGCCTTGGGGGACTCAGGAATGTTGACGAGTAGTTTGCTTCTTACAGCAAAGCCAATTCCGTGGAGTCTGCGTTCATCCTCCGGGAGACCCTTCCAGAAGAAGGTGTAGCCTTCACCAACCTCTGTGAGTGAGTCCTCACCAGAGAACCGAGTCTCACTAAGTGCCGCAATATCTATGTTGTACCTCTTCAGCTCATGTGCAATGAGGGCAGTCCGTCTTCGAGGTCTCTCTATCCCGTCTCGAACATCGAGGAGGGTGCGGACATTCAGGTAGCCAGATTCATAGTCATGGGTTTCGTTTTATTTTTGCGTTTTCGACCGCATAGTAGGGATGCCTTGGTGGCTGCGGTAGGCCACCCGGGTGTGGGGGAACAAGCAATGTTTGGGTCACCTTTTTCTAGACCCTTCCCCTGTAAGGGGTGGGCAGTCTGTCCCTAAATAGGTCTGCCCAGACGCACAGGATGCTGCCGAAGGAGGATGTTGTCCCATCCCATCTTCACAACGACCATCATGCCTGCAGAAGGCTCCAACGGATGATGTACTCAAAGAATGTCTCAGACAATGGGGAACAGAGGATGAGGTGCTGGAAGAGGGACCATCATGGGAGGACAAGCCCCTACACGGGATGTACCACCGGACCATAAGTGAAGTGGCTGATCTCAAGAAGTCCTATCAGTGGCTAGAGAGGGCTGGCCTGAAGGACAGCACAGAGGCACTCATCCTGGCTGCTCAGGAGCAGGCCCTGAGCACCAGAGCCATTGAGGCCCAGATATACCACACCAGACAAGACCCAAGGTGTAGGTTGTGCAAAGAGGCACCCGAGACGATCCAACACACAACTGCAGGGTGTAAAATGCTGGCAGGGAAAGCCTACATGGAACGCCATAACCAGGTGGCTGGCATAGTCTACCGAAACATCTGTGCCGAGTATGGACTGGAAACCCCAAGGTCAAAATGGGAAACACCTCCCAAGGTGGTGGAGAATGATCGAGCGAAGATCCTGTGGGACTTCCAGATCCAGACTGACAAGATGGTAATGGAGAACCAACCGGATATCGTGATCATTGATAAAGGGCAGAAGAAAGCCGTTGTAGTGGATGTAGCGGTCCCAAGTGATGGAAACATCAGAAAGAAGGAACACGAGAAACTCGAGAAATACCAAGGGCTCAGAGAGGAGCTGGAGAGAGCCTGGAAGGTAAAGATGACAGTCGTGCCTGTGGTGGTCGGAGCACTCGGGGCAGTGACCTCAAAACTAGATGAGTGGTTGCAACATTTGACATCTCAGTCCAGAAATGTGCAGTGCTGGAAACAGCAAGGATACTGCGCAGAACCCTCAAGCTTCCTGGCCTCTGATAGAGGACCCGAGCTGAATGGGGGACGGACACCACCTGAGGGGTGAGACGAGGAAAAAAAAAAAATGCAAAACAAAACAAAACAAAAATTATATATATGTATATATATATATATATATATATATATATATATATATATATATATATATATATATATACATACACATACCTGTCACTTCAACAGGGGTGTGTAAACCTTTCATATCCACTGTATATGAAAAGGAAATCCAATCGTCTTACTTGGTACTAACTGGTGTGTGGTCGCCACGGCCACTGCAGTGCCCTCAGCTGGCTTGACAAAATGTCTTAATCGGGCCCGTTGATGGATGACTCCATTACAGTATGGCGCCGCATGCTGCGTCACCCTCCAGCTGCACACGACGCCGCCATGCTTAGCCAGCTACTGTCAGGAAGCCATGTTGTTGTGAGGAAATGAAGGCGATTAAATGCAAGCTAACAAACAAACAAATGTGGGATATCTCCTACAGAAGGACTTCCTGATGAAGATAAGCGCTTGATTGCAGCAAGTGGCACGGAGGTGAAGTTGACAGCGAGACTGACAAACACACTTCCTGTCAGAGGCCTGTTGTCACGCTGCATCGCAGGGGTGGGCAAACGTTTTTTTTTAAAACAGACATATGGGCAGGTCATTTGTAAATGTGGTTGGGGGGGAAAAGGGTATGTTGAAATTCAATTGTAAAATAATAAATATTATTATTTGTATAATAATACAAATAATTATCATCTTCTTAAAATAATGGCCCAAGTCATATTATGATAATTTTTTTCGGTCAAATTCTACTCATGACGCTGCTATAATGAGCTTGATCTTTAGCTCAACGGATCATTCAATTCCACCCCATGAATGGAATTATTCAAAAATGTGCCATGATTTGTCTGTTTTCTGAACAACCATCATGTCTTTCTATCTTTTGCGTTTGCAATATAAAGAATAATACTCTCACAGGGCGACGTGCATCTGCAGAGTCTCTGAAATTCGGCGCTGAAAGAGCAATCACTCATCATTACAACTTTCACAGACAAATACAAGAATACAAGAACAAGCTCATGTCAAACCCACTATTAACTTTAAAAAAATCTTACGTTTGATAAAATGTCATCATTTTACTTTTTAAACAAAGAAAACAAACCATTAGCTGAACTTCCTGAACAGATCAGATAAAGTGAAAAATGAAGCGTGAACCAACAAATGTGGGTCAGGAGACTCATGCATCACACCTCACTGCACCGCTCGCATGCCTAAAACAACACTTTAAATTCATTCCTTTACGCTAATTTAAGAACACAAACATGTAAATTAAGACGAGATCACACGGGAAGACATGCACTTAAATTTTGCTAGTTATTGGCTTTTGTCTCAACTTGGTTAAAATGAGATCCAAGTCTCCCTCTGCTGCAAGTACAGTATACAGAAACTCACCAGACCACCCTAGTTGTTAACTTATACAATGTAAATTGAATTTCATAAATGTACATGAATAGCGGTTAAAAATAACCCTGTGATAAATTCATAGTGGGCGGCCCGGTATCCCAGTGGTTAGCGTGTCGACCTCACAGTGTGGAGGTGCAGTGTTCGATTCTGGCTTCGGCCTCCCTTTGTGGAGTTTGCATGTTCTCCCCGGACCTGCGTGGGTTTTCTCCGGGTATTCCAGTTTCCTCCCACATTCCAAAAGCATGCATGGCAGGCTGATTGAACACTCTAAATTGTCCCGCGTTGTGAGTGTGAGCGTGGATGATTGTTCGTTTCTGTGTGCCCTGCGATTGGCTGGCAACCGTTTCAGGCTGTCACCCGCCTACTGCCCGAAGACAGCTAGGATAGGCTCCAGCACGCCCACAACCCTTGTGAGGATAAAGTGGTTCGGAAAATGGATGGCTGGATGGAGAAATTCATCGTAAAGTCATGACAAAAATGGAAACTTAAAGGAAAGAAATTGACAGACAAGCTCACTTGAGTACATCCAAAAATAAATGGTTGCATCTCTGTTTAAGACAAAACCAAACAAGGCAAGGACTGCTTCAACATCTTTCATTGAACGCTCAAGCTGTTTGTTGTCATGTTTTGGTTTGTGACCAACAGGTGGCACTGTAGGGCTCTCCCTGCAGCTGCACACCTGTTGGTCGTTATGTCATTAGCTCTTTAAAAGGACTCCCGCCCGGCCACTCATGGTCGGGTCATTGTTTGTTTGTTTGCTTGTTACTGTCATGTTTGTTCTCAGTCACGCTTAGTTTGTGCTTCAGTCATGGTTTTGTTTGCTACTTTGGATTTGTTTTGGTTATTACCACTTTGTTTGTTTTTGATTCAGTTTTCTCTGTGTTTTATTAAATAGAATTCGTCAAGTTCACCCTGCTCCTCCCTCCTGCCTGCTCTTTGGGGTCCACCACCACCTCGCATAGTGACATTCGTCAGTGTAGGTAAAGATATCCATCAATCTATCCATTTTCCGATCCGCTTATTATCATTAAACATTTTGGAAAAAAAAGTGAATTCAATTAGCTATGTTTTCTGGGGTGCATTTTGTTTCTTTGCTGTTCGCCAGAAACCTTGTATTGTATATCCAAATATGGTCAATTTCATACAGTATTTTTCCATGAATTGACACAATTGGTCTATTCCCATGTATTTCTTCCTGCACTATTAACCAATATAAAGTATTTTAAATAGTTTCAGAAAAAAATCGATGAACTCTGTTGAACCTCTTTAGTTTATCTCGGGGCACCACTGCACATCCCTTTTCTAACCAACATTGAAGTGGATTTTGGGGGGTGGCAATAATACTTGTATGTCTGAGCAGTAGGCCTATTTATCAATGATGCGAAGGCAGCATGTCCGGAACAGTCGTTTAAAATATATTTTGACAAGCCGGAATAGTGGTTTTATATATGTTTTGACAAGCCACTGTAGCATCACATTGATTTTAAAGCTGTAATTTTTAGGAGGAAGTCACTAAACCTCATTCACATTCACACACACATGGTTCTGTGGGGCTCCAAGCAAAGGATATGCTCATTTGCCACAATCCTCTTAAGTTTCACAGCCGAGGAATGTGTCACGTTTACGCTCAGTTATACGCCGACGTGAGGATGTTTCAGTCGCAGACTAAAATACGTGAGAAAGTGAGCCTTGCTTAAGCCAGCTGAAGCCCACCGAGTTGGTGGGCACCTGCTTTCTGCAGCAGCCAAACCTGCCCAACATGCCCATAATACAAGATATCGCAGAGGATTGAAACCCCTCTTGTGATAAATCCACGGATCCTGGCTTATTCCCATCCTGTGTGGGGACCGGCGACACAGATGGGAGTCCATGCAGACCTCTGATGGCTTCCATATGTCACCCAGTCTTTGAGAACGTGTGCACTTTTTTCAAATGTTTTTCTTTCAATCTCTCATCTCTCATTCTGTTTCGTTCTAGAAACAGCTCCGAGCTGGAGGGGGGCGGGGGGGGGGGGGTTTGAATGCTGGCGAGGTTGGCGTGGGTCAAACGTGATGGCGATTAATTGTAGCAAAAAAAAAATAGTCTCGGCTTGATGCCTACACCTTTACTCTGAATGATTGTATGGAGGTTAAAGACGGGCCACGTTTTACAGGCAAAAAGCTGACAGGAGGACAGGAGATAATTTGTACATTTTGTAGCGCCCTCTGTATTTACTAGGGTCTCGGATTTGGAGCCATGCTGAGATTTCTCACCATAACTCCTTCCTAAATTGATCTTTGTGAGCTTGAGAGGGTATTTACACGATGGCAACCACAACAACCTTTTAGTCTTCCTTATTTTAAGAGTTCTCAATAAAAAAAACAAACCATCGCCTATAAAATTGGGGGAGATAAAAGAGTCTAAAACCCATGCCAGGCCACCGACCAGGAAAAAAAAGTGACTTTTTGTGGAATTATTGAGACTTTGAGACCCAGACCTCCATGTCCAGGCTGCAAATGAATGATACTAATTTAATCATACTTTCAACTTCAAAAACAGGCAAAACACTGCTGTTTTGAAATACCATTGGCCAAACAGAAACTGTGGGTCCTTGAAGACATGACTCGGTGTGGTAAGGAGCTGCAAGTCAGAAGCTGGGAAAGCTCACTTTGAAACGACAAGTTTGTCCTGGTCTTGAGTGACACACGAGAGCGTTAATATTCCCCGTCTGATTATAATCCCTGCGGTGGAGCTCATTAGCCAGGCATCCCAGTTGAACCCTGGCTGAGTCGAGTCTGTGAGCTCAGCTGTCACTCAACACCTTTTTTCTTCAAACAAAAGGGCATCAGGGAGAAATAATCCTGCTCTCTTTCCCCCTTTCTCTCTCTTTTTCTGAAGTTTATGAACTGCCTGTTTTTATGGTTTGTGCAGACGTTCGCGTGCAAACACATGCATAGGTCTGCACAATGTGTCTTAATGTTGTCGGATATAATAAAGCATCTGTGAAAAGTAGAGGAAACATATCACTGTAATCAAAATTCATTATGGCATGCTTGAATCAAAAAACTCATCTCGAATCACCTTTTCCCATTAAAATCAACGGAAATGCTCCGCATTTAAAAGTATTCCAGGATCACCTTAAAAGTAACAAAGAATGTTATAAAGTGTACGTTAATTTGGACAAAAAACATTCAATGAAAGTGTAGTGTAAAAAGATGACTTAAAGCGAATGGAACAATTTTTTTCACACTGTATTAATAGAATGGCCATTGTGCTAATCTTTTACCAGCCTCGGCCTATCATGGAGAAGACAGGTAGGCAGACATACTGTTCACTGAGATTCCTCAGCTCCACTCAGCCAAACAGTATGGCACTAATATTAGTCGTTCTTCACAGAGGATAAACAAGATGCAACTATACTATCTATGAACACGTGTTACCACATCGTTTGCGTTCAGTCCGTTCCTGAAGGGTTCTAACATCACAACATGGATTCAATCCAGAATTTGCATTGAAAGAGTTGACTGAAAGTATAAGATATGTTTTAAATACACTTGATTTAATACTCTTGGGTTTATATTTAGAGTGATGTCAGTTGAGTTGCTTTCACCGGCTCCAAATGCTTGGCAAACACTAGGTTAGGATTATGATTAGGTAAAAGGGCTTCATAGTGAGAAGATATAGTGCCACCTGATGCTTTGGTACATAACCACATTCTCACTAGATAAGATAACAGACTAGCTATTAGACTAGACAATTCTTATTCCATGTAGTTTCGACAACTACTACTACTACTTCTGCTGTTACTGCTACTTATACTATTATGCCTTTCCAGCAGCCTCTCACGGGTCAATGTGTACTGTGTCGGTCATCTGGGGCAGTGTTTTTCAAACTTTTTTGAGCCAAGGCACACTTCTTTCATTGTTAAAATCTTGCGGCACACCACTAGCTAAAAAAAACCCAAAACACTTATTTGAATAATGAACGTGTTATATTGTTACTATAACCGTTTTTAACACTGAAGAATGACGTTATAACAGCTAGAATTGGAATCAAATGAACACAAAGAAAAAAGTATTTTCTCATCTTTCATATTTATTGTTTCACCGTCGTCCTGCATTCATGCGTCACAAATTCGCTTGTCTCTCGTCTAAACACAAGGCAATTGGCTAGCTGTTGCTCCTCCCTAGCGGTATGGGAGGGTACTACATGATTACTTTCTGGGCGATAGACTGCACAGGCATACAAATTGGATATTTTCCCGAGGCACACCTGACAATGTCTTGTGGCACACTGGTGTGCCGCGGCACAGTGGTTGAAAAACACTGATCTGGGGTACACCACACTCTGAGAGCAATAAGAGCACATTTGCCAATTTGTTAAAATGTTGAAAATCATCACGTAAAAAAGTATGTACTGGGTCCTCAATGAAGTAGAGCATTAAATACACAGCACTTCTTTTAAAGTACGATACACAACTACATTGATGTGTATGGCCAGAAAGAATGCAACAAAGCCTCAACTTTCCGTACTAAACGTATTAGCAGGATTCCGCAAGGTTCAGCCACTGGACAAAGGTTGGACGGAGGCTCTCCTTAATAACCACGGGTTTTCTTTTCGTCCCTACATTGATCACACTCGCCAAGTCCGACACTCAACATTTAAAAAGCAGCACGATTTTCAAAAGCCTCACGGTTACGGTGCAGGGTGCACAAAAAAAAAAAAAGCCTATAAAATGACACTGGCCGCTTGGAAGCACAGAGCCGCCAAGGTGATTTACGCCATGCTGGCTTTTCCTGAGGGTGACAGCGGAGACAGCGAGGAAGAGTCATTCGCTCCCTTTGTGGGGTCCTCTCATAAAAAGGTTGAGTGATGAGACCCCACTGATCTTATAACATTCCTTTGTTATTTGGCTAACAAAGACAAATAGAAAACGATACGCCGCTTGTGCTAACTCGCCAGCGACACCAAAACACTAATGTCCGCTCTTCATCTTGTCTGTCTTTAACAACATTTTAATGGGAAACAATCATAAGTTAAGATGCAAACAAATAAAAGTCTATTGAATTTTGTTTTGCAATTCAAAGCAACAACATCGGGAGAGTGGCATGGAGGCTGCTGCTTTAGTGAGCCCCCCCCCCCCCCCACACACACCTAAACTTCAAAACCTCAGAACTGTGAGGAAGACATGCAAACCACTAGCTCACCGTTCTGCCCCAAACCATGCCGTCCCATGCGAGACACGTAGGATCTCCTCCCGGAAGACAAAGCTTGTCCCTCTGTCAAGATGTGTCACTTCAATTCTTATGGCATGCACAGACCAGCTAATAGAGGTTTCCACACGATCTTTATCCTCTCGCTGCTGCAGTCTGTCGTTGTCACCTGCTTTAAAAGAGCCACCATGCATTGTCTCCCAGTACCTAGGAAGACCTCGGTGAGCTGCCTTGAGCGACCATCGCTGCTATTGATGCCTTTTGCTGTATTTCAGCTTTTCATTTAACACAGCTCTACCCCATAAACTGCTTAAAAAGCGGAGCAACCCGGGCATCAGCAGCTCACTGTGCACCTGGAAACTGGATTTCCTTAGCAATAGACCCCAGAATGTCAGGATCCGAAACAGCACCTCCTCCACTCTCATCCTGAGCACGAGGGTACCTCAGAGATGTGCCCTGAGTCTTTTTCTTACTCCGTCTTCACACACAGCTGCTCTCCCATTGGCCCCATCAACACCGCCATCAGTTTTGCAGACGACACCACTCGACAATGAGTAAGCTTACAGAGAGGAGGGTGCTGGTGTGAAATCAACAATCTTGACATGAATGCATCAAAGTAAAAAACAAGGGGATGACCTTGTATATCACGGGAGAGTATATGGAAAGGGTGGGAAGCAAGTTCAAGTTCCACCTCAAGTTCCTCGGAGTCCACATCTCAGCAGACCTCAGCTGGTCCACAGGTGGAGAAATCATGTCAACGATTAGACTTCCTCAGGAAACTACGCCAAGCCCAGTGCCTCCAACACCTGCTAACAATCTTCTACGGATCCAGGATGGAAAACTTCTCAAGTGGGTCACTGGATGTATACTACCAACCCTCTGAGACAACTACACTGGCAGACTGACGGACGCTCAAGTTTTTTTCCCCTTGTTCCCTCTGGAAAATGCCACAGGACGTTTAAGACTTGAACCATGTTTCTGAAAAATGGCTTCTGCCACCGAGCTGTGAAAAGCATCTGCCTTCCACCTCATAGTAAGGACACATTGCTTTACATCTGCAGTAAGTTCAATATAATGCACAAGATCTGATTTAAAAAAATGTCAGGTATGTCACTATTTGCACCACTGCCAAATGTGAATAATTTTACGGTCTAAATTAGTGTCTTTTTTATAAATGTGTTTTCCTTCTTCCTGTCCAGTGAGAATAAAGTTGCATTCTATTATATTCAATTTTATTGTACTTATTTCTACGGTACTACTTTTGGAGTGTGAGGCATTAAGCTGAAATCGTCGTCGAATCGGATCGAACAAGAGGCAACTGAATTCAAACCCATCCAAAACAAATCAGAGTTGTAACGAAATGCCGCAATGCCGTCATTGCAACATGCCTTTGCATTCAAGTGTGCTCTGCCTGGTGCGCCGCCTGGGAAACAGATGGCAACCACTAACACCGACACCCACCCTGAACACTGAGATCCCGGACCAGACCTCCGCCAAGCACTCTGCTAGCTGGCTGTGCCTCAAATCCCCAACAACTGATCCTCTCCAGAGCCATCAGCAGATTAGGGGACACACATGAGTGAAACTGACTGGACAGCTGAGCCTCATTATCCGTCCTCTTTGACTACAAGTCCATTTACACTCAGTGGATATTTTGGGTTTTGGGACAATGGGACGGATGACGGGCAACGCGGCCCACGTGAAAGCTCTTCAGGAGCTGAAACTAAGGGAGGTCCACTTATTCACTGTCTGGATTCAAACATTTAGACAATTAACCTGTTAAGCAGGATCAATTGGCTGTTGGATTAAAGACAATTGGAAACGATGATCTACTTTAGATTAGATAAAGATTACAAAGTGAACATAATGTTCTCAAACAGATTACATCCTTGCATTTGGGTGCAAATTAAAGGTAAAAATAACAATAACAATAACAAGCATTTGAATCACCCGTGTGCTCAACAAGACTAATAACATAGACATTATTAGGATTTCTTTCGATAAGGAGTACTTTTCCTGAGAAATGTTGGTGGGTTCCGCATCATACAACTTTACGGGTTTTCCACAGTGGAGAGGTGGGTTATGTCGTGGACTTTTGTGCTCTATGAGGGCCCCCTCTAGTTCAACAAGGGCTTAAATGAGTCATGTCATGACACTTCTGCGACAGCACCAGACAGACGGTCTCTGCTGCTTCCCGTGCAATTATTTTAATATTTCCCATCTTTCACATCATCAGCACTTTTTAGCTGACGACCAGGAAGTCATGTGACACAGTTGAAAGCTTCTGTAAATCTAATAGATTTTTTGGGACCTAAGGAGAAAGCCCCCACAGTACAACAACAAGCCTCCAACAAAACTCCAAGAGGAATATGATTCTATCTTGGATTTGCTCTTCCTCATTCAAACGTCTCTGCAATTGTGAGGAGAAACATTCACTTTGACAATGAAACTGGTCATACAGAAAGGACTCGGTTAAGGCAGATTATGAAAACTGCTTTATTTAGACACATGGTTAACATTATGTCACACCGGAAATCCAGTCCTTTTGTGGGTCAGTTAATCCAGTTTTCCTAAATGCAATGTTTAGCATATGTTACAGAAATAACCAATGAGGTGGGTAATTTGAAAAATAAGCAGGTAGTAATCAAAAGAACGCTTCACCTGGAAGGGCATTCCAAAATCAAATTGTTCCACTGAGGACAGTAAAATAAACAAGGGAAAAAAAGAACTACTTCAAAATGTAATCTCCCATGGCTGCACTCCCACCTGACTGACAAAATGAGCATTTGGGTGGGGGGCCGGGGGATGAGTCTAGTGGGCAAAATGAGCATGAAAATCCATCAACACCTTTTGTAAACTACTCACCAAATTGCACTTAAAAAATGATTTTGCTGCCTTTGGACTTTGTGAGATCCCTTTTGCAAAACTGATTTGTACGAAGATTACAAAACCTAATCTAGATCAGGATCAACTGATCAAAATTGCAAAGTTTTATGAAGTATGTCTTTGTTACAAAATTGATCTGTTTCCAGAATCCGGTCAGAATCCAGACTATGAGAAGTATTTATCAACGTGTTCCTTAAGTACATCAAAGGTACACACCTAAACCTTGTTCAAAACGTTTTAATGTCCATATTACAAAAGTGTTGCAGATTCAGATTTCACATCTGTGTACAAATCTCAATAATACAAGAGTAAAAGTTTATCCTTGCATTACACCAAAGCTAAAATTTAAATCTTATCCAAAATGAGTCCATATCCAGATCCTGGATCAGAATCCAGGTCATGATCAAAATGTGTACAATTTTTATTAGGTCATAGTGCTGAAGCCTTACACCGATTCTGCTAGGGACATTTGGGAGTATACATGGTCATTTCCGGTCCCTGAGAAAGTGGATCATACTGAAGCTCCGCATTTCTCAACCGTTTGCAAATTTTGCTGGCTGGCTGGAAACAAACATAACAGAAACACAGGTTAAAAACATGACCTCCAGTGTTGGGCGAAGTAAACAGGAGCCCAATGCACTCATCAGCAGTCTGCATAAATCTTGCATGTATATGTTAACGTGAGATATTGATATTCATGGCTGCCACTTTCACTTCTCACTTGACGCTTGAACCTTCTCAGACTGGCTCCGTGCTCTACAAATGTCACAAAAGCCCTGAGTGGCATTTTACTTTCCTCTGGACCTTGACTGGAGTCCCTGCAGTGTCTAATGTCTCTGCTTGTTAACTGTCATGCCACCCGCAAAGCACCATCTCTCCTCGAAACCATCAGCAGATCAGGAAAGGTGACCTTGGCAACAAAAATATCACTCCTGACTGCAAAGAACAATCAAGAAAATAAAGTGGTGGGTGGTCAGGGACATTAAGGCCTCCTCTGCTGGCCTTAATGCGATCAGGAGCAAGTTTCCAAACTTAATTCCAGTGTTTGTTCCATGAAATTGTGTTAACCTGCTCCCGACCGTCACTTCTCATAATTTCAAAGGATTTCTCTTGGCCACATTGCTTACACGTACATGTGGCTGCTCGACTTTTTGTCCAATCACATTTTAGCCTCTACGTGCTTCCATGTCAATCTAATCTGCCCAGGGCTTTGAGGATCAATGGTGCCATCAGATATAACCTGCCTATGACTTGGCTTGACGACATCAGCATTTATTCCATCCTCTGGTCAGGAGGAGCAAAACTTGTTCTGGCCAACTTCTGTTGGCAAAACACATCTGCGCACACTAATAATTCAATAACTAGCATCTCTGGGGAGTATTAAAATGTTGTATGTTTAAGTCATGTTATTTGAGCAAAAAGGAGTTCAGTAAATACTGATTCTGATATGCTCCAGGTGATGCACACGAGATGTTGTTACATTTGTTTTGGAAGTACCGTATTTTCACGACCATAAGGCGCCATTAAAAGTCTAGTGTATGAGCCGGATTCCAAAGCCTGACTGAGCGCGCTTCTGGCCGACACGCTGTTTATATAGAGAAAAGGCGGGCGTAAGTGACGTCAGGCATGCGGAAGTCTGCCAATGAGTGAAGGGTGGGCGTGTCCAACAACACGGTGCGCCGAATGGTCGTGAAAATACGGTAATCGTGGTTTTGATAACTGCGAGGTTATCAAGAGCCAGGTACCAAATGCACAGCCCACCAATGAGAAAATACATCATTGTGGAAGAGACGGCCAGCAAGGAGTGGTGCTAAATGTTGCAATGTATGTTCCATTATACGACACATCGAGCCACAAGGGAAAAACCTTGCGTGCACTTTGTGGCCAAGACAAAAAGATAAATAGATTAGTGGTTGCAATGCAAAGAATCACATCCAAACGTATTCTTCACGGGCACCGTGTAGCAGAAACTAAACTTGTCTGGAAAGCACATGCAGTACAGGAAGACAAATGACTCATCAAAGTTTCAGCACATCTGTTGACTGTCAACAACTCAAACACGGTGAAATATGGAGCCTCCTAATGGATTGAACAGGAAAACACTGCGCTATAAATGCAAATATAGCTGTTTTATTTATTTATTTATTTATTACTATGGGAAATAGACTGGAATATTTCCCTCTTTCTTTTATATCTAAACCAAAACAACTGCTTCAGGTTTGTTGTAGTTTGCTGTATAAGCTTAATTAAAAGCTTGAATATCTCATCTCATGCCACAATCAAAAATGGGGGAGTCCAACTGCCTTGCGTCATCTTGATCCTGGAACAAGACAGAATGACACATCAAAATTATTTAATATTTTGTATGAATGTATTTGGTATTTTTTGTGAGGCATTATCTGCCTGAGATTGTACTTCGATCTGCGATCAACAACACGAAACATGGAACACAAATAATGTACAAACTATATTTGCCTCACTATGGAAAATTAGTGTCTGAAAGCAATGCCTCTGAATATTCTCATTCAACCAGGTAATTTCATTCACAGGGCGCTGAAACGATCGCAACTGGACTTTGCTTGAATAGCGCAGCTGCGACCAAATCGATGCCCCGAGAATGCCTGAAAAAAACAATATGCTGGAGACGTGATGATAATCGATAGGAACAGGCACTTGCCACTAGCCTCCTCTGTTGCACTACAGTGATTTTACCAATCGATGGTACTCTGTTCAATTTCTGCGTTTGGTGCAGAATCCGGGGTGAGGCGGGCTGTTCGCTGCCTCACGCAGCGTCTTAACAATGTATTTGCACGGGAAACATGCAAACCAAACTATTTTGGCTTTGAAATCATTATTGGGTATAAAAAGAAACTAAAAATATCGTAGGGACCAGAGAACTAAAAATGAAAACCATTATATAATATTGACATTGTTTACTCTATTTGAAGCACATTCCAGAGCCTCCAATACCGCATATGTCCCTGCTACAAACATAAAAAGGATGAATGGACACAATTCTCTCACATTTGTTCGAGGTATCTGTTATTGTCTTTTTGCAATTTGTGCCATGACTCCCTGCAACCCAGAATATCAAAAGATACTGTCCATTTGTCTTATAACCTCCCTACATATTCTACTGAATGCCATTCTGCTTCGTATGTTGTCTTGAAGAGCATTAGGTTGTGCAGATATTTCGAAAATGCATCCAAAATAAGAGCATTCACTCTACCTTGAAGCCAGTTTGCACCCAGTAAACATTAGTTTTCCAGCAGGGGCAATCATTTGCACTGGCTTTCGGAGACTTTTGGTGATGAACAAAGCAGCTGTCC
Source organism: Hippocampus mohnikei (assembly GCA_026261675.1). NCBI lineage: Eukaryota > Metazoa > Chordata > Actinopteri > Syngnathiformes > Syngnathidae > Hippocampus > Hippocampus mohnikei. The sequence goes on along the minus strand of JAKGUB010000557.1, from coordinate 20,578,150 downwards.
TGTGCACCCTGCGTGAAAGTGGACGTGCCCCTTGCCTCCCTCGCCAACCTCCCGCTTGTTTAATGTGTACGCTTGTAAGGAACGCACTCATCTCGCTCCAATGTCACATGGCGGCACTTTGCGGTCTTATCCATCTTGCCTCTCCTGAGAGCTCTCAAGCTCCCCCGTCTTGGGTAAAAAAAAAAACAAAAACGGCATGCCGTCAAAACAGCGGACAGGATGTAAGTTATGGACTGCAAGCGCTTAGCGATTCGGGAAAACACGATGGCTGCTCGTTCATTTACAACAAGCAGCTGCGCTCAAAGCCAAAAGACCAATGTTTTTTAAGAGAGGTTTATTCATTACCTCGACACTGAAATTGAAATTGCAGCTTCACCCAATTTGTGCAAATAATAATATTAATTTTTATTGTTAATTGTATTTACAGTTTTTGTCAGTTCTGCAGATTTGGCATTCAGTTCAGTCAGTTGCAAGACGGAATTGATGCCAAGTCTTGTAATGATTCACATAGACCGGTTGGTGTGTGTGCTTTGTTAAGTTTGGATACAAATTGCCTTTTGTGTTGTTATTTTACACCCCAGCCACAACATTTGTGTCCCTTCTTAACCCTATGTTGCATGGCTTCTGCAGGAGTTATTCATTTGTGGTTTGTTTTTAAATTTAGGGTAGATTATGGCCAAATATCATAATAAATTCACAATTTTGGGAAAAAAATACATAATAGGGGGGTACTTGTGTGCATAATGGTCACTACAATTACCTTGCCAAAAAGCATGGCAGTACTGATAGGTAACACATAGAAACTGTTATTTATTGTGTTCTATATGTTCTATATAGGCGGCCCGGTAGTCCAGTGGTTAGCACGTCGACTTCACAGTGCAGAGGTGCCGGGTTCGATTCCAGCTCCGGCCTCCCTGTGTGGAGTTTGCATGTTCTCCCCGGGCCTGCGTGGGTTTTCTCCGGGCACTCCGGTTTCCTCCCACGTTCCAAAAACATGCATGGCAGGCTGATTGAACACTCTAAATTGTCTCTAGGTGTGAATGTGAGCATGTATGGTTGTTCGTCTCTGTGTGCCCTGCGATTGGCTGGCAACCGATTCAGGGTGTCCCCCGCCTACTGCCCGAAGATGGCTGGGATGGGCTCCAGCACCCCCCGCGACCCTAGTGAGGATCAAGCGGTTCGGAAAATGGATGGATGGATGTTCTATATACTCTTCTGCACAAGTACAATAGGGTATTTGGACCTTTTCATCTCACGGATAGAAATTATTCAACATTTTGTGGACCCTCTTTCACCTTTTCCTCCCGCTGTTGCGCACGCTAGTGACATCTCGCGGTGGATTTAAAAACTAAAACTGGTAACTTGAATAAAGTTGTGGTTACTGTAAGTAACCCGTATGCAACATAGGGTTAAAATGTCTCTTTCCTCCAATCTCCTACTTCTCCCTTTCACTGACTTTTTCCATCGAATTTTCTGCTTTCAGTTTTTTTTGCCAGCCGACAGGGCCCTGCTCGGTAATTCGGGCCTGAGCAGTGACATCTCCAAATGATTCTGCTGGGAGGCTTCCTATTGAAATTTAGTCAGTGCGTAGTCATCATTAGGGTCTTTCCATTGCCGTGAAGACTACCGTACTTGTTGATACCGTCGTGGCACCCACTTTTTAATAGTAAGCGACTATCGCTCTGCGCCTCTCAGCTTTCAGGTGGATTTCATCAAGTTTGCCTGCGTTGCTCCTTTCCCACAGTGCAGCGTTGTTGTTCAAAGTGGGTCAAGGCTGTGTTTTTAGTCCACACAATGTCTTTTCCCAGTCTATCAGCAGGTGACATGTCACGTAAATCACAGAATCGATGACATCATTCCCGCTGTTCCCTTGAACTTGTCCCGAGAGACAACATGTTTGATTTTGAACAGATCATTAATGTTGCTAAATCGGTCCCTCAATCTAAACTGAACATTGTTATCTTTATGAAAGGCAGAATACACAGCACATATTGCTCTGGTGCTCTTAGTTGATGCATTTTATGTTGTGTTCAGTGGATGCATGTCATTTTGATGCCCAATTAGGAAACTTATACCGGCAGATGCGCTGACCACCTCTCACTGTGCGGCCTCGATGATGACCTTTGATTGACAACAAAAACAAAACCATTATATGCACCAAATGTACCGCAATATATAATACCAGTAATAATATCCCGACAGTGTTGTTAATTCTACACATTTGACAAATATTGATCTGACCGAGCTGGTTTTGGCTGATGTTGGCATCCCACTTGTGTAAACAACAACGTGGACTGCATTAAAAAAAAAAAAAAGACAGAAACATGTGAATCAGTCCACAGGTTGAGCATGGAGGGGAAAACAGATGAAAGGAGTCCAAACAACCTGTCAAACATTTATATTGTGCCGCCTCTTGAGATGTTATGAGTTCAACTTGTAGAAAATTAACTCTGAAATTAGATCCCGCATGTGCATGTCGTGCGCTGCTGAGGTAGGTTGCAGCATATAAGAGCGCGACGAGCCGTGTGGTCTGTGAATCACAGCTGCTCAACATCATTTCGTGATGAAGAACCTCAGAAGTTCTCACAGTTGGTAGCAGGCTCGGGAAGAATGCTGATGAAACCCAGAGGCACTTGGAAGGACACCGGGTTTTTCGTGTATTTCCATATTGTGGACATGGAGAGGTGTGTAAAATGAGATTAAAAAACATGGCCGCACAACAGATGATTAGCTGTAAGAGGACCCAGCTTGGTTTTGTTTTCTTAGTTGTATTGACGTTAGTAAGTCCCATATTATCCATGTGGTTCAGTCGCCCTTCCACTTAAGTTCGTTATTTATTCACCTTCATGTCAGTTATGCATTCTGGGTCAAGCAACCTTAAAATGTGGGTGTTCCCTGTCAAATTGGCATGGCGTGCATTTTTCGGTTGACTTAAGCACGTGTTTGTTTTGCACTCCAGAAGCTGTATTAAGTCCAGCGCCCCGAGAAGGTGAAACATCATATTGCACTTCAAATTTGGATTAAGCTGCAACATATGACGCTGTATGTGTTAAGTGATTTGCAGAAAACTATCTAATGCACTGCATGTGGAGAGATTGAAGTGATGAAAGTAGGACGGCTATTACAGCACTTAAGCTGTGATATTTAATGGGGAAGAATATTTGCACCAGCGACATTTTTTTTCCACCTAAAACTGCGAGGAGTGATTCTACTGGCAGTTGGAATGGCATTTTCTATTTATTCTCACTTGTGTTCTTTGGAATTCGACTCAGCATGACTTAGATTTGTTCTTGGTTTTACTGTTTGGTGCTTTCTACTGTCTTTATTACCGATTTGTTCCACTGTTTATTGTATATGTTAAATTGCTCCATGTACAGCACTTTGTATGCAGCGATGGCTGTTTGAAAGTGCTCTATAAATACAGTTGACTTGACTTGACTTATTCATTTTTCAGCGTAGTTATAGTACATTCATTCTCCAAACATGCTTTCAGTCATAAGAATAGTAGTCTGATTTAAAAACACATTCTCCTCCGCGATCCGCAATTTAGGGCCACCCGTAAACTTAAAGGAGTAATGCTGCTTTGGTGGTTGCGCACAAATTTCCAGGTTACGTTTGGAGTGGGTGTCATAAGTCTGGACGGGAGAATGGTCCCAAAAGCCAAGTACTTAAAAGTGACTTTAGCGTAAATATGTCCCTTGGTCAGGAACATGCAAAAAAAAAAAAAAAACACAAACAATTTCCATCAAATGCCCGTTATTCAAGGTAGGTTCGCAAAATCTTTTGGACATTTTTCAAAATATCTTAGTGAATGATGAATATTGAAAAACATATCGGATGTTCTTTCACAATTTGAAAGAGAAGTGTGACTAAAATGTTTACAACATTCTCTCAAAAGAAACAAAGGATAAACAGCACACAAGATCCACTTGTGACGCTGTTACCATGACGACCTGGGTGGAATAAGGCTATGAAATGATCTTACGTTCAGCTTTGACTTTTTGTGGTGTAACTGGAGACTTCTGGAGACGAAAAGGAGACGTTCACCCTTCTGCATCCAAAGTGCAAATGAATTTTTTATGTGCAAAGCCACAAATTGCTAATTTAAACAAACACACTTCAAACTTACACCATATCAATGGCCAACATGCAAATCCTCTTATCTGACAGAGGTATCAAATACAGGTCCAGGAAGTAAATTCTGCTAGTTTGTCTTCAGCCACAGGTGCTTCTTCTCAACCAGCAGGTAAACTAGCTCTGGAGCAGGGTTTACTCTCTGGACCTGGATTGTGACAGGATGTGCACTTTGGCATGAAAACATGGCCCTCAGTGTTTTTCAACAATTTTCTCCAGGGATATTATGGATTCATCTTGATTAAAAAATATACCTAAAAGGGGGTCAGGGGGCGCTGCATGTTGTCCAATATTACACTAATCCAAATATGGACTGTTTGGCCTTGGTGGAGGTCTGTACTCCACTCATTTCCATTTTCGTTTTGTTTTATGAAGTCTCCTCATGACACAAGGGAGCTCGCGCGTCAACTTTCTTGACAGAGCAATTCCCGGCATGATAAAACACAACCAGCCCACATCCCATCACCACAGTGGAGCACACGTTGCTAAGAAACAGACCGTGATGATGCAATGTTGAATTTGAAGGGCGAAGATAACGCCTCTCATAGGGAGGTCCACGATCCCAAATGACGGAATCGTTCATAAGAGATTTTTTTTTTGAGACCTCGATAGTGTCACAAATATACGTGATGAAGAAAAAATCCATAATTCATGAGCTAGTTAAGTGTTGAACCAGCTCTGTGTTGATGTTAATGACTTTGGGTGCGTTTCAACAGGCAGGTCAAAGCAGTCACATAAATGCCATCCAATCCTGCAACTCTGAACCTCCAAACTTGACATTAATCCAGAGGGTAATGTGGCCCTTCCTGTGCCCTAATGAAATCTGAGGCTTTTCAATGGCCAACACATAATGGCACTTTTGGAATTAAGCAGCCAGGACTGCTGGGACCGGGCTAAATAGCACACAGATGGCCCACCCCAACCCTCGTGTCAACCTCCCAAGCTTGTTTGGCCTCTGGGTGTTGGTTGCATACACGCTCTGACTGATTTCAAACATTTACAATGGTACAACAAAGAACGTTTGATCAGAAATTCTAAATGAAAGACTGTATGTTTGAACAATCGCAACAGGCAGGAGTGTTCTGTATAATTCATCAAGTCAATTGCTCAGATCCGTATGAAATTGAAACGTACCTGGTGGAATCGAGATGACTGACGGGTGTTCCAAAAGTCACAATACACTTCTTTTTTTTTTATTTTTTTATTTCATTTTTGGTATCATTCAGAGAGATTCAGCATTTGACTGCTTAGGCTTAGCAGTTTTTGAAAGCATATCATTTCCCTGCCTATGGCTTGATGACTGACATTGGAGCAGTGTTACAAAACTGCAGACTGAGAAGAAATACTTCTGTCCCCAACTGTCTGTTCAGCCCTACTTGAAGAAGTTTTATAGCTGTCACACTGTTCCAATGCCTTGTACGATTAACTCTATTGTATCTCAAGTTTGGAGTCACAAGTCAACAACAACAAAAATCATCTCAATGATTGTTCATATTTTGAAAAAGTCGGGCCATTTGTGTATCAATATCAATGCACCGTTGTTATTTTATTTCTTTCAGCATTACGATCGACTTGCATCGGGACGATGAGGGCAGTTCATATTATTTACCGGTAGTTAGAAAATCACAATGGCTTTCATCGAGATCAAAACTGTTTTTAGGTTGCAATTTAATCATTCGATCTCAAATAGTCTTACATGTGTTCATTTGACAGAATTTATCAACAAACAAGGATTGTAGACAATAACTTTAAGTCAAAATTGTACTGTCGAGCCATGTATAACATTCGTATCATCTTCCTTGAACTAACCTTGGTTGGTTGGTTAATACAGTCCTTTGCAAGAGGGCAGTTCTTATTGGTTCGGGGGAAAACCACATTTTCTTCATTTTCTTTGCATTTAGTATCAAAAGATCCAGTCACAAACACCGAGTCACAATGGTACCGTCCATCCATTCCTAACATGCTCCGTCCAAACCAGAAATTACAGACAAACAAAAATACTGCAATCTATAGTCATCCATGTTTTTGGGGGAGGGGCTTAGTAGAGTTATGCACTTGCACTACCGCTTCAGTTTTTCATGTGTGCTGAGTATTTGTAACTTCAGGAATGATTTACCGGTAATCGTATACTGTATACATCGTCCTTGTTTAAATTTGTGCTGCACTTCAATTTATCCAGTCTTCTTTCCATACAGCTGTCTCTGGCTCTGGCGTAAGATGACATCCTTCGATAAAAACTGATGCGCTCACATAAAATGGGATGTTCATTCACGGTGGCACATCTTCAGTCAAAGCCGAGGGCGGTCACACTCTCACTCACACTCTTTCGCTTACCACCAGCGGTTGGCAGTTTGTAAATTAAAAGATTTGCTTTGGGGAAAATTGCACCCAGCGCACATTTGAGGCAATCAAATTTGCAATTATGCAGTCTTGCATTTCAATTTTGCGTCCAGCTGTGAGAAGCTCACTCATATCTGCTTGGATTTCCTGGAAAAGGGGGACATATAGAGGGATGACCTGGCATCAAACACCCAAGATGACGCTTGAATCTGTCTAACTATCAGCTGCAATCATGAAAATAACCTCTTCTCCTTCTTTTTAATGCCACAAAGCAAAGCGAAACATGACCTTCCGGTATGGATATCACAAAGAAAATGAATGAAATCTAGAAAAAAAATTGACATTCATGAATAAATGTCAACTCACTGTTCAATTCTTACAATTTCAACTTTTTTGCAAATAACAATGGCAATATTTGGATGGCAGGGAGGAGCAAGAGCAGAGTGGCACTATCCAATCACAAAGTCTTTTGTCAAAATGTGCGACTTCACTGAGGCTCTTCGATTTCACAACATGAACTTAATGACAGCTCTATAACTAAATGAAGTTCGGCCCAAGTAAATACCCAGGTTAAAAACATTTTTACAATGCCTCTGTTTAATTGATTTTCTCTTTGAATGTTGTATTTTATCCCAAAGACGCGAAAAATAAAATTTGTATTTCAACGATGTGAAGCACAATAACTTACCTTGTGTATGAAATGTGCGATATGAATCAAGCAACTTCACCTTTGAAGACATTTCAAAGTAAATTCATTAAATAGTTTATTAACCTGATCAATACATAGCCTCCTACTGTAAATGCAAACAAATCATCCGATTATTACACCTCTCCTCACAGTCTATAAAAACATAAATCATGCTCAAATGTGGTCGGAATCTGGTTGGCTTAAGTTGACCGTGAAAGTACAGAGCAGACGGTTTGTCTTAAAAGTTGATCACCGTCATGTGCTCTGCTGTCCTAACATGCGGACAGGATTAGATGTCTGCGAGTTCAGGTAGACTCAAAAGATTTGAAAATCTGCATGAAAGGAGAATCAGGACAGAGTTATTTTAGAGAAAAGAAAATAGCTGGAGGAGCCAGATGAGCAGGCTCGGGCATCTGAATAGGGTACCTTCTGGACGCCTCCCTGGTGAGGTGTTCCGGGCATGTCCCACCGGCAGGAGGCCCCGGGGAAAAACCAGGACACGCTGGAGATACGATGTCACCCAGCTGGCTTGGGAACGCCTCGGGTTTCCCCGGGAAGAGCTGGAAGAAGTGGCTGGGGAAGGTCTGGACTTCCCTGCTAAAGCTGCTGCCACTGCGACCCGACCCCGGATAAGCCGTAGAAAATGGATGGATGTAAAAAAGATGGCTGGTAAAGATCTAAGGATAACAATAAAGTCAAAGCAAATGTTTCATTTCTACACTGTTATTTTTCATTTCCACAATATGTCATCTTTAAGAAAAATGTTGAATTATTGCAATGTAAACTAAAGTAAAAATAAATCAATGCCCCTTTTTTTTTTAACAAAATAGACTCGCAGAATTCAAAATATGAGCAAACAAATGAATGTGCTTGAATAAAATCCCATTTCACAAGCCATGCCGTATCTATATTTACTCCTTATCTGTGGTAGTAGCTAAAACGAAACATGCATTAGAATGAGGATTTGGTGCCACTTGAGTATTAAAGTAACATACATTAAAAACTACAATGATAGAAAAGTAAGTGAATCTGCATTGCAGAACAACTGCAAACATCTTCACATCATTACACTGGCTGGTAGATTGAAGCATTCGAATCAAAGTCAAGGAATTGGAATGACATGAAACATATCTGGAAGTTTGCTTTAACAGATGCCTCGGCATGTGTATCTTTCTTCCGCAATAAAGCACCAGCCAAGGTTTTCAAGATTTCAACAGGGTTACGGATTGAAACACTCCAGCCACTATGCGTTGATGTGTGTGCGAACGTGTGTTAATGCGAGTTAGCGCTCACTAGCCATTTATTGTGTGTGTCATCTCGTGTCAGAAAAGACAGCGCCTGGCCGTATCCTGGAACTCCAAAGTTGAACACAATCCATTCAGCTGAGATTCAAAACTATTTCCTGCAGGAAATGATGTAATGTGATTTTATATGTTCCAGGACTCCAAAATGTCTGATATGAAATGAATGATATTTGGAACCTGCATCAGGATTTGACTTTTAAAATTTTTCATATAGGAGAAAGCAACTTTTTAATAGCCGCCCACACAAGTGACCACTGTCCTGGAAAGAGTTAAATTTCCTGTACAATGAAAATATGTCTTCTCACTTCGACACACAACAGCTAAGCGTGTTTGTTAAAGATAAATAAACGGCTTTTTAAACGTAAATGCCATCAATCCATTTCAGCCTTAACCCGAGAAAAAAATGTTTTGTATTTCAATGAGAAGCACTCCATATTATTCAGTGACATGCAGTCAGAGCCTTCTCACACACTCACTCACACACACACACGCACGCACACACACACACACACACACACTCTCTCACTCTGGCGAAATCACTTTTGTTTAACAATTCGGATTTTAGATTCACCATGGCACCTCCATGAATGCTCAGAGAGAGAGAGACGTTGTTTCCACTTATTTTTGTAGTTGAATATACCTCTGATGGATTGAGCTTAAAATGCTCACTAAAGAATGATTTACAATGGAGGATGATGTCAGATAATAGCATGTTGAATTATAGCACTGCAACATAAACACTATTTAGGAATAACATCAAGCTGGCTAAATGGAAGATGCCATGTGGCACAGCACCAGGATTTTTTTTCTCTCCCAAGGCTAAAGGGGTCGGGGGCGGAGGGCTTGACTGATACATAGGGGGGCTGAGAATAGAATTTTTAAATTGATAAATTTTAGAATATTCAATAAAATGATGGAGAGGTTTAACTGGGGCTACACAGATTTCTGATGGGCTATAGCGCCATCCCTGGTGCTATAAATCAGCATGTATTGTATTGTATTGTATTGTAAATATACAAGGTGTCATTCTCTTTGTTTCATGTTTAGTTTGACAATCAACTTCTAATGAGCGTGTCAAATCACAGCTTGGAAGAATTGTTCACTATTTGCCGAATGTTGGCTTCTTCTGTCGTGAGTTGAGTTCACTCCCACCGTACAGCACTCCTATCTCAAGTCTATGCTCGCAAGACAAAGGAAGAACATGGTCGGATGGCCGCTTGTACCTCCCAAGAACTCGTTCATTTGAAGCACTTCCCACATAAAAACGAAACAAAACAAACAAACAAAACAATGAAATAACATTCCATCGAGGAAATGTTGGCTGCTCTGTTAGCGAGGAGGTCAAACGTCCTCTGTGGAGACGTGACTGCTTCACAGACGTCCATTCATCAAGCAGCATGTCAAGTACAAAGGACACCATATCCTTTGCTGCCTTTTGTTTGTCTTTCTCCTCTTTTTCTCTACCCCCCCTCAACCCCCCTTAGACTCTTTTCACAGTCGGATATGAATTTCTTTGAGTGCCAACAGAATAAAGAGATAACGTGATGTTTCCTTATTTTGAGAGGGGAACCCATAAATATTCTCCTGTTTGTCAAATAAAATGAGAATAAAGAGAGCATTTGAGGAATATTTCACCGCCGGTCAGATGCTCTCCGTGTGCTCTTCATTCAGGTGACTTTAAAATTCGCTTTAATGCCTCCCATCTTGGTTAATGGAGCCAGGTGAGCTGGACTATCTCTCATAAAAGAGCAACGAACTGAGCCTAATACACAGAAAAGCTCCTGTGTCATTAATAAAGTGGCCCATAAGGCAGCTAAAGATGAAGCAGCCACTAGACGCCGCTTCGACTTTATAGACCAAGAATGCTTGAATCATAAGTGTATTTGATTGCCCATATCGTAATAGGAGGGGAGGGGAAAAAAAAGAAGGGAGATGTTGAAACGTGGGATTGCGAGGGACTGACGAGGTTTCATAATAGGAAAGAAAACAAAGACAAGTTTTACAACGAGATAGAACACAAAAGGACAAAAGAAGCCACTTTGGAAAGTTTTTTTTTTCCCTCCCGTTTCTTGCTCGCTTGACTGAAAGTGTTCATCATGACGGCAAGTTGTTTTCCATTCATTCTTTACACTTTGTCAAGACAAGAAAAAAATGGATTTGCAGCATTCTGCTTGCGACCATGTTCCCCATGGTGATGCAGAAATGTAGCCGCTTTATGAATACATCGGATGTGTGCAGGTAGTGGGGCCTGGTTGGCCTTCGGTTTTATGTTCTTTAACAGTGTTGGCAATTCACGTTAGTTTTGCAAAGTGCCACCCCTAAACATGATTGAAAAACAAAGATTTTGGATGAAAGAACAACAAATACCTCATGTCTTAATGTCAACATCAGCTATGAGCACAGGTCATGGCAAGAATCCGTTGAAGTGGAATGCAATATGCCTCTATGTGCTTGTAATAATAAGTAATCATGAAGAATAATAAAATAAAACCCCATTTTTGACATTAAAAGGGTTTACAAGTTCAGGTGCTCGTGTTTTAAGTGGAACCACAAAAAAGACCCTTTGTCTTGCTGCTCAAGGCGGAATGCCTAAGAGGATGTCGTCGAAGGTTCAATGAGCTCTGTTTTCTTCAGCGCCTCCGCTTGAGCGGCACAAATCTCTTTCAAAGAACACATCATGTCTTTTTTCTTCGGGGCTGTCGTCCCCCCTCGTACCTCCTCCCTACAAAACATTTGCTTATCTCTCGTCTGTCACGTCACATCTCTCCGTCCCGGCCTGAGTCGGCGAGCCCAGGCCCTGGCACGCTCAAGCCACCAGCATTACAGACTGCATCCACAAAAAACAAATCAGCCATTTCTAAACGGATCACACGTGTGATAAGAGCAACAATATTGGACAGCGAGGGAGAGCGCCACTTTGGAGACAACGCCTCCTTGCTTTTAGCTTGTTTTGACTGTTTGATGCTGTTTTACAATGAAAAACAAGGCTGGATCTGCTGAGAAACAATGACACCAGCACTCGGGGAAGCTGGAGGTTGGTGTGTTTTCCTGAAAGGCTGTTAGGAGCTGCCTGAAGCCGGGACGTTGCCACCGGCTGCCCCCACCGCAGCGCGCATACCGACGCACACGGGTGAGGTTAAAGGCCGAGCTTAAGATGGTTGCTGACAAGTGAAGAGGCAATCAACGGTAGCGGAGGAACAGGATGGTGCCGCTATCACCTGGCACCTGAACACACACATACACGCATGAGATCCCGTGTTCCGATTAGACTGATTCAGTGGCTATTTGTTGTTCTGTAATATCTGCCTTTGACACGCGCATGAGGGTCTGCAGCAGGTTCTGTACATGCTCATTGGGATGGAAGTGTATATGTTCATTTTACAGCGGGGCCTTCAGATACGAGTGACCCAAATTACGGCGCAGTGGTTTTGAATGTCAGCTTCAGCATTCCTGTGTGGATTTCAGATGTTCTCCTCATGCTTGGATGGCTTTACTCGAGGAACTTTGGCTTCCTCCCACATTCCAAACACTTGTATGTGAGATTGATTGGAGACCCTCTCTGTTTATAGGCTAAAATGTTTCGTAATATTCTTATTGTAAAGACAGATGTTGTGAATGAAATGCCACCTTTCTTCAAATTTAGACTCAATTCATCCATCAGGAAATGATGGAAATTGAACGACTCTTTCAGGCACAAAATGTTGTCATCTATAAAGGGCGTATATCATGCTAATCTTTCCACAGGCATATACAGGTATGTGATTGTAATGATTGATTCTAATGAAATCTGAATTATTTTGGTGGGTAGTTTTCTCATCCGGAAATAAAGCAGCTGGCTCATGAAATCCCATCTTCGCTCATGATGTCATCCTAACGCAGGCTGCTGCGAGCACCACCTACTAAACAGGAAATAGTATTAATTAGTAAAGATGAAAGAACATATTATGGAGCCTGATGACCTTGATCCAGAGTCAAGCGACACTCTTCATACAGCATTGCACCATGCACATAGTCATGAGTTTAGTTTATCTTTACACCACAAAATACATCCGGCATACAGTATCGTGCTTGACAACAAAGCTAGCGAATAACACATGATCATTTAGCTCGTGGTTTAATTTACTGAGAGCTCTGCCTTCTCCAGCACGTATGATTGTGGGAATTGCGGCAGTTTTAAGGTTTAATCTCCAGTCCAATCCACTTAAGCACTGGCCAAGTTTCACCAGGCCGTCCTCTGACAAATGACGATCACAGACTAACAGCTGCTGGATGGTCTGGGGCTGCGGCCAAGATGGCCGCTCATAGCAGTTCTCTCCCAGATATATTTGTCCAGCATCTCGATGCTGGCTCAGAGAAAGTGGGTGTGTGTTTGGTCTGCAGCAGCGGAACGGGTTTGGCTCACGCAATCTTACACATATAAGATTGAGTACCTAATTATTTTCTTGGATTGGCTGGAGCTGCTTATCAGAGCGCAGGAGTAGCAGGAATGCTCAGAGATGGGCGAATGCAGGAAAACACTACTTGGGGGGTGATTTTGATGAGAAATTGGAATTTTAACATGGCTAAAAGCTAAAAAATAAAAAGAAGTGGATTTTGCATATGACATAGGGCCTTTCAATCTTTTATTAACTGTGCAGGTGGTCTTTTAAGTACTGTACAGTAACATTTTTTATTATTTACTATCATACACATGTAAAATATGTTAACTGTTCCTCTCCTCTCCTGCGGAAGCATTTTCCTGACACAGTCCATCGGGCAGACATCCAAACTGTATTCAATAGTACACTTAAAACTTTTCTTTCTGCTCAAATAGTCAGGGATTACTCAGGCTTGTCCTGTGTCGTCTCTTCGTTCTGCTGCCATAAAGCTTCGACTGCCAGGGGGATCCTCGATGAACTGAGCTTTGCAAAAGACTGCGAGTTCTTGTGCAACTTTAGAGGAATAATGGTCACCAAATGCTTAAAATGGACTTGTACGACCTTTAGAATCTATGCTGTCCTCCAAGACATTTCATGGCTAGATGAAAGCAGGGGACACAATTTCGCCCTCAGAAGTGCAAAACACCACAAATGAATCTCCCGTCTCATCAACCATTCGAGAGAAGATGACATTGTGTCATCATTTCTCAAAAGACATCATTAAAGACCTGACCGCAAGTCATCGCTGTTTCGATATCCAAATGCCGCCCTCCAAATAGTGGTGGAGGTTTTTCACTTTTTCTCAGCAACAGCATCAACGTCTGTCTTCAGTCAGCAAAACAACAATGCGAACAAACATCCGAATTCTTCATTAACATTTCCGGGAATCAGCAACTTTTTATGAAGGAGGAAAATAAACAGGAAAAATCAATTATTTGTTGACAATCATGAGCTCATGCGCTTCATTTAGCCATCGCTTGAATCGAGGGGCCACCTGTTGACGATTCCTGCTGCGGACATTGACATTGGAAAAGAGGAAAAAGATGCCATTCGAATTATACAGTACGTGTTACTTGAGGAATGTCTATTATGAAGAAGTCAGGAATCAGGAAAGGTCATCAAATGCAGACATCCACGACATTCCTTCATGTGCGCTTCCTGTAAACAGCCAAGTGTTTCCTGTGTTGAGGCAGATGTTTGGCCCTATTGCTGCCTTCCGACCTCAACCCGTGTCCTGTTGACCCGAAGCACCCCGCTCCCCCGCATGTAAACGTGCAGCCATCCCCTGGCTTAGGGTTCACGTCATGGCAAACGTCCACCGACACACAGTGAGGAAACGCCATCTGCTACAGTTTCATTACACGGCTTTGCTCCGAGCTAAGACAATTAAAGCTAATAGAGTGCAAATGTCTGAGCTGGCACTGCCAACTTTACAATGTCGGCCATATTTTCATCCATATCCATATAACTTTTTAATGACTGCTAAGGCCACAGTCATGAATTATCGAGATGGCGGGTGTGGGTGGGGGCGATGGTTGGGGAAGGGGGTGTTCAAACACCTGGATTGGGCGCAACTGTTTCATAGCCCACTCAAGCACATTACTGTTCATTTGAAATATATCTCTGCTGGCTCGCTTTACAATCCTTCATGACTGTTGGATTAAATTGAATTTGGAATTACTCCTAACTACTAAGTGGGCTGGTAATGGCGCCGTAATCCCCATCTATCCACCATTAGCGACGATTGGGAAGGATTTCTGTCAGTGATCAGTGAGCACATTTGAGAAGATGTCGTGAACAAATTATTCTAAAAGCAACCTAATTATCTCCTGGCTAAGAAAAAGGGCTTAAATAAGCATCTTGAGGGACCCCAAGAGGTGCTCAACACATGAACAGGGGCTGCCTTCAAGTGCTGCGTGTAAAAATGGAAGGTGCTCCTCTTGTTGGATTTCCAGTGGGTGGCACAGACACCGTTGCCCCTACGGGACCCTTGGCGCAGACAATGGCCGGGTTGTTGTGACACAGGAGTTGGAGAGTTGAGGGACACAGGGCCCCTCTTCTTAGGTCCACACCACTAAAGTGTGACTGTTTAGTCACAACACAGAAAAGAAGCCTCGCTGATAGGGGGGTTAAGGGTCCGGAGGGTGGGACCCAAAGGCGGCCCATCAATCAAGTGTCACTACGTGCCTTTGGGGACTCGGATGTACAACCCCAAATGTGAGCTGATCCGATTTGAGCTCACTTAATTAGGTACATCTTCACAATGTAACATCTAATGCAAAAGATTAATCAAAAGGTTCATGATCATGATAATGCTCAATTCCAATGTACTTTAAATTGATACAAATCAACCAACGTAAGGAAAACCAAGTACAGTTGTGCCTTGAAATACGAGTGACCTGATTTAAGATTTTTTTCTAGCTACAGTATGAGCCGTCAGTCGGATGATTTTGTTTTGCTTTGCAAACTTGAGATATGAACATTGTATGGAGGCAGTGAGCTCAACTAATGTGCTGAGCCTTTCAGTGATACTCATTTTATCATTTTATCTTGAAAGACTCGTCAGTCGGATCACTAAGTTTCCAATTATTTCAGTGCCTAAATAACGGATTAAATTTGTCCTTTTTGGGCAGATGGGTTTCTGTAATTTGATTGCAAACAAATGCAATTTTGGATACTTCATTCTGTCTTGGCATTTGTTTCAAGTGGATCCCTAATATTATTTTGGCGTAAGGTGCATTTGTGAGTTGTGTTGGATAGCATTAAATTGAATTCAACTGGAAGTTTGCCACATTTTTCCATGTTTCGACTGAACAACAGCAACTAGACGACCAGCCTGATGATGCAAATCAAACACTGCTAATGTTTGACATATTCTTCATTTTTGAAAACAGTTTTAGTGAGGAAAAAAAATACCGATAGTGGAGGCAGAAAGCATGTGGCCTTGTTGTCGCTACATGGCACGATGCGATAAGGAAACTCCCAATTCTCACAATTCATTGCAATAAAAATCAACCTTTCCTGTTTATTGTGTGGTAAACAAACGAAAACGAGATAAGTTGGTCTCTTATCGCCCTTTGTTTGCGAAAAGAATATAATAAATGTCAAAAAATGACTGCTTAAAGGAGGTGGGGAGCAATAATTGATACGTTTTTTCCGGCAGTGACTCCCCAACTGTCACGGTGGCCGACTTCAAACGGCGCGTGGTGATTTAAGCCATCCATACCTATTTAGCCGGAGGCACGCTGCTGAAAGAATGGAGCGAGGGTTAGCGATACAAAAGCAGGAAGCTCATCTCGCACCTTCCCTTCTTTCATCCGCTATAGCTTGCTAGCTTATTTTCATTCCCCCGAATTCCTGGCATGTCACCCTGCATTGCAATTTCAAAAGAGTTTTCAACAAGAGCATCTGTTGGGCTATTATCATAAACCTGCACGCACCCCCCTCTTCTTCTTCTTCTTCACACCCCTCCCTCCCTTTTTGCCAACTCCCAGCCCATGCACACTTACTGACTTGGGGGGGAGGTGGCTTTTCTGTGACCTAGTGGGTCTGAGATACATAAGCCACAAGACCAGACAGCCTCCTTATCCGAGGCGAGCAGGACTTCCAGAGACACTCACAGCTCCGCTGAACTTGGCTGCTCATTTTCTGACACACACTGTGGGGGAGCTTGGATAGAGACGTGCCTCCAGTCATTGGAGTGGTCCTGTCACATACAACACACGGATACACAAATACACATTTAGACAACACTCATTTCTTACACGCGCACAGAGACACGCGCGCACACACACAGAGCAGAGCAGAGCAAACAGTCTCCCTCACTTGCTCTCTCTCTCTCCTCCCTCCCATCCACACACACACACACACACACACACACACACACACACACACACACACACACACACACACACACACACACACACACACACACACACACACACTCACACACATACACACAGCACTACAGTATATCAGCGAGCGACTAGCGGCGAGCCAGAGGGGAGTGCAGAAATGAATGTGAAGATTCTGACGCTGGTGATTGTGCTCCTGGTGTCTCTGCTGTGTTCTGCCAGTGCTGGTGAGTAGAAGCGAGGCACCGCTCATGCACCTTCTCTTCTTTTTCCTCCTTCTTCTATTTCTGTCCTGTCTATGCTCATGCAGGCTGATCTGTGTTTGTATGTGTGGTTGATCAGTTACCCAGCATGTGTGGGCTCTCAGCAGGATTATAGGAGCACCTGGCTGGGTACAGTACTGCACTGCGGTGGTTCAAAAGGCTTCAACTTGAATGTTGTTCTCCTGGCATAGGTGCATCATTATCGTCCCCTCGTGAATCCCCCCGTCTCACCTTGATGTGAAGCCAAGCTGCAAATG
The DNA here is from genome assembly GCA_026261675.1 of Hippocampus mohnikei. NCBI lineage: Eukaryota > Metazoa > Chordata > Actinopteri > Syngnathiformes > Syngnathidae > Hippocampus > Hippocampus mohnikei. The sequence goes on along the minus strand of JAKGUB010000557.1, from coordinate 20,560,892 downwards.
GAAAACTGAGGGCTTATCTGTGTCGGGTGATGGATGCATGGCAGAGTGTTGTTATGAAATGTATGCTATGCATGGCACATGTTCCACAAGCCCAGGAGGTAATCTGACAAATTGACGACTTGTGTTCCATCCGACCTGCATTGCATGATGATTATTCCATGACTTTGATTGTGCAGTAGAGCAACACACTGCCTATAGAAGCATTCTGTGGTGATGGTAATGAGGACTGTATAATTGTTGGATGGGTCGGTGAGGGGAACACACACATCCCGGATGCGTGGATCCTCTCTCCCGGGATTCGGTCTTCATGCCTTGTCAATTTCCGTAAAGTGCCACTTTAGCCACTGTTGGACTATATCTGGACGCCTGCAAAGTCTAATGTTGCATATTATTGCCTTGGGAGGGTTTAGGGGTGTCTTCTTTGGGGGGGTGGGGGGTGATGGGCCAAGCCTACAGATGTGATGCAGGTAACATTATGGTGTGAATAAACAACAGTTAGGCCTTGTGTAAACGTCCAAGCCATTCTTGGGATTACCACTTACCTCCCAACTACATTTGCTGGGAAGACAAAAACAGGCTTTAGGTGATTAGGGTTTAGACCATGAGGTGTGATTGAGTCCATTTTGGTTGCAGTGATAAGCCTACATGCCTGAAATTATAGACTAGGTCGAAAAGAGAAGCTCTGCAACCGGGGTGCTTTCCATTCTGCGTATCGATCCACCAGAGCGGCACCTTCCACTTCCCCATGCTTCCCTGCACATTTTCCGTACAGCGACACGCGCTATTTTTGTCCGACGCTACTGAGCGCACGACTAAATGAGAAGCAATTATCCAGCATCATGGCCAGTGTCGTTTTTCGCACCCCTGTGTGTGGCGAAGCATGTCCGCCGCCTCGCGTAGCCCCACGGTGAAAAAACAGGGCTTTTCACCACAGCTTATCCGTCTTAGTGTTTGTTCCAGTCATGCCGCTTATGTGCTTCCCATTCTAGCCCTCCTAACCCCCGGGCCGCTACCGTATAGTACCAGAACTCCATTGATGGCGAGGAAGGGAGAAAAAGGGAGCTGGTAGAGCTGAAGGGAGGCAAGTGTGTTGCGACGGTGCTGGGTGTGGAGAGGGATACTAGCTGGAGTGTGTCTGCTCGGCACAAGCAGCATGCGCCGTCACGGAAAGGTGTCAGAAGAAGCTCTTCCATGTAGGCAGTGGGTGTGAAGTCTTTTATCTTGAGACAAATGCTCTTCCGATTCATTGGGCATCTGTCTAAGCTGCGCGCGTGTGTGTGTGTGTGTGTGTGTGTGTGTGTGTGTGTGTGTGTGTGTGTGTGTGTGTGTGTGCGAAAGAAGGCAAAATGCACAGGGAAGCGACGCCGCATCCAAGGAATTGTAGTGTTGAATTATGAAGTGAGACTAGATTTTCAGGTTTATACTCATGGTGGTGTTTAAGCCAGAGGATATATTGACTGGAAACTTTGCATCATTTTGTCAATGAGAGGTTTCAACAATGGAAGCATCGTTGACAAAACGTTTTCCCTGTGAAACCGACTGAAAACACTGTAAGCACGTGACCGGCCAATCGTCATCGACTTCAGTTTGTGAATGAACACTATGTGATGGTTTGAATACAATTAGTCAACAATTGTTTTTATTGGAAGAAATCAATTTAGGACAATTAAAAAAGTGCAATTCATAAAACTGTCTTTTTAACCCCCCCAAATAAATAAATAAATCAAGAATCTGCCATGTTTTGGAGGTTGTCAAAGGCTTTCTCAAACTACGTCACTACTTGGAGCCACTAGAGGGACACAAAAACATGTTTTGTTGGTTTATATTTGTTTTAACATGTTAACAAAACCTTGCAAAAACATTTGGAAAGATGTTTAAAAAAAAGTCTGGAAAATCGTACAAGAACAGCTGAAATTTATTGTGGGCTAATCAGAGGATGCTTTATCTTTAAACAGTGTCAGATGTGTGCTGACTCCCAAAAAACACGTCCCACATGAGGGTGTGCACACTTGTGCAACCGCATTCATAGAATGATTTCTCTTTTAATCTATTGATTTGTACAGGTTATAGGTCATGTTTATGGTATGAAACGTTTTTTTACATGATATAACTAGGTCTCATTTTTTTGTAATACAAAACATCTGGCATTTGTTTTGTATCCACTGCAGACATTTATCACCTCACTTGAGAAGTGATATAAGGACAAATGCGACAAAAACATTGCGGTCCTTTTATTTTTCGCCTTTTTTTTGTTTGTTTTGCTTGTCAAGTGCTCATATAAGGCTTTATTTTCATTGAGAACCTCTTTTCGAAAAGCTCCACTTTAGGGCACCTTTTCAAATGTTTTCCCTCTCTTAAACACTGTTGCCATGAAAACTAATGGCCAAAAAAGACTTGTAAAAATAAATAAATAAAGAACTCAATCAATTTTCATCTGAAATTGGTGTTGTGGAAATGGTAGGTGAGCACCTTGTAAAATTCAAAATCATCGAACAAAAAAGGAGCAGCCTTCTCCATGTAATACTGCCATCCTCTCGCTGTGCACTTCAATTACCCATCCTTGAAAAGCACTCTGGCTCAAGAGTCGGCTCCAGCTTTAGACATGAGGTATCCATAATTCATCCCTGTGGCCAATCGCTCTTTCTCACTCTGAGCCTTAAGACGTAAACAGTCCTTCCTTGTGTCTGTCGCATGAGCAGCCATCCATTTCTCTGCATCCCATAGCAACACATAATGGCAGCTGGAACACACACACACACACACACACACACACACACACACACACACACACACACACACACACACACACACACACACACACACACACACACACACACACACACACACACACACACACACACACATACACACACACACAAATAGATGTAATTGTTCGAGCTGGGTTACACAGGTGAGGTAGTCATGAGGCCCTGATAGGCTGCTTTTATCTGAACGAGAAATCGGCTGCCTGGAAAGCGGGCGATATCATGTGAGCCTGTCAGCGCTGCTATTATTCCGTATGAAACTTTGATGTATTGTTGGGGCTGGATGCACGCATAAGGCACCGCACTGCAGCGCGTTCATGTGCTCAACCGAGTGTTACAGGTCAAAATACAGCTCAAAACAGTAAGGCATCTCAGAAGGAGCCAGAAAACAGCGCCTGGTCTGCCCTGATTGGCATAATGTGGGGCGTGCTAATGCAAAGAGGGTGTTTGTGCCTTTGGATGTGCTGACGGTGACTGAGGAGAGAACAAATGCAGCTAAACATTTCCAGACGCCTGGGAATATCTTCATAAGTGCTGTATGAAAGTGAGGTGGCGCTTTGGAAGAATGTTATCATGGGATTATTGGAGAAATGAAGGTGCTGTGAAACATATGCACTGGATATCATGTCACTAACAAACATAGTGGGTCAGAGCTAGACCACTGCAGGAAGAATAATTTTTTCTTCAACTAGAGCCAGCAAAATGGGTTGCATGGCAGCCAATAATTGACTCGGTAAGATACCTGTACACAACCATTCATTATGTACACCTCTAACCAATGAGATCCAAAACAAGAGCAAGAAATTATATTATGAGCATTGTTAGCATTACTTAAAAGTGTTTATCACTGTAGTTGTTGTGATGCATTGCTAATATTTTGCTTCTCATGTAGCTAAAAAATATATTAGAAATGGTGATGCAATATGTGATGTATAGTACAGTAGTGCCTTGAGAAACAGGTTCTTGGAGATTAGAGAAAATGTTCGCATCAATATAAGTAGTTCAAGTAGTAGCACTCTTCTTTGTTTGTGTCGGCATGACTGTACAGTAATATCCTGCCTCTCAGTGGCCAAGTTGGGTACACCAGAAGGAGCAGCTGAATGAATTTGATTGCAACATTAAATCATGATGCAGAAACCGTTTAATTGTTTACATCCCAGCTAATATTTATTTATTTTTATACAGTACATTGCTATAGAGTGCTATTTTAAGAGGAAAACTTTCATTAAAAATTGCCTAAATCAAATTTCCAATAGCGTGATAAGATTCATACCAAGTTTCATCATCATCGTCTTTGTAAATGCAGGCTTGTTCACCAGCTCTTGCATTGGATGGTATGGGATTGAGACCAGGTGTACCCAATATTGTGGCCGAGTGTTTGAAGTGAAGAATGGGTTCCCAATGGAGACGTTCTGGGCTCAAATGATCACATTTTTAAAGCCATGCAGACGTCTGTATAATACTGGCTGACACAAGCTTTGTGAATGGCACCCACCGCTGCTCCGGTGCAAGTGGGAGTTAAGGAAACGATTTGAGAAAAATCATAAGTCATTTGGTCGGGATATAAGGCAAACCTTTGGGTTGACGCGCCCAGGAGATTCGTGAAGACTTTGGCATATGTGACTGCCGGGTCGCCATATTGCAATTCAGAACCGTTTGAATGAATAAATCTACTCACTTAGATATTCCCTGGAGAGCAGATGCAGCGGAAAGAGGGGGGGGGGGGCAAAGACAAGTTAAAGAAGAAAAGCTTAGGAACATTAAAATAAAAGGGTGGACTGGGAGCAAGGCTATGTGGGAGCTCGGAGGGTTGTCTCGTCGATAATCGCACAGATGGTTCTAGCCAGCAGAAAGCTGACATTGATTTTGTGGATATGTGGTGCAGTCTCGCACCTTGGAGGACATACAATGTTCATTGAGACGCGAGTTCCATGATCATACTCATAACTTAAAACACTTATATCGCTAATCATCTCACCTCATTGCAATGAAATGAAAATTCCATTCATCTGCTCCAAACTTCAACAATATTTGAAATGTGTTTTATAATAAAGGAAGCACTCTCTAATATTCTTCTTTAAAATAAATAGAGGCCAGGGCTTAATAACATAATTTAATAGAAAGTAAGATATTTATACAGTTTTTGCATCATGATTTGATGCTTCAAGTTACTTGCAGATCTTGAGCCATGCGGTGCGTTTTTTTGGTAACAGTATTCAAAAATACTTGAACACAGAAAGATGTTATTTGTTCCATTCCAACAATTGAGGAGTTGATATTACACGTGCATCTTCCCTGTCATTTGATACACTGACCACCCTCTGCTGGGACTCAGCAGTTAAGTTTAGTTTAGTGACATTTCCCTGGGTGTGTGCACCGTACCGGGACTGAGGAGCTTCCATGACATGTGAGGAAGAGACAGGTCGGACCTTTCTTTAGTGAGGGGTCAAGGGGTTGGAAGCAGGTTCTAAATGACGATACAAAGCACCTGTGAAGTGTGGTGCTTTGCCCTGGTGCATGGAGGGATTTACTGCTGACAGCATGAACCAAAACAAAATGTCTCGATTATGCACCGTATTTTCATGTAATATCACACCGTGGTCAACTAGTTAGTTAGCACGTCCGCCTCATGGTGCAGAGGTAGGTAAATGGAACACACTAAATTAATTGTCCCTAGGTGTGATTGTAAGCTGTTTCTCTAAGTGCGCCCTGCGTTTGGCTGGCAACCATTTGAACACAAATGATGTAGCAACACATGGAGACAGATCATATAAAAATCTTCTGTAGACAATGTAGGCTATGAACTGTCACTTCCACTGGTAAAGATGCCTGCCATGTTCTGCCCCCGTCATCTGAGCAACGAATCCAAACTCGCAATTGACCCTGACATTGTCACCCATTTACATGTGGCATGATTTTCAGCCACATTCCAGTTCTTTGGTGGATTTAGAAAAAGCATGACATGCGAACTATTTCAAATTGTGAAAAAAGCTTATACAGGGTTGCCTTGATTTTCGAGTGCCCCAACTTGCAAGTTTTTAGAATTATAAACCGTCACTTAGTCTTATTATTCTTATTCTTATTATCATTTATTTATTTATTTATTAACAGATTAGCAGCATTTCAAGTTCAACAGGGAATTATTTCATGTACAAGTGCATCAAGATATGAGATTAGTTGTGGCAGCAATTCAACTCATAAATCCGCCTTTAAAATGGAGAGAGCATAACCTGAGCTGGGCATGGGGCCGTATGGAATGGAGAGATCATCAGAACTTTTCCTTAGGGCCTGCCGTTCTCCCTTAATTAGAGCCAGATAGTCACCGCACTAACCACTTTCCACCAGTGCCCAGTGACAATATTATTTACGACCCTCTGTTTAAACCTTACGTGTTTATACGTTTATAGCAGTAGTCCTGGCAGATCTAATTCCTGATCAAGATCTGAGTGGACACTTATATTAACAAGCTACCGCAGAATAAATATTGTGCTCTTTGGGAATGCAGGTGCTTTAATTGCTCAAATTGAAAAAGACATCAAAGAACTGCTTTGGGCATGCCATTTTTGGTAGAAGCCCATACATATTTTTCATCAAGGCTCACACATTCAGATGTGGTTTAAATCAACGCACAAGCCGGTTGATTTGGGACTAGTCTGAATTGGGACGAGAATAAAGATGCGGGCAAAGAAAGGAGATCTTCACCATTGTAGTGGGATTCGGTCTCAATTTTTCAAGCTTCCCCCGCGGGGGCTGTGGTGTGACAGGGAGCTTTGGGCAACGTGTTTCCATCACGAAGCTACTGTGGCACCTCTCAAGTGGTTTCAAACTGTCATGTTCGCAGTGTTCTCACTTTGAATGAAACGTTTGAAAATCACAGCATCCCTCCCGTTCCCCACGTAACTGGAGATCACTCACCGGAAAATGAAATCGTGCATTATTCATCAGACTCGTTGCAACGGTGGAATGCATGTGTTGTTGTATGTCAGGTGACTATTTCACTGTTTACATCTTGTCAGTCAAATGACCTGCCACTGAATAATAGTGGAGGTCTAGCCTATGCGCAGATGGTTCCCCTGGATCACTACCGGGCCCCTTGCCAGGAGAATGGAAACAGATGTTTATAAAATTAGCAAATCCATTTATAAACATTTATCCACATAATGGAAACAGTTTATTCCAAGGGAGACCTTGTGGTTCATCTGCAACGCCGGTGGCTGTCACTGAGGTAATCTTAAATCTTTATCCATCTTATTCATATCCTTTTTTGATGGACACAATCATCCATGTCAGTTATAGATAACCATGATTTCCAAAGATAATTGGGTTTGGTTTGATAAAATACAAATACATCCATGTGTATGGTTCAAAGCAACATAGCATCTTAAGCCCATTGTGTCCAGGTTAAGCATCTGAGCCAACAATATTCCTCTGGTGACGCAGTCTGATGCAACGTGGCTGCTATTTCCTGTCATCACAAGTGTATATACAGTGAGCTGTGGGGAGAGCCAAGGCCCCTGCATAGTGACATTTCCCTCCTGTTTCTCTTCCTCCAGCCTGTCAAATGGGAGAAGGCAGGTCCACAGCCCAGGGGGAGGTGGGATGATGATGACACAGGAGCGAGAGAGAGAGAGAGAGAGAGAGAGAGAGAGAGAGAGAGAGAGAGAGAGAGAGAGAGAGAGGGAGAGGGCGGGGTTGTGTTTTCCCTTGCCCTTGACATGCCGTTTTTAAGGATACTAGCCTCTCAGACAGCTTCAGAATTCTGGATGTAGTGGGACTGAAATCCTGTTCCTCAAGATCCATCTTGCACTAATGTGGTAGTGGTGCTTTGAGATACAAATGACCCGATCTACGAGTTTTTCGAGATAGTAGGCTTCATTCTGTGTAGTTTTTTGCTTTGACTTGTAAACAACAATTGCACATTGTAGCTTTGCCTTAGCAGAGTACGCTTAGCTTAATGCAAGCAAACGACAGAAAATGTCATTGGCAAAAACTATTTCTCATCAAATGTTGTGATTTTGGAAGCAATAGATATTTGAACAAACATGATGCAGCGACACATTTAGACAGATGATATGACAATACTGACAGACATATATTATTTATCCTCTGCAAAAAGTGAATAGTAAGACATCATCTTCCTGGGCGGCTTATTTTTTTTTGCAGATGTAGAGGAAGAAGTACTATTCTTCTTTGTTTGTGTGTGCATGACTCATATCATGCTGCGACTACGTGGCCAAGGCACACCAGAAAGAGCAGCACAATTAATTGTATTGTAGCATTAATTGTATTGTGATGCGTAACCTGTGAAACTTCTTTCTCCATGGTAACTATTACTCCTTTTTCTCGGGCCAAAAAGGGACATGTAGCTGAATCTCAATAGTTCACCTGTGTGAAGAGTTTTGTTTTTTCTGTGAAAAACGGACCTATTCCCATACATGGGGCTCTTTCAATTACGCTGTGCAGTCAATGCTCTGGCCAATCGGAAAGTAGTAATTGGTGTCGGATAAATATGTTGAGGTGATACATCTGGACTGAGAGAGAAAGATCTTTGTTTTTTGGGGGAGAAGCAAAGTCTAGCCGATGTTGTTAGGGGAAGTTACAGAGTCTTTGCCCTTTTGGTGCTTCATTTTCAAAACTAAATCATCTGCAAGACATTTGCTTTGAAGCGCAATGTTAGGAGTTTGAAATGGCATTGAAGTGTTTTGGGATGACAGCTTGTGGTACAGTTATTATAAACTATTAATACAGGCATTTAAAAGCATTTTCTGGGCATTGTAATTCATGGTTTCTGTCGGATTTCCTGTAATCCCCATATTGCAATAGCTATTTGCACACAAAAACAACTGCTTTGATTCAAGACCTTTTCATCCATCCATTATCCAAACCGCTTATCCTGACGAGGGTGGCGGGCGTGTTGGAGCCTATCCCGAAGTGAAAAATGGAGGATATGAGACATTTCATGAGAACTTTAAACAGCAGTCTGTAATCACATATACCCACACAGACTACAATTACCACATTGGTTCCATTCACAGAACCAAGGAATGGTTTCCGGCCTCGTTGGTGGATAACTTTGGTCTTGTTTCAATTTCTTCAGTCTTACTTTTGGTGGTAATTATGTATTTTTTTCTAAGACTGCAGACTTTAACTGGATCCATCTTCCATCACTGCTGTTTGGGCTCGCAGCAGGTGGAGCGAATTCAGATTCTGTTGCCAGAGAAAAGTTTTGAGGAGTTACTTAGTCCTGCTGCCGGAGTACAAAGGCCCCCAACCTTCAGTAACCTTGTAGCCACAAATTCACCCTTCCAACTAGAAGTGTGACTGGGAATAAAGCGACAGGCAGAGTCAAGTAGCGAGGGTAGTCGAGAGCTTCATTAGCCGGCTCAGTGCTGCTGCCGGCGGCCCTTTGAACTGGCAGCGCTCTGATCATCGGCGAGCACGCCGTCTCACACCTCATCATTTCATACGCTCTCTAATTCGGGCACAAGGCAGGCAGGCTGACTCAAAGGGACATCTGCAGAAAGTAGCGGGCTGCTTGTTTTTCATCTGAATTTTCTCTGAACCGTCACTCTGTGGGTATTATGGGGGTTGAGTTAGAAAGCTGCAATAAACGGGAGAAACTTTTCATGCACTTTGGTGCCCTAATGGACAAAGGCGGCCTTCAGCTCGGCCACAAGCGCAGCATTATCGCAGCACAACAATGCTGCATATCAAACAGCTCCCAGCCAAAATCAAAGACAACACAAAACAAATCCCCCTGAGGCTGCAGAGGAGGCTTAACATCTCAGATAAGATTAATTCCAACTGTAAGGTATGCCGGTACGTTGATGAAATGTATGAGTTTAGAACAGGGGTGTCGAAACTCCTTTTCCCAGTGCCAGAGGTGCAGACTGCCCCTAAAATTTGATGCAGTGCAACTAAATTCATCATCTATTTGCACTGGTGCAACCAGTACACCTGCTGATATATAGGCTGTGTCAATTGTTAATTATAGCATGTGGAAAGGAAAGCTAAAAAAGGATAACGAGTTGCAAACGCTCCCTGGGCTGTAGTTTGGACACCCCTGGATTATAACTTGGATGACTTCAACCGACAGTGTCATTGATTTTGCTCCAAACTGAACGTCTTCATGGTGGCTGCCATGGTAACGTGGTCTTAAGGTCAGCAATTGGTACCACTTTCTGCCGAGGCCCAGGGCTACTGAGGGAGGTGAGGGGATGACCGTCTGCGATGAGCATCATATCTGACAATAAATGTTGGATTGTGAAGAGCTCCCTCCTTGTTTAGACACCTTACTACATGTGCAGGATGAACGTGTACGGCGAGACCTGACAAATCCCTCATTGTGAAGCTGTGACAGTGCGAGGGCTAATTAAAGGCTAAGAGAATGTTAGGATTCTTCGAACACTTCATCCCGGCTAAATCATCCTCATCCGCTAATGTGCTTACTAGGTTTCAAGCATCTCAGGTCCGTCTGACTGTGCGGGTTAGCGTCTTTGCTAACGGTGTGGATTCACCGGCTAATGCCACTCACCTCCTTTTAGTTAATGAAGAAAGGGAGGTGAACGGTAGAGACAGAGGGTCTGCTCCTCCGACGTCACACGATAACCATGGCTACACCCTCCAGGGAACTCATTCTTCCTCTACACAGTGAAGGCAAATGATGTTTGTTTACCCAGAAGGTTTGCACATTGCTCATATAATGAGCAATGTGCGGCCACAGAGCGTGTTATTCTCTTCTTTATTTATCTATTTTATCATCAACAACAATCGTCAGGAACACATTGTAATTGTGCAGTTGGAGAGAGACAATCATTGACACTCAATTCTATTGTGTGACCAAAATAGACTCTTTGTACTGACCATTTTTATCCTTCAATCAAAGGGATTTCAAATTCAATCAAATACCAAAATGTATGCCCAATTTGAGAGGGGTGAGCTCTGATTTTTACCAACCCAAACAGTGAACGGTTGGGTTTTTTTTTATTTTTATTTATTTATATATAGGCACTCAGGAAGGCAAAAGTAATGTCATTCCACCATAGTTCATAAGTACGGGAGGAATCATTGCATGACACATGGGGATGCCTATTATATTTATGAACCAGTGTTGTAGACATCAGCTCATTGTTACGAGGGCTGGAGTACTGTATGGTCTAGTTAACCACTATTTTTATCATAGGGGATATGTTTGTTTTAAATACACAACATGTAATTTTCTTCTCAGTTTAGTTTGACAATAACGGCCACGGGCCACCAGTTATCCATCACTGATCTTGAATATACAGAATAAGAATTTAAATGTATTTGTATTTATTTATTTGTTTATTTCTTGACTAACATGCCAAAGTGCTAAATCACACCTTCGCGTGGCATTATAGCCACGCCGCATTTGTCAAATAGCTGTTTGAAAAGTATTTTTACATTTCTTGCGGTGCTTAAAATCAGTACATAAAGTTAAACACACCCGATGGCAACATTACTTGTTCTTCTCACAGTTTGATCACGCACACATCTCTATGATCGATAGTCTGTGTCGTGGACGTGTCAGATTAACGATGTGACGAGAGTAAAGTGAACGCAGTGGGGAGATTAAACGCTCGTGAGGAGCTCATCCAACCATAAGATTTGATTTGATCAATGCGATTGCGACACGTTTGATTTGCACTTGGTCCGACGCAGCAGAGCGACGAGCAAGGCGGGTAAACAAACGGCCATTCAAATCCGAGAGACAATCAATGGGAGAATATGGAACGTGGATTAACTGTCGGTGGCCACGGTTTACGGTGCTTGTTTACATTTGCTGCAACGTTACCTCCGAACACAGGGGCCTCTGTGTGCTCGCCGCTATTGTTTCTCTCACCGTCTTGTGTCTGTTAATCTTTGCTGCTCCAATGACAGAAAAATGTGTGTTGTCGCTCCATTTACGAGCGCAGTCATTTGTTATGTGGTTGTTTTGGCACTCGGTTCACACAAATCAGCTTTACGACTATTCATAAGCAGCTCGGGCCCATTGACAGCATTGTGATGTGCAGTTTGTTCTCACCGGTCATGAGGGTAGCTGATGAACTTGGCATAAAGCCAGAGAATGGCCGTTTTTCTTCCTTGGAAGTTATAGATTATATGCCTTAATGCTGTGGTGCTGATGACAGCGCAACAAGGATGAGCTGTCAGCATTCCTCTTTGCACCCAAACCGCGATAAGAAGGACAGCAGGCCATTTGAAAAAAGGAAACAGATCGCCTCGGGATGTGTTTCGAAACCAAAGCGGAGAATCAAGCAGCTCATCTTTTGCACTGACAACTATTCGCCACCCTACTTAAACTTAATTTGCATCCTACCACCGCACGCTGTATACGTCTCCGCCGAAACAGCCAGCATTCTTCAAATTCTCCATATATGAAACTTTAATTTGAGAATTAGCAACGGGAAGATAAGAGTTCAGAGACGAGAGAAGAGGGTGTCCAAGGTCATCAGAGAGAAGAGCTAAGAGGTTTCTTGATGTCAGACATATGTTACCCGGCGAGCTTCGTGCTTTTGCAGCTTAAGAGAAACACGGGCATCTCTCCTGGGAAAAGATTAAAGCAGATAATAAAAGGACTGCTTCCAATTTCAGTTGTTTGTGGAGATAAAATATGCATTAGGCATATATATATATATATATATATATATATATATATATTCCCACACACACACACGTTTTTTTTCCCACGACAACAACCAAAAATCCGTATCTCGTTTCTAGTCTGTATTGCACAGGGCTGATATGCTGCTGTCTGTCAAATAAGTCACACTGTAATACTTTCCTCACTGGTTGCACGTGTTTATCTATATTGCCAGTCTGATCACTGGGCTGTTTTGACGGAATGGATTTATTGAGATTGGCCAATATGTTCCTCCCAGTGCACAGCGGTTGCTGACAGGCTGCTGTGCCGGTGGACTTCTAAATTTTCTCGTTGCAGCCCTGGGATGAGATAGTATCAGTAGCTGGGACTGCAGATGAGTTTTTGTGGTCTGATTGTGTCATTTTGTTGATCCACTGGACATAAAGGTGTGATGGCAGCTGTAAGCGCAATACAAAATCTTTAAATGATAGTATATGTTATATTCAGAACCTGTATCCCCCCCCCCCGCCCAAAAAATAAATAAATCTGTGATCATCTTTCCAGTGCCACCAAAACTTTCCTATCAGAAACGTCATCATTGCCACCATTAGCTTTTCAGTTGTCTGACTTTTTTTGCCAAATCCTCAGGTAACACCGATCAAAGCAATTCAAAAAGTGTGTGTGTTCAATATTATGATGTTATTGTTTTCACATTTGTCTTTGAGGCGCAAGTGGGCACCTTAAAAACTTCAGAATGGTGCAAGCATGTTGTCTATGTGATTTAAAGGTGACTGTGCCTAAATAATGAGTTTCTTCACCAGACGAAAGGCAAAATCCTTCCAGGATGCTTCAATTTGCCCTAAAACCTAGCTAAACAAGGTGAGTATTAACGTTCAGCCTCATGGATTGGAAAGAAATGAGCAAAATATTCTAAGAATATGCGAACGTCCCTCTTTTATTCTGCATCGAGGAACAATAACAAAAGGATAATGTGCAGATTAGAGCTCCTTGCGGCAAAGATGGGCTTTAGAGGCGGAAATGTGCAACAGAGATTTTTTTTCCCTCCCCCAGTCTATGAATTAGCCTAGTGTTCTGCCACAAATATAGCGTGTAATATGCTTGCTAAAGGGGATTAGTGTGGAAATGGAACTCGAGATGTCTGGCATTTCAGGGATAACGTACAAAATACTCAATGAACGAGCTCAGTGACACAGTTCATGAATGCCATTCAAATGCTCCCAGTTGTTCTTTTGACATTTCTTCTTCAGATGGTGCAGCTGAAGGTTGATAATCATAGAAAAAGCTGCAAAAGCCTTCTAACCACTCATAAAATCAACCTTGAGGAGCTTAGAGAAGAATGTTTGGAGAGTATGAAGCATTCACTCGCATTATATATGAATGCTAAGTGTGTGTGTGTGTGTGGGGGGTCCACCTTCAAAATCAATCTACACCCTCGGACAGGGATGGGCAACTGGTGGTCGACATGCAGCCCCCACTGATCGTCTGAGTTACCTGACTAAAACCTCACATCACCTGAAAAAACAAAAGTGTGAATTATGAAGCTGTTTCTTTTCATTTATTTTTTTTTGTCGAAACTTTTATTTTTGGGAGGTTTGTTTGTTTTGTGTTGTTTTTTTTCTGTTTTGGGAGGATGGGCAACCCCCATTTTCCCTGGGAAATTCATATTTGTGGTTTATCATTTATTTTTCTTAATAATTTTTTGGGTTTACAAACAAACAAACAAACAAACAAAACAAATCTCATACATTTCACTGGGCATCAATTACCGGTATATGCGGATTTTCGCTATTTGAAGGCTGGCAAGATCCCTATCCCTCACGAATGCGAGGGATACGATTTTAAGTTGTAATGTCACCATTCGCCACTCGATGGAAGACATCGCATGGTTGGCTTACACTGCGTCTTACACAGGAGTAGGCCTAATAATTTTGGAATGACATGCATATACAAATGTTCAGTGAGTTGATTTTGCACTTTTGCTACTCAGCAGTATCGGGCTGTCCTTGAATGGTAATTTTAATACCTTTTTGCACAAGAAAAAAATCACGGTTTGTGGTTATTTTTTAAATATTTTTTTGTTGAAGGCTGGATGTCATGTTTGTTTGTTTGTTTGCTGCTGTCAGGTTTGTTTCAATCATGTTTTTGTTAGAGTTTTTATCTTCAGTCATGTGTTTTGTTTGATACTTTGTTTTGGACTTAGTTTTCTGTTTTATTAAATACAATTCGTCAAGTTCACCCTGCTCCTCTCTCCTGCCTGCTCTTTGGGGTCCACCACCACCTTGCAACGTGACACTGGATCTTTTATGCATGCCTTGACAATGACAAATACAGTATTAAGATGCCGTAATGGTCTTTAGTTGAATAGAAAAACAGACACGCAGATATTTTGTCCATGTTTAGAATGACATCACTATTCAGAATTTCTTCTGAATGTAAGGGAGGAAACTGCTGTGTGTATCTTACCAAAGCACAAATTATATGGGGATAGGAGGAGACTTGCCAGGTATAAATGTTGGTAGAATACGCACCCATTAATGAAAGGTTGGCAATTTGACACCAAAAATTGGGCAAAAAACCCAACCCCCAAAAAAAACACCACAACATCCCAGCTACTTAACTTTCAGTAATGTCAATTTTATGAAAAATACAGCAGTGTTTTTGTTGTTGTTTTTTTTAGTTTGTTTTGTTTTTAACTTCAGGCAAACCTTTTTTTTTACTTGAGCTGCTGCTTCCCTTCCAGCCTCACCTCTGCAGTCCACCCTGTGTCTTATCTCAAGCTGTGTCCTCAAGCGAGCCCTTGTAAAGCTTCCAAAGGTCACACTTTGGGAGCTCTAAAAATGGTGCCAGTGTCTCTGAGCAAACATGAATGTCATGACCCCCATGTCAGTAGTTTGAATCAGCTTTTGACGGTGCCCAGTAGGAATTGGTGTTCCCTGTTTTTGTTTTGAAGAAGTCTTAGGGATGCAGAGGAGATGGGCGAACTAAAATTGAAAAAAGGAAACAGAGGGAAGACTGAACTGGTTTCTAATAAGTAGAAATTAGACATCAGAATAGAAACGCATCAAACATTACAATTTTATCCTCAGCTCAGCTCACTTGTAGTACTGTGTTCTGTGGGGTGATAAAAATTTGATATGGAGTCAATGATTACCATAAATATCCCATTGCAAATCAGTGTGTTTTCAGTTTATGACATTTTGAGCACTCCGAGGCACAACAGAGGTGGACCACAGGCTCTTACAAAAACCAGGCCAGACTTGGCTAAGAACATCTGGGATTACTCTCAAACACGCCGGCGTTCACGCACACACGCGCGCGCACACACACACACACACACACACACACACACACACACACACACACACACACACACACACACACACACACACACACACACACACACACTCAGCCTCATTTCTAATCTTGGGACCAAACAAAGCGACAGGGTCCACCTCGGCAAGATTTTGTCACTGTGAGGTGTTTATTAGAATCTACAGGCAGAGTGACCGTGACATGAAACACAAGAGATGAGCTGTTTGAATTTGCTCTCTATTAGCTCCGGCCACACACAGTTGATGAACAATGATGCGGGGTAGGCTAAAAAATGAAAATACCTATAGATGCCTCATGGTACCTCATCCGTTATCTCCTTGTTTTTTTTTCCACATTCTGTTCATAGAGCATCATCAAAATGTGATTGGAATTTATTTGTTGTGTATCTGTGTTTGGATCTTGCAGGTCCAATGGCCTCCATGGATCATGGCAGAGAGCTGGAGGAAGCAGCTCCAGTGAGAAAGCTGGTGCAGCAAAGCCCTTCGAGGGGCGGTCAGAGCCACAGGCCAGCCGGCTGGAAGAGGAGACGCCCACGACCCCGTCTTTCCCACAAGGGGCCAATGCCGTTCTAGAGCAAGGTGAGGTTCAAGGCTCGTCACCTTTCTTGGGCAGCGTTCAGTCAGTTTGAAAGGTTCCTGAGCATAAAACAGTCATAATGTCACAATAGCCCCGGAAAGTCTGAATTCACCGAAAGAATGCTATTGTTGACTTGAGAAGAAAGGGCACGTCTCAACAGATTAATGAACTCGCTTGCCTTTATTGTATGACAGAGGTGGGTCCTTCGGCAATGTCATTCATTTGACCATATGGGAGATTGATATTGTTAGAAACTTAACCTTTGGGTTGATTGCACTGGAATAAATGGGTTCTGTCTAGCGGACTGAGTCAATTATAAATAACTCTTTAACAGAGATAACACTTTCGAGAGTTGGGTTTCTCATCTTAACCTCCGGTGCTTAAAAGAATGTTTAACTTTGCTGTCAAGCCAAACAAGCCGTTGTGTGAAAAATCCCTGATCAAAAATCTGAGACAATATTTTACTTCTCACCTATTCAGTTTGATTTTCTGGGCTGAACCAAAGCAAACTCCCTGTATTTCAAAAGAAAACAGACGAGGCGTCACCGAGAAACTAAAACATGCTGAGGCAACATGATCAAATGTACAGTGTATACACATGGTTGGCCTATGCACTCGCCAGTGTTTGCACATTGCGCAATGTCTGAATGTAAAGCAACAGCAACACGTTCGTATGTATGCGTTCAGAAATACCCAAATGTGCTAAGAAACAAGAAACATAGGAACAATATCCCCGCCTTCCGCCACTCCCCAGGAGGTTCCATGCAAAAAACCCAAAACAAAACAAAACATTGACCTGCAGAGGCCGACCATAAATTCAAGCCCAAGTGAGTCGAGGCTGCAGCCTGTTGATGTCTTGACATGGCTAATCAGTTTCGAGGAATGTGAATGGTGAGGCGGAGGTTTTACAATCCGCAGAGAATTATGATCTTCATTGTGTTTTTCTATTTTTTAGTCCTTTGAAATTGATCATCGTGCCTTACATTCAGGACTCTCAAGGTTGCAGAACAATACTAGACAATGAGTGACATTCAGAAATAACACGCATTTGACAGAACCTTAGTCACCCGGTATTCTTGGTCGAACTATAAAAAAGAGAAAAAGGGAGAACCCTCAGAAGCACTCAGTGTTTGCAACACAATAAGAAAGTGGCTGTGAAAAGTGAATGTTTCAGTAAATCACCACTGTCTCTGCAAACATCATTTAATAACCCTCTCTAGATCAAAGTCTGCTAATTTACAGACTTATAGGAAAAGGTTAGGTGGCTAGGGGCGGGGTTGTAGGACTAGTAAATTTGTTGTCATAAGGACCCCAAAAAGAGATTAATCTCATTTGCTTCGGATATCAAGTCATCACTGAGTATTCCTCAATTTTAGGACAAAGAGGGAATATATTACCTGCATCCATGAGTCCGTTTGGCTGCAATGACTTCAATGGCAAGAATGTACAATCACAATCACATCCAAAACTACAGCCGAGTCAAAAATTGTACCTGTAGTTTGAAGTGGTGGTGGTAGTGGTGGTACCCATCCACCCTCTGAGTGCCATTGAGCAGCATTTCGCCACCCGAATGTCCGAGGATCTTGGAACAGATAATCTTTTATTCTGTGAGACGCCACGGGCAATGTGGACGTCTCATCCTGACATGTTCCAGATGTGAGATGAAAGACATCTTCTTGATCGCAAGCTCTCACATTCAAACATTCCGTTCGGCCAATTTGACAAAAGCCAAGCGTCGAAAAGCCAGACAGACGACAGGATATTACACATTTTGAAGCCATGGGCGATTTCTGGAAGCCCTACGACAGTCTTTGTGAGAAAGCTTTGTGCTTAATGCTCCAGTGATTTTGTTTTTTTCCCCATCAAAATTGAAGAGGCGTTCTACAAGTCCGCCTTTGGGATAAGGGGTTCGGTTCCCTCTGTGGCTGTGAGTGTGAATGGGTCACTATATGTGCCCTGCGATCATGCCATCAGTGCAGGGTGTAGTCTGCCTTTTGCCCGTAGTCATTTGGGTTAGGCTCCAGCACCCTCCTCCCCCCCGCAACCCTGTTCAGGATAAGCGGTGTTGAAAACGGATGGATGGATAAGGGGTATGACCTCAAGCAGCAGTAGTGACATCATTACGAGGACCCAGCAAACAAAATAGGTAGACAGCTCTTTGCAGATCAGATCCATGGGCGTCAATTCAGTGGGCATTACATGACTGCAGAACTATGCCAACCTGAAAGAAAAAAGAATGGGCCCTGATCAGTTAAAGCAACTTGTTTTCATGCAACAGAGCTCAAACTTATGGGGAATCTTGGGAAATGATCACAGGCTTGGCGAAGATAAAACGGGAAAGGAAGATAAAAGATATCCTTTTGGAGACGCGCTGATCCCGTGTCGCAGGTGTAGAATAAAGTTGGGTTTGTGTTGTAGATGAGACATACGTATACTGTGGAACTCTTCACTAAAGACCTTATGAAATCTGGTTGAGACATGTCTGGATAAAGCTTTACATCACTCTTTCTTCAAAGCAACACGTGGTACTGCACAAAGAAAGTTCTGTTTGATGTCGCTCAACGGGACGGGATATTGACACGTCTGTGTGAGTCATGAACAAAAAAAAAAAGAAAGAAATAAACAAGAAGGCACGTGCCGATGATACTTTTGTGTTTCTGTTTTGTAGGCACTGCTTTAAGCGCCCTCCCCCAGGTTCTGATTTCTATGCTCTTCCTTTGCCATGGGGGGCCTTGCTGCTAAAGGGCCTCTGCTTGCCCAGCCTGAAGAGTGATGTCCATAGCACCTGCTGGTTCTTCAAGCAACTCTGTCCACAAGAAAAAAAAATCAGGACAAGCCGCTCAATCCTTAGCTCGAAGGAGGAATGAGAGAGGGCAATGATTGGAGGGTGGGGGGAGGGGGTAGTTTTGAGCCCCTAGCTATCTGAATCTATTCCTCTGTCACCTTAAATGACTTGAGCTCTCTGTCTTCTCACAAATGTTGTTTTTTTTCTTTTCCTATCATTTACTTTTTAGACACTGATCATAGCCGTGTCTGACACATTTAGCATGACATGGTTCAGACGCTCTCGCTTACTGCATCCGCCATTTCTCCATTGTGTAGTTTTCCTTCAGTCAGTATAACTTGAGGTTACTGTGGCCCCCGATTTTGTCACTGTGTAGCAGCTTAATGGCGATATTTAAGGAAGAAGGCGCTAATCATACAATGGTTAATTAGGGATGGATCATTTGAAGGTCTGGATTTCTATTACTACTTCATGGGCGATGGTAAAAGCAGGAGTGTTGCATCTGACTGTGTTTTGCATCTTCGAAAGCCATCCATATACAGCTTCATTTTCAACTGGAACTATGTCACACATAATGTCCAAATGATCTCTTTAAATGGCAGAACTTCTACTATGTTTAGGAGATTCTGAAATCTGAAGCTTATTTGGTGTTCGGAACTGCCCTCAAGCTCTGTAGCAGCATGCATCAACTCAAATGAGTCTTAAAACTCAAATCTCATTTTCAATCCTGACTCCAAAAGCCGAGCACCTTCCTGCAACATGACTGTTAACTGGCAGGGGCGGTCTGCGCCACGGACAGACCCGCCATGCCTTTTAATGAAGTGCCAAATAATGGAGCCTCTCCACAAATGCTGACTGGTTGTGAAGAAGTTACCTCTGTTTTTCGAGTTTTGAAACACTGACATTTGAAGTCGGGGGTGACTCAAAGTTGACCTATATAAGTTTGATTAAAACTAAAATAACTAGAACTAAAATAACTAGAATGGCACTACACCCCTGGCCAAAATACTCCCGGTTTGGATCAGTTGAATTCTACACCTTCAAAAACAGTCATCTTCTTGATGACTGGATTTATTGCCTTGCATTACTTATAAGAAAGCCACACAAATGAGAAATCTTGCGAGATACTCACCCACCTTTACTCCATTATTCCTTGGCTCATGCGCCAAATCTAGATTAGTCCATCACTAATGGTCCTGCTGTCTAATCCTATCTTGACTTTTAAACCTTTGATCAAACAATATGCCTTTGCATCATACTGGAATACATCACTGTTTATCTATTCACTTTGTGTTTCAGTCTTTGTTTTTTTTCCTCAGGGTGCTAGCATAGAGGCTTTTACTAGAGCAGTCTATCATATAAAACAATCATAGAGTTCGCAACATTTAAAGCTTATAATCGACATATTTTCGTAAACAGCATTATTCTCATTGCGTGTAGTACAATATAACCATGTATCCATGCCGGGGCCCTTTGCAGAGGTGATCTTTTGCCTACTTCGAGTCGGGTACAGTTGCCTTCCCAGTCCGCCAGCTTTTCCACAGCACAGGTGGTCGAGGCTTTGATCCTTACCCTCATTAAAACTCGGAGTTAATCTTTCTCAGATGGATCTGCTCGAGGCTGACCGGGACCACGTCGACTGAATTCGTTGGTTAAATTGGTTTAGACTGGAACCCCAGCATTCACCTCCAATCCCTCAACGACCTCTCATCGCCATTTGTTAGGCATTGAGGACCAAAGGGCAAACTGTACCGTAGGATACATACAATATATTTTGAACTTCAAGCCCAGTCCTCCGTTTCAGTTTCGCTCTTTGTCACTGCGTCTCATGCAAATATTTTCATCAAATGAATAGGGCAATAGGCTCATAAGCCTTGATTAAGAGAGCACCAAAAAACACCGTGGTAGTCAACACTGCCAAGATTATACCATGATCGAAAATGTATTCAACCCTCGAGCACTGTGAAGCGTAATAATTCCAGTTCCGCCGTAATTGTTTTTTTTCATATCCTCTCAGACAGAGATGTAGATTTCATTAACGCTCCTCGGGTGTGAGGTGTTCTATGATGGGGGAAGATAGCTGGGGGACAAAAGTCCTGATGCTGGAAGTCGTGACAAGGGGTTCGTATTGATATCCGCCATCCCCCCCACCCCATCTCGGAAGTTATTGTAAATGGAGCCGAACGTCTGTATCCACACTGTTCGTCATGAATGTATCCTCATCATCTGCACCAG
The DNA here is from genome assembly GCA_026261675.1 of Hippocampus mohnikei. Taxonomy (NCBI): domain Eukaryota; kingdom Metazoa; phylum Chordata; class Actinopteri; order Syngnathiformes; family Syngnathidae; genus Hippocampus; species Hippocampus mohnikei. Next base: position 20,539,573 of record JAKGUB010000557.1, on the reverse strand, counting down.
CCGCGCTGCCCTTCAAGAGACCGGAGCAAACCGACGTCAGCGCTTTTGGAATCTTGCTGGATCCAAAATTCAAAGACACGTATCACACAGATCCAAAGTATACGGTTTGAAGTAATCTCAACAAATAAGCGTGGCTTTATGCCAAGGCCTCTCTGCATGGGCTCGCCAGGCTGCACTTTTGCGATTACATTATGCTGCTGGAAAAATACACCCTGAAAACAAGAGTCTCTTGGTTTGAAATGGTTTTCCAGTGTGTTGTGACAATTTTATCTTGTCTGTTTTGTTTTTGTTTTTTTGTTTTTTGTCTAGCTGGTTGTCCAAAGCTTACCTTTTTGACTACAGTCTGAAACGTTGTATCTTTTGTGGATGTAACAATATAGAAAAGTAGTCTGCAGCACAATATGTCATGGAAACGTGAAAGCTTTCAGGCATCCTTTTTTTTTTTTTTTGGTAGATCGTAGCCCAGAGCACATCAGGTTAATGGGCCTTGTGGTGAGGAAGGACAAGCATGTTCGGGCTCGGCCTGAAACGGTAAACCAATACATTATGCTCGAGGAGCTAAACCATTTGCCCTAATGTTTTTTTTCCCCCAGAAAGACTTACACAAGAGAAACCCTACTTTGTCTCTCACTGTTCTCTCCGGTTCTTCATCTCTGTGACCGAGTAATATTCCTATGCACTTGTTAGCATGTTTTCCTTCTCGAAAATGTTTGTTCTGACACCTTGCCCCCATGTTTTTGTTGTTCATATTCATTTGATCGGGAGTGAGAATTTACAATGATTTGTGTGTTATTAGTCAAGTAACACAACTTTCACTAAGCAAATTTGTTTTAAACCCAGTGTCATTTCATACTTCGGCTTGATGCAAAATTAGAGACAGAAGCTCGCACTAGACATTCCATCATTTTACCGAAACACATCATGTCAGACTTCAGCATGGGTACCGTTTAATCCTGTGTATTCAAATCGTTTGGGATAGTTTTTGGTTTTTTTTTCTCCCGTGGGAAACGATTATGAACTGACATTATCTTGGAGCTTGGCAAATGAGACTGCCTACACCTAGAATAGCACACAGGCCCCCCTCCTGCCCTGATTGTGACACATTCTCAATCCATGTGAAAAGCGTTACGCCCACCGCGCGAGGAGACTTGCGGGCTGGCATAACAGTGTTACTAGGTCTCGAGCAGAAAGACAATGTATTACTCCTATATTCTGTTTGAAGGTGTGTGCGCAATATTACTCACCAGGCCAAATGTACAGTCCCCTGTCTCTGTTTTGATGTTGAACTGGGCAAAATTAAATGACAAATAAAATAAAACAAGTGTATCAGAAATGGTTGAAATACTGTGTACATATTTGAACTTTTGGTTTCTAATTTATAAAAGATAAGCTTTAGCTCTTGGAGTACTTATTTGATTTGATTATTTTTCCTTTCATGCGTAGCTTTGTGTTTTTATTTTCTATTTCTGTAAAGTGTGTAAATATATCTTTATGATAATAAGTAATATTAAAAATCTTATTTTAAGAAAATATGGTGTGGAGTTGTCTTTGGCTGAGAAAGAAAAAGCTAACAAAATGACATGGTCCCTTTCATGCAGGTGCTGAGCAGCTGATAGAATAGGTTCAACTAGTTGGAATGCCAGTAAGTTAAAAAATAAAACAAAAAATACATAATACAGTAGGTAACTGTTGATGGTGCAAAAAGACAATATTGCCAAGTAGCAGCAGACCCCCGTATCCCCTCCAAATTTAGCTTAGCTTAGTTTTTTTTACTTCTATCAATTAGTGGTTGACAGAATGCTTTTGGAGTTTATTCCTGCATGTTTTGAAAAGAAGTCATGTTTAAAAAATAGTGGCTATATGACTAACTTAAGCGGGGTATACACACAGATATACCAAAATATAACCCACCCCACACCCCCTCCCCCCTTCCCAACTCCTATAAAAGTCCCTATACTGTACATCCGATTGTTGAATGTCTCCAAAAGATTATTCCAGTAATCATACTGTGGTTTGGGGTGTGTTAAGAGTTATTTTTACTGGCGTTTTCCACATAAAACAGTCATGCTTTATGCGTTATTTGTAACCCATAATTGTAGTGATTTAAAATATGTAACTATGTATACTGAACATTGTTATGCTGCTGCATGTCATGCAATCAATAAAGTGAAAATACTTTAATAATTTCGAACATTGGCAAATTGAAAACAATAGATCCCTCCATCCATCTTTTTCCGCTTATCTGAGGTCAAATCCCGGGGGCAGCGGTTTAAGACATGAAGCCCAGATTTCCTTCCCCCCAGCCACTTCTTTCAGCTCTTCTGGGGTGATCTCGACGTGTTCCCAGGCCAACCGGAAGACAAGGTGTCTCCTGTGTGCCCTGGGTCGTAACTGGGGTCTCCTGCCGCTGGGACCTGTCCAGACCACCTCACCAGAGAGATGTCCAGGATGCATCCTGATCAGATGCCCAAGTCACCTCATCTATCAATACAGCTCTACTTTGCGTGAGCCTGTCCCAGATGACTGAGATTCTCACCATATCCCGGAGTGAGAGCCCGGACACTGTATTCGGGAACGTGTTCTTTCGTTCACGACCCACAACTCATGAACATTGGTGAGGGTCGGAAAGTTGATCAACTGGTAAATTGAGACCATTTCCTTTCGACTCAGCTCCTTCTTCACCATGAATGTTTTGAACAATTTTGTTTGCAAAAGACAGAGTAAAAACAAATAAAAAAATACAAATACGGTACATTAATTTTTGTATTGCATCTGCAAATCGAATACACCAAATAAGGGTTTCTTTTTTTTGTCACACTACTCTACAAAGTTTATTACGAGAATAGCTATTCTTGGACTAAGAAGGCAAAGGCGATGGAGTTATCATTTTGATGAACGCTAAATAAAACTTAACTGAGCGCTATAACAAGCCCCTGCATCACCAGTTGAGAGCCTGTGCATTAAAATTCACTCCCTATCTTTTACAAATGTAAAACAACCGGGTCGGAACGCATCCCCTGAAGACAGGTAAGCTGGTCCAGCACGTATAGTGCATACTAAGCATACTAAGCATGTTAAACTGTGCTTTCTAATGAATGGCAGCTGCTGAGAGTGCACTCACGCCACTGAGATGTCTACATGTCATTCAGTATCTGGTCACCGCTTTAAACTGGCTCGCATTACGTACAAATAACAGACCAAGTGAGGACATACTATAACTATAATTTAAAAAAAAGACAAATTGGAGGATATTTGGACCTATGAGGTTTCCGTTGGACAGCGACAATATTGTGCAGCTATAAATCTAATGAGGTTTTAAAGATGCATGAAGTGAATATAAAAATTCAATACAACCGTGTTCAATTTCCAAATTTTTGTGATGTAAAAGAGAGAGAGAGTGAAAGAGAGAGAGAAAGAATAAGACAAGTGATTTCAGAACTTTTTCCACCATTAATATGACATGCTGGCCAGTGGGAATTTTCGGGAGATTCAATTGTGCACACCAAAGACCAGCCCCCTTGTCCCTCATAACTGATGATGTGGCTGTATTCAGAATTAACCAATCGCATTTATCCATCCATCCCTTTTCTGAATCGCTTTATCCTCACTAGGGTCGCGGGGCATGCTGGAGCCTATCCCAGCTGTCTTCGGGCAGTAGGCGGGGGGTACCCTGAACTAGTTGCCAGCAAATCGCAGGGCACACACAGACAAACAACCATCCGCGCTCACACTCACACCTAGGTACAATTTAGAGTGCTCAATCAGCCTGCATGCATGTCTTTGGAATGTGGGAGGAAACCTGGGGAAAACCCACGCATGCACGGGGAGAACATGCAAACTCCACACAGGAAGGCCTGAGTCAGGATTGAACACATGAGGTTGACGCGCTATAACCACTAGACTACGGGGCCACCCCCAATCACATTTAAATCCACGTTAAATGAGAGCCAGTACGCAACTGCCAGCATTTAAAATGCCTCTGAATAACCTCAAATACTTTTCAACTGCTCTAGTTGACTTTTCCTGTCATTTCTAGCAGAAGCCTTCAGGTTTTATGTTAATATTGATCACTATTTGTTATTTTTTTCCCACAGTATAAAATAATGGATTGTGTTTTGTATATATTTTTTTCTATTAAAAGAAAACACGTGAGCATCACTAAAAAAACAAAAATACGAATCTCAGAGAGGCCCCTTTTTAATCATCACGTTGTTGATCTAAAGTGGTCTTTATGGGAACATGCTGCAACGGAGCAGGCCTTGCATTGGAGACACTATTCCTAACCATAATCCCCACCGGGCCCACTCGGGGAAGTGTCTGGTTAACACGCACGCAGGGCTGACACGTCATGATCGACAAGAGGTGGACCCCCTTGATCCCCAGCACTCCCCAAAAGACGCCCGAGGTTATATCATCGAGCCCGGGTCAGCTGTATAATCGTGCCCATGGTCAGCAGGAGGATATGGAGCGTGACAATGAAGCTATAGGGTTACAGTTTGTGGTATTGGGAAGGGAGGGTGGGGGGCGCTACGGGGGAAGGGGGACATTGCTGCGAGGCCAAACGTCCCTTGAAAGAGTTCAAGGTCCATCTGGCATTGTGACTCGGGTCCTGTTCACTGTCACTGTTGGAATGCGTGTCGCTGCCTGTCAGCCACTAGACTTCTGCTGAGGGGAGGGATGGCTTGGCGGTCCATGTTTGGTTGGCTGGAAGACAAAAATAAAACACTGGGTCCTCTACAGTGTAGATAATAAGACACAGTTGCAGTGTAATGGTTGACATGACACATTACACACATTATTCTTCACGCGTTAACTTTCACAAGTCAGCACTGTGTCTCTATTTCTTCACCCCCGGTATAATCATTGTCATGATTATTATTACAGTGTTGCCTTGAGATACGAGTGACCCAAACGAGCCGTCATTTGATTCCTGAGCTCAAACTTGAGATGCGAGTGCGGTATGGTGGCAATTAACTCATCTCAACTTATTTCACAAAAAGCAGCTTGGCAGCTGGTCAACAGTTCTGCAAAAAAGAGACTTTAAGCGTTTTAATGTCACTCGCAGTTGACTGGGTTGCGGTCAAAGGATTCAAGATACTTTCGAGATATGGGAACATTCATCCTATTCCTGTAAGGTTGGCTTGTCATTATGATTTTATTATTGGTTGTCTTTTATGATTTCATAGCCTCCATTTTGCTGCAACTGCAACATACAGTGACCATAAAGGCTTTCTCTTCTATTTATTTTCATTCACTCATTCTGTACAGCTATTAGTTACAGTTGTACCTAATTTTGTGATCTATAAACAAAGTTGAGTTGAGAGTTCAGCCACTATCCTGTGCATACTGTATCGTGGGAGCTGAGCCCCTACTTTCCACAGGACTTAGTGACACCCCACAGTCATGCAATCATTTGCTAATTTATGGATTTAACCCTTTCAGGGACAGCGTTTACTACAGTGGACAGCTTATCATGTTATTGGGTTACAGGGTGCATAAAAATGTGAATAATATTATTTCTACTGTTCTTACTATTATGATGTGTTTCATAAGTACAATGCAGGGCTTGAGTTGGAAAATTCATAATCACGACAAAGCTGGGTGATTCGTTGGCTGGCTGGGGCAGCGACATTTGAGTCTGATGACCAGCAACAAGTGGCCAATTGAGAAAAAAAATAATTTCAGCAATTCTGATCTATTTTGCCATGTTGCCCATTTAAACAATCTTTGCTTTGCTATTATTTTAAATATGAAAACAGCACTGCTTCTATTCGTGTGTGTGTATGTGTCTATTTGTGTGTGTGTTTGTGTGTGCGTGTGTGTAGTTCAAACAGATGCAAGAAGAAACATCTGGATGGCTTTTGGCAGTGACTCCCGGAAACAACTCCTGCCTAATCATAAAAACTTTTAGTGTTGTTGGCTCACCCGTGGTACCACCGAAGACCGACATTACACAGCTAGCCGAGCACCTGTACAGTGAAAGTTCACGAGCCCAGCGAAGATCAATCCCATGTGTCACATAATGACCAGCAGGTGTTGCACGCAGTTCTCTTTTTGTGTCTATTCATGGCATTTTGACACTGTTGTAATATATGTTTTTTTAAATCATCACAAAATACCATGTGATGTCTAAATTTTAGTTTCACTCCATTGTAAATATAAATACTTTAGCTCTCTCCAATACCAGTCTAGCCAGTAATAATCCAAATGCTTCTAAACAACATAGCGTTACCGAAAACTATTAAAAGTGTACTGCAATGTATTTATGGGTGTAAACTACTTATGTTCTATTAATTTTACTGCAGTATTAACAACATGGGACCTCACCTTCAGAAAGTAATACTTATCAAATTTTACTGTTCATATTATATGAGTCAAATTTGTCTCATGCCTCAAATCACTTCCCAATTAATTTGCTCCGGACTTTAAAAAAAGTGTTGTTGTTTTTTTAAGAAAAAATTACAAATATTTACCGGTAAATGTTAAGAAAAAACAAAACAGTTTTTGTCACACTTTGCATCAATTGAATGGCCATTGTACTGCTTCAAACCATGGCGACCTCAAACAGTCATAAAGAGTACTCGACATGGAATGTATAGATGTCTCAGCTCCTCTCAGCTTGGCTCGACTCCTTGCAGAGGATACAGAATATATGACTGTGAGTACTGTTATATTAAATGTCTACATGTGTTGGTGTAACATGTGTTCAAATGTCATTTACTTAAGCGCTTGTTTGCTTATATTTCCTCCTTATTATTAGTATTAGCCTTAAGCTAGCAGACTAAAGGCTAAGTTTATTTTGAATATAAAATGTGCGATTTTCCTTGTTTTAAGTTTAGTTCGACAGTAAGTTTCAACTGGGGGTCGCAAACAGCTCGAATCACTTTGAAGAATTGTTCACTACAGTATTTGTCAAACGGCTGGCTGCCTGTTGTAAAGTGAGTTGAGTTCCCTGACCTCATACAAGGCTCGAATGACAAGTTAGCACTCTAAAAATGCGTAAATCGGGTCACTTGTATCTCGACGAAGCACTGTTCTTGCTATAAAAGGGAATGTATTTTTTAATGTGTGGATAGGAACACAGTATGGGTCTCTGAAGTGCTTGCCCACTCATGAAGTGTGAAATTAAACAAACAAGCACATCTTTCGTCCGTTGCCCATTTATGAAAATGTGTCTGGAAGCGAGATGCTCTGAATTTCGTCAGATTTTGGTGTAAAGTTGCATCTAATTTACATAATATCACCACATGCCGGTTTCTTGGCCGATGACTTGTTAGCTAGCTAATTATTATTTTCGCTGAAATTGTCACCGGGGTACACGTGGCAGAATTTGGATTAGAGGACGTTGCCGAGCATTACACTGCATTTATTCTATTTTTACCGTTTGCAATTAAATCTGGTTTAGTATTGTAGCGTTTCCAGGCAGTACAAATCAGTACAATTTAGTCAGGCAGACATTCTTCAAAGCAGTTGGCTTTTTTTTCACCATTTCCAAGCAGTTCAGTTTGGTAAGGATTACCGTTCTCAGAGAATTACTTCTATGTGCCAGTGGAACGTAAGAATGGAAGTAAGAATTTAAGTAGCTGACTCAGTATCTTTCCAGAATATCTCCAACACGATCTCATGGTTTTATTCATCCCATACTGCCACAAACCAAACTGAACTTTATCACTCGGAGCTGCAGAGATGGCTCTCAGTTTTCGGGTCTCTCGGTTTAAATCCTCGGGGCTTTAATTGTTTTCTTCAAATTTGTAAGAAAAGCGGCTCGTGTTTCCTCGTCCATAGGTCTCCTTGGAGACTCATGTAACCGTAGTCGGTTGCTAATGTTTCCGGGTTTAAGAGGAAAGAAAGTTCCCAATAAGAGGACACTTGACTTGGGGCTCGTGGGACATATAGAGCTTTACAGCGAAGGCCTGTCTGTCAACAGGGTGTAACATTGTCATGATGGCAAAGTTATGAGGCTGATTGAGTTAAGTATTTTCCTTCGAGCTGCCCTTCACCATCTCCTTCCTGTGTTGTGTTTGCCCTACCACACCGCCTTTCCCCACATCTATTTTACGATTTGTCGCCGCTGACGAAGCTGCCGGTGTCAACACAGGTGAAGTGCATTACACGTCAAATTTGTTTGTCTGTTTAACTAGGAAGCCCAGATAATTATTGTGATGCACCTTTATGAATGAAAGGGAAACCAAGTTGACTGAGAAAAAAAAAGTACTGTGGTACCTCAAGATACGAGTGACCCAACTTACGAGTTTTTCAAGGGACAAGTTGTCATTCAGCAGGTCGCAATTTGATCCCTTCACACAAAATGCATCTCTCCTCCCCCAGATGTGGCCTTCCACACAGTTCGCGATCCGCGTGTCTGGAGAGCGGATGTGATTGGCATGACGATGCTTTTTCTGTGCGACTGCTGCCATGATCAGGCTTCCACAGAGGAGCGCCAATTTGACATCAAGCTTTCTAGAATTGTTATTGGCTTCACTCAAACTGCATGTGGAAATTAGCGCTGGTGTTAGTGATTTTGATATTGTTTATCAATGAGGCTCATTTGCACGGAGGTGGGCAATTTCAAAGCTATGCATATTACCTAGGCGGCCCGGTAGTCCAGTGGTTAGCACGTCGACTTCACAGTGCAGAGGTGCCGGGTTCGATTCCAGCTCCGGCCTCCCTGTGTGGAGTTTGCATGTTCTCCCCGGGCCTGCGTGGGTTTTCTCCGGGCACTCCGGTTTCCTCCCACATTCCAAAAACATGCATGGCAGGCTGATTGAACACTCTAAATTGTCCCTAGGTGTGAATGTGAGCGTGGTTGGTTGTTCGTCTCTGTGTGCCCTGCGATTGGCTGGCAACCGATTCAGGGTGTCCCCCGCCTACTGCCCGAAGACAGCTGGGATAGGCTCCAGCACCCCCCGCGACCCTAGTGAGGATCAAGCGGTTCGGAAAATGGATGGATGGATGCATATTACCTCAAATAAATATGCAAAAATACCATCAGCATTCTGCTTGGCAGTGCAGTCTGTGAAGCATTTCACCATCTGCGTGTATTTTGTAAATGAGATGCCTTTTGTTTGCTTCGTTTTTATCGATTACTATCACGCAAAAGCCATACAATCCAGTCCACCCATGCTATTTTCACTCGTTATTGTCTAAAACAATCCAGACATTCAATTCTACCGCACAATGTGAGGAAAGAGAAGGAATTTTATCGCACTTCAGAGATTTTGAGCGTTCGAGAGTTTAAATAGCTTTTCTCAAGCTGTTTTCAACACTTGAGTCGGTTAACTTTATGTAAAAATAACAGATGAAGTGGGGACTGACCAATAGTATCGATTTGTGAAAAAATAGATTGACCATATTGGGAGGTAAGGGGTTTCCGCCTGACAGTGATGACATGCATTGTATTGCTTTCATTTTGGCTTTGTTTTACTCTGCTATCTAAGGCCAGGTCGGCATTGCAATTGAGGATCTGTTCTCAATTTCCTAAACTAAATTTTAAATGCATACCTTCCCAAATTGAAGCAATTCTTTCTGCTTGGCGGAAACGAGGCTTTTGAGGTCTATGCCCAACAAAAACCACATGTTTATCCAAGGCATACATGGCATTGTTTTTCTCAGGACGCGCTGAGCTTTGCCATTTTTTAGTTCTCCCAACCCCAAAGCAACAATTTGCCCATGATGGAATGGGAGATAATATGTGCAGTATTATCTTGTTAAGACCAGTTAAAAGCCCGTGTCTCTGATGACTGAGTCCAACCTGTCAGTAGGCGTCATTTTGCCGTTGAACCACGAGAGCATTAACAGTGTCAGACAGACAGAACAGACAGCTACGCCAATCCCACCACTGACTTGAAGGTATTTCCCTCTTATCCCTCCATGGCCTTTCAAGACTATATTGTGAGGACGTGCAGGTGTTCTTGTCTGAGACTGCAAACCAAAATCGAAAACAACACGGGGTCTCCGTCAGGTAGATTACATTCTATCACGATCTCGCCGCTTGTATTTCAGTAGATTACCAATATGTGTATTCATTTCAGTCTCCTCAGTTCTATTGTCATGAAAAAAGCACATTAAATGCAATTTTATTGAGTGCCAATTGGATTAAAGAAAAAAAAAGGTTATTATTGTAGTTTAATTTGCAACATTGGTTAACCTCCAAGTCCTGGAGTTCTTGATTTAAATCTCTGTGTTTGCAGGTTCTCCCGGTGCATGTCTGGCTTTTCTCAGGTCAGTCCAGATTCCCAAAACATGCACGTTTCATTTAGTGGTGGCTTATCAATGGAAGGCACTCGGGTGCCACCCGACTGACTCACATTGAAAAGGGACAAAAATGGATGAAAAATGACAAGAAAAATACAGAAAAGAGTGCATTTGCTTTTAGATGAGCGGGATAAATAGTATTTGATGATTAAAATAATATTTGTTTTTCTCTGGCATCTCAAACAATGACATATTTCTAGTTTGTGCAAATAGAAAATCACCGGTAGACTGAATAGAAAAAGTGTGACGTGCAGTAGATCATTGTACAAAATGCAAGATATTTGGTGCTATTGGGCACTGAGTTCAAACCTCCATTGGTAGAACAAATCACAAATCTTTGCTTCCTCATTGAAGCATTCAGTCCATTTGTGCGCATGGAAGTCACACTTGGAGTAGGAAAGAGAAGCAGCCGACTGATTGCACGGGGAGCCAGAAGACAAATATGGAAATGGACGACAACGGATAGCCAGGGCTGACCTTTAATTATACACAGGGCCAGTGATTGGCCGCCTCTCGGAGAGCCCCGTGGCCCTAAAGGGGGAATGAGGGCCGTCTTGCAATTGTCCAGGATCACCAAATGGCTGTCAGATGCCCACTGGCAGCCCACTCCAAATCAAAGTGATTCTCCAATCAGCAGAAGGGTGACTTGGAAAAATGGGAGAAACACATAAGTGTGCTTCAAGTAGATGAAGCAGTCCTGGAATTGATTGATTTTTGTTGATTATGAAATAATTAGTAAACATTGTTTCATTACAGTATGTTTTTGAATTAGGGCGGCCCGGTAGTCGAGTGGTTAGCACGCCGACTTCACAGTGCAGAGGTACCGGGTTCAATTCCTGCTGCAGCCTTCCTGCGTGGAGTTTGTATGTTCTCCCCGTGCTTGCGTGGTTTTTCTCCGGGTCCTCCGGTTTCCTCCCACATTCCAAAAACATGCATGGTGGGCTCATTGAACACTCCAAATTGTCCCTAGGTGTGAGTGTGAGCGCGAATGGTTGTTCTTTTCTGTGTGCCCTGCGATTGTCTGGCAACCGGTTCAGGGTGTCCTCGCCTACTGCCCGAGGACAGCTGGGATAGGCTCCAGCACCCCCCGCGACCCTTGTGAGGATAAAGCGGTGAATATTTTTTTAAATTGTATTTTTGTAACTTATTTCTTTAAAAGAAAATACTTCAGCTAAATTAAAACATTCACGACAAATAATAATCAACATATAGCGTACACTAAAAATAGGGAAGTATAAAAAATAGCGAAGTATAGTCTTTATTATCACATAATAAAGACGACATTCTTGAGTACATTGTACCATATACAATGACTATTTTTGTTCGGTGAAAAATAAATCCTTTGGATTTACTTCACTTAAAGGTCATGCACATGATTAAAACTATGGTTGACTGAAAATTTGATTCAGATCTTCATATTGCCATTTACACAATTTACAGTCATGGCAAGATGTGCGAAGCAACCCACTAATGAACACAGCATGAAAACATCATTACTGATGCACTGAATCGGTGGGCGGCTTTCTACTGAGTAGTTGGAGGAATTTGGTGCCTTGCTCGAGGGTATATCAGAACTAAATGTCTATGACGGTTGAGGGAATTGAACATGCTTGAATTTGGAACCACAGGATCACGGCTGCCTAAAAAACATTTTCGCTTGTCTAAATCAAACATTCGTGTGGAGAAAAGTTTACTGGGAAGTATTTGGGCCGCATCCAGCTGTGAATGAATAATGTGCCAGCCCAGATTAGGCGAAGTCTATTTAAACATAGTAGCAGATTTCCTTTACATCACTGGCCAAACTCCACCGTTTTATGGGCATCTGAGGATGCTCTGCAAAAGTTTTGCTGTTAGCCATCAGGCACTACGGCGAGTCTTTAGTGCAGGTCAAGCTTGCAGACTTGCAGCTGCTCGGAATAAAAGCCCGAATCAGCAGCTCTGCCTCTGCTGGCTTCCTTATCTGCTCACGCAGCTGAGAAGCACGTGTGCGCCCACTGGCAAGCTTGTGTAGCGCAATTACCCATGCAACCATCTGAGTGGTAAGAAGAAGGGAGGTGAATTTGAGCCCGTTAATAAAACAATGGTCGCAGGCATAAATTCTACATCCTATGCCAGGTATGGGCAACTGATGACCATACTGTGAGTGGTCCCTTGATTAATTTTCAGATTTTTAAATTTTATTTATTTTCCTTTACAAAGCCATAAAATTCTTCATGAAGCGCTGATAAACATTCTGTATACTTCTTTTGCTCATGAAAAACAGGGGCAAAAGGGGCAAAACCCACAGAAAAAAAGGAAAAATCCAACATATGAAAAAAAACATTGAAAAAGAAAAACAAATCTGCAAATCTGCATATCTGTGGGTGCTAAGCGGCAAATATACAAGGGGTGACTCTGGTTTGAAGTTGTAATATCACTCATCAACACTAGATGGAAGACTTGGGTGTCTTGGGTGACCTTACACTTAGGCTGTGTCCGAATGCTCACACTGTGCCCTGTATCGTGCACTATATAAAGGTCAAGTCATTTTGTAGGAGAGTCGAGATGTCCAGAGAATAAATCGAGTGCACTCAAAATGACCCACAATGCACTTCAAAAAGTAGTGACTGTCAGTGGTTACTCAACTGGTAAACGTAGACCACAAAGCATTGCGGGCAGCTTTAATCTCATTTTTTTAAAGATTCTTCTGGGGTTTTTTTTCATGAATAGATAATGGTGCATTGTTAAATGAATATGTTTTACAATTGATGTCGTGTAATAGGATATTACAATTAAATATGCATGCTATTATGGAAAAATGCGGCCAAGGACAAGGGTCAGTCATGATCTGGTGCTGCTTTGGCACATGGTCTTTTAAAGCCATGCATAGTACAATGAAAACCTCAAGACTGCCAAGGCATCTGGAGAAAAATGTTCTGCCCCGAGTCAGAAAGCTTGGTCTCAGTTAAGTTCCGGGGCTGCTTTGCTACATCCAACAAAGACTGAACAAAACATCAGGCTGTTCTGAAGTGCCCTGATTTAAACCTTATTTATCACCTGCAGAGGAAGCTGGAACATTCCGTTCGTAACCATTGTAGGTTTTCAGAAACAATTCATTAAATATGTAGAATTACTCCAGACAAGCATTTGTGGAAGTTTTGCTCGTGTTCATTTTGGAACTGTACACGTACAATAAGTGCAAACAAGAGCCATATGCAAATATCAGAGAATTGTCCTTGTCTGCACATTCCCGCTGGAGCCCCTCAACACCTTCCCATTTCTCCTTCAGGATGTTAATTGATTAAAAATTCAACATTATGCTAATTGGACAGAGACTGCGCTAGCAGGCAATAGTCCCCGCAGTAAATCAAAGTGGCGTCTTATCAGCTAATTAACTGCACCGAGTTGTTTTTCAAACAATAATAGCTGATTTCCACTTCGGCAACAGTTTGTGCATGTGTTTGAGTGTGTGGGTGTTTTTGCAATAGCCGTGCATGCACATCAGCAATATGCGGTAGATACGCATGGCTCGCTGACCCCAAGGAAACCACAAGTGAGATGAGTCAGGACGGCTGCAGCGTGCCGAGTATGACGTAGGTGCAGCTGGTTAATGCTGCAAACTGCAGATGCTGCTTTAATTTGACACATAACTTAATAATCTCATTCATCAGTCTATGGGTCACTTTGTGGAAAACTGCACTGTTCTGATGCATTAGCTTTACATATTGATGATGGGCACCACCCTTAAAAATTAATGAGATGACCCTGTTGGTGTGAAAATATCAAAGGATGTTGTTAAAAATTAAGGAAATTGGCACTGATTGATCAGTTCACCCCTATTATCTACAGTAAAAAAGCAAACCTGTGTGTCCACAACAGGCACAATGTAAAAACACACTGCACCTGCTGCAAATGTGAATTGGGTCACCAAATTGCTCTGCTTTTTTTAGGACATCAATTTCACAGATGTTTTTTGGAATGTGTTGCAGCCCTGCGGACATCAAATTCAACATGAGTGAATATTCCCCCCGCCATATCTATCTATCTATATATATTTATCAGTTTGAACATCTTTGTAGTGAATTCAATTGAATATAGGTTCCAAAGGATTTGCAAATAAGTGTATATTGTTTTAATTTACGTTTTACACAACATCCCAATATCATTGGAATTGGGGTTTATACTCATCTAAAAAACTTTTGCACAGTTTACGAAGGTCTATTGCATTCAAACGATTGCACATGCAAGAAGCAGTTGAAGCACTGACGCAGATAGCCCACATCAAGGCTCTACCAGCCAATCAGAACAACAGGGCTAAAATTTAACCTAGAGCCATTCTGACCGATAAGATTTTACTGGTCAGCCATGTGGCTGTCTGGCTGTCTGATACAACAATGACAGGACATTCAATAGGATCACCAGTGACTATCAGAGCAGAGGAGTCAGCGGACTCTTGTTAGATCAACAAAAGTCTTAAACTGCTCCAGGGGTTATACTTTGTCAAACCGGACTGCTTGTTAAATCCCAAAGCCACACACATGGGGCTAAACAGAGATATACAGAAGAATTCAGTGGCACATTCTTAGCTAAAGTTGAGAGATAAATCATATTGTGTGTTTGTGTGTGTGTGTGCGCGCGCGTGTGCGTGCGTGCATGCGTGTGTGTGTGTGTGTGTGTTGCTGGAGGCCAACTCCATGTGTTCCTGTCATCATGGGTTCAAAAGCAGCACGTGACCTCTGCTAGATAGACTGTTTCCTTCCGATGCTTCCTTGTATGTTCCAAATGCGAGTTATTTAGCCTGCCAGAAGCTTCGTTAATGCGCACACACTGATTTAGTATCTATAGCATGTCCCGAAATAGACACTGGCAAATTGTTAACATAATAATATAACTGCATCAGTCATTTTTAACATTTTTCCAGTATGGGTGATGGCATGAAGAGTGGCTAATTTGCATGGAACGTGAACCCCGCCCCCTGTCAAAACAAAGCGTGTACAGTGTAATACAGTGCTGTAATTCTTGATCCTTGGGGTACTTTGCTTAAATTGAGACACTTTTGAACCACGGTAAATTGTGGGGGAAAAAACTCCCATCTCTGCTTTTCTTCATGTCATTATGCATGCATTCATCATGCATGCACTTCGACACTGCACAAGGACAGTATGAATATCAACTATGATGCCGCTCGTCACCTGGCACACAATGCACACGCGTGTTATACAAAACAACCGGCACGATTAGAGACATGTTTATGCAGTCACCATAGCAACAGGGTGCAGCAAAGGCATTTCTCTCTCAGGAGAGTTGCCACTAGACTGGGTCAACTGCTCAAAGAGTGTCTTGTCATGTGTAAGAATACGGACGCGTCATGTAAAATAGAGACCGGGTTTGTTTATATATCATGGAAAACATCGATAGACTCCATTTGGTTTGAGATGTAATGCTAGTTATTGAAGCTGGAAGATTTCTGAAATGTTCCCGATTGAGAAGTGCATCCCGAAAACAAATACAGTATAACCATTTCTGTCTTTCGAGGTTATTTCCTTCTGGATTAAACAAACACGCCATGTGCTATAAAATATATTTCTCATAAATGCGGCTGCAAACAAATCTGCTTCCTTCGCTTCAACAATCCACACGGGCATTGTGTGGGCCTATTAAAAAGGGCCTCGGGTTTAATGATCAATTAATTAGCTTCTTATTCCCTCTTAAATGCACACATGTGCTCCTTAAAAATTGTGTTCTTCCCCCCATTGATGTCAAAATGCATCCAGATTTACAGGCAGTTTAATGCTTCATGTGAAAATAATTACATTTACGCTGAAATCTACGGGTAAATGTAGGAGCAGTTTCACCTTTGACATTTGAATAAAATTCCATTTAAACACCCTCGACTGTTAGGAGGTTCAATTCGGCCATTCCTGTTGGGCACCGTTCACCAAAAATGAGTCTTCATCTCCAGAATAGCTGCTTGCATGATGATTAAATGTGTTTTGATTTAGGGGGGGCCATGTTGCAAACTTCTTGTGTGGTTGCACAGTCTGGCCTGGCATGAACACTATTATTATCCCAGTAAATTAGCTCTTGTTTTGAGCAGCCCCCTGCTCAAGATCACTCTTTGCTAACCCCTCATTTTTCACTCTGTCTGGACGCCCGGACCCCGGGATCACCCCTCCATTGACCACCAGCACCACCAACCCCATCCAGGCAGATCTCAACCCCTGTGAATATTAAGCAGGCTGCAGGAATGCTTCAACTAAATTGTCAGCAGATGTCGTTGAGGGGATTTGCCGCAGAGGTGTTTTGTCTATGGAGTAGGCTATAAAACATCGGCCGGGCTGACAGCTCCTCCGGCAAAGCGGCACAAGGTAGCCGTGTGTGTGTGTGTGTGTGTGTGTGTGTGTGTGTGTGGTTCGACTTGGACGAAAACATGGCGGAACGCTCCACCTTCTGTTGAATGCTCACTTAGGGAAGGCCTCGGGGGACTCGCTACTGTGTTGAGGGATTCTTATGAGTTAAAGTGAATCTTTATGTTGTCATTGGGTATCTTTTAGCAGGAAAGGAGGAAAAAAAGTGGCAGAATAATGGGTGACTTAGTGACTCTACACAATTCATCCTAAACCTTCCCATGACCCTGCATTGAAAATAGACAGACGGCCGGACGCACACACGTACACACGGCCGGAAAGACGGAGGGAGAGAGAGAGAGAGATAGAGAGAGAGGAAATAATGTAACAATATAAACATTTTTCATTAAAGACATAAATTGTGGTTGCTGATTGGTTGGGGAAATTTTAAGGTTGGTTGTGCTAGCTCAAAGGGAGCCACTGTGAATCTACACTTAGATTGCTGGCATTATAAAAAAAAAACAAATATTAGGATATCAAACCCACTTTAAAACATGTTTGTAAATGAATCCAGAGATGACATTAAAAAACAACCCAAAACAAAACAAAACATGACCTATGGCATAATTGAATTCACCTTGGAAAGTGCTTTTACCTGCCGGTCACGTCACATTGATGGGAAGCAGGCGCGAGTTCTCAGAGAGTCTGTGAAAAAAAGATGAATGACTGACTAAGAAGGAGAAAATGATTAGGTCATTTGCAGAAAATTCTAAAGCAGCAGTTCCTCCAGGCTACTACTGTCAACATAAACTGTGATCCGTGATTTTTTTTTTCTTCTTACTCCCACGCGGAATTATAAGTGCTTGGAACTCCTGTAGAACTCTTGGCTCATAAGGCAGCAGGAAGACAAATGGGACGCAAGCTCAAATAAGTCAATAGAATCTAATAGGGGTTTCAAGTTCTATAAGAGAAAGGAAGCATAACTGAATCCAGTGCATGACCTTCCTTAATAATTTAAGTATTTAAGTAGTCACTAATTGGAATTGTTCCTAATTCCTTCCACCTCGTTCGTCTAAGGCCCCAGGTCCAGCTGAAGAAAAAAAGAAAATTCCACAACATGACACCGCCACCAGCCACCATGCGTCACTGCAGCTATACTAGTTTTTGGAGTGATGGGCAGTTCTGTGTTTGCACCAAACCCACCTTTTGCAATTTTGGCATGAGTTCAGCCTTGGTGTCATCGAATCATAAAACTCTTTCCCACTTTGTTTGAATTTGTTTTTCTTTGCAAGACAATGTATCCCTCTTGCCATACTACCCAATAGCCCAGAAAGATGAAGAAAAAGGTAGATTGTTCTCACTAAACAGCTACTACTTGCCAGAAATTATCCATCTTTTCATCATATTTGGAAGGACATCAAGTTCTTACGAACATCACTGTTGAGTGACAGTTTTGTACAGTTCACCCGACTGACGCATTTGAATAATGGAATCGCTCGAATGCTGTGGAAGCTTTCTGCAGACTGTGGCTTTTACTGTAAAATGTGACTACAGAAATGTCAGCCAAAGCCTACTAGAATTTTAGCAGACGTTAATCAGAGGCACTTTATTGGGTGGCAAGTGCCTCGCTGACTCCCATTTAACATGAGTTTGAATTTGTCTGCAAGATTTACCGGTAATTCTTTTTGTTCCACGTCGTAGAGGTTATAGGTCCAATTAATAGTGGAAAAAAGTTTGAAATAGTTTATCTTGGTTTCATTTAAAAGAAAAAAAACATGGCGTGTAAACATTTTAGATCCGGTGTACATCCATCCATTATCTGAACCGCTGCAGCCTATCCCAGCTGGCTTCGGACAGTAGGCGGGGTTCACTCTAAACTGGTTGCCGGCCAATCACACCTAAGGACAATTTAGAGTGGTCAATTATAATAATAATAATAATAATGATTCTTATTATTGTTATTGTTATTTTTTAGGATCATGCTATATTATTACTAATGCAGTCTTAGTCTCTGTGTTAAGCACTGTATACAACGGCTTAATACATTCAAATCCACCAGAAGTGCATAGAGTTCGTGGTGGAGATTTAAATTCACTGGTGGCCAAGATCCATGCAGGCCTTCTGCCAAGAATACACAACAGCAAAGAGTTGGACGAAAGTAAGCCCCAAGACGACACTAAACGATCCACACTTGGAATATATACGGTAAGGCCTGCACAGATCTTGCTTAGTGTCACTAATGAATTATAACCGCTTCCATCCCTGTGAATGTTCCAGGTCCATTCACTTTACATAGAGAGCTCTCCGAGTTGCTGCCACTGGCGGGGTCAACATCACTCTCTGGTGTCCGCAGTCCTTCGGCAGCTGTCCCAAGTTACCACCTATGAGACGAGGGAGATGAGCGTCGGGGACCGCTGGAGGGCATCTTCTTCATGGTAAAAACCAGGATGTGCCTCATCCTATTTTTGGAAACCTCAACACATTGTTGATTATGAAATAATTAGTAAACATTGTTTCATTACAGTATGTTTTTGAATTATGGCGGCTCGGTAGTCGAGTGGTTAGCACGTCGACTTCCAGCTCCGGCCTCCCTGTGTGGAGTTTGCATGTTCTCCCCGGGCCTGCGTGGGTTTTCTCCGGGTACTCCGGTTTCCTCCCACATTCCAAAAACATGCATGGCAGGCTGATTGAACACTCTAAATTGTCCCTAGGTGTGAGTGTGGGCGTGCATGGTTGTTTGTCTCTGTGTGCCCTGCGATTGGCTGGCAACCAATTCGGGGTGTTCCCCGCCTACTGCCCAAAGACAGCTGGGATAGGCTCCAGCACCCCCCGCGACCCTAGTGAGGATAAAGCGGTTCGGAAGATGAATGAATGAATGTATATACTAGATTTTTATGACTTGACGGCGGTAAATTCTGTTGCAAGTCAAGTCACACTTGATATATATATATAGCCCTTAATCACAAACAGTCTCAAAGGGTTTCACAAATATAAAGTAGATCTCCTGACCTTAATCGCCAGGAGGGCTAGGAAAAACAAACAAACAAAAAAAACAACATCTGGGAAAAAATAAGAAACCTTGGAGAAGGGGCCGCAGATGCGAGAATCCCCCTTCCAGGATGACCAGGCTGCAATGCAATTTGACACAATATTATAATACAATACGATGTTAGTTAGAATGATATAAAAGTCCATTTAATAAGACAAGGGTGAGGTCCCCCTATGAACCCGGCCCAGTTGATCAATGAAGAAGTCTTCATAACATCGCCTCCGAGTGGTCAACCCAGCCCTGGGTTGCTTAAAACCAGGAAATGGGCGTGTGCAGTGGGGTTACTTGTCGCAGCGCTTAAAAAAATATCTACACCTGTTGGCCAGTCATATAAATGTCACTGTCCTGCCCGGCCTGCGTTTTCGAATCGCTTCCATTGTACCAACCTTGAAAAAGTTGAAGCAACCACACAGGGTAGTTTCAGGGTGTAACTGGTACTACCTCCCTCCTGACTGTCTAAATCCAGGAACTTTTTGTTCCAGATTTCAAATTCAAATCATTCCAATTTCAAACTCTTCAGCTAATTCAGAGCACAATTGGAATTATGTTTAACTGTCAGAGTTCCCACATTTTCACACTAAAATTCAAAAAAAGGAGCTATTTTACACGGCGACCTCCTCCGTCCATATTTCTCATAAATTCAAGTCTCATTCTACATTTGAACAATTCCATTTATTCCACAGCATTTCAGTTCAGCATTGACAGGCAATTTCAGCGGAAATTGCGTTCTCCAGTTGAAAGAATGATGCTGCTTTAGTAAGTGTTGGGGAGGGGGGTGTAAAAAAGAGAGGGATGCCCAATACCCTCTAGTGTGCAAGCCCTGCCTCAAGGGAGACCCCCACTATGTATAATTTGTGAAGAGATACTCTCCTTTGTATATTTTTTCTTTTCTTATTTTCTTCCTCCGTCCCACCTCCTGTCCTCTCGTATTTATTTGCTTTCTTAACAGCGGCTCGCTTGTCACAAGCCGACATTTTTAATAAACGACCTGAGGGCTCGGCGAGGACGAGTGTTTATTTGCCGAGGTGAACCCGAAGGCACCCGATTATTTTGGAGATACCCACGTTTAGGCGACAGCCTGACCTTGGCTTGCATTACCTCTGGCCTTCAAACGCGTTCCCTTGTTGCTCGCTGAAGATGTTTGGACAGAGATAGCGGCTTGGGTGTCGTAAGTGTTAGACCAGAGCTGCCATTCTTGGAGGAAAGGCATTCCTGCACCGTGTGATATTAATGGCATGTTATGTCCTCCGCACAAGTTGTTTGAAATGGTTTCCCTTCTGCCAAGCAAAGCGTCAAGTGAAGTCATGCTGAAAACGTTCAGTCCGACACTGAATGTTTTTGAAAGGGCCACTCACTAATTCTTTTGTTTGTTGCTATTTGTACGTTTTTTTCCCTTCCCCCACGCTTTCGCCACGGTCGTCCACGGGAACAGTCAAGGCTAACTAAAGGCAGGAAAAGGCCACGTTTCTGCGGAGGTGCTGATCCATGACCGGCCTTTGAAAGCATGCACATTGAAATCAAGTTGTCCGCCTTCAAGGAGCAGGAGGTGCCACAGTGCTGCCTCGGGCCACTCGGTGTCACTGAGCACCTATGAAGGGTTAATGCACATTTTTCTCACTTGTCAAGCAACTGGTGATGGGGGCACAGAATAACATAATGCTGAGGCCACCACTCTCGCACATAGAAGTTTTTCAAATAGTCTATTGTGTTATGAAGGCAGCTAAAAACATCTGTATTTTATGATCTGTATTACTTATGCTTTATCCATTTCATATTCATTTATTAGTCCTCATATTTAGTCTTTGCCAATTTGTGTGTCTTTATTATACTGAATGGACAGTGTTTCAATGACACAAGCATGTGTGTGTGTGTGTGTGTGTGTGTGTGTGTGTGTATATATATATATATATATATATATATATATATATATATATATATATATATATATATATATATATAGAGAGAGAGAGAGAGAGAGAGAGAGAGAGAGAGAGAGAGAGAGAGAGAGAGAGAGAGAGAGAGAGAGAGAGAGAGAGAGAGGGGGCGGCCCGGTAGTCCAGTGGTTAGCACGTCGGCTTCACAGGGCAGAGGTACCGAGTTCGATTCCAGCTCCGGCCTCCATGTGTGGAGTTTGCATGTTCTCCCCGGGCTTGCGTGGGTTTTCTCCGGGTGCTCCGGTTTCCTCCCACATTGCAAAAACATGCATGTTAGGCTGATTGAGCACTCTAAATTGTCCCTAGGTATGAGTGTGGGCGTGGATGGTTGTTCGTCTCTGTGTGCCCTGCGATTGGCTGGCAACCGATTCAGGGTGTCCCCCGCCTACTGACCGAAGACTGGGGTAGGCTCCAGCATGCCCTGCGACCCTAGTGAGAATCAAGCGGTTCGGAAGATGAATGAATGAATGAATATATATATATATATATATATATATATATATATATATATATATATATATATAGAGAGAGAGAGAGAGAGAGAGAGAGAGAGAGAGAGAGAGAGAGAGAGAGAGAGAGAGAGAGAGAGAGAGAGCCGGTAGTCCAGTGGTTAGCACGTCGGCTTCACAGGGCAGAGGTACCGAGTTCGATTCCAGCTCCGGCCTCCATGTGTGGAGTTTGCATGTTCTCCCCGGGCTTGCGTGGGTTTTCTCCGGGTGCTCCGGTTTCCTCCCACATTGCAAAAACATGCATGTTAGGCTGATTGAGCACTCTAAATTGTCCCTAGGTATGAGTGTGGGCGTGGATGGTTGTTCGTCTCTGTGTGCCCTGCGATTGGCTGGCAACCGATTCAGGGTGTCCCCCGCCTACTGACCGAAGACTGGGGTAGGCTCCAGCATGCCCTGCGACCCTAGTGAGAATCAAGCGGTTCGGAAGATGAATGAATGAATGAATATATATATATAGAGAGAGAGAGAGAGAGAGAGAGAGAGAGAGAGAGAGAGAGAGAGAGAGAGAGAGAGAGAGAGAGAGAGAGAGAGAGAGAGAGAGAGAGAGAGAGAGAGAGAGAGAGAGAGAGAGAGAGAGAGCGCACACGCGGCCTGGTGGAGGAGTGGTTAGCATGTCAACCTCACAGTGCAGAGGTCGTGGGTTCGATCCCGGCTCCGGCCTCCCTGTGTGGAGTTTACATGTTCTCCCCGGGCCTGTGTGGGTTTTCTCCGGGTACTACGGTTTCCTCCCACATTCCAAAAACATGCATGGCAGGCTGATTGAACACTAAATTGTCCAGGTGTGAGTGTTGATGTTTTTTCTTCTCTGTGTGCCCTGCGATTGGCTGGCAACCAGATCAGGGTGTGGCCCACCGACTGCCCGAGGATAAGTGGATTCGAAAAAAACTAGATAGATAGATAGATAGATACATAGAACTAGATAGATGGATACATATACTACACACACACACACACACACACACACACACACACACACAGAATTATTGACTTTCATCATAAGAAACTATAGCCCTGTTCACACGGGCAGATTTATTTCGGCGCTGCTCCGGAGTATTTTGTTGCGATATAAATTTGCACCGGAACAAATTTTGTGGAGCGTTCACACGTACAAAGCCGCTGAGCGCAACAACACGAGTACAGATCGGGACAGCTCCACTTGCTTTCACACGGGCTGTTCTGTTGCGGAACAAAACGACAGGAATGCGGAAGTAAAACATGCGCATGCGTAAAGAAAGAAGAAGGCGGGGAAAAGGAAGTACCATTTCCCCTCCTTCTTTGTGACAAAATGGCTTCTTCTCCGGAGAAATCAACGATGTGGTCGATAATCAGACGCCGCAGGAGAGAGAGAAAAGACCCGCCATGTTTTGAAGCGCAAAATACCCAGGATGCATGTTGGCAAGTACCCGGATGGACTCCTCTGACGCGTAGCGAGGCCACTCCCCCGCAAGCGAGCGTTTGCTCTGGAGCAAATTTAACCCAGTTGCGTTCATACGCGCACATTTGCTTCGGTACTGCTTCGCAAACGAGCATTTGTTCCGGACCAAATTTTTAAACCACCTCCCTGAGGTGGTTTAAATTTGGTCCGGAACAAGCTGTTTTCGGGCACTAGTCTGGAACAAAGTTGCACGTATGAACGCTCGAGAGGAGCAGTTGCGCAGTAAGTCCGGAATAAATCTGCCCGTGTGAACGGCCCTTATGTGAACTGTGCTGAAAAAATATCAACGATGTTATCAGTTCATCGACTTGACTTTCATTGCATTATAGGTGAACCAAACTGTAACAAAAAATCTTTAGTCATTCAATCTCTATGTAAATAAACTTTCTTGGCTGGCTAGATCATTTTATCAGGTCTTGTACTGTGCATATCGTGTTTTGTGAAATAAAGTTGGATTTTAAAGTTGAAAATAGATCGCAAAGTGACGTGTTGATATGTGCAGTCAAAACAAACTTCATACTCAGTCTTTGCGACCATCTGCATACTAAAACTGCAATAATAAACATGTTGTAAATTTAATCAAAACTGACCATTTCTATCTGAATAAAGAGTTAATTTTCTGGCACAGCTCTTGCACTGAATCTCATTAGACTGATTAATACTGTTCGAGGAACAGTGCTGAAGTCATAAGATCTTGTGGATCTTCTCTTCAATGTGCATGATTTAGCGTTTTGGCACGAAGAGAGCAGACTTCAAGCTTCCTCTCAAGTCAGCCATGTTTCACGTCAGGACAATTAAACAAGCCACCCAGTACAGTACCAGACATCCAAGCTATTACACACATAACCGCAAGTTCACTGGCTGTGTGCTAATCTCATTTGATACATTACCATCCTCTTTACGGCAGTGCTAACAAGCCTCGGAGCTCATTAATGGCCAAGGAAAGTTCAAATCTCACGAAGATAAATGCAAGAGGGATCACTCGACATGAGTCACCGGACTCCTTGCATAGTTTTATAGTGAAGGTAAAGCCTTAAGACCAGCGGCTCGCAAGTAAGTCTCTAATCCACAAAAGAAATCATGCAGGGGATCTGTAGAAACATTTGATTTATTCAGGTTGAATCCAAAGTACATTCGGATGCTTTAAAAAAAAAAAAAAAAAAAAAAAGCCATGTCTTATGATTCCACATAGAACTCCAAAAATGGACTGGAAAAAAAATACTGTCACCTTGTCAAAATTGTAAGAAACATTTTTGTTTTTGAGGACAGACTGTTGCTTGTTTTCAGAGTACAAATGCTCGTTTTGACAGAGGTTTAAAGACAGTCAAAGCCACCGATATGCCATTGGTAAAAAACAATAAAACATTTAAAAACACCCCTTAATAATTTCATATTTTGGGGAAATAAAAAATGTGGAAATAAGGTAAAAATAAACTGGGAAGTGAAAATAAACTGATAATGTAATAATGTCGTTATTGTGTACTGTATATGCAACGTGGCTGTGTTCAGAATTAACCAATGCCATTTATATTCATAATGAGTGGGAGTTTGCACACACCTGCCAGATCTCTCAGGTGTTACGGAAGCTCTCTGTGGAATGTGCTTTGTACACAAAGATACGATTAGAAAAATGTCAGGAAAAACCTCGAGTTACTTTATTTGGGGTTAATCAGAGGCACTTTAAACGGTGGTGGGTCCATGCAATGAGGTTGAATTTCAGTGATTAATTCTGGAAACAGCCACATCTCCAGTTACAAGTCGCTGTGCTCAATGGAAGCAATTTTTTTTTACTTCCCCGCTTGCAAATATTTTATCCAGGTTTAAGTAACATTAATGCTGGAATATTTTTAAATGTCTTTTTTTTCACATTACAAAAAAAAAGGTATTTGGAAAAAAATGGTATTGAGCCTTTTTATATCCACTGTATAGCTAAAAGGTGCCGTGAAGTGCAGGAATGTGACCCTTTCACATTGCATCTAATCATTTCATCCCATTATTTGAAGTACTGGGGGATTTATTGCCGCGGTGGTAACAGTAGCTTTTAAATTGTGGGATGAGTGCAACATAAATGTCTTCAGATATGAGCTACTTGTTGCTCATACACGAACAACCCAGTGATTATTCTCCTGCGAACCACTGTAACGTGGCTCAGATTAACAGTGAGAAGAAGAAGCTGGCAGTATTTGAGATACTTTCACGGGTGATAACGCGTCCGGTAATGGCAACTCAGAGGGTCATTAAGGTCTGCTGTGCAGACACGAGGAGAATAAACAAACACACCTTCCACCAGACTTCCACTTGGTATTCACCAATTAAATCACGGATGTCAACATTTCCAGTAAATAAAGAAAAAGGCTGGTGCAAATAAAAAGTGAGTTGGCGGGAGCGGCTTTCTGTCACTCACTTTCAGGCACTTTGTATTGGAGTGTGGTGAAGCTACAAATGTGAGGAATGGGAAGGAGTGACTTTAACAGGCAAGCTTGGGAAAATGCTGGCAGAGGCCCAGCACCCATTGTAATGGGTTATTTGCAGGGTCTCGGGCCTGGCGCGGGTTGGGGGAGCGGGGGGGGGGGGGTTCCCTGGAGTTCCAGCGGTTGGTCAGGCGGTCCAGGTCATGGAGGAAGTGCGTGCTAAATTATGTCACTCCACATACCAGCATGGCAGACGGTTGAAAAGAGGTTCAATAGAAGGATGAACTAGCAAGGAGTATCTCAGAGGAAATAGCATCAAACTATGAAGCTGTTTCCTGTTTGTCTTGCGGTGATGTAAATCCTTTGTTTGAAGAAAACATGTCAGTGGTGATGTCAACACAACAATAAGATGGAATGACACGAGAGTTTAATAAATTCCTCTTGTTTTATTAAACGGGAGAGCACCTTCATTTAAAGCATGCAAGCGTTTTATTATTTTTAAGAATCAAAATTGAGAATTGTTAGGAAGCAGAATCGCCCAAATTCAAACGATGCCCAACCCTAGAAGTCACCACGATTGGCTCTGAAAATGTTTCATCGCACAACTGTGCAAACGTCCCAATACACCCAAGTCTACCTGTGCAAAGTCTAGCAAAAAACAAACAAAAGAAAACTCCATCCATGCACTGTGCGCTAGACTTGCGCTGGAAATGAAAGTAGAGGGACGACTGTAAATGGCACCGAACAGTGTCGGTCAGCTCACAATTCCAGATCATGTGCAATGGAAGACTTCGTCACATGGAAAGAATGTGTAAAATCAACACCAAGTGAAGTTAATTTAAATTGAAATGGAATCACGCCATGATCTTTACATTGCTCATAATTCTTGTGGACACCTTTAACCGTAGCAAAGCCCTCCATGGCGCCCCATAACGGAGCATCTGTTTTCATTTCGGCCAAGAAGGAAGATACACTTTTGTTTTAATGTCACGGTTTCTGACTGACTTTTTAATTGTAATTAGAAACAACAGTAGGTGAGGTCACAACGTTGCTCGGCATTAATCACAGAGGACCAACGCATCAGTGAAGTGGCCTGGTGCGATGTTTATGTTGAAATGGAAAACCTCCAGACTTCATGATGAGCCTGTATCTCCAGTTCATCCCTAACAATTGGACCCCAGTGTCCTAACGTATTCTCATCTCATTTTACCAAGATTTATGTGACATTATCAATCAAGCACGGGCTCGAGCCCGACAAGCCTTATTTTAACACCTGAACCTCTCAAGGGGAGGATGGTAATGAAGGTCATTGCATGTGGAGACGTTTTGTATAAACACTGTATAATGTAGGTAATATGAGCAAATTAATAAGCTGTAACCTTCCCGTCTAACCCAAACCCGTCATGCGGTCTCATTCAAAAATCCATCTGTGGAATTTTCTTGTGCCACCCCCACACATACATACACCAATAAAGTTCATTCAAATTGCCCTCGGGGCCGTGTTCATAGCAGTCCTTATGCACCACTGAGAGTAAAAATTAGATGGTTCGAGTGCAGCGGGCCAGTAGAAAGAGTATGTGGGGCCTTTTTTTCGACCGGCACCCGGGCAGTCCTGACTTTACCCTGCACATCTTCATTTCATTTTTGTGCCGGGGAAAGTCTAGTTTACCGTGTCTGAGAGTGTGTTGTCTCTTATTGGGCCTTCCGGCAGACGGAGCTTGTGCGCTTCCTCAGCATCTGACAATTTGGTAACAGAAAGTAGACTGAGCTCGGTACAAACTGTAAAAAACTGGCCCGTCTTAATATTTGTGGCGGTGCGAGTCTAGTTTGTGAATTTGGTCGACCGCAGTAAACCTCAGCCGTTCCGGCGTATTCTATTGCACAGCCCTGGTACATTTGGCAATTTGGTGACCAAATGTAGATTCGATTTTAGACTCTTCCTAGAATTTGGTGTGGCTGGTGTAACAGGATCTTGGGGGATTCTGTCACACGAGGGCGCACGATCGAAGGTGGAAGGCGGTCTCCGAATGCCCATCAACAGTGGCCAACTTGACATCATACGCAAATGGAGATGTTTTTGCAGTTCATTTTTCAGGGCCCTATTTTCATGCCCAGTACAAGTCTACCACACAGCGCAGTCTAACTGTGTACATAGGTGGAGTTTTTTTTTTTTTAATCTTTTGGTATTTTCCTAGACTTTGAAAAGGTAGAATAAGACATAGGATGGAACATAGGCTTCTGGCCACGCCTGCTTAACATTGCCGACGCAAATTGACTCACTGACAGCCGAGAGATGGGATGGCGTTGTATAGGTAAAGTGGAAGATTTCCCCTTGCGATGATGTAGTCAACTGAGCATGTTACGTCGGCAATTGGAGACCACACTTTCCTTCGCTGAACTGCACATCTCTGAGCGAGCTGTTTTTACTGTGCAAGGTCACAATATAATGAATCACCGGTTAAAGCAACTGATCACACCCACATGCATCATGCGTGAATGTCCCCTGAGTCTTTTTTTGACTGTTGATTATCTCTCCTTGCTTTGTTTATTTCTGTTGCCCAAGGTGGTCGCTCATCATGAATAACTTGAAAGGAAGAAATGTATCACAGTAATTGCACTCCAAGCCTGCTAGAGGAGGGTAAGTTTAACGAACTCTAGCACACACATCAGTCAAACATACCGGATTTTAGATGACAAGTGGGCCTAAGCATGGCAAGTACTGCCTGGTGGGAGTAAGTAAATTAAAAGTTGCATGCTGCTAGCAGAGTAGATGGTAGCCCTTTGAAGGAAACCTTCCTAAGGCAATATGATTCTTGTCAGGAATTTCCAAAGTTGTGAACAAAAGGGTGTAGATTTACCTATTAAGAATCAAGCTAAGTGCCAAGTTAGCAAAAGGATATATCTCAGTTGAGAGACTATGTCTGTAGGGGAGGAGCTAAGTTTAGCCTGAGTTGTTCCGGGAATTTATGAGAAAGTCTGTGCTGCATGAAAATGTACATGCTAACTTCTGGTGCTAATTTTTGATATCATCTGTAAAATCTTTGATTTCAAGGGTCATGTAAAATGAGTTGGAAGTGATATTGTAGTGTGGGATTGTAGTTTGTGGTATCTTGAAGGTTTTCACTCTTAGTATAACTAACTATAAACATTTTTAATAATCACTTGCATTTTTTCCCTTTGGGCTATTCGCCGCAGAGATGGTCTGTATCCATATATTAGTAAAATCTTCCTTTTTTTTCAGTGTTACACATTTTTAAAATGAAATTTGAGCTTGACCAGAAGATAAAATGTGAATTGTGTGTGTGTGTGTGTGTGTGTGTGTGTGTGTGTGTGTTTAGAACTTCGTTAAGTTATCCAACATAAAAAAAATATATATATATATTTTTCTTCATTCTTAAACAAATGCAGCATCATGTTGCTCCCCTTTCTTGCGTGTGTGTGTGTGTGTGTGTGTGTGTGTGTGTGTGTGTGAAAGTGAGTGATTACAGCAATCTCGCAAGTTGAGCAATTAGCTGAGTCGGCCAGATGGTGATCATGCAGCTGCGCAGGTCGTCTTTCAGTGAGATCATGTGAGGCGAGGAAGACTCTTAGCTCCTTCTCGGTGCCTGATGACAGCCTACCAACCTGGCAACCTCATTTCCTCACAAGCACACACAGACTCCTCCATTCCCTTTGGCATGACGTTTGGTGACTGAATGGTGGTGTGTATGTGTGTACACATGTGTGCAACCCATTAGGGCCTTCTTTATTATATACAGTTGTGCACCAGGGGGCTGATTCCACCACAATGTTTGTTTGGACATCTAGGAGGATACAGACCTGAGGCATCCATCACACATGAGTCCATCCAGAGCTGTGAGGTGGTCCTTGAGATGCACGGACACTAATGACCACTAAGGACCAAACTGCTTTGTTTAGCGACTGTGGGTTGACCAGTGATGGACACGAAGTTCCATTACTTAAGATGCCGTGTTCAATCAAAGCCAGCTTGATTTCCTGGCCTTTTCGCTCACGTAAGGGCTTATTTCCGTTCTATTCGAAAAGGAAGTCTTTAGTCAGTGTGTGTGTGTGTGTGTGTGTGTGTGTGTGTGTGTGTGTGTGTGTGTGTGTGTGTGTGTGTGTGTGTGTGTGTGTGTGTGTGTGTGTGTGAGTGACAAACCTGTACTTAATAATAGAAGACATCAAGGGTGATAAATCCTAAAGTCCTTCATATCTCCTGCTGAAAGAGAGTGCACAGTCAACATACCGGTCAGCGGGAAGGCGCATACTGTTTTTACTCTGCTGTCAGTCAACTGTTGTTCACTCCCTCACAGCCACACAGAGAGTATTTGTTTTCACGATAATATCTGGTTTAAAGCAAAGCCAGTTGTGAGATG
The DNA here is from genome assembly GCA_026261675.1 of Hippocampus mohnikei. Lineage (NCBI taxonomy): Eukaryota > Metazoa > Chordata > Actinopteri > Syngnathiformes > Syngnathidae > Hippocampus > Hippocampus mohnikei. Next base: position 20,509,279 of record JAKGUB010000557.1, on the reverse strand, counting down.
TAAGGCTATTTTGGGACACTTAGCCATCCATAAGCCTCAGTTAGCTCCAAATTAGCTCCTGCTATTAGCATTAGTAGCACTTTTTAGCCCATGAACTTCTGGTAGCACCAGGTTAGCATGACCTACATGTCTGCAGGTAATGTAGTAGACCTGTTGCTCTTTCTCCACAGCATTCTTCTGTCTGATGACAGTTAGGTTAGGCTAGCCGGGACTTAGATTACCGTCCAGAAGATGAACACATCACTACCAAGTGATGTGTTCATCTTCTGGCCAAATAACCATTTAAAGATTCAAAGAAAGTTTTGGTCATAAAGAAATGTATCAATACTGCTGAGGTGTGAATTGAAGGTATTTTTTTTTACTTTGAAATGTGCATCTACCTGTTCTGAGGTAAATTAAGCCTTCCTCAAGTAAGACTTTAAGAGTTAGCTTTAATTGATCTGTTTGTTGTCACATGAAATTTCGGCCAGTCCAGTTTGTACGGACATGCAGGTCTGACGTGTTGAGAAAACCTTTGCAACCTCAGAATTTACATTTAAGATCCCAGTGATATAATGTCCCTTACACAGTCATCTTTTAACCAAACAGAAGGATTTAACAAATGACTTATAGCAGACATGTCCAAACTACAACCCAAGGGCCATTTTTCAGTGGCCCGTGGTACATGTAAAAAATGACATTGACACGGCCCACAAGTCTAGTTAAAAAAAAAATAATTGTAATAAAATAAAGAGCGTGTAGGTGGGCAGCGTGAGGGAGTAGGGTGTCGGAAAAAAATAGGTGCCACCACTGCTCATAAATTGATTCACATTTTTAACAACTTTACTAGATATGCAGAGACACAAATGAACTACGGGAGCCTCTCCATCTCAAATTTCTGGGCTAAATTTGGGGCCCAGTAAGAACCTGGTCCGGGCCATCAGATCTCAGCTGAGCTCACACCTCTTGCCGTTGTGTGTGTAGCTCTGAAGCTTAGAAGAGCTAGCAACAGATATCTACCTCAGGATTCTCTCACAGCCCACTCAGGTTGTCCATCTCTGGATGGGTTTTGTGTTCTTGAAGTGAGATGTTCAAAGCCGTATTTCCTTCCTGAACCATCGTCGGAAATCTCTGGTGCAATGATGGACTAAATGGCAGATGTTTGAAACAAAATATGCTAAACGGTGTGATAAAAGCAATCAGCAGACTACTTTCATGCTGTAGTGGGATCTGCCAAAAGCCACTGCATGCGTTGAGGGAAGACAAGATCTTTGCTCCTGACAGCTTTGCCAAAACCTCCTCTGTGTTTGGCCGGGTAAAGCTATTCCTTTTGACTTGCACCTTGGCTTTTTTCCTGTCCACACGCGTGTGTACTTTTCCTTTCAAATGAACCACTGGCACCATTGGGTTACACCAGTGTGTTGGTTGAGTGGCCTTTTTGATCACTCCCATAGTCTTTATCCTATTCAGGTTCTCTTAAACCTTTACGGGTGGCATCCTATTTGCCTACTGCCTAGCAGGTTATTCATCATTGAACCATGAATCTAAAGACTGTTTAAATTTTCCCCTGGTCATAAAACACCTCTCTCTGTCTAAACATTTTAAATGTCTTGAGTCATGATTGCGGCATCACACCCAGTGTCAATTTTGAAGGGGACCACCGCATCCGCAATCTGTAAAGCCAAAGTCCATTTCTGTCTTTGTTTTGACTGTACCTGTATCAACTGATGCCTCGTCACTTATTATATCTACTTCATTTGCTTCTGTTGAACAGCAACTTGGTTCCCAATGAATGGCATTTTTGTGGCATTTTCTACACACTGAGCCAACAGCAGGACCAGGTCCATTGTTGTCCGTTGTGGGTTTCCACATTTGCCACATCTTATGTTCCATGAATAAATTGGACTTTTCTTGTTTTTTTATTTCCCCATTTATGATTCCTCTTTCATCCTTTAAAATTACTTTTGTGTATGCTTTTGTTTTAGTTTGTTTGTTTTGTTTTGTTTTTTTGTTCATCACGGTTGGCTGCGGTTATGGCGAGTTAAGCATAACCGCGAGTTGTTGTCCAAGTATGTTGTACAATGCCTCCCCCTGCTGGCTGATTGGAGCTTCTCATCCTCTGCTTGTCTGAGTGCTTGAATGGCTATGTCCAACGTCAGATAGCAGTGAGCTGCAGTTTCTTTGACAGCTCAATGTTGCATAGCCCCACTACAAATATCTCGCAATTTTTTCCCGTTTTTATTGTCCCCAAATTCACAGTTTTCAGTGCGTTCATAAAGATCTCGTTTAAATACCTGCCTTCTCCCTTCGGCTTTTGTGACCAGTTCTGCTGCGAGAGTCTCTTACAGTATAATCGAATCAACTTTTTTTGGACATAATATTCAATTTTACAATTCAATAGCATTTTCTTTGTCACTATAACAACAAAGGAGAACAAAAAATAAGCACCATTGCTATAGTGTACATATTGGTTTTTGACCAACCTGTTGCCATCCAAGCAACGTCTTTTTTCAGGGACATCCCTGCTTATTTCACCAAGACAATCCCAAGCCACATTCTGCACGTGTTACAACAACATGGTTGTAAATGTGTGGCCGTCGAATGCAAATTACAACAACGGAGACACCGGACTGTTGAGCAATTGATGTGAACGTCAGGCAAGAATGGGAGAGAATTCCACCTACAAAGCTTCAACAATTAGTGTCCGCAGTTCCCACACGCTTATAGATTGTTGTTAAAAGGAAAGGTGATATAACAAAGTGGTGAAATACCCTTCTCCCACTATTTTTGGAACATATTCATCAAATTCAAAATGAGTGAATATTTAAAGAAAAAAATAAACTATTAGCATAAGTTTGACAACATTAAATATCTTGCCTGTAGTGTATTCACTTAACTGTAGGCTGACAATGATGATTGTACTATTTTATTTTCATTTTACACAACCTCCCATCTTAATTTGAAATGGGGTCCCGCATACCTCCCAGTAGCCCATGAGCTTCTGTTAGCGCCATGTTAGCTTCTCCTTTAGTATGAGTGTTTGCACATTTTCGTAACCTAATAGCACACGAGAAGTTCCAGGCGCAATCTGCTGTTAATATGTCTGTTTACTTTGTGGATCCTCGGTTATCCAGGTAATGCTAATCCACAAAGGTCAAACGATTCTGAGGCTGAGAATCTACACGGAGCAAGCAATTGTTGAAAATCTGCTATTGAACATGTAACCCACCTTTAGTTGAGAAACAAAGGGAGAGACAGAGATAGAGAGAGAGAGAGAGAAAGAAACTACACCCTTCATGACACGTTTGCCTTTTATTACATTTTATTCCATCCATTATTTTAATATCACCACTTATCCTGTTAATGGGCACAGTTAGCCTTTTTTTAAAAACCCTTTTTCCTGTTTTAAAGTGTGAAAAACCCCGAAGGTTACCTGTTAATTCAGTTGAGAATTTAGCATGGTGTTTTGCTTTTTTAATCAGAATGACACAAAGTCTTTTTTTTTAGCTCACATGATTATTGTCATTTTTGTAAAAGTCAGCATAGAGAAAAAAGGGTAATGAGACAAAAACACAGAAAAATATTGTCATTTGTTATTTACTGCACCATGTATGTACACGAAAAATACTCAAAAGGCAATACAAAATAAAACAAAGACATATAACTCATGGTGAGATAGATGAATATGAAAGCAATGCAATCTCTGTTGTCTTTCTTTCTGGTTTTCTCTGCATTAGCAGAACATCAATCTCTAAATGGCTATTGACTGCTTCTTTATAAGATGATCTGCAATATTAGCATACTGTACATTTGGTTGAGATTCAGAAATGAAACAGTCCCCATATTGCTGCCAACGTGATGATGCAATAAAAAAAATACTGAAAAATACTTAAATCCATGTAATAATTGTTTTAAGATCGTGTTCCTATAGGATGAAAAAGATTTAAAAATACACTGACCATCTGAAAAATAATTGCAGCCCGTTAAGGAAATGCAGGTTAAATCATTTTGGTGAAACACCAGCACAATTTTGGTCATTTAACTTGACAGACGCAATAATGTTCCAATCAGGTCACATTTCTCAAAAATGTGATTTTAGATTAAGTCCCAAAATAAGCACACTGTCTTGGCTTGGACTCTTCGCTCTCTTGGTCTCTGTTAGGGCGGTAAACACTTTAGCATAGAAAAGTTGTACAACATGAAATAATGAGAAAAAAAATACAGTTGTGAGAAAATAAAATTAACATGACAAGAACAGCTGCAACATGAGGGACAAAAATGTAATTTACTAGAGTAAACTCATAACTTTTAAGTTTTTCCCCACAAGCATGGTCATATTACGAGTACAGGCTGTTGGACAGTGAAACATTTGAGGATCTTACTGAACCAAAAGTGTTGATTTACCTATAATGTAGCAGATCTGAGCCAGCTACGTTGTTTTTGTGCTCATTCTGACATTTACTTGTAAATTATCCGCTCCTGACTAATATTTTTTTTCCTCCTCTCAAACAGGCACTTTATTATTAATAAAAGTGCACGTGTGGATCAACCTTCCGAGTTGTATCCGTAAAAAAATTTAAAAAAAAACAACAATTTGGGGGGGAGGGGTACTTACCCTGTCATTAATGCAACATTGCTGTACAACATGTAGATATAAAGAATTTGTGTGAGACATGCTTAGAAAGAAGTTGCAACAAAGCAAGAGAGAAGAGAACAATAACATTTCAATAATGTGCAAATGCATTACGGTCCATTTATACTCTTTGTCGTGTCAACTCAAAATGTGAGCCTGTTGGGCCTCCAACGCACAGGTCACACTGGACCAGAGTACCTGAACCTTCTGTGAGGCCCGTCTGTCACTGAACTATCTGGGGCATTTCGCTCCAGGCTTTGGCCTTCTTCTTGGCCAGAGCCATCCACGGTGGCTCATCCTGGGGCAAAGATGGAGGTGGGAGACCGCGCTGAGATGCTGCAGATGGACCGGAAAGGCCAGGAACTCTTGAAGCCGGCAGCGGAGGGTTGATTCTTGATGAAAAAGGAGGCGAGGAGAGTGTCGTGTGTGGGGTCTGCGCTGGCTTGGGTTCTGTGGGGGGTTTGGAGCCCGAAGGAGGTTTTATGGGAACTGGAACGGGAGTCGGAGGAGATAGGGATCGATGGAAAGGGGCGGCCTGTGGTGCAGGTTTGGATGTGGCTGAAGGAAGTGGGCTTTTGGGGCTGACAGGGCAGGGAAGTAGCTGAGATTTAGGAGGTTGAGGTGGCACTGGAGTCACAGGGGACAGAGACTTCCTAGTCTCGTTTTCTGAAGTTGATGATGTCTTCCTCATCTCTGATGAATTCACTAGAGGAAAGAAAGAAGATTCAGGTTCTTCTTTGATCGAGAACTTCATCAGAAATGTCTGGTTTTCATACATTTTATACCAAGTACCCCCCCCCCCTGCACCCAAAAAAAAACAAAAAACCTTAGCACTCCAATAACATCATCACAAGCAACATTAAAATACAGCAGTCTAGTAGTCCAAAGTGGTCATCAAAAACGAGCCAGATGTTCTAATCATAAAATGTATATTTAATAATAATAATGTAATATTATTCACTTTTTTTGTTTTTTTTTTAGCTCCAGTGTTTCCTCATGGGGGACTTCCATGCTGGGAGGTGTGGTCAACGTGGATGAGCTACCCATGGGTGCTCTTTTCCTGATATGGTTTCTCTGTGCCTTGCCATGTCTTTTTTAACATTGTTCATCAGGGTGTTTGTGTGTGTGAGAGAGAGAGAAAGAGAGAGAACAGTCATGCTTGTGGGGATATGTATCTGTGTATGTTGCGGGGAGTGGGACGGTCCTCTTTTTATGTTGTGTTTTGTATATTTTAATTGCCCGTGATTCTAATGACTGGCCTGTGCTATAAAGCCCAAACTCAGTGTACAGTATTGACCTCAGAAAGTGTGTGTGCATGCCTGCGTGTTTCTGTGAGTTCCTTTCCTGATGTTTTGTGTGTGCGTTCAGACCATTTCCAGTGAATTCAGGTGGTTTGGTGCCGAGTTCTTTTTTCGATGTTGAGCTGACATATGAAGGCAGCGAAGACTCCTTGTCTTGGTCCTCCTGATGACAAACGAGAGAAACACATTCATTTGTACAAGCAGCTCGAAATGTATGTCGGTGTCATTCATGTATGCAAACGCAGTGCGAGGGGGGAAACAAAAAAAAAACACAGCATGGATGATCATCAAAGTACTTTTCTATACTCAAACTGAAGTGTTTTTAGTGAAGTTTAAGTGAAACCGGTGATTTACCTTCTTGACGGTCATCTCGTCCAGTGAATTTTCTTTATAGATCTTCTGTTTCTGTCTGGCCATGGAGATCCAGCTGGGACCTTCAGAGACAGCAGAAACAGCACGAGCTGCAGCAGGCTCTAAATGAGCCACAGGGTGAGTTTCATTGGATGTTAGTTATGGGCCCATGGTTTCAAATACGTGCTTTTGTGTGTTTGTCTGCACCTGAGACACGCTTGCTTTTCACTCCGGTCTCCCCGTGGACATCTGGTTTCTTGGGAAGGGCAGGTTTTGGGCCGACCGGTTGACTTGTGGAGGGCTTGAAACCGGTCACTTCAACTTTACAGCTAACGGGCCGCGCTGGAGTCTCCGCGGTTGCCTAAAATGAGGGCACATCAAATGCAGTTCGAGGTACAGTACAAGTTCATAGCTGCATGGCCAATTGACGCCACTAGGGGTCACCATAAACACTTGAAATATTTCAGTGTGCCTCACCGTTTTAAGAGCAAATGAGTTATTTTTATGCAGTTTAATCCAACCTTAAAGATAAAGGAATGAACCTCAAAAGAAATCTTGAATATAGAAATATATTTTACCTCCGTGTTTTCCTCTTCCGAGCTGAAGCGGTGCAGAACTGATGATGTCTTCCTCAGCCGTACTCCAAAGGGAGTGTTGTAGTTTCCCTCCATTACCACAGAGCTCTCTGTACATAGAAGTGCAGGATGAACTGTACTTTGACATCTTTTCGGTATAAGATAAAACACCTCTTGGTTTCAAACGAAGTGTTTTTACACCCGAAAAGGTAAACATGGCTGAACATGCCACATGATGGCAGCAAAGGACTATTTTTATTATTATTATTATTACTTTTTTTTTTGTCAAAGTAAAACCCCTGAACTGAAGTCAACATGGTTCCTTGGTAGCAAGACTCGAGGGCAGCAAATGAGTGCTTTCAAAACTTTGGCTTTAGAACATAAGGAATCACGGGGTAAGTTTTTCCAGCTAACAACAGAGTAGGTTCCAAAAAAAGAAAATCAAGTGGGTGAATTTGTCAAAGCCAAACTGCACAAAATTGATGGTCACTCAACACCCAGGAAGATTGCACTCATCAAAAATAAACACACATTTATAGCGCATGCAATGGCCTCGTTATGTTTGCTCACCTTCTTTGGCTGTTGCAGCTGAGGTATGCGCGCTGACTGGGTCCGGGACCACAACATTTGGCGCTTTGACAGCAATCCCATCAGGCGCTGTTGTTTTCGCACATATCTCCACCTGGGCCTCCACCTGTGGGTCCTTCATGGTGGCCTCCTGCGCATCCTCATCTCCAAGCCCTGTGCTGAGGGGTGGCATTGGGGAAGAGGGCAGGATCTCTTTGGCCTCCCCACTAGAGAGAGATCTCTGCCAGGCGGGGGCGACGGTGAAGCGAATTTTGCTCTCATTGGGACATTCGAATGACTGGTTGACTTCTTCCCCGTCAGGCGAAAGAGAAATGTCTTTTTCCACAACAGCCGCTGTATCACAGCTCGGGGTCACCTGCTCTTCTTCTACTTCTCTCACCTTGTCAATGGTCTCTTTACCATCCTGTTGCTCTGATGTTGTATCGCAAGATGCCACTTTGGAATCTTCATCAGTTGTGGATAATTGAAAGGCAAGAGTGGCCAACCCTGAGTTTGGAGAGACAAGGTTCATGTGGATAGTAGTGGTCGCTGTGTTAGAGAAGGTCTCATTGGGAATGTTGGTCTCAGCAAGAGATTTGGTCTCACTGGGAGGGAGGGTTTCAGTGGAAATGGCGCTCGCTCCCATGGCGACAGTGTCACGGGGAATGGTGATCTCTTGAGGAGTGACGATCCCGACGCAAGTGTCAGTCTCACTAGGAGTGCTTAGTGTGCTTAGAGCGAGGGGCTCACTGTCTTGTGAAGGACATTCAAAGTGTGACGAGGAGCAAGACAATCTAAGCGATGATGTTTGGTTGACTTCTATTTCTTCTTTTATCTCCAGCAATTCTTCCTGCTGCACATCGCCATCCTTATCATGGTCTGCTTCTTCCTGTGGTTCTGGATGGAGTTCTGTGTGTCTTAAGTCTTGATCCTGCTGCGCTCCTCCCTCTCTTTCTTGACTTTCATGGTCATTTTCATTGGGGGACATTTGGCTCTCGTGTACAGGCTCGGCTACCAGATCATATGACTCTTGTGGCGTTTCGATATCGTGTGTGCATTGGGTGTGATTCAGGGCATCAACATCTGCAGCTTCCCTCTGCTCTTGCAGTATGGTCACATTGCAAACCTCTTGGCACGTTTCATCAGGAAGTATTTCCCACTCTTCTTCTTCTGCCTCTTCGGTCCACTGTTGTTTTTCCTCGATCTCCTCATCCACCCTCACCTCGGGATCCTCTCCCACCACTTCAAGATCTGTCAGCTTCTGCTCTTCCTCACTTGCTTCAATTTCTTGTTCTTCCCAGTGCTTTGGTTCGGTTTGGGGCAAGTCGAGTTGTTCTTCAGGTTTGGCTTTTTGTGGCGAGTCTGGTGGCGCATCATCTAACTGAATCTGAAAGGAGAAACAAACAAAGTGATCATTATGCACATCTTCATAAACTGGAGTTTATGGGATTCTGCAAATATATACAAGGAGTAGAATACTTAAGAGTCTGCCTTTAGAAACACTATTGTTCAATCAAAATCAAAACATACCGTAAATAAGGTAATGGTATCTTTTCTGTGATTGAATGGATGCATTGGTGATATGTTAATACCGTATTTTCACGACCATTCGGCGCACGGTGTTGTTGGGCACGCCCACCCTTCACTCATTGGACTTCCGCATGCCTGACGTCACTTACGCCCGCCTTTTCTCTATATAAACAGCGTGTTGGCCAGAAGCGCGCTCAGTCAGGCTTTGGAACTCGGTTCATACACTAGACTTTTAATGGCGCCTTATGGTCGTGAAAATACGGTAATAAAAAAATGACATACGTAAGGCTGAGTGAATCTTTCAACGACAGGTTCTTCCTCCTCCTCTTCTTTTTCATCGTCATCTTCACTTTCCTCCTCTTCGTCAACATACAGATGCGGACTCGTCGAAATGGCTACCTCCTCCTTCGCCTCTTCCTCGTTGGATCGATCAAATCGGAAGGTTTCACGAGGAGCAACTGGATCAAATGCACGCTCCCCCTTCACCTCCTCTTGGTCTTCTGTCTCAGTGTTCTCTTCCGTCACCTCCAGGACAACATCCTCCGAATCCACACATGAAGTGCAAGAAGGTAGGGGTGTCTTCAGGGAATTCAGCACTTCCTGTAAGAAGGAGCTGTCATCCTCCACACCTTCCTCGAATCCATTGTCTTCTGCCAGATCTGGTCCATCTGTGTTCTCCTCTTTTCCATTCACAAGTGAATGTTCCGGGAAATCTTCATGGTCAACGGGAGCTCTGGCGTGGCTCTGAAAGCAGAAATGATCGGGTTTTATTTGTGGGAGAAACCATAACAATGAGACCAATACAATTAGGAAATCATGTTTAATCACCTGAGGCTGTCCAGAGAGGAGCTTCTGGCACTAAGATCAGGGGAGGGTGGAGACTGAATGTCGGCTGCTTTCGCCTCTGATTGACAGGCAGTGTCCTGAGCGAGTGAATCATCCTGCTCTGCTTCCGACTCATCCTCTCCCTCCGCTCCCTGCAACAAAGGCCGCTCTTTCTCCGGATCTTCTTCCTCCTCCTTCAGCTTTTGTTCCGGCGCATCTCCATTTACATCTGGATCAACAGGCAGAAACAGATGAAAGAGACGACAGAGGTAGATGGGAGCAAGAAGGAGGTATGGATCAAAAGCACCGACCTCTTATCTTCGCTTCCTCTTGTGCTTGTAAACTTTCTGGAAAGCGGATGCTCAGGGATCCATCCATCCCGTTGTGTTCCTCTGATTTCATCTCAAGCCTCTGCATGAGGCAGACACAAAGTGGTACAAAATTTTAAAAAATTGTACTGCTTTGGATGGTTCCGCTGTTTGGTTGTTGGTGGCTTTTTACGATATAATTGACCGGTTTACAAATGCTTATTCCTGTTTATGAATCAGAGAAGCAAGTAAACTTTTCTCGATTATTTTTTGTGGCCTCTTTTTTTTTTCTCTAAACCTCAGGATCGAATACTATTACTGCGACTAATAATAATAGTAGTATATGTGATATATTTAGTAAAATTTATGAATTAACAGTTCAGCAACAGGTGGAATGCTTTTCCCGAAACATTGTAGGTATAAATTACAATATATGATAAAATCCATATTGCGCAACCTTTTGTCAGCCAAACTTAAAAACAAAAGATGAAAATATCTAAAAAAAAAAAAAATTATGTGCGTGCTAGAAAAAGAAAAGCAAAGACATTTCTAAATCAGCGTGAAAAATAAGCTTAGTTACACATAAAATTTGCTGTTGACCATTGTTATTATTCTATGTTAGGCTTACATAATGGCCAGGCTGGTTTGTGTCAACTCAAAAAACAAAAGTTAGTGAAGAAATACTTTTGTTGTACTGTGAATGCTAAAGCATTTCATGGTAGTGAATCTAACGACGTCATTCTTTCCTCATAACAAACACAACAAAACAAACTAAACCAAGATTAAATGCTGTTGTACTGCGGTGAACGCTACGAAACAGAATTCTTTGGAAACACCCTGAAAGAATGGTAATACATCATTCAGAAGTTGGCCTCGGCTGGTAAGTGGCAGCTTGGGCAAGGCCTTTTTCTATCCCAGCCCCACTGTGTCAGTGAACAAAGGAATGATCTATAGACCAAGTCCGTACTTTTGTCAAAATAGTGTGGCCATACAACGTTGAGCAACCTTTTTTTTTTTACCATGACGTTGGCTGGGGTTTCTCCAACTTGGGGCTATGAAACTTAAATGGGTCACAGTAGGACTTATTAGAGAGCTGACTGTTACAGTAAAAATGCCAAAAGCTATTTTATTGATCATCAAGCAGGGCCAGGCACGCATCATGTTCAGCATGTCGATGCAATAACAGTTTGGCTCAAGGGGAGGAGCCGCTTTTCAGCAGTACGAGAAATGCACAATACATCCAGTATTTGTGTTCTTACATTGGCGGGTTTCCTCCTGTTGCAGGCCTTGTGTCTGAGGCCCAGCTTGTGTTTGGCAGCAGAGTTATCCAGACAGCCAAACGGGCTTGCAGGCTGACTGAAATCTCCCGGAACCGTCACCAGGGGGCTCACTGCTCTGCTGGAAGCAGCGCAAGACAACTGGGGAAAGAACAGCAACAGAAGGTTTCAATGAAATCTTTCACTTCAGTTATTTAGCCATCCATCTTCTAAACCGCTTGTCCTCACCAGGCTCACTGGTGAGCTGGAACCTATCCCATATGACAGGGGAAAGGGTATATCATGGACTGGCCGTCTGTTAGATCAATGACCGTTAACGATCACATTTATGCCTTTGGACAATTTAGATCTTTGGTTCGGGACGTCTTGAATGGGATTCAGGGATGTTAACCGTTAAAATACAGTGTTGCCTTTATTTGATAATAATAAATACTGTGACTAAGTGGCCCATTTTCACTGAAACTTATGGGAGATGTTCAGTGAGAAAAATCCAAACGAATCTTGGCAAAATGAAACCCAAATACCAACTGTAACCACAACCCTGTTTGCCATTGTTTGGGGAGATTCGTTCCAGACTCTGCAGCTCACATCACACATGAGTCACTGACTTGTTGTGGATTTGAGAAGGAAACTTCAAACCATGAAATGATGGTTGCTCTGTGTTGAAAAGTTAAGATTCTTGCTTGAATGATGAAGTCTGCAGATAGGAAACCAAAAAGGAAATAGAGCACGACTGCGAGCGAGTGTGTCCAGCTGTATAAATATTAGCTATGCTTTAAACACGACACTAACGCCTGCGGTGTTGATTGTACTGTCGAGGCTGTGCTCTGCTCCATCAAGAAAAGATTTCAGACTTGGAAAACCTTCAAGAAAAACTTAAGTACGACAAAGAGAACTCACTTTAGAAGTTGAAGTGAAGTGTTCAGATTGTGTGTGTATTGAACATCTTCACTTTCCCCCATTTTGACATGTTGCAGCCTAATTCCAAATTTACAAACACACAACATCTTACACTTCAGTTTTTAGATTCTATTCAAACCTGGGTACTCTTCTGTCTTGGCCCCTCCAGCCTCATATAATTATCGTCCCCCGTCCCCATCCGTCCGTGTACCTCTAAAGCGCTTCCGTCCCAAATGACATCACTGTTTCTTTATATTTTTAATGTCTTCGTGATAAGCAACTACACAAAAATTAGTTACTCTGATCAAATAATAATAATAAAAACTTTACTTTTCGAAATCCTAGCCATCAGCATGGTGGACAGGTAGACAGCCAACTTTCTTAACCGGCTGGATTGATCGTTAGTGAAATGGGTGTCCGTAGGCACTTTGTTATGGTCTCTGACTGTACACTAGGTGGCATTGTTGCTATAAAAATACTGTTGAGATGAAATAGCCTGTTAAGAAAATACAGTGTTTGGCTACACTCTGGCTGGAGGGAGTGGAAACCCCGCACAATTTCTACCTGATTCAAATGGCAAGTGTGAGCACGCCCTAAAATGCTCTGGAAGATGTCACAAACAGCTACATGGGTAAAAGGAGCATTTGACAAGTCCAAGAGACTTTTGTGTGCATGTTTACTGCTCACCAGTTGTGGTTGTTTTCAGCAGGAAAAGCCCACATTTGCTTAAATAGATTCAAGTGCATATCATTAACTTGTCATGCTTTTGTTGACTGCACTTTGGGTGCACATTAAAGGCACTAAACTTCGTCACCCGATTTGAATGGGTATCTCTCCTTTGCTGTAGAGCAGATCTAAAAATAATCTTGCTTTGCCCATCAGGATTGTTTAAGTGCAAAAACAACGCTCGCGACAGCAAGTCATGAAAGTTGCAACTAAAGTATCACGAGTGCGGTTCAAGACAAAACAGATTTTTTAGCGTTTGAACAAGGTAGCAAGATGAAACTAAAGAGAGAAAGGAGGTCAAAACCCATGAAGGGGGCTTTTAGAGTAACCACAAGCGATTCAACTGAATCATGAGACGTTTTTTCCGTCATAGTCACATGGGAAATTTTTCAATAAATCAAAGCTCTGCTGCACAGCCTAACGTGTCCCCCTGGCGTTCATGAATCACACAGAGTGTCTTTCTTCACTGGCTTGAACCGATGACCTGGCCTACATTTAAATACCTGAGTTGTTTTTGACGATTTCCAGTTGTCGCTGCAAATAAGAGCGGGCGATCCCCTTGTGCTTTGTTGTTACTGTTCTTCCTGATATGATTTGGTTGTTACAGCAAATTGTCAATTGGGCAAACTGCCTTTTTAGAGGGCATTATTTACTATAGGGGTCTCTGACGGAGTTCCTCAGGCTGTGATGTGCCCCAGATTTATATGTAAAACAGAGGAGGTCGTAATCACTAACATACGCGAATGCAGTAGTAAACTCATTATTAGAGTAAAAAATGTCTTAAAAATACTTATTGGTTCTAAATGAAACCATCAAATGAAAAAGAGTCGATGGCAGACGAATGAGGCTTCTTGTGCTGCGTGATGATGTAATTTTATGCCACTACACAAACGAGTTCATTAAAACAGTGCTCATAACCTTGAAATTGTGTTGGAACGTCACAAAACAAGAAACATCGGTATCTAAAACCCTCCAGTTGAATGAGATCAAGGTTGACTGTCTGGTCCTGGCTCTGCAGTTACCTGGTCTTCGTCACTGTCTAATCCCTCCAGGCTGACGGAACTGTTTCTCTGGGCCTGATTCTGAAGGACACAGGTGGAGAGAAACGAATGCATGCACGTGTGAGAAGTTGTGGTCATTAGGTGGACCATATAGTGTGCATGTTACCATGGCTGCTTGAGATGAAGTGGAATCAGGGGGACTGCAGGGCAGACCGTCATCCTCCGACATGGTTCCGGCATCTTCTGTCCTCTTGACACACATCAGCGATGGAGGGGAGCCCAGTCTGATGGCCTGCTTCAGCTGGAGCTGCAATTCCATGAAAACAACACAGCCTATATTTGGTTGTCTACTTTTTGAAAGTACAAAAGAAAACAAAAGGTCTACTGTAACGGGGGTTCTCGATACCATGTATGACATTTCAAGGTTGAGAATGGTGCCTATTGAACTAGAACTGCTTTGCAAGAACGTTGTCATGCAGCTTGCTTAGTTACTCTTATACATACTGTTTTTAATTCGATTGTTTCATAATCATAGCAAGAAGCGTTTTTCATACCTTTGTGTTCCAAAATAGCTTTGAGGGCCAAACATGTTTTCACAGAGCTTTTTTGGGGGGAAAAAAAGGCTAACCTAGTTATGGTGTGACAGTCTTTTTAGATTTTCAGTCAGAGGTCAATTTTTTGGGAGGAAAAAAAAAGTCTGCCGTTAGTAAGGTGGGGCAATAAAGGATAGCAGTCATTGCTGATATATTTTATTAAACGGGACAAAATGCAAAATGAGAAGACTTGCATGGAGCTGAAGTAAATCAAAACTCACGTTTAGACCCCAAAATCATTCTGGACGATAACTGGCATTATTTCTGTTGTCACTCACTATGCCACGCCCCTTGAAGGTGCACACAGTACAACATTTCAGTTGTAGCTGGGAAGCAGCATGTCTCAACCTCGAGTAACTACATTCACCCATGCATTCATCCGCTCATCCTCACAAGGGTCGCCGGGGGTGCTGGAGCCTATCCCAGCCATCTTCGGGCAGTAGGCGGGGGACACCCTGAACCGGCCAATCGCAGGGCACACACAGACGAACAACCCACCGTGCTCACACTCACACCTAGGGACAATTTAGAGTCTTCAATCAGCCTGCCAAGCATGTTTTGGGATGTGGGAGTACCCGGAGAAAACCCACGCAGGCCCGAGGAGAACATGCAAACGCCACACAGGGAGGCCGGAGCTGGAATTTACGCTGGTATCTCTGCACTGGGTGGTCGACGTGCTAACCACTGGATCACCGGGCTGCCCTAGAAGTCAAGTTTGGTCTTTGCACATTCCATGGCCAGGATTCGAACCAGGATTGCTGCGGCCACAACGCAGGGTACACATTACGACACCGCCTCGTGTAACTAGTTTAGTTCATTAAAAAAAAAAAAAAAAACACTTCACATCTTTACGTTCTCTTTTAATTATCAGGTTTTTTAAACAATTCAATAGGGCTGAGTGATAGTTAAATATCAATATGTTGCGATATAATCGATCGTAATAGAAATTCTGCCAAAATAATATTGATTAAAAAAATTAAGAAATCAGCACGTAAGCCCTACATCGGCATTCTGCCTGCTGTCGGCAGAGGCTATATTGGGAAGTTATCTAGATGCGTGCCAACACATGAAGATGACATGTGGAGGATAAACATTTGTTTTTAGTGCGCAACCATTTCTGGAAACCTTGTCCGCCGACTGTTTGAGAGTCTCTTTCCTTGTTTACATAGGACCGTCTCACTAGTGTAGAGTATGATTAACAGACAATGACGTGCTCATACAGTTACTCGAGAGGGGTAAGTGTTTAATTTAGGCAATGTGTGTGTGGGTGTACGTCTGTTTGCATGAAAGTATCACAGAAACTAAAATACTTGATCTGTTTGCTGCATGTTCATCTGGCATTGTCAATCAGTGACTCATTTATCAAGTTTCAAAACAAACACTGTATGTTACTTTTTATTAATCGCTTTAACTGTTGTAGGGCTATTAATAGCAGCATGCATATAATGTCACAATATTTGCTTTGAAATACCTTGAGGGTCCAGGTTATTCAAAATATCTGTCGATATTCTATCACACAATAGTTGAATAGTTTATCTTCATAAAAATGTCATCGCTATCAAACAAATCCATGTTTTAGAAAGTGTCCTGATACTCTTCGAAACACACACATAAAAATAATACTTTGACCTGGATCATGTGGTGGGATGGAGGGCAAACATTCAGAAACAAGGCCACATAGTGGGTGGCAAAATGTGAAATCTTTATCCAATGTGCAGCTTGCTTCTTACATAATATGTTTACGCCACATTTGGCTCCGCATGTATCAAAATGACAGACCAGCTCAGAGTTGAATTTACGGTCAAGATTTCTTGATCAGATCCTTCAGAAGTTGAGTTTTTTGGAATGTGCAAATATTTTACAAATGAACCGGTCATTCTTTAGGATTTAGGATTATGTTACATTCAATTCACTTTATCACACAAGAACGTTTCATCAGTTTCAAATCTGCTTCGGGGGTTTCATTGTGTACACAGTTTAAAGGAGCAGTTTAAGTGGGGGTCAGTCTTTCTAAGTCTTACATCTTCCTTCTTGGAGCCATTTGTGGTGATGAATTGTTCAGTCAGTCTGCTCTCTTTACCATCATTAAAATCTGTTTGGACACTTTAGTTTTGGCTCCGACTGCCTGGAATGTACATTACAATCAGCACATCAAGATGTTACCACGATACAAACACAGTCTAATACAAGCAACATTTACGCTTGTTATTCTGTTACATTCCCATCACTGAGGTATTATCTCAATAACATGAAACGGCTTGCTTTTTGGGGGCAGGGGGGTTTCAAACTTATTATTTTTTATGAATGGAAAAATCTGAACAACATTGACGTGGGGAAGAAAATGCCTTATGAGCCAAACATTGTTTTATGGCTGCAGAGCTCAGATCATTGGCCCGGTTTGTGGTCAATTTTTGTAGTGAAGTGCTAGTTGCAAGTGTACCTGAAGAGATTTCACTTTCCCATGAATGCTGTCCTGAGAAGCCCCCAGAGCCTCATTGGCCTCTGACGAGTCCGAGACAAAGACGGAGTCGTGTGACAAGGCCTTGCTGCCCAGGCTAATCTTTGACCTTTGGAAAACAGGAAACAGGGAGAAAGCAACAAGAAAAGTCACCAAACCAAACCAGACAAACCATTTGCCTCCTCTACTTTCATATTTAAAGGGACATTTCTTTCTCATATTGTGGGTTCTTCCATTTTAAAAGTGGTGTATATTTCTCGGAAGAGCCAAAACAGGAAGTGGAAAGTCACACATTTTTTGTTGTTGTTTCTAAAGAAAGGAAATTAGGACTGTTCTGAGGAAGAGATGCACCACTACTTAAAACAAAGGCAGGAAAAGGCAATCTTGTATTGCCGTGAGACTGGAAAACCGGGTATGGACACTTAATATCACTGGAAGATCAGGAGATGGACGAAAATAACACTTCAGTTGATAATCACGATGTTGACTCATTTTTTTAATGTTCTCCCTCACAAACTAAGATGGTTATTACTTATATGAGCAGGACAATGCCAAAATCGTCTCCGATCGATTTGGTTGTTTTCCGGCACTTGAAATACAAAATCAGTTAGTAAACTACAAACGTGACTTATGTTTCAGCATGTTGAATGCAATACCGAAGGATGGATTGCATTCACAGATTACACTGATGGATATTTAATCTGTATTGTACATTCTGAATTTTTGGGGGGAGGGGAAACATTCTTCGAAAAGTTGTATGTTTGTTTTGCCATTTGTGATGTAAGATGTTGAGGTTGAATTGTCATCAAGATAGAAATTGAAACGGCATTTCTACTTGACTGACATTATGACACTTTCAGCACAGCCATATGAGCACGTGTCAATATGTGCGAGTCTGATCTTACCCTTTCTCCTTCTCCGAGCGACTGAGAGTATTGTTTTTGGATGTTTTACTAATATTGTCGCTCGAATGGCTGCCTTGAAGCTCTGCATCATCCCCCGATGGCTCCTTTTTCTTCTTCCTGACAAAGAAGTTTTTAAAAGTCTGGAACTTGGACTTCTTCTTGCCTGAAGGAACACAAGAGAGCAGTATGTTTGAAAACGGGAGCGGTTTGAAACATGCTTGCAGATTTTTGCTCTCCTGTTGGTCATCACCTGACTTGTTCGAACAAACGCCACAGTGGTATTCTATTGAAGCAATTACACACACACACACAGCATCTTTATACACTGCCAAAATATGAAGTGCAGTTCCCGCAATTTGCCCATTGGCTTTAATAGCCCAGGTAGGCACATGAAGAAAACCCACATGTGCATGCGTGCTCACACAGATGAGCACATAAACACAACGCGTATGCCGGTAAAGGCTTTCTCAAGTGACTGCAGCTCCATTAGCACTGTGGTGGAAAACTCAACAACTCTTTTATAACCTTTTAAACTGCTACAAAGTGCATGTAGTCAGAAGAGCACAAATGGAGGTGGTGGGGGAGTTGGGGCTAATGGTTCAGTGGAAGGTTATGAGACTGATTTTCCAAGGCATACAAAAGGAGTTAATTTAATGAAAAATATATTTTTTCATTGCATCAATAATTATTTTAAAAATAGATGGTAATTATAGTGATAACCCAGTTCTACTTGGTTCACCTTATTAACTCATTCAGTACCAGCCAATTCTGGACCAAGTCTGAAAAGACGTTTAAAAACGTCTTTGGGAGTGAATGAGTTAAGAACAGTAGTTATTGGCTTCGCAATAAGAGGAGCACCATCTTGCCAACAAGAAAACGGTGCCGTTTCAAATTTGACCGAAGACTACATTTAATGACATCAGCAACAAACAACAGAGGGCAAAAATGAAGGTATTAGAAAGTACGGGTGTCTTTTATTCTGGGAGAAACCTTTATGGACTGACACTGGACACTGGACATTGGAGCCCACCCAGACTTGACAAATTGTCCAGTCAACATTTGTGTTCACTTCAATGAACGGCATTAACATTTTTTTGCATTTTGCTCTTTTCCGGGGGTAAAAGGAAAAAAAAAACTGAATAAAACCACAACAAAAAATATACTGGGTGCTCAAAGACTTTTAAGCCGCACCTTCACTTACATGTAAACTTCTATTGAACTTGAAATCACAGTGCCTGCAGTCGTTTTAACTGCTAAAACGTGAAAAGGTTTATAATTGCTTACTTTAACCAGGATCCAGCTCCGCATCGTGGCCAAAGGTAGAATGATCAATTGGTGTCGTACAAAACAAATCCTAATTGCCGACGACAGGAATCGGCGTGCGTCCTACAGCTAAGCTCAGGAACTAAGTTGAACAGAAGTTCTTGTGGAGCAACCGTCTTTCATTTTTTGCCATGCGTGATGGTGTGAGAGAGACCGCTTTCTAAGTTATGTTTCAAATACAGATGTAAATACCTGGACCTGTTGATCTCTCATATTCAACTTTTGATGTGAAACACAACTGGCCTTACTGTTCCATTAATTTTGGAGGGGAATGTACAGTAAGTCAAAGACAACCTACCTCCCCGCCTAATCTGCTACATCGCCCAGTTCTTCGAATGAACTAAAAAGGCCCTTGGAGACACCAGCTCTCAAAGTTCTTCTTCTGTAAAACTGGAAGCCATGTGGATATCGAAACTTGGTTCATCACATGTGTAATTCTAACAGAATTAGTCCAATACTTAGTGTATATTTAAGTCTATTTGAATTCCTAACATAATTTTGGGGTGCTATGTTAGGGTTATAAAATATTTGACATGAATCACATTTAACTTGTCTGAGTTGTATATCAGAGAATCCTTGAGCATTCCTTTGCGTCTCGATTGAACTAAATGAAAATATGTTTGGAATCTGAGGACAGGAGATGCACATGTTGTCAAGCAGTGTTTCCCACACTTTATCCGTATTGGCTATTTTTGTGTCAAGCATGAAGGAATGTATTTTTCCAGATCATCACTGTGTGTGTTGGCAACCGATTCTCATTATCCTTGTCTGTCAACACAAAGTGAACAGTTTTAGCTGGACTTGAAGAGCTTCCAGCATACTTTTGATGAGGCTTCAGAGGCTTTTTAGCAATATAAAAGTGAAAGTAAGGTGGAAATACTGTCAGGTATTTTTATTGTGCTATTTCAGGTACAAAATGTCACTCAGGTAAAAATGTGCACACGGAGACCGCTCATATCATGGAAGGTCAGCCTGAGTGACTGAAACGTGACATTTTACCCAAATACAGTCTTTCCTTCACTATCATGACTTACACACATGCATGTTATCATTTAACTTGATGGGAATCCACCAACGGCACTCGCAGCGGGAAAACGATGACCTTTGACAAGGGAGGAAAAAAAATAAAGGGTGGAAAAGCAGATCAACACCGACATTGCATCAGCGTGTGTTAGGAGTGAAACTATGAGGTCATGTTGTATCGGAGAGCAGTTGGCCTCATGACTTTCAAGCAAATGGAAGGACAACATGTAATAAACAAGCAGCAGGAGACCAGCCCAGAATGACATTAGTTCTAAATTAACACAAGTTTCTTAAAAAAAAGATTTAATACACCACAATGCATTATTTCTTCCACAATTTCCAAGGTGTGCCATACCTCTTGCAGGTGGATGAATAATGGATGGATGAATGAATGTCTATTTTAATCCATCCAGTACTAGATATACACTGTAGAAATCCATACCAGTGGACCCACAATCATCTATGCTCCGCTTAATAATAAAAAAATGTCTGTCTCTCTGTGCACCCCAGTTTGTACTACATGGCGAATACCGGTGATTGGTGACCGCTGCTCTTAGCCTAAGCCATCTTGTTCTGCAGATCCAATCAAAACAGAACATTCCATTAGAATTAGACACTAAAGGGAGATAAAGTCACCTATTTACCGCTCTCATTGGAGCCAAGCTGAGCACAACAGGACATGATGTGAGAGTCGTACGCGACACTGCCTCCTTGTTACGATCGTATCATCAGTGTGTGTTATTTATCTCTGTGACAATGTGATGTGCTTGGGTATGAGAGATGACGTTAGGTTTCTCTGCTTCTTCATTTCCTACTAGCAGCTGCAGTAAGGCCATCCAAAATATCTGCAGCGGCCGGGCAATTTCTACTCTGTGTGTCACTGACAAAACATATTTTTATTTCAATATAATATCCTGGGCGGCACGGTGGGCGACTGGTTAGCATGTGCGCCTCACAGTACAGAGGTGCAGGGTTTGATTCCGGGTCCCGGCCTTCCTGTGTGGAGTTTCCTCGTGCCTCCCACATTACACAAACATGCATGGCAGGTTAATGGAACACTTTAAATCGTCCCTCGGTGTGACTGTGAGTGCAAATGGTTGTTCGTCTCTGTGTGCCCTGCGATTGGCTGGCAACCAGTTTAGGGTGTACCCCGCCTACTGCCCGAAGACGGCTGGGATGGGCTCCAGCATTCCCCGTGACCCTCGTGAGGATAGGCGGCTCAAATAATGGATGGATGGATAATATCCTGTTGAAAATATCGCCAGCTATTTATTCTATTAATCTGGAGCCCAACTTCTGAATTTTAAAGTTGTGAAATGTTATCAAATTATAATGACATTACAGTCTGGGATTAAACATACTTAGTTAACACAAAAAATGGGGAAAAAAATTACAATTGTACGTGACTTCCGCCCACAATGAGATGACATGAGACTTTGGTTTAGGAAACAATCTTTTTGTCCCTGGAGCCCAACCTTTCCTGTACAAAGTGGCACATGGGCGCATTAAAATATTTAGACTCAACATTGATTTCAATGATGTAACTCTGGTTGCATTTTAAGAAGCTAAAAATTGTCAAATCATCACACGTGCTCCTACTGCACATGCGTGATGATGAACAGGCCGACAATTATTGGAAAAAAACCCCCAAAACAAAACAAAACAAGCTTCTACCAAGGAACAATGCATAGACGCGTTGACACAAGATTAAACAATGATTTCACTTGACCAAAGTAAAACAAGGAGTCACTCTAAAACAACCTGTACCCTGCAGTTGTCCAGTTAGTTTCATGGAAGATCTTGAGCATCCATCTTTCACACTTACATTCACATTAATGGCCAATTTAACATCTTCAATCAACCCGAAATGTTTCGAGGAAGATAAGAACACCAGAGAAACAAGCTAAGCCGAGATTCAAACCCAGAACCTCTTAACTTTGAGATAGATGCCAACCAGTGACCACTACAACACCGTGCTGCCCGACAATTAGAATAAAAAAATAAATAAAATGAAGCTGTGTGTATGTGAGACATGGGCCTTTCTTTTGCACAAAACTAACAAGTACAAACATCACAAGGTGATATATGTTGACTATGAGTAAAGCCAGAACTTTACCATATATTGTGTTCACTGAATGAATATACCTGAGCACTCTTCTGCAACCTCAGCAGGCTCCTGGTTGGCCATCACATCTGGAGGTCCGGATGCCATGGCGGCAGGGTCACTGCTGCAAAAGAGATGAGCACGGTGAGCCTCTGCATCACTGCAAGGATTTATTTAGTCGAAACCGTAACTTTTGAATCCGTGTATGTAAGGTATCCGTAGGATAAAGATCCTGTGTTTTACCCTCCTAGGGCTGAAGATTTCTATTCGAGCTTCATTGTGCCTCATATACTGTCGCTGCCTGCCCACTTGTAAGGGAACTGCACTGACATGATTACAATGTGATTCAAGTGTAATTCAAGTGAAAGTGTCTTGTGACTGGATGGGAAAAACTATTTTCAGTTTCCACAAGGAGTTTCTATTTTTACTCCAATCCGAGAACCTCAAACACACTGCACAATCAAGTTCGAATACTGTCATCCCATGGGGCATCCGAGCTACCGGTATGTTTAAATGATTGCCTGCTGCTGATGCCCATGTAGTGTGGCTCAGCCAGGCAGGGGAAAACATGCCCATATGAAAAGTACCTGCAGTATCTTTTGAAATGTTAATCATTGATCTCACACCAGGAAGTTTGAGCCAGGTGACAATATGGCCACAAAGGGTTGCAACGGTAGACGGTTGCAACGGTAAAATATATGTGTGTGAATGTATTACCGTAAGCATTATTCAATTCATTGGCTTTCAGGTACGGAGAAATAAAATTGCAAATGTGACGATTCTATTATAGATACATTTTGGGTGCTATTTGAATCGCATACGAATCTCAAACCTCATATAATAATGGGGAGGCACAGTTTTGTTTTATTTTATTAGAAACAGATGCAAATGTTCAATTGGTGATTTCTTGCTGTACTGTTTTGGAAAAAAAAATGTTGTTTTTAGACTGTTTCCAAGTCGACCGTGCTCGCCATGATGCTTGTTTCTGTTGTGAAGGGGTTTTCTCTTTTCCCACAAAGGAAGCAGCTAACATGTTTCATCTGTGTTTAGATTATTGCAGCGAACGGAACATTCTGGAGTCTGTCAACACGAAGATGGCTTTTCTACAACAACTAATCTCACCAGCCCCTTTCCAATTAACCTTCTTCCCCATTCTGCACAGCAGAGAGAATTTGGTTTTAAAGAGCGTTTTATCATGTCACACAGACATATTATCAGTCATGAGCTAAAAAGCAGTGATGGAATCACTTCCGTATGGAGTAGAAAACAGGAAACAATAACGTTCTCAGGAAAGACCATGATGAACACTCAGTAACATGAGTGCTCGGCAAAAATGCTCTACAATAAACAAAGCATTGACAATAACTGTGTGTAAAATCCATATACACATAGACGATAAATGGAATATACACTGCAATTATATTGAATAAAGTGCCTTCCTCTTGACAGAAGTGAAACATGAATAGGCCTGCGGTTTGCATGGTTTGAGAAAAAAAAAAGAATGATGCCATATGACGGGCTCTTAGACGTGATGTAAAATTATTTCTAAGACCAAGTGAAAGAATTCCAAGAATAGTTCATTTGGGGTTAGTCTTTTGTCTTTAGCTTCTGTAAGGCCTGTGTTTTTGTATACGTGTGTTTAACCTCGCTCTTTTGGCTCTAATATTTTTTGGGACATCAGATCTTGTGACTGCTAAACAAATTTGGATTTTAAGCCTAAAAGTGAGTTTCTACCTGTGCTTTGTGACCAAGCCAACAGTTGATTTAAACCACAGAGTCAGAAAATACACCAACCCACCAAACAGCCTGATCAACGTCACAGAATTGAATGAGGCCGTGTTTTGATTGACCACATTTTAAAGTGATAAATTTGAAGTGATACTTGTCAATTGCCTGTGATAGAAAGTTAGAAAGTCAAGGCTAATAATTGTCATATGCACGATTGAGGGGGTGGGGGGGGGGGGTGGACACAATTACGGTACTTGACAGCTTGCGCTGTACCTTTGGATCAAAGGTGCTCCACTTCAGTTTTGAAGGTGGCAGCAATCCACATTTTTAAACTGTTGTCAAATTTCTAAATCTAATCAGGAAGTCCAGACATCTGAGGTTCGGTAAATTGAATGCTACAAACAGCAGCAACAACAAACAGACGTGCATTGCTGATCACGTACTTGTCGATCTGTGCCTAAATTTCATACTGAGGGGCACAAATACAGTAGACACAAGGAAACGTCTGTGTACAGTTGAAATCAGGTCATAGGTCTTATTTTCACAAGTCCCAGCCGATCACTCCATGACTTTTGCCAGTGTCTCTTTGTTCATGCCCTAACATCCAAATAAGGCTACAAGTGGAATGCGCTCCATGCACTCTTTTTGTTTAGGTCAGTGTACTCAGTGTACAGTTTGAGATGACTTTCAGGGCTTCAAACGACTAAAAAGACATGTCAAAGAAAGATTGCTGGTATGTGAGATAAAGTAGCAGCTGCTAATCTTAAGAACTCTGGACATTCATTGAAAAGATCATCTGGTTTGGGCAAGACCCCTGCCCCCTGCCCATAATTTCTATTTACCGGTAGTTGAGTCATTAGAGCTGGATCCAAATTCTGTTCTAATTAAGGGTCTCCTGCACCGCACAATTTTCTATCCGGCCCAGACGATTTGGGTTGTCGGAAGTCCTTTTTGGAGGACTTAAATTATATTATGCAAAGGAGAAACCAGAGGAGAGAGGTAGAAGTAATTGCTCCACATTTGCAAATTCCATCATTCGTGGGGATGAGTATTGAATGACACGATAATGATGAGTTTTGGTAAAATGTAATGAGACATGGTCAAGAACAGTGGTCCGCAACCACCGGGCCACTTATGACAAGGGTCGCGGTGGGCCGCACTGATGAAAAGAAAAACAACATTACAGTACTTACGGTGTATTTATTTATTATCCAAGGTTGAAAAATATTTGATCTTAAAAAGTGATGGGATTCTCGCCGTTACATCCATCTATGACTGACTCTTGATGCATGTCTATTTGTCTTGTTTGTGTAATGCTAATATTAAATCCAGAGGGTAGCAAAATGATTACAATAAACAGACGTATTTGGAAAGTTTCTTTGCGATGGAAAAAAAATCAACACAAGAGCCAATGCCCAAAAAGAAAAAGGTGCTTTTTACAGAAAATACAAAAATACCGACTTGAAATCTGGATTTACGGCAATAGGTGATTCCCACGCCTAAACGAGCCTGCTCTGCACAATATGCTGCGAGCGGCGGCTCTTCAATGTGTCAATGAAGTCTTGAAAATTGATTCGTCAACAAAGTGCCTGCGGAGCCTCATACTTGGTGATGAATCGTAAAGGAATTCAATATTGGTGAAAAAAAACAACTTTGAATTTGTGTTTATTGCTGGAGCTTTGTACTCTCCATGGGGCTCCATGATACAGTTTTCACACAAAGTAATGCCAAAACCAAAACACTTTTGACTTGTTTTCAGTTTAAAATGATATTGCATGAGGCCCAATTGCTCCCTCCTTCCCCTCATTTATGCAACATTCAGTTTTTGTGTGTTCATAATTTTTGCACGCCAAAAGTCCTTAGTACTGTCCAATCCAAGAAATTCACAACGTTTCATTGCCTTATTTTCTGTAGAAACGTCAGGGGTCTGGCTGTCTAAATGACTGACCTTCGCCCGCTTCCAAAGCTGGCTCCCCACGGCGACATCCTCCGCTTCATCTATGAGAAAGATGGGGGACGATGAAGAAGAACGATGGAAGAAAAAAGATGAGCAGTCACGATGAGGTCATTCATGAAGCGCAAAGGAAATGACAGAGAGCGATCCTATGAGAAAACAGTGGGGACAAATAAGGGAGAAAGAGCAGGAGAGGAGTGGGGGTCACAGATGGGATTGTGGGAAAAAGCAGCATGGAAGAAAAACAAAAGGCAGTTAGATAAACTGACAATCAGGAAGAAGGAAAGCAGATGAACAGTAAACAGAAGAGCCCTTTAAGCATAAAGCACCAGTGTGTTTTTAAACCAAACATGCCAAAAGTCCCATTGCAGCCCCTTACACAATGACCATCTGACCAGGTTTTTTTTGTTTTTCTTTTACTGCCTTTTTACTAGCTTGGTGTCTCGTGTGTAAGGTCCTGGCATCAGATGGCGTGTTCTTGTCGAAGCAGAAATTTGCCAACTTCTGAGGCATAACAGACAGAATGTGCCCGGTGTGCATAAGTGTGAGGTCTAACATTTGAGTCCCACACCGTTTTGTGTTGAATGTAATTGAGGCCACACATTAATTATTATTATCTTTACGCGGAAAAAGGCAAGAGCGGTGTTAATGCGCAAACCGATGTCCTGCTTCAGTAAATTTGACAGTGACAACTTATTTTTTGGGCAAATAAATAAATAAATTACATGTAACTGCACATTCAGTATTTTGTGTCATGTGGCCATCGGAATGTCTTATGCTGCCTTTCCCCTACACAATAGGTTTGCTTATGCAAAAAAAAAAAGCTACCTTTGGAAACATCGAGAACATAGAGGAAAAAACATCCTGTATGTACTTCACATGCAGAGGCTATTGAACACTGTTAGCCAACAAATTATATTCAAGAAGGCTGACGGCAAACTAAAAGAAACAGATGACTGTGGCAACTTAGAGATTGAGGAATAACACTGAATGGGCCGGAGCCAATTCATAGCAACAAGACAAGCTAATATTAGCATGCGTATGTGTACTTTTGTCATCTCCTGCAGTGTATCCTCAAATGTTAAAATCGTGTGGCAATGTCCAGTGAGCGACTTGCGGTGGTAGAGCGTGGATGAACGGATCATCTCGAACCTCTAATTTTGCGAGCCATTTCGCTGGCACTTTACTAGGGTTCGACAACTTCAATGATATCTGAAAACAATTAGCCTCATGAAATATTTCAAGCCACACAGACACATCACGAGGAAGTGAGAGGGCGAATGGAAGAAAACACTGAAATAAGAGTAGACAGCAAGTCAGAGTCCTGAGTAAGAAGCCTTGGGTGGGCCGGCAGTGGGGGGCAGAAAGGAAGGGAGGATAAAGGGGGCATCAACTTGGGGGCATGCGGGGTCAAGCATACAGGATGTGTCGTTGAGATAGACACAGGAAGAGCTCAGCTCATGCAACAGAACCCTTTGGAGCCTTTGTTGCACCACCATGCCCTGGTCCGTTGGGGGTTTGGGTTTGAAAGACCGTTTTCAATTTATTGTATTTATTATTTATTTTACTTTTTTTTATTGAAGTAGACAGATTATTACAAAACAATGTACGGAATACAACGTAAAATTAGAACAAAGTGGTTTGCATATATTTCCACAAAACTCCAACGCACTCAAATAATATCTCAGGACATTCAGAGAAAGGAGCACAATGTACTAATCGTCTGACAATTGATTACACATTAGCTTTAATACAGTTTATAGAAGCTCTGTACGCCTGCGCTAATAATGAGCACGACTTGGCAGTTGATTTCAGGCTAATGATGGGTTTGCTGTGGAAGAACAGAACAGAACAGACGAGACCATGCTAGCCCAATTGAGTGATTGTGCCCAAATGTTTATGAATTTAAAAAATCTCCTCGCTGACAGTACACCATGTATCAAGTCTTTCAGAAGAGCGGAAGCTGTTTTGGCTACAAAATATGTTTACAAAACACAGATGATTGTGCATTGGTGTAGAAGCTTCCCTCTTGTATTGCTATAAATGAATCTGGACAGAATATAAACAATTTGTTAAGCACTACTGAATGATGTCGCCAACCAGAAGTGAACTAAAATATAATTGAAATGCGTTTGAATCCTTTATGACTGTGTTGGAAGATTTCACGAGAAGCAGTCCCACCTTTAGTTTTAGTTCACATTTGAAAAGAAGTTTCCTCATTCTGGCGGTCTGAAAGTGTTCACTTTATGCAAAGTTCGAAAATGCAAAACCTCAAATGCCACATAGAGGCCTAAGGCTTCATTTTGATAAGCATACTTAGGCATCGGATTGCTCTCATTTGCCTGTCTAATAACTTGGAGTTAGTTAAAAATAAATTCAATGGTCTCTCAAAATCACTCTAGTGTCAACATAGTATTACTGAACTGGAACACATCAGCTCTTGTCTAGGCAAGTGAAAATGTGTACATGTGTTTGTGCCAAAAATCTTACGTAACAATGGATTAGCACATCAATGCCTGCCTTTATTAGGCAGATAAAACAACATCCATTGACAGGGTCACACATGGCCATGCAACGAGTAAGGTATGCCTCAGGGCAGTGGGCCAAATGAGACCATCAAAACGTGTGCTGAAATGAGACACATGTTCAGATGCCTACAGAACAGAAGGATGTGTGCAAAGAAACGGTTGAATGGGTGTAGTTTGTTCTTATGGCCCCTGCCTGAATGACGTAATGCAAATCCAGTCTAATTCGCCTTAATTCCTCAATGAAACCAGTGTCACCAGACTCACTGCACCACAGGCGCACCAACCACACTTCCAGGCTCAATAAGACAACTGCGACTCGACAATAGCAAACTTCCCTTAGCTACTGTATGTCAGACCAGTTATCTGGACATAAAGGTATATTTGCCACTTTCTAAATCTGAATTTAAAAAAATACTTTACAACTTCAAGGACTGCGACTGCTGAATTCGATGAGGTAATCACGATTGATTCCCAAGCTTCAAAAAAAGATGCAGAAGAGATGGTGTCGAGGGTGACTCAAGTGACGCCTTTCATTTTGAAGATGAAATATGAGCGTTAACGTGATCGAAATGGTCAACTATACTGAATGTTGATCAATGTTCTTATTGACTACCCTAAACGTGTTGAGGTGTTTTACTTGTATGGTAAATAATTCTCAAAGATTCCAAGGAATGTATTTACAGTACTTTGAGGAAAGAGTAGCATTTTCTCAAATTCACGCTTTTTGCTTGATGCTATATATTTTCCCCAAATTGCTTGTCTTTCTAGATGGTACTGACACTGAACGAAAGGATGGAGACATCCAAGCAAGATGCAGCCTTCTGCACTCGTACTCGAGCTGTAACTGATAGCAATTGTTCATGTCCAAGCATAAGCAAGCTCTGACATCGTCACAAATCTAACACAGGTTTATCTTACCTCTTAGCTTTGAAGGTCAAAACAAAAGAATAGCCCGACCTTGCAATGAACAACTGCCGACATTGTGCTTCATGCTGTCGAAGATCTGATTTGCATCTTTTCCTCATGCTGCGTTGGACACACAAAGCAAATTGTAGCCCTGCATAGCAAGGCCAGATGAGAAGCAGAGCAGTGTAAGCGCAGATGGATTCAGTTTGGTCATGTGGCCTTGGTTATTCGATGATCAACCACAGGCCTTCAATTTAAAACGAGAGGGCGGTGATGCAAAAGGGACTCGAGAAAGAAATGAGACACCAGGCTATGAGAGTAAACCGGTCCATATATGCATTCTAAGACATGAGTGCCGGTAGCATAAAGTTATAATTTAAACATGTATTTCTAGCCTCCAAAGTTACCTTGTAAACAAAAAAGGGCCAATATAAAACAAGGTTATCCGTTTTCAGTCATTTAAATGCAAACCCTGCTTCAGGGGTAAAAGATTGACTTGTACATTAAGTCCATGAGCCCCGACCACTGTTCCACTGAGCATTAGTGTGCTATAAAAAAATAATCAGATATTGATTGATTCATTCATTTTCTGATGCGCTTATCCTCACAAGGGTCGTGCGGGTGCTGGAGCCCATCCCAGCTGTCTTCGGGCAGTAGGCGGGGGACACCCTGAACCGGTTGTCAGCCAATTGCAGGGCACACAGAGACGAACAACCATTCACGCTCACACTCACACCAAGGGACAATTTAGAGTGTTCAATCAGACTGCCATGCATGTTTTTGGAATGTGGGAGGAAACCAGAGTACCCGGAGAAAACCCACGAAAGCCCGGGGAGAACATGCTAACTCCACACAGGGAGGCCGAAGCTGGAATTGAACCCGGTACCTCTGCACTGTGAGGTCGATGTGCCAACCACTGGACCACCGGGCCATATATATATATATATATATATATATATATATATTTATTACTTCACCATCTTGCCTCTTTGTTCGCCTGCTCATATGTCTTTCCAGTCTCACTTGGAAACAGGAATCTTTGGCCAACATGCTTCCTCTTCAGATGCTCATCAGAGTGTGACTAAAGGCAAAAACTATCTAATGTATTTAATTCTTGAAATTCTAATTTTATTGGAGACGTCAAAAAAAAAATGTGTTTTGAACGATCAGCTTGATCAGGGTGAGAATTTTGATTTTGAGGCTGTTTGCCACATACGTAATCTAACAGTCACAAGGCAGCTGTGGCCACAAGTTGAGTCTTTCAGGCCTAGACCAAAGTGAACTAGTCAAAGCTTGAATAGCTGCGGGGAAATCACTCAATTGGAAATTTGAGGAATTTGTCAGAGAGGATATCCTGAACCGTGTTCTACTTCTCACTGGAACAATAACATGAGCTTTTACAATGTCTTAGACAAAGTACGGTACTGTACTTTGTAAATGTAAATATACATTTCATAGAAAGCTCACTTACAACTTGGTTACTCCTCTCTTATTGGTTCAAATAGAACCTCTCTTTTATCTTCATGCTATAGCCTACTTGAAAACATGTTCACTTGCACTTTGGAATGCTCGAGGGCACACATGCATTTCCAAACCGTTGTTAGGTTTGGGGACTTTTTTCATTGGGCACCTCCATCCAACACATTCTCTTCTCCCCCCCGCCCCCCCTCCCATCACACACACTCCCCTGCTTGAAATGCGAATGTGTTCTTAGCAACGGACCTTACAAGGACTCCAGACATAACCTGACCAAACATTGTCATCCGTCATGCTGCCCTGTCTACACTATATTCATTGACATCTGCATCACCATTCCTGCTAAATAAACTAAGCCCCCTACTGCTGCAGTGAGCTTCTGCTTGTGCAGTACATTTAAAAATAATATCCATCTAACATTGTAAAATGAAACTCAATTCTTAACAATGTGTTACAGATGGGCGCCCATTGACGTAAAAAACACATTAATTACGCCATATCGCAATTTAACACACACACACACACACACACACACACACACACACACACACACACACACACACATTGAAAATATTAAGCAGCTTTGCTTGATTATGCAGAAAGTAATAATGCTGGCATGAGCAGCCCCATTCATTGAGGAATTGTCTGGTTAGATGAGGCCATCCGCAGGTCGTCGAAAGAATGTGCTTCTTTTTACTGCGTTTTGTTATTGCAATTGAAAGTGCACCAGCGGCTGTGTCGACGACTACATTCCCTGGACCCTAACCACTTGTGGAGAGATTTCAGAGATTCAATTCGTTCTAACTAATGGTGGTAGGCTATAATAAATTAGCTAACAATGTTTATTTAACCGTAGACGTGCATTTTTATAATTTAAGCCAGTTGGACTTGCTACAGGCACATTGCACTTTAGCCTGTTTTATTATCCATAACTTTGGACATTCTCAGTCTTGTACAAACTCTTTCGTCCTGGCTAGCGCGGATTGAAATGTGAGTCTGCAGTAGCAGTGCGTGGGAAAAATACAATAATAAATACATTTTTAGAATCATTTAAAAAATTTATTGGCCCACCCTGTAGATATTATATCTACAGTTTGAGATACTGTAAATATAATATACAGGGTGGGCTAATAAAATGTATACACACTGAGCATGTGTGTGTGTGTGTGTGTGTGTGTGTGTGTGTGTGTGTGTGTGTGTGTATATATATATATATATATATATATATATATATATATATATATATATATATATATTAGAGCTGTCAGTTTAGTGCGTTTTTATTGGCATTAATTTAAATGAATTTTATCGGGATCAAAAATTTTCTCGCGAGATTAACGCGGCAGACGTCACAGCAGATGTTACGTTGCTCTATAAATAAACCAGAAACAAAACATCAATCGCTCTGCACAGGTCCACGCACGTTTGTTTTGCTAGCCACGGCAGCGCGAGACACCGAAAATGGATACTTAAATAGTTTATGAATGGAAAGTTTACTTTTAAAAAGTTGCCAGATTGTTCCAATTACAAGACCAAAGTTACCTGTATGTTTTGCAGTCGTAAACTGAGCTATCATCATAGCACATCGAGTCTGAAATAGAAATTAATGGCCAAGCACACATCTGACGAACGTACTCCGCCCCCTCGTCTCAGACCGACAGCTATGGATCATTTCAAAGCAAACAGCGTGGGCTAAAATGTTGCTAGAACAGGGGTGTCTTTATTAAGCTCATTTTTGCATAGTTGTCATGTTTGTCCGTCTGCAATCTGACGTTTAAACGAAGTAAATTGCG
Organism: Hippocampus mohnikei; assembly: GCA_026261675.1. NCBI lineage: Eukaryota > Metazoa > Chordata > Actinopteri > Syngnathiformes > Syngnathidae > Hippocampus > Hippocampus mohnikei. The sequence goes on along the minus strand of JAKGUB010000557.1, from coordinate 20,476,515 downwards.
TTGCAGCTGGGGTTAATCATGCCGGCGCTCCACTTCTGGGTTGGACCTTTGGGACTTGCAGTTCTTTTGTTCGATTCGACTTTATGTTTGTGTTGTATGGTTTCTTACGTTTAAAACAATGAATAATGATGACGATAATGATACATAGAGAAATCAGGGTTGATTACATTATTTATTAAACGAATTGTTAAATAAAGGTATTAATTAATGTCAATTATATACATATTTACATTGTGATGCAGAAAGATAGATATATTAATTTTTTACTGCATTTATGTGTAGTTTAGGTTATTACCTGCTTCTGATACTTCTGTTACAACTACTACTACTTCTGCTGCAAAGTGCTCCAATAAATGCTCAAAAAAGTACAGAACGAGAGATCCTTCCATGCTGACCGACAATCCCTATTCAGGGGGCCGTGAAAAAATATAGGCTGAGTACTAGTTTACCTTAGATGTGCACTTTATATTGCGCTGTTTTGATTCCATAAAAAGAGCTGTTCAAGCAGCTGTTGTGTGACAAAATATTTTTTTCACTGTTGTTGATGGACAGTAATATTGCGTGAGAGATAATGTGTGAATAACTGCTCCAAGTGAATAATTTTCATGTAAAATTGAAATTCAAAATTATTTCAGTAAATATTTGCATTTTGCACATACAAAACTGATTCATGATTCCATGTTGATGAGAGCATTAACATGGGGGAAAATAGGACAAAAAATATAAAAGGAAATTCAGAAACGATAAAAAATGCGTGAGTAATCATGATTAATTTTTAGTTAATTTGAGTTAATTATGACAGCTGAGTTTTTAATTAGATTAAATATTTTAATCGTTTGACAGCTCTAATATATATATATATACACATTATATATATATATATATATATATAGATATAGATATATACACACACACATATATACATTATATATATATATATAATGTACATATGTGTATATACATTATATATATATATATAATGTATATATGTGCATATATATATATGTATATAAAACACACACACACACACGCACACAGACATATAGATAGAACTAACTTCGGTTTGACAGAAACATTACGAGAATGTGTCACTCAGTTATTACTTCACCATCTTGCCTCTTTGTTCGCCTGCTCATATGTCTTTCCAGTCTCACTTGGAAACAGGAATCTTTGGCCAACATGCTTCCTCTTCAGATGCTCATCAGAGTGTGACTAAAGGCAAAAACTATTTAATGTATTTAATTCTTGAAATTCTAATTTTATTGGAGACGTCAAAAAAAATGTGTTTTGAACGATCAGCGTGATCAGGGTGAGAATTTTGATTTTGATGCTGTTTGCCACATACGTAATCTAACAGTCACAAGGCAGCTGTGGCCACAAGTTGAGTCTTTCAGGCCTAGACCAAAGTGAACTAGTCAAAGCCTGAATAGCTGCGGGGAAATCACTCAATTGGAAATTTGAGGAATTTGTCAGAGAGGATATCCTGAACCATGTTCTACTTCTCATTGGAACAATAACATGAGCTTTTACAATGTCTTAGACAAAGTACGGTACTGTACTTTGTAAAATGTAAATATACATTTCATAGAAAGCTCACTTACAACTTGGTTACTCCTCTCTTATTGGTTCAAATAGAACCTCTCTTTTATCTTCATGCTATAGCCTACTTGAAAACATGTTCACTTGCACTTTGGAATGCTCGAGGGCACACATGCATTTCCAAACCGTTGTTAGGTTTGGGGACTTTTTTCATTGGGCACCTCCATCCAACACATTCTCTTCTCCCCGCCCATCACACACACACTCCCTGCTTGAAATGCGAATGTGTTCTTAGCAACGGACCTTACAAGGACTCCAGACATAACCTGACCATACATTGTCATCCGTCATGCTGCCCTGTCTACACTATATTCATTGACATCTGCATCACCATTCCTGCTAAATAAACTAAGCCCCCTACTGCTGCAGTGAGCTTCTGCTTGTGCAGTACATTTAAAAATAATATCCATCTAACATTGTAAAATGAAACTCAATTCTTAACAATGTGTTACAGATGGGCGCCCATTGACGTAAAAAACACATTAATTACGCCATATCGCAATTTAACACACACACACACACACACACACACACACACACACACACACACACACACATTGAAAATATTAAGCAGCTTTGCTTGATTATGCAGAAAGTAATAATGCTGGCATGAGCAGCCCCATTCATTGAGGAATTGTCTGGGCCGTGTATATTAAGCTGACTTTTGTGGTCCATTTTCGGAACAAATTCATCTGGCACTACCTCAGCTCCAAATGTCTTTGTGTCAGTGGTGAAAGAATTGTTTCAAGAAACAAGGGTAGGAGAATCAGGCACAATTTTAGTTTTATCCACTGGAGCAATATCATCATTTTTTGACAGCATTATGCCACTTGTGACAATGTTGCATTGTTCCAAATTGTTTTGCTTTTATTGGTCAAGGAAAGAGACCATCCGTCAACTGAGTGATTATCTCATGCAAATACTAACATCCAGCTTTGAAAATGGTTTTTCAAATAACATATTTGATGTGTAACTGTAGTGAACTTGTATTTTTCTCACACCTAAAATGAATAGAAATGAGTACAAATGTAATTCTTTCAAGCAGGTTGCATGGCTGTCTCGGTTAAACCGACCCCCTCAGTATGAGCTCACTTTCTCTCAATGTGCCACATGAAACAAAACAAATATTTCTCCATGTCATATCTGCCAAGTGAACCCTAAAGCTTACACTGTTGTCTTGTCATGAAACTGAGAGCAAAAATAAAGAGATGCAAACTGGTAAGCAGGGCACACCACATCTAGTAGCTAAAATTATGCTTGACTGTATCTTAAGTAGCTCAAACTGCTCATTATGCGAAACATCTGTGCCCCAATCACACTGCCAAGCCCAGTCAAGTGCTATATATATATAATGTGTAACCAAATCAAAGCGTAGGGAGTAAATCACTGAGGGACTTGAGCAAGATCCAAAGCAAGCCATCAAGTGAGCAAGAATATGACTGATGCTGAGTCACGTTCATCATACTAATATGCAACACAACAACGACCAATAACAAAAATCAGACTCATTTCTGAAATTGTCTGACCAATCTTTTACTCACAGCGTAAAAAACAAAAACAGTCCATCAGCTCTGAGTCATCCAGCTGACTGTCAGTGCCAACTACGAGTCATCGACTGTCTCAATAAACAAAGACAAACGAAAGCTTTCATCAGCCATGATTCTGGAACAAAAGACAGATTCAACTCTATGGGGTGACAACATGCCATACCAAATTAAAAGCCAGTGCACTTCGATCAATAAATTGGAATTTTACTCGCAGAGTGCAAACCTAAAATGACTGTCCAGTGCACTCCAGCTCAACTACGGGCATGCCATCCATTTAATGTGAATGAAAATGGCATAGCTGTCTTTCGAAAGAGACAAACATCTTGTTCTGGTGACTTGACAAACATAGACTGACAACTGAAAAGCGAGACTTACTTCTTGCTCTTGAAGCATCCATACATTCCGGCCGTGCTGTAGAATGATTAAAATCTTGGTACTAACAATGAAAGATGTCTTTCTGCTCTGTGCAACAGCAGACACTCTTAAATTCCCTTTAAACTTCTGAGAAGCAATGACCTCTCTCTGTCTTGAAGTAAAGCTGGTAGTGTGTGTGTGTGTGTGTGTGTGTGTGTGTGTGTGTGTGTGTGTGTGTGTGTGTGTGTGTGTGTGTGTGTGTGTGTGTGTGTGTGTGTGTGTACACATCACTCTCATCACAGTCAACTCATCCTCTGAGGTTCCTCCCACTTATAGGACTTCACTGGAGTCAAATTACACACAGAATTCCCTTGAAACAAATGTTGGCCACATTAAAAAAATAAAAAGGGAAGGGGGTGGGTGGGGCTTCGGTTTGGAGGGGGCTGCAGGAAAGCAAGCCAAACTCTACCGCTCCACAATAACACAAAAACATTCATTCTTTTCATGTGAGTCAGGATTTTGTGAGTCCTTCAAAACAGTTGGTCTTTTTTTTTCCTTCGGTAGTTTGCGAGCGATTCTCTGAGGGATAACTTGCTACATGTTGAACTAAAGAGGAAACAGTGGATGACATGACTAAGTGGCTCCTCTTGTCCTGGTCACCATGGATGGTAATGCTTCAGAGGGAGGAGGGAAGCGGGAGGGCCGCAGGAGGGAGCTGGGCGAGACTGCACACTAAACTTCCTCCCTTCTGCCTTCTTACATTTTTTTATATTACAAATTCTATTGGCTTGGAACTTGTTTATAGAGTTTAACTTGCTGCTTATCTATGGGTCTTACTGTCTTCAATGTTGTCGTTAGTGAGTTTAAAATGTGATATAAAATGAATAAACAGGATGGAAGTTAAGGTCGTTTTGGAAAATAGGCTTTTCAATGGTTAGTCGAAATCAGTGGGTCTTAACCTGGGATCGATGGAACCTCTGCCATGGAGGTTAGGGCACACCCGACTCAACATGTCAATTAGTTATGACACGCCCGCTTGGCCATCACTGGCTGGTTCATTTTGTGCACAATTAAAGAAAACATACTGTATAGTTATGTGTTGACATTTTATTATGATTATTTTTTTTCTGTTTTTAATCAATGCATTTTTTAATCTCTTGAACTTATAAAAAAAATCATATTATTATTTTTCGCTAATGAAGGGTTCGGTGGATGTGCATATGAACTGGTTGGGTTCGGTACGTCTAACAAGGTTAAGAACCACTGGTCTAAATAAAGTTGAGTCTCTGGAAGGCCTTTCCATCCATCAAGTGTGAGAAAAAAACCCACCAAAGTAAATCTTTCAAGTCACTTTTTTTGTTTGTTTTTTGTGTCTATATGCCACATACCCATTGTAAGAAGTGCTGCATTCATGAGTAAAAATAATTTTTATTGGCACTCACTTTTCATCCCAGAAGCAAGAAGCAACTCCAGTACAACACTCAGGCTCCACTCACAGTCGTTATGGTAACAAAAGCAATATTTGCTCCTGGCCTATAGGCCAATCGTATGGTGACAGGGCCGGCCGGCCCCTCAAAAATGGCGAACATCAGTGACACAAGTGCCAAATATGTACTATAATTCTTGATCCTTGAGGTATTTTGACAAATGCCAGTCAGACAATATAAACGCCCCAAAAAAATTATATATATATATATATATATATATATATATATATATATATATATATATATATATATATATATATATATATATATATATATATATATATATATATATATATATATATATGATGTGCAGCCAAAAGTGAATACAATAAATGATTAGAAATAACATTCAAACATGAATAAAAATATAATATATATTGTATTGTGTCGATGTGTGGCCAGCATCAATGTAAATTAGTCCAATGCGATCGATGTAGCTGGATCGCAGGGCAGACACAATGATACAGCAAATAAATACTGTATATGTAACGTTAAACCCCTTACGTATTAATGCTTTTTTTTCCCTGTGTGTACCGTACATTCATAAAATATACTGTGGATACACCTGCCAGTTCTAAACCTGCCTTTACAAAGACACAAATGTTCTCAAAATTTGAAATCACATTGGATATCATTAGAATGTGCAAGTGGTCTTGATATTTATGCCTGTTGCTGAATATTGAATGGACATTGTCATGCTCCACTTTCATCAAATGGGTTTTCATTGTGGGAAAAAAAAAATCAATATTGCGGCTTGTATTGATGACTAAATGTCTGTGATGGGTCTTCCGTTCATTTTGCAGCCAGTCAATGCGTCACCACTACCAGAAAGGGAACAAAAGTGGAATGAGCTGGAGGTGTATTGTGGGCATCCTTGTTCGATTTAACACAGACAAGGGAGGCTTGACAGGCCTCATGTTACTCATTTGATCTGTCTGAGCAGGGGGCCAAGAGACTGCAAACGGCCCGTTGCAGCTGATCACAGTAAGTAGGGAGCTTACAGTAAATACCGACAGCAAGTACAACTCCGCAGGCTTATCGCTGCGTGTGTGTGTGTGTGTGTGTGTGTGTGTGTGTGTGTGTGTGTGTGTGTGTGTTGTTGCGAGGTGACACGAGGCTTGATCGCAAATTGGCCTGTTGCTAGATCCTCCCATGGAGGATCCTTTCAGATGCATGAGCATCCTTCTCAAAAGACGGGACAATTTTAGCTAATGGCAGGTTTTGCTGAAATTATTATCGGGCGGTTTTGGTTCAGAATAGGCAGATTTTAACTTGGTAGGTCAACATTTCCATGTTGTTGGAGGATTAGCGAGCTTTCAAATGGAAAGAAGATTGTGGAATAAAGCCGTGTCGACCCACGGTACATCAAACTTGGTCTAGTGACAAAAATACAGTGCTGGTTGTGAAAAAGCAATGGAAAGTGAAACAACACGAGTAACGGAAGAGTTAAATTGGGGCAAATTTCTCAATCCAAACATGCTCCAACTTAATTTTGTTTGAATCATTCCTTGAACATAAATTATGCCTAAGTGTTTCAATAGTGCAATCTCCAAGGTGTGTTCAGCATAAAACTGCCAATAAGAAATGGCATGTGCACAATTTTGGAAGCATGACTATTTGACACATTTCCAGCGAAAGAAAAAGACACCCGTTCAAACATCACAGCAGAAAAATAGCAATAGCTGGCAAATATGAGCGAGATGACATTAGAGCAGTGGTTCTTAACCTGGGTTTGATGGAACCCTAGGGGTTCGGTGAATCGGTCTCAGGCGTTCGACGGAGCCTCTGCCATGGAGGTTAAGGCACACAGGACTTAACATGTCAATTAGTTATGACATGCCCGGTTGGCCATCACTGGCTGGTTCATTTTGTGCACAATAAAAAAAAAACGTATACTTATGTCTTGATATGTTATTTAGGTTTTTTTCTGTTTTTAATAAATACGTTTTTTTTATGTCTTGAATTTATTATTATTTTTAAAACTTCATATTTTAATTTTTCACTAATGAAGGGTTCGGTGAATGTGCATATGAACTGGTTGGGTTCGGTACCTCTAAAAAGGTTAAGAACCATTGCATTCGAGCAACGTGATTGTACACTAAAGAAGTGCTTTTGGCAATAGCATTCATTCATTTAGTCACCATCATTTATTCATCGTTGCTATTCTGAAAAATCTAATTACATTTGAAGTTGATGAGGTGAATGGCAAAATGAGTGTGCTTGCTTTGCTATTCACATAATGGGTGAAAAATGTTGTACACATTTACACGTCCTACTTCATCTGTGCCTTGGATGCTCCCTTGCCTTGCTTTGATTGACTCCAGATGAGACGCAACACCACACCAGAAGGGCACCGAGTGAAAAGAAGTCTTTTGCCAAGACTAATAACCAACTCTACATACATGCGGCTCTGTAACTAAAACAGCGCACGACTTTTTTTTTTTCAGAATGTTTCAAATAAAAGGTAATGACATGTTAACCACATTCGAGCCTGGCTTTAGTTACCGGTACTTGAAAGTAGGAAAGTAGGTCACAGCGAGGTGGTGCATTGGCTGCCAGACAATAGAGAGCGCAATAATACTCAGGTCAAACACAGCAACACACCAAAGACACACTGTGCCACTAGAAGTCATCTGGTGCCCTCAACAGTTTTAACGTTGTAGTTTGTTGTTAAACTTGCAGTTACATCTGCTAAAATCACATTATTACCCGACGAAGTGATTGCACAAAATCATGGAATGACACAGTAGCAAGTCAAGTACAATGGATTCTCCGACCAATTACAATTTGGGCCAAATCCACATCTAAAGTTGTACAAAACCACTGTGTATTTTTTCATTTTCTAAATATAAACAAAACAAAGGTTAATCAGCGTCATGGAACAAACTGACTGTGCCCACTGTAGATAAAATACCAATGATCATATTTCAGACTCTGGATGATTCCACGCAAAGAAGTATGGTATTTTAAATATGATGGTGAAACTACAAGCCCAGTTAAGTGGAAGATATTGACAGGATTCCCATTAGGATAATTGATGCAATACTCACCGCACCACTATGTCCCCAGCCCATGCCATTAAGTCTCACAAGTCCCAAGCCGGTGCATGAGGGAAATGTGATGCTCTTTTGCTAAATGCAGCTTCCAATACATTTCTATACCACAGTAAGCAGATCTGAAAGCAACTCCGCAATCCTAAAAAAAAAAAAAAAAAATAGCATTTGGCATCATCACCATGAGGATCCTCCTCTGGGGGGGTCTTTAAAAATACACAAATCGAATATCTACGATGTGTGAGTTGATGTTTACTTTTTTGTTTTTTCATGTGTCAAAGAGCAACCAAGAGCAAGCAGGAGGGCTTGTTCCTCTCGGATATGTACGAGGATACATATTTATCAGTTATGTGACTATGTGTTTATAGAGCCAAGAGGAATGTCGGTCAAGTGAGTTTCCCCTTGGAAGAAAAAAAAAAAGTGGATATTGGTATTTCCTGAATGAGCCCGGAGAACACCCACTTTGTCTCCTTGCACTTTTCCAACTGGGCAAGTCTTGCTCGCAAACCATTAGGCCTTCATCTCATGCAGGGTGGTTACAGAGGTCAAAGCCCTGTTTTGCACAGACCACCAGTTAGATATTGCAAAGTCTTGGAATGCCCCACTTTGGATTTCTTATCATGATTTATTAAAGCTTTAATAAAAGAAGGGCTGACACAATGCTGATATAACCTTTACAGTGAATTTCAGTAAAGCGTTATGTTTATCACACTGTTTGGAGTTTGCAGAGGTCTAGGGAAGCAGGACTGTCTGAGGAAGCCGTAGTACTCAGAGAGAAAGGCCGACGGAAGCCAAAGTTCAACCATTGGAACGTGAAACTATGAGGCAGATGTCCGTTGATATTTTTGAAATGATTATTCTGAACTTGTTTTAAAATCTCTCTCTCGCTGAATGTTCTGAATTCCTGATTGTACGATTGCCAGTGTCACGCTGAGCAGATTAATGTTGCTTGGAGGAGTTGTGCCATTGTGGATGTCGGTGTGGTGGTAGGCCCCGGTTTACTTCACATTGTTTTTTCTGTAGACCACAATGATTATTGAGACTCGACAATCAGCACCTCTGTTGATTGCGGTCAAGTTGAGCAATCCGATGTGATAAAAACAATGCAACTCTGTATAATTATTGGCCAATTAATATCATGCTCATTCCGCATTCTGGCACTCACGTACGAGAATGCAGAAATCAATCTAAGCTAATTTTCACACGGTCATACTATATGCAAATCTGGAACTGCATGCCATTTAGTTTGGCCTTGCCTGACCTAACCAACTAAACACATTTTTGAATAATTCTTTACCAACCGCCTTGTTAGAAAGCTACCATGGAAGATTGTCATCCTCCTCTTTTGACATCATCTCTTCCTTTTGCTTAAATGTGTGGTTTCTCTCCACCCAGCCCTTCTCCAGATCTCATTCTGAAGCTTCATCTGCAAAGGAGGAGGAGGAGTCATTGGGTTGCCGCCACTGCTCTCTGGCGCTCTAAATTCCACTTCACATCTGGAAGCCATCTTCTCTCTCTTCTCTCTCTCTCTCTCTCTCTCTCTCTCTCTCTCTCTCTCTCTCTCTCTCTCTCTCTCTCTCTCTCTCTCTCTCTCTCTCTCTCTCTCTCTCTCTCTCTCTCTCTCTCTCTCACACACACTCTCTCTCTCCCCCACCCCCTCAAAGACTCTCTGGCTCTTTGCTGTGATGTAAATAACCCTATAATCATACTTTTGCCCTCAGTTTGCCACCCTCCATGGTGTGCGTGTGTTTTCACTTCCAAAACTCTCCTCCACCTATTTCTTTCTTCATCTTCACCATCCTAAGATTAGATGCATGGCGTTCTTAAAAACAAAACCAACTTCATCACTCCTATCAAAGGCTTTACATCAAGTGTGTGTGTGTGTGTGTGCGTGTGTGTGTGTGTGTGTGTGTGTGTGTGTGTGATTGTGTGTGTGTCATGTGGTCATGTAATGGTAGTTGACCCTAACTTTTTTTCCTGACCATTTCTAGCATATCTGTCTCCTCTGTTATTTCCCAAAGGTTGCCAGAATAGTTTTCCCTAAAAAGGGTTTGTATGATGCTCGTATGTATAAATAAAACTGTCTTGGCACAACTTTACATTCCTGGGTTTGCGGTCCAATGGTTTGATTGTCAGTTGAGTTATCCGATGAGAAAGGTTACTTCCTTCTCTGTGTTCACTGTCTTTTTTTTTTAATCATTGATTTGGTTTTATATTAACTAGTAAAAAAAAAAATACATTTTTTTTTCATGTCAACAAAACTCATGGCCGAAACTGAAAGTGTTTATGATAAACATAACAAAATGACCTTTGTCGTGCAATCTTAAAATATCTCTACTGTGGCAACATCAAGGCAACCTCTAAAATGTGAATTAATGATACTATTCATAGATTACCGACCATTAAAGCTGGCGTTGGAGAAGTATTTCAAGTTGTAAGCAGTTGTTTGATTTTTATGTATGAAAGTTTAGGACACATAAGCTCTCAAAGCGGGGTTTGTGGCAGACGTAGTTAGACTTTTTATTAGTTAAATTGAAAGATAAGAATTAAATGAAGATGCTTTGCAAAAAAATATGTAATTTACCCTTTAGAATTACACAATGGTAAAGTAGTAGTTAGCAGGTTTACCTCACCGTGGAGATGTTCTGAGCTTGAATCTCACATCAGGCCCTTCATGTTCTCTCCGTGCTTGTGTGAATGTCCTCCGTTATTACGGCTTCCTCCCACATTCCAAAAACATACATATTATCTTAACCCTATGTTGCATACGGGTTACTTACAGTAACCACAACTTTAACTCATATTGGTTATTCAAGTTACCAGTTTTAGTTTTTAAATCCACCGCGAGATGTCACTAGCGTGCGCAACAGCGGGGGGAAAAGGTGAAAGAGGGTCCACAAAATGTTGAATAATTTCTATCCGTGAGATGAAAAGGTCCAAATACCCTATTGTACTTGTGCAGAAGAGTATATAGAACATATAGAACACAATAAATAACAGTTTCTATGTGTTACCTATCAGTACTGCCATGCTTTTTGGCAAGGTAATTGTAGTGATCATTATGCACACAAGTATGCACACTATTATGTATTTTTTTCCCAAAATTGTGAATTTATTATGATATTTGGCCATAATCTACCCTAAATTTAAAAACAAACCACAATTGAATAACTCCTGCAGAAGCCATGCAACATAGGGTTAATTTGAAGCCTCTAAATCAGGAGGGTCAAACACAAGTGAGTTTAATCTGCCTCGCAGGATGAATTTGAAAGTAAAAAATTATTGTAGTGACCCTGGAGTTACAGTATGTGTTGTGGTCAGTACGTGTTGTATAATTTCCAACACTCTGCAAGGGAGTGAATGTGTACATGTACTGTATGGGTGAAGTCCTGATTTGTGATTAGATGAGAAATCACCTCCTTTTTAGCCTTTCAATATCTGGTTATGCATAATGCAATAATGAAAGTGACCCAAAACGTAAATAAATGAGTGGTAGATTTTTGTTGTTGTCATTTCTAACAATGTTTCTCATGAATGAAATGTACACATTTGGAAAGCCTGTTTATTTCCCTTTTAAATTATGCCACATTTGCAACAAGCATGCGTGGGATGAGCAGCAGAGCTGATGACGTGGGCTGGCTTGAGTGAATTGAGGCTGCATTCAAATTTTGTGAGTTTGAAAACAACAAATGACCCTTTAAGGACTTCATTTCCCAAAGGCTCTCTCTCTCTCTCTCTCTCTCTCTCTCTTGATAGATAGAGAGAGAGAGAGAGAGAGAGAGAGAGAGCCTTTTGGGATCTATCTATCTATCTATCTATCTATCTATCTCTCTCTCTCTCTCTCTCTCTCTCTCTAGAGAGAGAGAGAGAGAGAGAGAGAGAGAGAGATAGATAGATAGATAGATAGATAGATAGATAGATAGATAGATAGATAGATAGATAGATAGATAGATAGATAGATAGATAGATAGATAGATAGATAGATAGATAGATAGATAGATAGATAGATAGATAGATAGATAGATAGATAGATAGATAGATAGATAGATAGATAGATAGATAGATAGATAGATAGATAGATATTTACACTGATTTACACTGACCTTCCATCCAATGCCACAACGTCACACTAATCATGTCAACTGTACTGCCTCGCAAAATAAGAAAAGCACCTTCTAAGGAAGACAGCAACATAAATGATTGTAGCTTTGCAAAGTGCCTATTTTAGAACAAACGTAATGAACATTTTTTTTGTTTGTTTTGTTTCGGAGAACAATAGTTGTGTGTGTGAACAGCTCTGACAGTGTCTCATCCTGGGACAATCAATGGTGAAAACCGAGCTTTTCCATGGCGACATAATGTACTTGTCACAGTGGGTTAAAACAAGCATTGACTTGTCTCCTGATGTACTGAGTGACAGTCACGATGGAGGACTGAACATGACATCTCTGTCCAAGCTCTCACATGGTTTGTCCAATGACCTAGTGAGAAATTACCCGATCATGCCTCTCTAATCAGGATGCCTGAAGATGCACGTGCGCATGCACACTGACTGCACACACACACACACACACACACACACACACACACACACACACACACACACACACACACACGCGTCAAACCCATCAATCAGATTACCAGCTTTTAAGATTTAAAATGCACATATCTCTATCCAAAATAATTAAACACATCTCTTACATCACAATTACTTAAGGGCCGACAGCATCCCATCGAAACATTTATTTGACATCCTACTGGTGTGCTAAACTGTCCATGTACAAGCATGCCTTTCGTTGTCACTAGTGAGACAGTTTAGCACGCTAGCAGCACAACTGTCAAACAAGTGACGGGTTTTTTTCCGCTGCTGAGTTCCAATACTCTCCGACATTTTTGCACAATAGTAGAATGACTAGGTGGCACTAACAGAAAGACTACATGTCATAAGTGGAGAAATTTTTGCCTACAACTGCATGCTACTACTAGTACTACAGTGAAATAAAATCCTGATCCAGACATTATTAGAAGTACCAAGAACTAAACTGAGGCTGAGAGGGGATCGAGCCTTTTCTGTTGCTGGTCCCTCTATCTGGAATGACCTCCCACCGAACATTCGTCAAGCTTCCTCACTGCCCATTTTCAAAACCCTCCTCAAAACTCACTTGTATTCTCTGGCTTTCGACTCAGCATGACTTAAATTTGTTCTTGGTTTTACTGTTTGGTGCTTTCTACTGTCTTTATTACCGATTTGTTTTATTGTTTATTGTATATGTTAAATTGCTCCATGTACAGCACTTTGTATGCGGCGATGGCTGTTTGAAAGTGCTCTATAAATACAGTTGACTTGACTTGACTTGACTTGACATTTCATCTTGTGCTTCATTAGTAGTAGCTACTTGTAGCACGGAGATGCCAACTACTAGTTTTGCCACACTACAGTGTAGTAAAAGTTGCTCTACTCGAGCACAATTCTATTTGTGTGGAAAATACTATATCGAAACGGAAAGCAGTTTGAGTGGGAAAAGTTAATTGTGTGTTCAAGTCGTTTTACTAGTGCATCTACTAGTGCGCGAATTGTCCTGGTGAGGACAAAAAGAGGTACGAGTACGGTGACAATTCAGCACACTAGCAGGATATCGAATTAATGCTCAAATTCGTATTTCCTTGTAAGAACTCTACAACATTGTCACGTTCTCTCACGCACACGTACGTACGTACGTACAGTACGTACGCACTCAAGCGCGCGCTCGCACCCACGCACAAAGCAACAGATCCCTCCGTCTGTGTTTAGGATTACAGTGGTTCCATCACAGTTAAAGATAACTGCTTAATCTGAAGCGCCCTTGACTTGTCTCTGTCAAACATTGCCACTCTACTTTTTCATACACGTAAGAGCAGGAGCTGTGACAAGATGCCATCACAAAAATGGAAGGGGGGCTCCTCCATACAGATCAACAAAAATAATAGTTACAAATATGCCTTAGAAATCCAAAACAAAACAAAAACACGCATTGTTAATTGGAAATGTTGCATGGACAAAAAAACGCTTAAAAGTAGAATTAAATGCGCTATGGAGGACCTTTTTAAACATAATGATGACACAGCTCCTGACTGAAATACTAACTTCAACAAGTACTTACTGGACCGCATGTATCGATCATCAGTCACTACTGCCCGGAGCCCACAAACTCGTCATCTGCGCCTAAACCAAAGTCAGATACCCTCACAGGCACGCACACGCGCGCGCACACACGCACGCACCCACACACACTCACACACACACACACACACACACGCACACCCACACGCACACACGCACACGCACACGCACACGCACACGCACACACACACACACACACACACACACACACACACACAAACACACACCAGCCAAAAAGCTGCGTTCAAAGTGTATGAAAACAAACTAAAACATACTTACGGTGTTCCCTGGATCTCAAACGGCCTCAGAGTGAAATCATCTCTCAGTGAGTGAAACCAAGACATCAGGGTTGTTGGTGGACTAATGATTGGATTATTTGTCTCAGTCCTGCCCAGTTTCCTCGGCTCTCCCACGATGCATTCAGGGACACCTCGAAAATTTTCCGCATTCACAAAGTACTTGCCTTTTTTTCGATAAACTATGCTTTTTATGATCACATCATCGCTTTTTAAATTGATTACATTTGAAAACATATGACAGCACATGGTATAATTCATAACATGGAACATTTCTACATGGACAGTAACAGATGCAAGTAAAATAAAGAACGGATATGACACAAGTTAATTCTAGGACAGGACTAAAATAATATTTATAGCATACGCACTATCATCGGATCCAATTGCAATTGCTGACGGTACAAAATTATGGTGGGAGCGCGTCTTGTGACACGGCAACTCATGAATGCATCGATTTATAAATTAGACCAAATCACTTCAAAGCCAAAAATAATGCTATATATTCACAATTCACATAAGGCGAGGCACGACCCTGATGGTACAGAAAATGTATGGATGGAAATTGTTTGATTGATTTCATAGAAAATAAAATGTTTTTAAGGGAAAATGTGTAATTGTTTATAAAATTGAATTATAAAATTATGATAGAAGATGCAACTGATTCCTGACCAATTTACGCTATGAATGTTACATTTTGACTCACACACTGCCGCCTAGTGTTGAATTTTTGGGAGCACAATTTACTTTCGGCAAGCCAAGGAAATTTTGTTTTTCCACATCACACATTTCTTCCTAATATAGCACGAAATATGTTAGCCGATGTCTGCAGTTTATCCCAGTAATCCTCAAGACGTGTGTGTGGGGGCACAACAAATGAGACCAAACAGAACTATAAAATAAGATCAAATGAATAACATAAAGAGACGCTTGCTCACAATTAAATGGGTTGCAAGTGTGCAGATGTATCAAAATGAAGAAACGTGGCTTGAATTGCATATCCATCCATCCATTTTCCGAACCGCTTGATCCTCACTAGGGTCGCGGGGGGTGCTGGAGCCTATCCCAGCTGTCTTCAGGCAGTAGGCGGGGGACACCCTGAATCGGTTGCCAGCCAATCGCAGGGCACACAGAGACGAACAACCAACCACGCTCACATTCACACCTAGGGACAATTTAGAGTGTTCAATCAGCCTGCCATGCATGTTTTTGGAATGTGGGAGGAAACCAGAGTGCTCGGAGAAAACCCACGCAGGCCCGGGGAGAACATGCAAACTCCACACAGGGAGGCCGGAGCTGGAATTGAACCCGGCACCTCTGCACTGTGAAGTCGACGTGCTAACCACTGGACTACCGGGCCGCCTGAATTGCACATATTTACATTATTTTTCTATACAGTATATACATCTCTCCCCCACTTTTTTTTACACTGTATGTAGGACAAGATGGACGAAGTGGTTGATCCTGACAGTCTGTGGTCTGTTGGTAAGCAAGTCCAGCAGCCAGTCCCCCCCACTCATCAAATGTTTGTACCTCAATGAAGAAATTGCCTCAAAAATGATTACAGTTCCATTTTCTAAGAAGTAAACTGTGCTCTCAGAAGTTAATTTTGTGTTAATATCATACTGCTGCTTGATTCATTATTATACAAACAAACGTGAGCTGCAGCCACAATTGCCACTTTGAATTGTGAACATTGTTTACATAGATTTTTATAAATATACAAGTTATAAAGCAAATTATATGGGTAAATGACAGCTTAGTGTAAACTCTACTAAAGAATGCCAATACGTACAGTATTGTTATGCAGCTCATGTGAATGTCAGTAGAGATTTCAATAAATCCGCTCAGACACTTGAAGAAACAGATTGTATGACTTCAAGATTAAACTTGCTTCTACTGCATACAGTACTTAAGCAAAACAGAAAAGATACATCATTAGTCATTAAGAACAATTTATGTGCCAAAGGTCGTCAGCATTCATGTAATTTTATACTGTAGGACCTGACTGTTTAGAAACTGCACCAATGGAAAACAGGCACATACGCCATTTATTCAATGATTTACGTTGTAACATGACAAATGCCCACAAAAACTCCTACATATTTTTTTTTTTTGCAGCCGAAATGTACACACTCACCTGCGAGCTAGCAGTTTTAAAATTACAACTGAGGAAGACCCTGGAATGAGTTTCATAGTCAGAAAAATCACTTGATCCAAGTACAAAAGTGGACTGCAAAGCAACTTGTCAACCCACATGTGGCGCATTATAACTTCCCCGCTTCCTGAAACTGGCTGAACAATCCATCATCTGCCCGCAGCGTAAATGACAGAGTCCTGGTTTTATAGTAGTGTGGGTCTGAGTGAAGGTTCTGGATGACATCTGTGAGGAGGTGGGCGCGCTCCACGCCACAACCTGGCGCATCATAGCCAAGCTTGGTGAAGTGGACATGAAGGTGGTAGTAAGACGGCTGGTAGTGCAAGTAGACTCTCAGCTTGTTGGCTGGGAGGCTGTAGCGCTGCAGGATGGCCTCCTAACGACACAGAGCACATCATTAGATTGGTGCCATAATATTAATATTAGTTCCAAACTGCTTAAATAAAGTGTGGGGTCACCTTTCCTTTCTGTAAAATGTTTTGAAGGAGTGCCAAGTGCTCTGATGTCAGATCTCTCAGACTTTTGATGTTTCTCTGATGTGTGATGGCAATTAGGTATAAATTCTCCAGCTGAAACACACAACCAAGTAAATGTTTTCAGTGGCACCAGACATAAAAATGAACAAGAACTTAAAAAAATGGTCGTGTCTTAAAAATTTTCCATGCATGTTTCACCTGTTTCTGGTCCCATTTGAAATCTGGGAGGAGGACAAAACCAAGCTTTGGGTGTGGATCTTCAAACACTATCCGCTCAGATTCAGCCTTCTTCTCCAGGATGTTGTATACCCACTAGGGAATGAATGTGATGTCAAGAACATTATCAGCACAAGATTGAAGTGTCGACCCTTTTTCAGGCTCACTAACCTGCACACTAAAACTCTGCTTTTGGATGAAGGGAAGAGTGATGGATTGGTAGTCGTCTGCTGTCTCCTCCACCAGGACATTCTCCTGACGCTGGTATTTCTTCACATGCTTCTCAGTGGCTGGACACACCACAGTCGCCTTCATCTCTGAAGAAGACAAATCGACAAGTGCGGCTTCTCTTCTTCACAGGTGGGTTATTGTATTTGATGGAAAAGTCGTATCCGTACCGTTAAGGTGAGGTGGAGCTTGGAGCCGGTAGGTGCTGTAGATGTCATTCTTTATATCGAGCTTTAAGGTCGATGCAGTGAATATTTCAGACAGTGTGTCTTCTCTGATGGGAGTCTTCTCCAGAATGACTACAGCATTCTGGTCAGCAAACTGATAAGCATGTAAACAACCCAAACATAAATGTAGCGAAAGAATACTATTGTTTTTTTTTTTGGTTAAACAATTGTACTTCATGCCCACTCTCAGGCTGATCCCCCTTCATATTAAGCCTCTCTTTACGTTGTGAGTAAAACAAACATTAAATAATAATTGAATAATCCGTTTATCTCACCTGTTTAATCCCGCCAGAAAACGTAACAGTCTAGTTTTAAATCAAACCGGAGGTCAACATAAAAACAGAATTTCTCACTCTCGTTCGAATACGAATTAAACCATCGCCAACATTAAACACAATCCGCGTCAAGAATGTGCGGTATCGAAGAGGTTAGTTAGTAGCTAAATAATCATATCTACCTTTCCGTGGACGAAGATTGTTTTCTCCCTGGCAGAATCACTCAACACGGTTGTGGTTTGAAAGGTAGAAAGAACATTTTTTCCAGCTTGCTCTCTATTTTCTCCTCGACCATCTTCGTTGTCTACTTTTGTCTTCTTGGTTCTTTGAGAAAAAGCATCGGATGCTTCGGGATTATTTTCACGTTTAGTTGAAATATCCGCCATGTTGACGCGGTTTCCTCAAAGATTGTTTAGGACGAAAAGATGGTTCACTCTGTACTCTGAACAAAGCCGGCAAATTGGTTCTTGTTGAGAGGAAATAGCGCGAATCTGTTTGTTTGTTTTTTGTTGTTGTTCTGCATTTATTTAAAAAAACATGTCATTATAATTTTGGTTTTACAATTTGTACTCTCAAACCTGAATATGTAGATAAGCACAGATCGTTAAAGACCTGCCAAGATCACATGATTCGTCAAATCATGTCCTCCCATTCTAATTCATTCAAATGACACATACAATTTGAAAGAGATTTTGATATGACCAGTGTGACATTTCCATTTGATTCAGTTGATTTGTTCATTCCTTTGGATGAACTCAACTGTTTTACTGCACATCAAAGTACATATTCATCGCAACTGTCCATATTTCCGTCATTACAAATTTGGAAATTTTATACTGTAGCCACTGAACCAATACTTGGCAACGACGCGTGTTACCATGACTGACACCTTTTTTTAGCCAATCGTCAATGCTCTTCGTCTAGGGGTGGTCTTATATCAGAGTTGACCAATGAAGATATAGAATTCAGACGCTAATCGGAAGTTTTTAAATAGGAAGAGAGCAGATGTGTATTTCATATGATGATGTTATTGTTTGCCCCGACGGAAGCTATGGATGAGTGATACCTTATCTGTGTAACGCCAACTTCATCTCGATGGCTAAATGTGTCAGTTGGACGTCATAGCAACATGTACATTACTTTCCCTAAATGTTTTATCGTCGTTCTTCACGCGCTTGTTGTCGTTGCGAGAGAAGGTAACCCTTCAAACTTTTCAGCGTTATATCCTGTAATATTGATGAACAAATGTTAGCATGAAGAAGAATAGCTCAGTGTCATTTGAAAAAATACTTCGAGTCAAGTGTATAATCCAATTTAGCAGTGATTTGTGATAATTAGATGCTTGTTATCGACTTTGTCGCTGGATTAAGTTGTTATAAAATACAGTATATGAGCGTTTGTGTGGACTCCAGTTCGTTAGCAGAGATTTATCACTTCCGCTCTGCATTTTCAAATTCAACATTTCCATGTACCGGTATTTATTTTATGTTTGTGAAACTGTTTTCTTATCTATCTATCTATCTATCTATCTATCTATCTATCTATCTATCTATCTATCTATCTATCTATCTATCTATCTATCTATCTATCTATCTATCTATCTATCTATTTATTTATTTTTGCGCAGACAGACGAAATGTTCTTTTCATCGTTGCTGACGACTTGAGGACATCTTTGGGCTGTTATGGAGATGTAACAGTAAAATCGCCAAACATTGACCAACTGGCTTCCAAAAGCTATGTTTTTCTCAATGCATTTGCACAGGTTAGCCAACTTGGGTATTTTAATAAATGTTAGACTGCAAACACATACACTGTAGGAATTTGCTTGCACGTTTGAATGTGTTTATGATTGTTGTTTGCAGCAAGCTGTGTGTGCGCCGAGTCGAACATCCATGTTAACAAGTCGCAGACCAGATACAACCAGGCTTTATGATTTTAAATCCTACTGGAGAGTGCATTCTGGAAACTACACCACTATTCCACAGTATTTTAAATCACACGGTTATGTTACCATGTCTGTAGGAAAGGTTTTTCACCCAGGTAAATTGACTGAAGACAAACTGCATACATTTGCTCACATTCTTCTCATTTGCTGCATTTTTCGACAATCTGCTTTGTCGTTTCTGTTTGCAATTGAATATTCGGGACAATGGTTGTGCTGTATTTGTCTGCAGGCATCGCCTCAAACCACACCGATGACTATCCTTACAGTTGGTCAATTCCTGCATACCACCCTTCTTCATTCAGATTTGAGAAAGAAAAGGTACCACTTAAAATTAAGGCTAATAGGACAGTATTAAACCTGTACAATGATTATTCTGTCTTGTTTGCGACCAGACCACACTGACAGCACTTTAATAAACTGACTACCACTGAGTAAAAAGTTCAGGATGGACCTAAAACGCATTATAATCTTTACAGGTGTAGTGAGAATAGGGTGTCACTCCTGAGAGTGTAGAAAATTAATTGTGATTCAGGAGAAATGACTGCATATGTATTAAAGGCTCAGAGACATTGAATTGTTGAAGCATTCTAAGTGTTGTAATTTCCCTGTGTTACCATCCTGCCTCCTGTTGCGCGAGTGTTAAACTACATATGATGACACTGCATTCCCTGCGCATGAGCAGTTTAGTATTCAGGAAGAGTGCACAGGTTCGTGGTGGCCTCGCCCAAGGTCGTTCGGTTTAAGTTCGTAAGTTGGCAGAGTTGATGACCAAAAAACTCTGCATCTGCGCCTGTACCTCTGCCCTTGCCATCGGCACATCTGCACTTCTACATATGCCTTCTGCCCCTGCCTTCCACCTCTGACCATTACCTTCTGTATTCCATCTCCTAACCCACCTTGAGTCACCTACAATCTGTCTTCCACCTCCCAAAGCTGCCTTCTACCACCTATTAATGAGCCTTACTTCAAGATACCTGCCTCCTGTATTCGAACCGATACACCATCCTGTACGCTATAGACCCCAAACTGAACCAGCATACTTTTCCTTCCCAACAGCATAACTCCCGCTCGCCTTTAGGAGCACCACATCAAATTTTGGTTTGTCAGGTTAAATGATGAAAAAACCTTTTTAAATCAGTCTTGAAATATGAAGGGGGCAGGCGTAATAAAATAAGTTGTGAGTTGGTTGGAGTTGTGTGTATGCCATTGGTTTGGGAGTTTTATGAGGCGATTTCCAACTTCAAAGCTGGAAAGATCCCACTCTGTCTGATCCGAGGGGCAGTTTGAATACATACACACACACACACACACACACACACACACACACACACACACACACACACACACAAAAGAAGCCCGTAGAAGTTCCCCAGGTGAAGTATAACGTCTCCTTATCGCAAGTTTTTTTTTTTCTTTCTGAAGATTAGCAAGCCTTTGTCAAAGTGAAGTGTGTATGTCCACGTCTACCATCTGAATTTTCTAATGTAATGACGTTGATGAAATTAGTAACAAAAGCTATTGTGAGAATAGATTATTCAATGCGTGCGGCAGCTTCTCAGGTCCTGCTGGCAAGCACATTACTTTGTATTAAATTGTTTCTCGTTGTCCAAAGTGGCAAAGTTTGTCATCATACTGCTTGGCCCAGCTGTTACATGTGTGAATACAGCGAGCATAAGGGGAAAAAAGTTTAACAACAATTTGTTGAAAGGTCAATCGAATCAGTGATTGACCAGTGCCCCAGAAAACAATATGTGCGAATACATCTGTTCCTCAACTTTTTTTTCAGATGTGTAAAGGAGAGGATGGTCGCCTCCATGCCAACCTGCTGTGTGCAGTAAATGTCACGGAGCAGCCTGGAGGAACGCTGCCTGACATGGAGAGTGGAGATGAGGCTGTGAGACTTTTGAAGACTCAGGCTTCTGATGGTAATCCCTTCTTCCTGGCCGTGGGCTTTCACAAACCCCACATTCCCTTCCGGATACCGCAGGTATGCTCTGAAATGCTTACAGTTCTTGGGATCTTAACTACACAAATGTTTTTAATGCAGCCAATCAACATGCGCTCCCCTCCAAAAGTATTGCAACAGTGAGTCCAATTTGCTCTAGTGGTGTAAGTAGACTAAAAACATTAAGGTGGAACATTAAAAAAAAAAAAAATATATATATATATATATATATATATATATATATATATATATATATATATATATATATATATATATATATATATATATATATATATATATATATATATATATATATATATATATATATATATATATATATATATATATATATATATATATATATATATATATATATATATATATATATATATATATATATATATATATATATATATATATATATATATATATATATATATATATATATATATATATATATATATATATATATATTAGAGCTGTCAGTTTAAGCGTTTTTATCGACATTAATTTAAATGAATTTTATCGGGATCAAAAATTTTCGCGAGATTTACGCGCAGACGTCACAGCGGATGTGACGTTGCTCTATAAATAAACCAGAAACAAAACATCAAGCGCGCTGCACAAGTCCACGCACGTTTGCCAGCCACGGCAGCGCGAGACACCGAAAACGGATATTTAAATAGTTCATCCATCCATCCATCCATTTTCCGAACCGCTTGATCCTCGCTAGGGTCGCGGGGGGTGCTGGAGCCTATTCCAGCTGTCTTCGGGCAGTAGGCGGGGACACCCTGAATCGGTTGCCAGCCAATCGCAGGGTACACAGAGACGAACGACCAACCACGCTCACATTCACACCTAGGGACAATTTAGAGTGTTCAATCAGCCTGCCATGCATGTTTTTGGAATGTGGGAGGAAACCGGAGTGCGCCGGAGAAAACCCACGCAGGCCCGGGGAGAACATGCAAACTCCACACAGGGAGGCCGGAGCTGGAATTGAACCCGGCACCTCTGCACTGTGAAGTCGACGTGCTAACCACTGGACTACCGGGCCGCTATTTAAATAGTTTATGAATGGAAAGTTTACTTTTAAAAAGTTGACAGATTGTTCCACTGACAAGACCAAAATGACCTGGATGTTTTGCAGTCGTAAACTGAGCTATCATCATAGCACGTCGAGTCTGAAATACCACTTAATTAATGGCCAAGCACACCGCTGACGTGAGTAGTCCGCCCCCCTAGTCCGCCCCCCTCGTCTCAGACAGACGGCTATGGATCATTTCAAAGCGAAGAAAATGGATGACACGACAAAGAACAAAGTTGCTGAAGCAATCGGCAATTTAAACAGCGTGGGCTAAAATGTTGCTAGAACAGGGGTGTCTTTATTTAGCTCATTTGTGCATAGTTGTCATGTTTGTCCGTCTGCAATCTGACGTTTAAAGAAGTAAATTGCGTTGCAGCCGGCGCTCCACTTCCGGGTTGGACCTTTGGCACTTGTAGTTCTTTTGTTCGATTCGACTTGATATGTTCATGCCGCGCTCCACTTCGGGATTGAGTATTGGGACTTGTAGTTCTTTTGTTCGATTCGACTTTATGTTTGTGTTGAATGGTTTCTTACGTTTAAAACAATGAATAATGATGACGATAATGATACATAGTGAAATCAGGGTTGATTACATTATTTATTAAATGTATTGTTAAATAAAGGTATTCATTAATGTCAATTATATACATATTTACATCGCGATGCAGAAAGATAGATATATTAATTTTTACTAAATTTATGTGTAGTTTAGGTTATTACCTGCTTCTGATACTTCTGTTACAACTACTACTACTCCTACTTCTGCTGCAAAGTGCTCCAATAAATGATCCAAAAGTACAGAACGAGAGATCCTTCCATGCTGACCGACAATCCCTAACTGAACAACCATTACTGATTGCCAGCGAGAGCCTCCATTACAAGAATCCGAAATGATGTCGACACAAAACCGTAGAGAGACTTCCGAGCAAGAAGGACCAACAGAATCAGCATAGCCTGACTGCTGTGTTCAAAGCAAATTTGAGAAAAACGAAGTATGCAACCATGGCTTAAATCCATTATAGGCTGAGTACTAGTTTACCTTAGATGTGCACTTTATAATGTTATATTGCGCTGTTTTGATTCCCTAAAAAGAGCTGTTCAAGCAGCTGTTGTGTGACAAAATATTGTTTTCACTGTTGTTGATGGACAGTAATATTGTGTGAGAGATAATGTGTGAATAACTGCTCCAAGTGAAAAATGTTCATGTAAAATTGAAAATCAAAATTGTTATTTCAGTAAATATTTGCATTTTGCACATAGAAAACTGATTCATGATTCCATGTTGATGAGAGCATTAAAATGGGGGAAAATAGGACAAAAAAATATAAAAGGAAATTCATAAACGATAAAAAATGAGTGAGCAATCATGATTAATTTTTAGTTAATTTGAGTTAATTATGACAGTTGAGTTTTTAATTAGATTAAAAATTTTAATCGTTTGACAGCTCTAATATATATATATATATATATATATATGTGTGTGTGTGTATATATATATATATATATATATATGTGTGTATATATATATATACATACACACAGTTTTTGTTCATGTTCGATTATATATATATTAGAGCTGTCAGTTTAGCGCGTTTATATCGGCATTAATTTAAATGAATTTTATCGGGATCAAAATTTTTCTCGCGAGATTAACGCAGAGACGTCACAGCGGATGTTACGTTGCTCTATAAATAAACCAGAAACAAAACATCAAGCGCGCTGCGCGGGTCCATGCACGGTTGTTTTGCCAGCCACGGCAGCGCGAGACACCGAAAACGGATACTTAAATAGCTCATGGATGGAAAGTTTACTTTTAAAAAGTTGCCAGATTGTTCCACTGACAAGACCAAAGTTACCTGTATGTTTTGCAGTCTTAAACCGAGCTATCATCATAGCACGTCGAGTCTGAAATACCACTTAATGGCCAAGCGCACAGCTGACGTTCGTACTCCGCCCCCTTGTCTCAGACAGACAGCTACGGATCATTTCAAAACGAAGAAAATGGATGACACGACGAAGAACAAATTTGCTGAAGCCATAGCTAAATATATGGCTACTGCATGCAAGCCTGTCAACATCGTCCACAGCTCCACTCAAGCTGAAATAATTCGCATTGCATCGAACGACTCCTGTTGGATTGACTTGGCGCTTTAAGAGGGGCGGGGCTGCCACTGACAGGTGACGCTCGCGCGATGTATAAATAGCATTTTGTTTCGTGAGTGAATACACTCGCTTCGTCGTCGGCATGGCTCAATGTTAAGCTACGCGAGTGCTTCTTATCAAGTCAGATGTGTAAAGTTAGTTTTTAGATTCGGTCATGATCGGTTGCTTTGTTTGCCGCATCGCTCTGCAATCACCGTCAGTTACCGTTCGCAATCGGCAATTTAAACAGCGTGGGCTAAAATGTTGCTAGAACAGGGCTGTCTATATTTAGCTCATTTTTGCATAGTTGTCATGTTTGTCCGTCTGCAATCTGACGTTTAAACGAAGTAAATTGCGTTGTAGCTGGGGTAAATCAAGCCGGCGCTCCACTTCCGGGTTGGACCTTTGGGACTTGTAGTTCTTTTGTTCGATTCGACTTGATATGTTTGTGTTGAATGGTTTCTTACGTTTAAAACAATGAATAATGATGACGATATTGATACATAGTGAAATCAGGGTTGATTAAATTATTTATTAAACGTATTGTTAAATAAAGGTATTAAATAATGTCAATTATATACATATTTACATTGTGATGCAGAAAGATAGATATATTAATGTTTTACTGCATTTATGTGTAATTTAGGTTATTACCTGCTTCTGATACTTCTGTTACAACTACTACTACTTCTGCTGCAAAGTGCTCCAATAAATGATCAAAAAGTACAGAGCGAGAGATCCTTCCATGCTGACCGACAATCCTTATTCAGGGGGCCGTGAAAAATGGAATTAACTGAACAACTCCACTACGGATTGCCAGCGAGAGCCTTCATTACGAGTACTAGTTTACCTTAGATGTGCACTTTATAATGTTATATTGCGCTGTTTTGATTCCATAAAAAGAGCTGTTCAAGCAGCTGTTGTGTGACAAAATATTTTTTTCACTGTTGTTGATGGACAGTAATATTGTGTGAGAGATAATGTGTGAATAACTGCTCCAAGTGAAAAATGTTCATGTAAAATTGAAAATCGAAATTGTTATTTCAGTAAATATTTGCATTTTGGACATAGAAAACTGATTCATGATTCCATGTTGATGAGAGCATTAAAATGGGAGAAAATAGGACAAAAAATATAAAAGGAAATTCAGAAACGATAAAAAATGCACGAGTAATCACAATTAATTTTTAGTTAATTTGAGTTAATTATGACAGTTGAGTTTTTAATTAGATTAAATATTTTAATCGTTTCACAGCTCTAATATATATATATTAGAGCTGTCAGTTTAGCGCGTTTTTATTGGCATTAATTTAAATGAATTTTATCGGGATCAAAAATTTTCTCGCGAGATTAACGCGGCAGACGTCACAGCGGATGTTACGTTGCTCTATAAATAAACCAGAAACAAAACATCAAGCGCGCTGCACAGGTCCACGCACGTTTGTTTTGCCAGCCACGGCAGCGCGAGACACCGAAAACAGATACTTAAATAGTTTATGAATGGAAAGTTTACTTTTAAAAAGTTGCCAGATTGTTCCAATGACAAGACCAAAGTTACCTGTATGTTTTGCAGTCGTAAACTGAGCTATCATCATAGCACGTCGAGTCTGAAATACCACTTAATGGCCAAGCACACAGCTGACGTGCGTAACTCCGCCCCCTCGTCTCAGACCGACAGCTATGGATCATTTCAAAGCAAACAGCGTGGGCTAAAATGTTGCTAGAACAGGGGTGTCTTTATTTAGTTCATTTTTGCATAGTTGTCATGTTTGTCCGTCTGCAATCTGACGTTAAAATGTGTGAATAACTGCTCCAAGTGAAAAATGTTCATGTAAAATTGAAAATCGAAATTATTTCAGTAAATATTTGCATTTTGCACATAGAAAACTGATTCATGATTCCATGTTGATGAGAGCATTAAAATGGGGGAAAATAGGACAAAAAATATAAAAGGAAATTCAGAAACGATAAAAAATGCGTGAGTAATCATGATTAATTTTTAGTTAATTTGAGTTAATTATGACAGTTGAGTTTTTAATTAGATTAAATATTTTAATCGTTTGACAGCTCTAATATATATATATATATATATATATATATATATATATATATATATATATATATATATATACATACACACACATATAGTTTTTGTTCATGCTCTATTGACATATTTGAGCAAAAGCACATTCTAATCACAATAATAACATCCTGTACTTTTTTGTATTCCAGGAGTATCTACGCCTCTATCCCATAGAACAAATGACTCTGGCCCCTGACCCAAATGTTCCGAAACGCCTTCCCCCTGTGGCCTACAATCCTTGGACAGACATTAGGAAGCGAGACGATGTCCAAAAGCTCAATATTAGTTTCCCATATGGACCAGTTCCAAAAGACTTTCAAGTATGAATCTTACTTGTGAACGTTTTTTTTTTTTTGCGTTAGCATGATTAATCACTTTGTATCTCATTTTGAAACCTACGTCATTGTCCTCTAGCTACGTATCCGACAGCACTACTATGCTGCTGTATCCTACTTGGATGCCCAAGTTGGACGGCTGCTCAGTGCCCTTGATACCCTGGGGCTAGCTCAGAGCACAATAGTGGTGTTCACCTCCGATCATGGTTAGTCATGAGTAGTGAAAATGGTTTGTGTGGGATTTTCTAAGTAAAACATGCCGGGTCATTGCTTTTGCAGGAGATTGGATTCAGCAATGTGTTTGTGTTGGGCGTGCTCGCATTATTGAGGTGCCTAAATTGAATGCCAGCCACCAGAGGGCAGTGTTGTAACAGTAATGTGGCTATTTTGTTTCAGGTGGATACTTAGGCTAATTGGATGAATAAAGTGCACCCCATATTAATATTCAAATTTAAGAACCTGGTAAGATAGGGAAATCTGAACTTATTTCGTAGTCACCTTGTTGTTATCATTCCTATTTTGTTTCAGGTTGGTCACTAGGTGAGCACGGTGAATGGGCAAAATACTCCAACTTTGATGTGGCAACACGCGTGCCTCTTATATTTTATGTCCCTGAGCCTCCTGCATCTTCCAGTGTGCAAAAAGAATCGACCTTTCCTTTTGTGGATGTCTTTAGCCCATCAGAGGCCATCTTCAAAAGTAAGAAACTGCATTTCTAAAAACACCATAAATAGAACCTACATTTTGTGGTGCATTTGAATTTAGTTGAGAAAAGAAAAAAAAGACTGTTGACAACATTGGGACTATGTTCACTATGGTTCGGGTTAATACACAAGCTACATCAAGAAATTCTGTCATTACAAAGATAATGCCCAGTTTCACAGTATGTCACTCTCTGAACGCTGTTTTTTTTTTTATCTTAAGTGCAGTTGCCTTTCATAAATCATTTCCTCAGTTTGAGACTTCTTGAAACTGAGGGACTCATGTCTTTTCTAGCTGATCAAGTTGTGGAAAATGTGGTGGAGCTGGTGGCTATTTTTCCAACCATCTCCCACTTGGCTGGCCTGAAAACACCTCCCCCCTGTCCTGAAATGTCTTTCAAGGTAAGCGTAATCATGCTTCAAATAATTCACGTTACATTTTTTAAAACAAAACTAAGCAAAATAGGTCAGGCATCATTTGGCATGTTCGTACATCTGGTACTGTGACTAAAATGTTGCCCTGCTATTTTGGCTGGATGAAGCAGTAAAATAAACAATTTCGCTATTTTGAATATTATTAAATACATAGATTCCGTATAGCCTAACAGTGCTGCCTCTGAGAACTATTAGCCGCATTGACTCATGGTTAAAATAAGAGCGTAAGCCCAACAACCGTAATTGCAGCAATGCAAGCGTCAGTGTATCCGGAAATGTCCTGAAGACAGCACTGCAATGTTGGAGGCTTCTCATTAAATCATAAAAATCAACCAAACCAGTTTGTATTCTTGGTAATGCGGCGAAAATATCAATGCACACACTAGAAGTCGATTGTCTGAAAAAGAATTCTGATGACGTGAACAGCTGGATGTCTTGTACACCCAGCACCAAATCGCTTCACAAAGCTGCTCTCGCAACACCTCCGTCATGCCAGGAACATGAAAGTGGTGTCGTTGCTGTAAAACCTTCACACACCACTTCTGTGCGAGGTATATTTGAATATATAATTCTGTCTGTTCTGCACCACGCAGTTGTTCTAAGCGGTATTTTCATTCTGTTTGTTTTCACACTTAAAGTATGGTAAACTTCAGAATACACTGGGCACAAAGGGTTCCTGACTTCCCATAAAGGCATTCATCCAATTGCAGGGGTCTTTTATAGATAGCCATTGGTCAGCATTTAAAAAAAATAATAGTACCTTCTATTTATATAGTGCTTTTCAGAGTGCTAAAAGTTGCTTTACTTACCATGAAAAACAATAAAAACTAAAGTGGATTCCCTTGCAGTAATCTACTCTGTATGTGATTATTGCCTTTATTAGAATTTGTGCGGTGGAGGAAGTAAGTGAGGGACTGAGCTGGACAATGTTTTTGTTGTTATTGTTGTTTTTCTAAGGGTAAAAAAAAAAGGGCGTTTTGTTTGCTTGGTTGACAAGTGGATCAACTGACAGGTCGCGATCCAAAATGACACAGAGGTTGCAAATGTGTGGTGTGTGGCGAAGATCTTGAGAAAAAGAGAGTGGAGGAGTTGCAGTTGTGCGGATGAATTGCCGTCTCTTCGTGAGGTAAGATCTGAACCAGGGAAAGGGTGTGCCAGTCATGTGGAAGCAGCCTTTTTTTTAGGCCTTAGAGCAAAATGGAATGCTAGATTGTGTCTGAAGCAAGCCTCTGTGAGTTTGAGCATGATGAGGATGCCGACAGAAACAAGGAGGTCTTGAGCGACTTTAAGAAGAACTGATTTGCCGGAGTGTTGTGTTCTGAATGAAGATCGAAATGTCTCAGACAGTGCGTTTGCGGTTTGGTGGGTTTCAACATTGCGTTCCGGAATTATTGATAGAGAGGGCCAATTGGAGATGGAATGGGAGCCGTTTTGACATGACTGCAACAAGTTTCAAGTGTCTTGAACTGAGCCAGAAGAAGATGTTAGGCGTAGAAAAAAAAGTAGTGTGTTTCCGGTAACCCGACCGACAGGGCGCACGCTCAACGTGAATATCGCGAGTGTTTGCACCAAATGTAAACGCTCTAAATTTGTCTTTCCTTTTATTATTTATAATTTTGTCTGTGGTTTTATTGTTCTTGCTTTGATTGTAAAGCGTCCTTGAGTGTTTTGAAAGGTGCTTGTAAATGAAATGTACTATTAATATAATTACACAAAAATGTCAAAGGTTTGAAAAAAAATGCTGACCGTAAAGTTTTTTTTTCGAGGTAGAAATTCTCGGTCGGTCGGGTTACCGAAACACACTACTTTTTTTTCTACACCTAAGGTGATTTGAGGATGGCGACGAGAGCTGAGATGGGACTTCTTACAAACAAGGTTATTTCGGTTTCAGAGGTGAAGGGATTTTGGGGAGAGGAGGCGATCAGGTTGCGATGGATGGTTTTGACTTGTTTGGAAGAATGATAAAGGATTCAATTGCACTTTTCAAACAGCCGAAGGATCTTGAGATGTAATCTCATCGTTGGAGAAGTTTTTGTGGAAAAAGATGGTTTGGGAGTTGTTGAATCTAATGTGTATTAGATGGGAGTTGTAGTTGGACCGGGCTGTGTGATTGGGAGCAGTTCTCCCCCTGAGAAAGTCAAAGTGGGCGTTGTCTCTCCTAGTATTTAAACTACTTTCTATAACCCCCTGACTGCAGCTTACTTGGCACAGGCTTGAAAGTTTGCCACATTCTTTCCGTGACCTGTGTTCACGACCAAGTGTGTTGGCCTCTCTGGTGCGCAAACCAAAGCCTGATGGGAGCACTTTAGACATACATGTAGAGTTGATTGATGGCAAGTAGACAGTCACCAAATTAGCTGCAATGATAACTTCTCCACAGAGCATAAAGAATATATGCCTATGAGTATGTTTATCTGCTCTGCTTTGAATGAATGACAGGTCTAGTCAGATCTGACCAAATCTTGGGTCAATCTAGTGACGGATTCAAGCCCGTCACTAAACATTCATAAATAAACCATGTCACTTTATAAATCGCAGGGTTCAAAGCATGGGGGGCAGTGTCTTATAGTCCAGAGTTTACGGTGTTTGCGTTGACATTTCCTTTTTTCTTCAGGAGGAGCTGTGTACAGAAGGAAGGAACTTGGCGTATGAATTCAAACCCAAAAAGAAAACAATTAATGTGGAGGCAGTGTCTTTCAGCCAGTATCCGCGGCCTGCTGATACACCCCAGGTACAATCATTGTTGTTTTAAACACTCACATGTGTGTTAAAGCCCATGCCTCCATTTCAATTAAGTTTGGGTCTTGCAGAAAAAGTGAATAAAAACAATGATTTGCACGTCATCTGCATACTTCATTTTTCGACTGGACATTTTCAATGCGTCACAACTGAACCCCCAGGTACAAATAAGTCGTGTTTATGGTTAGAAAAGGAACACAGATAGTCCAAAGAGGCAAAGAAACCATTTCTGTACGGTGGGGAATCATCTTTATAATGTTGCCCATTGCTGGTCTGGACAGTATGTACCCTTTGCATGCGAATGCCTACCCTTTGGGGTGCTATTAAGAAAAAAAACACAGTCATTTTCATGGCATTACAATTTTTTTCATTGCCAGTTTTAAAGTGTGTTGTACTGAAAGTGAAAGTAATGTAACTAGAGGGCACTTCAACATTTTAATGAGTTATGATAACGATAGCCAACAGAAAAATAATTCTTTTTTAAAATTTCAATTCAGCAGTACAACACGTGTCGAGCAATCTATAATAACACGGTGAACAAGAAAAAATGAATAATGAATACACCTTAAAATGTAAACATCCTAATCTTTAAGTTGTGATACGACCGTAACCTGAACTTTTCGCCCAACTCTGCCATCAATATTCGTTAACCCTCCACCGAAACTATTCGAATGGGTTACTAAATGTACTCTTCCCAAAGAGAGACAGTCTAAAACAATTTGATCATAATGGTCGATGGTAAACTGAAGTGCACTTTTTAATGCACTTTATCTATGCCATATGGTGTCCAAAGCACTTCACCAAGCTGTCACATTCACTTTTTGGGAATCATCAGAGTCCTTCAAAATATGGAAATTCAGACAAAATGTCCCAGAAGTAAATTTCAATAGATTGGCAGCTCTGTGTGGGTACCTTCTTTCGTGTTTTTTGTCATAAACACTGTATTGGCTATGTGCCACTAAATAAAATGTGTCCCAAAAAATACTATATAGGCATTGCAATGGGTTTGGGCACTTGGACCTACTGTGTAAATCCAGCCAGCACTGATTTACCCTCCGTCTGTGTCTATCTGAGACCATGATGTCTGATGATCGAAGGCATAATTCAATAGACCTGACATGACTGTGCCCTAAAATGTCCGCCGTACAAAGAGATGTCTGCTTCAAGTCTACCGTGTCACATTTGTCATCATCTGTTAGGAGAACTCGGACCTCCCTGACCTCAAAGACATCAAGGTGATGGGCTACTCTCTGCACACCTATGACTACCGATTCACTCTATGGCTGGGCTTTGACCCCAAAACATACCAAGTAGGAGTTCACTCTGTCTTTCTCAAAGCTCATCTGTAGAATGACTGAGCATCTGTCTCGTGTGGTTGACATTTGCCACTATCATCAATTTGTAAAGGTCAACGTGTCTGATGTCCATGCTGGGGAGTTGTACATGCTGGTAGATGACCCCGGTGAGGACAACAATGTCTATGATGACTTTGAGCAGCACAGCATGATGATGATAAGGACGAAGATGAAGAACATGCCACCTGTAAGTTTGCGTTATGTCCATTCGTTTAGATCCTTGATCAACGTGACTCGTTGGTTTCTTTCCTGCCCAGGCTGTGAGCGTACAGACGAGGATGAAGCTGCAGCTCCTCTACCTCACAGCAGGAATGAAGATGAATGCAAGGGAAGCACGATGACAGATGGCTGTAGAGTGCATAAAATACAAGACAATACACAACATCGTGAGCTACAGTATATAGCACTTTCACAGGCAATAAAACCCAAGAAAGGGAAAAAATATTGGCCGTGTATATTTTTCTACAAAACAGATGCAAGCCGTTATTAAATATCTAACATGCGCCATCACAATTCACGTTTGAGCTTCAAAGATCATAATCGGCAACTTTTTTACGAGGATGCCACGGCAGCACACAAGGTCAAATTTCAATAGCGCGCACTCTTGATAAACCGCTTTAATTAGTTGAAAATTATTCACATCCTTTTATATGCTGCTTCCTCGAGGAATATTGAAAATGAGTGGTGTGCACGTTAAGAGCTTCACTTGGTGCTACCTCCACAGGTGCTGTGTTAACAGTGAAATTTCTAATGCACTCTGTCACCTTGAAAACAAGTGATTATGGTTTCCAATTGATAAAGATGTTGCACTGATATCTTTATTGTCCTGCGTGTTAAAGTTTGTCTCTTGACTGAGTTATTAAAAAAATATTTGTACAGTACAAAACACTGAAATTTGACACCTCATTGTTTGATTTGCACACAATCGCGGTGTTGCGGAGCCTTCTTTGACATCCTGCAGCAATACCCATCGACCATCCTGATGCTTTCTTTTTTGAACTTTCAAAGGGGGGAAAATGTATACCCCTGTTGTTTTCAGTGGCAGTTTTAGGGACATGAATTGTCACGCTTGTAATATTTTATCCATATTATTCATATACTACATTGGTCAACTGGTTGGCACGTTGGCCTCACAGTGCAGAGCGGCACGGTTGGATTCTGGGTCCCGGCCTTCTTGTGTGGAGTTTGCATGTTCTCCCTGAGCCTGCGTAGGTTTCCTCCGGCTACTCCAGTTTCCTCACACATTCCAAAAGCATGCAGGGTAGATTGATGGCTACTCTAAATTGTCTCTTGGTGTGACTGTTAGTGTGAATTGTTGTTCGTCTATGTGTGCCCTGCGAAAGGCAACCAGTTCAGGATTGAGAGCATGCTCCCTCATCTTTAGGAAAACTAGGGGAGATGCATGGTGGTGCGTATTCTCCGCATGTGCACGTTTAAAGAAAATGTAGATTATGGATTACGACGTAAATAATTCTGACCAGATCAAACGTTTTCTGTGCAGGAGCAAGCAATGTCAATTTCTCTCTCTCTTTCTCTAATCATGTCATTTTGAACACTACTTTATAAAATGCCACTCTTTAAAAGTGGCATTTAAACTTTACAAAGGAAAAAAAATGACGGGGGTCTCCCATAGGGTGTCATTCAAGGTAGGAGCGCCACTCAGTGGACCAGCCATGTTTGATAAATTAATTTTGGATGACCAGAAGACAATGGATGGACGGATGGAAAAATGAAGTAGCCTACTGTCGACAATACAGTATCATGGTGGTCAACGTGGGTTTGATATGGTGTGGCACAAATACATTTAGTCTCATCCATCCTACTTCCACATCACATTGCCAGACCCGATGGCAAGAGGAAGCTGTTCAAATCTCCACTTGAGCCACTCAAGCTCTCATGTGTTCAGCTAAGCACATTGAAGCCATCTAATTAAATGTCTTAGTGAAAATGACCGTGGCTTACATTCTACTCAATCTACTGGCACTTAAGCTTAAAGTTCAAAGGTGCAGCAAATCCATGCACAACATGACACTAGACAGCCTTGAGTTAAAAAGTCAAAAAATATCAACCAACCAAACTTGTTCTCTACGGCTTGTATTCACTGGGTCGCGGGTGAGACATTCTAGCTAATGTTTCTAGTGTTTACATGCTGACATTTCATCAACCTGCCGTGCATGTTTTTGGAATGTGGGAGGAAACCGGAATCCCCAGAGAAAACCCACACAGACACGGGGAGAACATGCATACACCATAGAGGAACGCCACAGCTGGAATCAAGTCGACCACTTTACCGCCACTTTATCGAACAGAAAAATAAAAACAAAAACCCCTAACTGCACCAACCCACATCAAAGCCCAAAATGTATGCAGCGCTGCATTGAGTTTTGTGGGATGCACAGACGACCTTCAGCAAACAGTATAAGGCGAAGGCCAAAGGGCACTTGTTTGCTTGGTCAAGTTGTCCACACGATATATGCTGGGGTCATTTTTGTGTTTGGAGATGCTTCTGCTACATTTTCCTCCGCGTGGACAGATTTTCACAATAATTTGATGTTATTTTGGCAGCTTGATCCTTCTATAAGGGAAAATGGCGTCCATGCTGTCTTTTACGTGCTCAGTCCAAGACTGCATAAATTGGTCTTCATATTTTATGAACATTTCGCCAGATGAGTTTGGCTCGCAGCAGTTCAGCTTCACTTTCACGTTGTTTGTATGAGCAGAAAGCACTGGGTCACTGTGGTTGTGCCTGTCTTGTGGCAGCCTGGAAATGTGCCTCGGTGGTTTTATCCGATCAATATTTATCATCCCGAGCAGTGATCTCCTCCCATGATCACATTGATCCAATGACAATTACGTTCGTGTTTACCTGCTACCTCCTTTTTTTTCCCTCTTATGTAGCTGCCCCTTCTCCTCCAGCCACTCTGTCTTTGTCACACTCTCATTATGATTCATACACAGCTAATCACATTACCACTATGGGCTCGTAGCCTGACAGGTCACCCTGCTTTTCTGTTAACATTGGTGACATACACAATTACATTAGAGAGATGGAGTGTGGGCGTCTGTGTGGAAAAAAGCTAAGCTCAGCTGCCTTATGCCTCATGTTAGTCTCAACTGCATGTCTTTGTGCGTTTGTGCGTAAGAATCCATAAACGCAAGCTCACGTTTCGCATGAGTCCCAGGAAACGTTTTTTTTTTGTCTTTGAATCTGTCCAATACATATTAAGTCTGTTACTTTTCAGGTTAATTGCCTCTCTCTGTAGAGGAGTAATTTCAGATAAGTGGGAAATGATTCATATCTTTTTATTGTGCAATATTTCATGAACTACTCAACACAAGCAGCGGAGAGTCGCTGTATAAACAAATAACAAATTCACTGAAAATATCACACAAATACTGGCTTTCTTTTATGTACTGTATAGTTTTATGGAAGCCTGTGTGTGTGTGTGTGTGTGTGTGTGTGCGTGTGCGCGTGTGTGTGTACTGTGCGCGCCACCATCACTTACTATCACTTTGCTTGCCCACCTCATCAGAATGCCAGAGGATGGTATCCCACGCTAAAAAAGGAGGATCAAAGATCAGTTTCAGGTCTTTCCAAAAAAAAAAGTGTGGGCTCCACCCTAACACACTGGAGACGATCGCTGCTGATAGAACTAATTGCTGCCATCTAAATTATGAAAGCGTAAAGGTGACATAGGAAGGAAAAATTGCTGGCCAAAAAAACGTAGGAGGCAACTCACATCTGCTGTCAATCCAACCCCCGCATCTGCTTTTGTGTGGAAGACAGTGTGCATGTCATGCACAGAGCAGACCATGATGGACACCCACTGAGTGTGTGTGTGTGTGTGTGTGTGTGTGTGTGTGTGTGTGTGTGTGTGTGTTTGAATTGCAACAATGAATTGATTAATCAACAATGAATCAATTATCAAATTACTGGATCATTATCTCAATAATCAATTCATCGTTTAGAGACGTCGTTTAATGAATAAAAATGTCCAACTCCTTGGAAATTCTTTCTCTCAACAGTAAATATTCTCAGATTACTGGAGTCCTTTATAAAAGCAGATTTATTATCTTTGTGTTGAATCAAAATGAAAAATGCTAAATTTGTGTGTGTAAGAATAGATCTTTTTCATAAATATAGGTCAGTTTATTGTAGGTGAGAAAATGGATGGGTGGACTTGTTTCTGCTAAGGATTTTTCCAGGGCGAATTCCAGGTGATTGATGCCTATTTTTAAAATGCCATGAAGCAATTAGTTAGAAAATACCACAGCATGGATTGAGGTTAAATTTAACAATCACAGTCTGCATTTGTACGGCAGCATAATATGATTCCAAAATAGATTTGGTCAGCTTAATGGGCGCAAACGATACACAAAAGTCATTAAAGCGGTCCGCAGAAACCTTAACATTTGCATTGATACATAAATCCTGAAAATTTCATCATCACTGAGCGGGGAAGAAAAAAAACAGATCCGTCCGCATCCAACATTGATTCAACAACAGCACAATTAATAGGCCTCACGATACATGTTTGATCAGTTGATTGGATATGATCACAATGATACGTTCAATTCTCTAATAGGAAAGATGTGAAAGGCTCTTTACAAATACTCTTTACAACTTTGAGGTCTCTTATGTTGCGTCGTCTCATTTTCTTTCTTGGCTTTCTTGGCCTCCTTCACATGTGGGCTTCTTTCTTTCACCATGAAATATATTCCATTTGTAATACGTACATGGAATACAGCCTAAGAATTAAAGCTTTGCTGCGAAGGAGGCGAGTTGAATGAATGTCGTAATAAGTATCCATTGAAGAGGATAAACACGCCTGTTTTAATGGAAGGCCTCTTTATAGCAAACAGACCTCGCTGAGTGCACCTGTGAGGTTTTATTCATTAAAAATCATGCTCTAATTATCAGGATCCATTAATGGTGTTTTTTATGAATACATTGGTAGCCGTAGATTTCAGACATGCGACTACTTTGTGAAAGGTCAAGGTCCCGCTTTTGTTCATAACATTAACTTTCCTTCTATGCTAATGTTCCCGTTGCGCACAAAAATTAGTTTCTCATTTTGAACCGACACGTGTTTCTGAATAGTGTCAAACAGCGGCCAGCTTCACAGGGCTTGCTGCCTTCAGTTTTCAAGTGAAAAGAATCGAAGCTTGCAACCGAAATTTGGAGATTTTGAAAGTGCCGTTGGGAATGAATGGTGAAGTTTTGGGTGAAAAACATGACTTTTTGGGAAAATAGGGGGGGTCATATGTGTTTCAAGAAATGGTGCCGCTGTATTTGTAGCAAGCTTATGAGACAAGTTGGAAGTTTTAACAGAAGTTCCGATCACTTTCAGACACATGACACAAGTAGTTGTTGGTCTGACGCTACCATTTTTATTGCATGCAACGTTTTTCATATCAGGCATTTCAGACGAACCGTCAAAACATCAAGAAAAACAGCAATGGAAATTGGACACTTTGAATCACCTCTTTTTCTTAAAGCCGAACCTCAATGTCATCATACAGTAAATGCTAGTAAAAAGCTCATGGAAACATTTGATTTTACAAAAAACAATCTCATATTTGTACCAATATGGTATGGAAAATCACTTAGATTCATTATTTCTTCTTAAATAAATAGAGCAATTCCCACTGGACATGAAGAGAGGCACTTAAGTTTTTTTTTTCCTTTTCTTTTTTGTCAAATGTTCTTTCCACATCCGCATTGTCTTCCATACACATTCAGCAGCGGTTACATGACTGAAAACCAAAGCACTCACTCGATGAGCTGGATTTACACAGACCAAGACAAGAACAAAAAATAAATACTATAAAAATCCCCCCCCCACCCCCACCCCCAAAAATAACGGCACGGGAAGAAGCTTTGAGTTTTCAAGTGGCGGATTTGTTGCTGTGTGAATGCGGCCAAAAACAAACACATACTTCTCTTTCTTTCTCTCTCGCGCACACAAAAAAAACACGCACGACGGAATATAGATGTTCAATATCTTGTTTCACATGATTCAATCGTCCGGTCACTTTGAACTGACACAAACAACCACAACAACAATAAACACAACAACATCACTGTCTGCGGAGAGTCACAAGTCCCTTATATCGTGGAGCACAAAAAGTCACTATCGTCCAGTCATTTTTCAAAGACTTGACACAATCAGCTGTACACGTATACATGGAACGACACAACAAACGACCAAAATGTCCAGTGGTGATTTGATCAGATTCAATTTTCTGCAAACTTGCCATTGGTGCACAGTCTCTTGGTGGGGCTGGGGGAGATCTTGTATTTTATGCCCAACTTTGGACAGTCAGCTGGGTTGGTGGGTTACCGTGGGAGCCAGAACTGAGCCAACTTCCTAAAAAAAAAAAAAAAAAGCCGGCGAGGCCTCTTAACAACTCAAGGAATCCCAAAATGCGTCATTCTTTGTGTGCTGAGATTGGTAGACGGACTTTTTCTTTGGTGAACTATTTCACTTAAGACAATGACAGAAAAGGTCCCAAGCAAAATTTGATTATCTGCACTGGTAGGCCTGGGTTTTTGGTTCATGCCTTGGGTTGTCCAGCGGTCCAACAAAAAAATGTTCAGCATTTAGGAACAACAATGAGGAAAAGTAATTGAAAGGAATAACATTTTTAAAAAACATATTTAAAAGAGGGGCATTGTCCTGAAATGATTGTAGTCTGTATTTAGTGCAAAGGAAATGGACACAAAGAGTCAGAAGATGACATTGCACGGAAATCTGCGATCTCCGACCCCTCAGACGGCAGAAAAAACGCTGTCAACTTCAGACACTGTGTTATCCACTATTCTAAATAAAGTATTAAAGTGCCAAAGGAAAGCTGCAGATTAACTGTGAACAGCAGCAATGGTCATTTCCCATATTTAATTTTGTGAGGAAAAAGACAAATCGCAGGAGAATTTAGAGTGTAAGAGGACTGCTACGTTAAGGCGACAGATGTTAGTCTCTTAAAAAATGATTTGTAATGTGGCTGCCTTTACCTGTATGCCCCTCATCTAATTAGTGTATTGGACAAGTGCTTCAGCAGCTGGATCAGTATCAGACAACATGTTTCTTGGAGCCTCCATGGAACTTCCTTCCAAGAGTCATCCACTTTAAACACAGCAGCTTGAACACTTCCTTTTGAAAACGCTCTCATCTCGTTAAAAATACATCAAACTTATATCTCTATTCAGGCAGGAATCGAAAACTGCGTCATAATTGTTGTCTCCCCAAAGAGCCACATCAATTTCATTATGCTCATTTGTACTTAGAAGGTCACATTCAAATCATGTCATTACAAATTCCCAAGTGCGGATTGATTTTTTCCCAATTAATCCAGCTCGTCAATGCCATTACTATATGATTGCATGTTGAGTCATTTGAAGGACCCCAGCGGGACTAAAGCGTCATTGTGTGTGTCATCTGATTGATCCCAGTTCTAGCTCCCAGGCCCATTTTATGATTTCACTTTTTTTTTATGGCTGGCTCTGGTCCAGCGCCTACAGCAGGTGCGCTTCAATGCGGAGCCAGTGCAGCCCCTGTCTGATGTAACGGACCAGCTCGGTCATGCCGCTCTGCTGACTCAAAGGCTCCATCGCCAAGTCGAGCTCCTGGAAGAACTCTGCAGGGAGACAGAGAGACACTTCGGATAAAACACTTAACTACACTTGAGGTTCTTTCACTGACACGGATGAGAAGATTGGCAACAAGACAAGTATA
Organism: Hippocampus mohnikei; assembly: GCA_026261675.1. Lineage (NCBI taxonomy): Eukaryota > Metazoa > Chordata > Actinopteri > Syngnathiformes > Syngnathidae > Hippocampus > Hippocampus mohnikei. The sequence continues at coordinate 20,435,937 of JAKGUB010000557.1, read as the reverse complement.
ATAAGGTAACGACAACGTACCTGTGCATATTAGCTGTCGAGCTAACACCCGCTTCATCACGCCTCAAATTTGAAAATTATTTTTGGGAACCTATCTCCTGATCTTTGTTTGCACTTTATGTCTTCAGGCCACCTTGTGGCAAGTTAGTGCTTCTGAACTATTTTGAAACGAGTTAAGGAGTTTCATTTAGACAAAAGTAGGGCTTTGTCACATCTCACTGTTGAAGTGAGTTGAGGAGCGTCATTTCCAGTGAAGTTGTGCTTGACTGTCACCTCGTGGCATCTACAGTCATTTGTAAAGCCCTTTTCACAACGCAGTGGTTCAGTGTGAAAGAGTGACATGGCAGCATGGAACGATGGGTTGAGACAAGAAATAGAACGCACTTTCCCGAGATGTATCTTTCATTGTGACAAAAGAAAGCTCATTTGCTCATTTTAAGAAGGAGACTCGCAGCAGAAAAAAAAGGGAATGCTGCATCCTTTACTAACAACTTGGCGGGGACTTGGAGAGTTTAATCTCGTTCATGAGCTCACCAAGGCTGCTTCAAGGTATAGTTCAAGCTGAGCAGGGAGCAGTGAGGCCTGTCGCGATAACAAATTGTTGAAGACGATATATTTTCCCAGAAACTATCACGACAAATAATATCGTTTTTTTTTTCAAATGTAATATACTGTGGATGACTGATCCAGGGTCAAGTCACATTTATTTTTTAAGCCCTTAACCACAAAACGTTTCAAAGGGCTTCATATATGTAGTGATGATATTAGAGCAAAAATAATCAAAGAATCATTCTTTTGCAGGGCAATTATCTTTCAATTCTTCAACAATTTTAGGAAATCACAATTTCCCATCACTGGTTAGCTATTTTTTTTAGACGAGGCCCCCAATCGCTTCAACACAAGACTTTAGAATGATCATTTCATTTTATTTTCTTACCTTGACTACCAGTGGCCAATCTGTCAGCCGTCTCCCAGTGCTCGTAGCTGCGCAGGATGTTGTTGGTGATGTTTACATGACTGGCCGCCATGTGGTGGATGCGTTGTGGAATAGCTATGCTGCCTGATGAATTTGGTGCACCTCCTGATACTCCTCCCCCAATGCCGCCGCTGGCCGGGGAGAGGCTGAGAGAGAGTGGCGACGGAGTCCCGTTGATCCTGGAATACACGGAGGGGCTGTTAGGCATTTAAACAATAAAAGAGGAGCTCATGGTAATGATTGGCAAATCAGGCTGCGGTGATTGAAACACGAATCTAACCATTTTCAATTCAGTTTGTCAACCAAATGCTATACAAGCTAGCTGTTTCATGGAGACAGTGTTGGTGAAACAAATGTCTGTGTCACCGTGAAAGCAAGGACCCTCCAATTATCCTTATTTGGCTTGGTGTGAAAAAAACTTGCACAGAACCCAGGCCTCAAACTTGCCAAACACATTAAGGATAAATTAAGTCAGAGATAGTGGTGCTGCGGACAAATTGTTAGCATGTCAGCTTCACAGTTCTGAGGTAAGGGGTTTGTGGCGTTTGTGTTTTCTCACCGCACTTCTTCCCATATTCCAAAACCGTGAAAACCGTCTAAATTCTCTACAGGGTTTCAAACGTGAGTATGAGTGACTGTCTGAATGTTAACTGTGGATGACTGATCCAGGGTCTACCCCACCTTTCTGTGCTGGATCCAGAAAACGTTCACAGTATGGACATTCAATTCAGTGATTCTTTATGTACCATTAGAGGGGGCCCTTACACTACTAGTGGTACCTGTAACACACTTTGAGAATCACGGATATAGGCAAACAGCGTTCACACTCTAATTCACATTGATGCACACACAGAAATAAAAATCTGAAAGGGTTGCGTCAATGAGTTAACAGGTCCATATACTGCACTGAGCTCGGTCAGGCCACTTGCGATGAACGTGTAATATTCTCAACAAAATGTCCTTTTCAATCAACAAAAGTATGAAATAAAATCATTTCCATTTTGACATAAATGAAAATAAATAGCGATTGGCTGGCAACCAATTCAGGCGGCACCCCGCCGACTGCCCAAAGACAGCTGGGATGGGCTCTCTTGTGAGAATAAGCGGATGTAAAAAAAAAGGATGAATAGATAACGGATACATACTAATTCTGTAGAAAAGGTGAAAAAATGATTTCTTTTTTTTAAGAGTAATTGGCTAATTTTGAATATGTAAGTGTCTTATGTGTATCATTTTCGCGCCTGAGAAGTTGTGAGTTTGTTCTGCGGTAAACCGTGTCAGTCTAATTCATGTGCATGCCAACACATTGTTAGGATAAGCCAAAGTTTTCTTTTTACGACAATATTTTGTTAGGAGTGTTTTGTACCTGTAAAGAACTCTGTCATCTTCATTACTGTGTAACCTGACATTAATTAATTTTTAATTAACAACTTCATTATCTATATCACCAAACCTAAAAAAAAGTGGGTGGCTTGTACAATAAAGTACCTGAAAGCTTTCGAGTTCAAAAATCTGTGTGGCTCTGACATTGACGTCATGTCTGTGATTTTGGACGCGACCCTCGCTAATCCACAGACTGGTAGGTTTTTGGTTATGCACACGTCCCTCACACATGCGCTGAGTTTCCGTCCTGCTGTTATGAGCGTTAGAGCTGTTCAAACTCATTAGGTTCATATCCACAGCCCTTCCATGCCTCTCCTCGATCTATCACCACCCACTCCATCGCACCTCCGCCAGCCCTCGACAGCTCCTCCACTCACAACTACAGCAAATCAATCTCTTTCTTTACTTCCTGAGGGGTTTGTTTGTCTACAAGATTGTTAAGGACGCTCCGGTATTTTGCAGCGGCGGTCCAATGAATTCAAAATTGTCTGCGTGTGAGCAAGCATTTGTATATGTGTACTCACTTTCCATTTGTCCTCCAGGGAGAGGGTGCTTGATGGGAGCTCTTGGCGGAGTTCTGGTACACAGAGACACACACGACAAAAACTTATCTGCAGAAATGTGAGCAAAGGTGTATGCCGAAGGTCCCTCTCGGGTAAGTGGCACAGTGATATATTTTCAGTTTTTGTTTTCAGATCTTCAGAGAGCTCTTTGCCATCAGGTGCCATATAGAAGTTCCAGTGACCAGTGTTAGAGAGTGCGAGAGCAATAATTCCATATTTAGCACACCTATTTTCAGCGTTCGCACTTGAGACTTTGAACTAAGCAGCAAAATCAACCCGGTTTTAACCATCTCAGGACACTGCCATTTTGTCACTGGCCGTTGACATCACAATGCCTGAGGGCTCTACTCGCAAACAATCATAGAACCAAACCCAGAAAACAGGTGAGCCCTGACTGGTCATTACTTGAGCCCTGTGATGTAATTTTCAGACGACAGCAAGTGGCGAAGTGCCCGCCACAAATGCAATGCTGTGTTTAAACTAGTGGGGGGGCGCATGGAACAAATTATTGAAATGAAACGATGACAATTTTTGACTTGATTTCCCCTTTAACATCATCACCGTAATGCTGAAAAATTGCTTGACAGGTTAAATATTTTAAAAGCATGTATAAGAGACATTTGAAAGCATGCTGCGCCAAATTAAAATATTGATCAACTGAGATTTACTTTAAAATGTGTTTTAACAGAACTGTATCACAATTAGGAATGGTCCACACAATGTTTTATTACAATTTATATTTGATACAGAGTGATTCATTTGCAAAATAAATATTACGGGACAGTTCTGTTTGACTCCTATGAATTCTGCATAGCAAGTTGAAGAATAAATCACTCCTGATTTTATGTATGTATGTATTTATTTATTTAGTTATTTATTTATTTATTCATTTATTTATTTATTAAATCCAATCGTACACTGCAGTTGGACAAGAAGTTGAAAAGAATAAAAATCAAACTGGACAGTCAGAGGATATTGTAGTTTTATCGAACCACCATTTTACTTTCATATAAAACTCTGTGTAATTACCAGAGGATTCATGACCTTATCTTACACTTTGACACACATTGTCTGTTTAAAATCTGGCCATAATACTGGAGTAGTAAGACTGATTTCATTCTGGACAATGAGATTTTATTTGTTTGGTTTTTCGTCTCCTCAACACACAGCCTGAGTACTGCGTGCACACGCAAACACACACACACAAACACACACGCACAGTTCCCACAAATTCCCCTTCCGTTGCTTCCCAGACATCCAATCCCATCACTGGAAACGCAGCACTGTGATAATGACATCCTCAGTAATTAATTAAACTACACATAATTAATCAAAACAAGTACATTAAACTCAACAATCTTCTTTGATGATTGATGGAGCTAATTAACGTGGTAATATCAAAGAGAAAGCATGGATTTTAATAATGCAATGGAAAATTAATGCACAGCACCATGAAAACGAATATGAAATGTCTTGTAATTGGCTTTGCATGTTTTTCAGCCAAAGAGTGGAACATTAGAGACGAATTAAAGGTCCCATCAAGTGTGTTTGCATGTGTGTGTGTTTTACCTTGAAATACTCCATCAGCGAACGTGAGTACTTGACAGCATGGTCTTTCTTCAGATGGAACATCCGCAGATACAGCAGAGACAGACACCGGTTACTATGGAAACAAAACCATTAGATGATTCCTCTCTAAAGATTCACGGTAAAAGCTTTATTCTTAATACTGTATTATATTTCTGTCGATGAGAAAAACAAAATAGTAGTCAGAATTCAGACATGTCTTCCCAGAGCACCTTCGAAGCACATGCAAAAAAAAGGGAAAGTGTTTATCAAATCATCCCTTTTTTTTTCCTCACCCCTCTTAACAGAAACAGTAAAGGAAAGAAGAACAGAGGCAGAAAGACACTCAAAACACGTGAGGACGTAACCTTGTAAGGTTGACAGACATCTGGCATGCTTCTATTGTGGCCCTTGGAAAACAAAGAGACCCGTGAGAATCCAGTGAGTGGTTTTAACCTCTTGAGGCTAATAAACAGATTAGCATGATTGGTACAGTCGCAGTTTTGTCACAACCGGGCATCATTTTGTCATGCATAGCATTGAGAGAACTTTCCCTGATGGAAAATGTTTTTCCTTCTCAGAACTGGCTTCAGCAGGAGAGAAGATGTGATCTTATGTCTTTTACGAACAACAACAACAGCAAAACAGCACCAACATATTCCTTCAGCCTTGTGCAAAGTGTGCAAATTTGAGAAGGCATCTTGATTAAAATAACTCTTAAACACCTTACAAAAGGGCCCCACACACATCCAAAGGATTGCTCTTTGGCGAACTGCATTTTCTCATAGTTCTGTTGCATTTTGTTTCGAAAGCACTTGCGCTTGTTATGTGAATAACAATTACTTGCATCTCTAAGTGCACTGTGGTATAGATATGGACCCAGAATGAAAGACAAATAAATAGGAACTGCTCATGTGAGACAATTCCAATCGTTACATGGAGGGGCAATTCTCCATTGAACTAATCAAAGACCATTAGTGCGCCTAGCTGGAGATGTGACAGATTTTTTTTTTTTTACCCTGCTGTACAAAATTAAACAGTAAAGTAAATCAACATTTTCTTTGTCAGTCAGCGATCCACTTTCCATAATGCTTATCCTTTTCAGGGTTGTATGGAGCCTATTCCAGCTGAACTGGTGGCCTGGACTGGTGGCCAATCAATCAGGTTCACATGATGGAGAGAGACAACTATTCGCATTCACGCTCACATTCATAACATCACAGACGAAGAAGTGAACCCTCACTTCCTGCACTAGGTGAGTGAATCAGCTGTGACTTGTTTGCTAAACATGAACATAACATTGCTTTGTCGAACGAACGGAGTCGGGTTATGTTCGGCAAGACGAGAATGACATATGAATGAACATCAAAGTTTGATGGAGTGTTCCAAGATTTTTAAAAAAATGGTAATCATACCACAACACGGCAAGTTTCTTCTCCGCTATGGTGGCTGAGTGGCTGGTGAAGTTCTTCAACCTCATGGCATACCTAGAGAGAGAGAGCGAGAGACAGAGAGAGAGAGAGAGAGAGAGAGAGAGAGAGAGAGAGAGAGAGAGAGAGAGATACGAGAGAGGAAATGAGAGAGAAGTATAGATCCATTTTCTATAGTCCCTTGTCCTCATTAGGGCGGGAGGGGAGCCTATCACGTCGATTGAAATGAGCGTGATAAAACACTACACATGCTGATCATTAGTGTAATGAGAAGAAGAAATGACAACATTTCATTTAATTGTTTACAGCAATTAGATAAGTACAGAACAGCATTTCTATACTTTGAATAATTTTGGACACTGAACATGAGCCAAAGAAGCATTTTTGACACTTTGGAAGCACACATTTCAAAGGACACAACTGACCTTTGGTTATTGTGTTTTTTTTTATTATTATTTTTTTTTTTTTACAAGAAATCGCTACAGGGGTCAGATGTTGCTTTCTGCCCTCAGTGGACCAATCAGCTCCACGTGATCACTTCCTGAAGCGGTTAATCAGTCTTAGGAAATTCAGCAGTGACAGCTGAATCAAACAAGACGATGGGCATTTCTGCTTTATTGATCTTTTAGGAAAATGGACACGTTTGTAGGGTAGAATTTGCTTGAACTGGAGTTCTTCAGTTAAGAGTCCTTGCCTTCAACTCGTGTGCTGTCTGAGGTACAAGCTGTATATTATACAAGATGTAGCTACTGTCACGTCACACAGTGGCAGTAGTTAAGGGTTCGAAAACAGGAGCAATCGTCCCAGTTGGGAAGACATTTTGCGAAAAAGACATAACCTTCAGCTAAACTAGTGTTGGGTACCTGAATAATGCAATGTGCTTGGAAAAGAATCCTTCTTTGCATGTATCTGAGCCATATTTTTCAGAAACGATGATGTTCATGAATGGCAAATATCAAGAGTCGACTCATAATATTCATACTATGACTATAACCCCTACCTAATTAGCTCTACGGTTTCCGAGTACATCGTGTATGGCGATTTGGCCTCAAGAGGATCCCGCTCCATCGCATTTCCACACTCAATGAAAGAGAGGGCGCCGTCTGCGTAGTTCACTGCTTTACCGTATTTGTCCATCTACACACAGAGAAGGCATGCAGGAGGAAAATACAATTAGACACCTACACATGTTTAAACAGCTTTGAGTTAGACAGTCTTCGCTCTGAGTAATCCCCCCCGCTAAGCCGCAAATCCGCAGATAAGTCTGAGGAAATGACACGTAAATATCAGATGAATAAGAAATGACGACATTTCAATTCATTGTTTACACCAATTAGATAATTATTTGGATAATGTGCAACATAGCAGGCATCAGTCGTCCTTGAATGCAACATTCGCTTGGATAAAATAGAGCAATTCAAAATATACAACACAGTCCTTGAAGCAACAAACACCAAGGCAGACAAGCAAAGGTCAAAGCCAATACGGTCAGCTCACGTTGTATGTTTTGAAATCATTTTCTTTCCATCTTTGAATTGCGATCATTCAGAAGTTTGCGGAAGTGTCATTGTGTGTGTGTGCGTGTGTGTGTGTGTGTGTGTTTGTGTGTGTTTGCGTAGGATCTTTATTGGATAGTGATTACAGATATACTTACCAAAGCATCGGCCTTGTGCTTTAGTCTTTTGGCCTCCTGCATGTAGTAGTCTGCACTATGGACACTGGATACAGTACAGAGAACATAAATACTATGCGTGGCCAGACTCACTCATCCCCAAAAATAAACTGCTCTTCATGTTAAAGTGAAAATGAAAGAAATGCCTCCATATTGGGTCCCAATATAACTCAGGCAGGGTCACATGATGGTGCTTCATAATTAAATGCAGAAAGTTACGTGTCAAAGACGGTTGGACTAGACTCCTGAGAAAATGTGTTGTTGTTGTTTTTTACATTGGTTAAAGTCTCTGAGGAGTATCTGCCCTGTCCTACATCATTTGATTGATTGAGTTTAACTCAAAACAGACTCAGCGGTGCAATAAAATCACATGAATCACCTAGTGCAGAAATGACACGCATCGCCTGTATTTCAGCAAAATCAACATGACGCGTATTTCACTAGTAAGAAACAAATTAAACAAATCCAAAATAAGTTAAATGTAAGCCATAATTACTGAGTTGGGCTTGTATTTACTGTAACAATCCCTGTGCTTGTACATACGTGTCACTAAAGGACAGTCTTGGTCTCGGAGGTTCCGCAGGATCTGTCAGTGGTTCGGACCACGCATCTGAGTTGGATTGTCCGTTGGCGTGGAAACTGTCTCCACAAGACTTCTTGCTATGATGATCTGTTAGCTGTAGAAGAGAGGTCAGTGGAAGACCGGCTTTTGATTATTATGTATACGTACTATATAGATCATAATAATTATGAGTAAATGACACAACCAGAGAATGTACTATAACTTGTTTGTAGCAGACATTTGTGAATGTTCCTCATTGATAAAATAGTGACAGACACTGTTCATGTTCATAATTAGGAAGCAAAAGTCTACTTATTCCTTTCAAAATATGAAACATAGACACAGAACTTGGAGAGAAAGCGTGCATCGTGGTTAATAATTTTCGCTTATGTTTAAAAAATGTCTGGGCTCTACTTCCATGGTATTATGGGAAGAGGGTATCCTTTATATTGAATATTTCATTTTGGTTTTGCAATGCGAGCCGATACGTTTTTAAGTTGCTTTTCATTCTTTGTTTACATATTGTGATGAATCAATACATTGATTACCACAGCTACAGACTTACACTTGTGGCAACATTTCTGGTATGTGATAAACTTCTGCCGTCTCCTCTCCTGTGTCTGTGTGTCGAGGAGGAGATGGGGAAAGGTACCACTGAAGTGGCGCCACCATCCTGGCTGAGAGATGAACTGCTCTCACAGTTACGTTTAGGAGGGGGTTCTTCAGACAGGGGGGACAGTAGAGGAGGAAGAAGCTTCTCATCTTGCCGCCGGGACTGTTTCCTGTTTAGAGATCTAAAGAACATGCACACGCACACACACACACACACACACACACACACACACACACACACACACACACACACACACACACACAGACTTAGAAATGCAATAAAAGTACAAATGAATCTCATGAGATGTCCTCCCCAAGCTTTGAGCGTTTTGCCTTTTTCCATTGCGGATAATACACTTTTTCAGTTTTGTGCAATGTGACCGCTATGTATAATCTCAAATAAACAGCCAAATATGAGGGGTACGAGTCATAAAAATTATTATTTTCTTCCTCTAAAAGCAACAACATACAATACCATGACCACCGTTGTGTTCCATTGTGCACACCAACATCCAAGCTCAACCTACCTTGGATTTCCTTGTGATGTTGAACTCATTCAATACATGTATCGGCCAGCCTAAGAACCTATTTTGCTGGGTGTTTCAGTGCACGGCAACATTCAATTAAAAGGTGAAATAGATGAATTTAACCTGTAACCTGATAACATGATAAGCTGTCCACTGTAGCAACCGCTGTCCCCGAAAGGGTTAAGAAAGAGAACTGCGAAACAAGAAATGAACTTTGGATGATACAAAATAAGATAGGGGGAAAAGCTACCTATCATAAGCAACCCTATATTTACACTCGGAGTTTGTCTGTACTTCTGGATTGAAGTAAAAACATAAAAAAGTACCGTAATTTCCGCACTATAGAGCGCACCTGATTGTAAGCCGCACCCACTACATTTTTAGAGGAAAACCAATTTTGTACATACACAAGCCGCACCTGTATATAAGCCGCATGTGCCCACATTAAAACATGTAAACGTATTTACAAAGAAAGACGGTACACAGAGAGAGTTCTCAAAGTTTTAATAATATAACTTAACAATAATAATAATATAACTTTCTTCCCAAACGTTGCCTGTGACGCGGCAGTCTTAATCTTACCTTTTCTACTCGAGCGCCCCTGGCGGCCGTTAGAAAAATTACATAAATTGGCCGCATCACTGTATAAGCCGCAGGGTTGAAAGTTTGGGGAAAAAAGTAGCGGCTCATAGTCCGGAATTTACGGTACATATAAAATCACAATATGTTTGTGTACAAATGCAGTATTTGAATCAATGTACTGTAGTTGTGATTTCACTTTTAACTCGTCCAGATCTATTCAAAACGTGGACAGCAACACCAACATTCTGGTGGCTTTCTGTGCTCTGCTGTCTCCAGTATTATGTCGATAGACTTCACTTGTAGTTGAATGCTAGTTTAGAAAGTTAAGTAAGTGGTCCTTTCTTTTCCTTTCCTGATAGACCGCAGATGATTCATCCCGCCGTTGTTATTGGAGCTCCTGTGACTCATATTGTTTGCAAGCCCATAGATAATATTTTTTTTTATGTTTTTCCTCTCACTCGAAGCTCTGGGGGGGTTGATGCAATGCAAGACTTGCTGAGCTCGCAAAACAGCACCGCAGGCCTAGACATTAGTGATAATATACAAAACCTGGGAGACAAAACTAATTAGTGGCTGAGTGTGTGAGTGTGTGCGCGCGTGTTTGTCTGTGTGGCATGGCTACGCGTGAGTACAGAATAATGGATGCGAGCAATGTGCATGACGACGCTAATATGCATGTGTTTGTGTGATGTTTCTAAATGAATGCTAGTATGTGTGTGCTTTCCAGGGCGCTCATGCATATTTTAGGGTGACAACTACCGATGTTAAAGCACAAAATGAACACATGATATCAGCTAAATATTCTTCTGCAGTTTTTGGAATGTTACTTGGCCAGTTAGGGATACTTGAAGCTTTCAAATTTGCAACGCCACTTTTCCAAACCTCAAGATTTCCAGCCATTCATTTATAGCGTCGCGATTTCACCGACTGAGCGGTGATAATCTGTCAAAAGTCAAAGATTAGAAAATGGTGAAAAGGCTCCGAGTCGGGTAATCACATCAGACGGTTTACAGCTCCTATAAAAAGCCTCTTGGGTGAAATACGGGCGATCTGCACGCTGAAGGCGTCTGGCGCACAATGTCGAGGGTTCAACTCCAGGTCACCCCAACTTTCCCTCCCTTCTCCCTTGCCATATAATCTGTGATTGTGGTGAGATGCTTCGTAAATCTCGGTCGGCGCCACGTTGACTTATATGCAACGAGACAGTCAGCTTCATCTGTTGTCAGAAATTCACAAAGAGGACATCGTATGTCATTAGTGTCACCGCGAAATTTGTACTTCCCGTTACTTTCACTAACGTTCAATTTAATTTAAACGTCACTGTAATTTAGGGGTTGAAGGACATTTTAAATGTGGATCCTCTTTCCATTTTCATCATCTTGAGTGGTAAATTGGGTGCAAGCAATTGGCATGAGTTTGAAAATGTGGCTGTGGATCAAAATTGAGGGGAAATTGAGTTTTTGACAGTTTTGCAAAGCTTGCCCCCACTCTCTGCAAATGCGTGTCCCTTCATTGTTCCACATACTGTACATATTGTATATAGTGATTCATGAAGTGTATCATTGAACATTGCGGCGGGTGTGTTGAGAAGTGCTCATTGTCAGTACTTACTCCATCGGGTTGTTTTTGTGGTTGTGTATTGGAGAGATACAAGGTGGAAGGAGCTGACAGTCTTTGTCCAATTGCAGCTTTTTATTGCTGTTGCCGGATGGCTCCATGTGGTCCAACTGGGAATAGAAAGAAGACAAACACGAGTTTGAAAGGGCGAATGGGATTGTGCACGAGCAAGAGGAAGTAAATTTATAGCCAGGAGCAATGGCGGCTAGTCAAGAGAGGATACAAGGGAGGGCAATGCTCCACCAAACACTATTATCACTTCTCGTGAAGAGAAAAATCTAAATATAATAATACAATTATTCCAAAAACATGCATGGCAGGCTAATGGAACAATCTAAATTGTCCCAAGGCGTGAGTAAAAGAGCGGATGGTTGTTCGTCTCTGTGTGCCCTGCGATTGGCTGGCAATCAGTTCAGGGTGTCCCCTGCCTACTGCCCGAAGACAGCTGGGATAGGCTCCAGCACGCCCGCGACCCTTGTAAGGATAGGCAGATAAGAAAATGGATGGGTGTGTGTGTGTGTGTGTGTGTGTGTGTGTGTGTGTGTGTGTATATCCATCGATCGATCGATAGATATAGATATACTGTATATATATATAAAAGGTATCTAGAAAAAGGAGAGAGAGAGAGAGAGAGAGAGAGAGAGAGAGAGAGAGAGAGAGAGAGAGAGAGAGAGATGGGAGCATCTGCCTGGTTTTGAACATTTGATTTTGATTCCAGTTGTAGGATTGTTAATCCCAATCAAATTGTGTTGTCTGTGATATCTACAACGTTGCAAAGGAAGAGGAAAGCAAAGTGCACATCAAAGAGTAAAATAGCATGTTATAGTTTTCCCGGAATGTAGCTCACAGTGACTGGTGTGCTCAGTTATTTGTCTAAATGTAGGTGTAGGTGTTGTGCAAGACAAAAACTTTGATTGACATTGTAACAATTTTAACCTTGTGTTTTCTCTTGCTCTTGCTCTTGCTGGTATGCTTCTCTGTGGGGACCACCAAGCCGCTTGTTGCGAGCCTCCTGTGTTTTCCTCCACTCTCTTCTCTTTCCATCCTCCCGTGCGGCCTTCGAAGACTCTTCTCCTGCACAGGGCGGTTGTCCAGGACCCTGAGCCCGTGACATCCCTTTTCGCTTCGTTCCGTCATCTTGTCTCTCTCTCCTGAATTGAACCTTTCTCTCTCCTCTCTGTCCGCCTGCCTGTCCCTCTCTGTTAATCTACTGCTGTCACACTGCCTCTCTGTGCCGTGCACTAATGGCTCATTTTCGTCATTCTGCTGCTCTCCTTTCGGTAACTTCAGCCTTTCCCTGAGCCCAAGGCACTCTCTGTCACCCTGTTTTTGTCTCTCTCTGTCTGACGCCACGACCCTTTCCCCTGGTCTTTCGCATCCTCTTCCTTCAATTGCGTCCGGTTCCATTATCCCCAGCCGAGATATTTGACCAAATCCCTGTCCTGGCACCCTGTTAAGCAAGCTCAGGTCAATTTTCACCCATAGACTCTGAGTCTCCTGGTATTCCGGAAGTGGGGAAAGAGGCAAATCTTGTCCCATCATGAAGGGTGGCGACATGGACTCCAGGTTCTTGCACGGTCCACCTAACCCTCCAGGGTCTGGAACAGAGGTACCAAATGAACCACTTATGTTTATGATACTTCGTGTGTCACAGCTACTACTACTACTACTACTACTACTACTACCAACACCACCAGTGCCACTGCTGCTAATGGTACCAGTGCTACTATTAATACTGGCGCTCACACTGCTACCATCCCGAGCACAAAGTCCCTTCCCTCCGACGACTCCGAGACTCCCCGTACCGCTGGCCAAGCCAAAACAGGGAAGAGAGGGGGTGGACGAATTGGACTGAGGCTGCGCATTAATTGCAGCACGTGACTGAAGCGGCAAAGCTGGGATTTTCATGACTTCCTCTGAATCCGACTGGCATTCCGAAGAGGAGGAGGAAGAATCTGTTTCGATGAACTCTCTGGACTTGGGTGTGAGTTTGTTACTCGGGCCTCTGTGTTTTCTCTTGTCCTGTTTTTTTGACAAAAAACAACAACAACAACAAAAGAAAAAAAAAGAATCAGGATTGACCATTCTTGTTGCTAAAATAGTTTTCAGCATCCCACAACTGTGTACGGAATAAGACATGAAAGATCATGGATGAATAGATGATGAGCGCACAAATAATTGAGTCTATTGCTATTATTGATTTATGTTGCTCACCGACTGTCCCATCCAATTTACAAATCGCTTAATTTCTAGCGAAGAAAAAAAAATCTGCTCTTGAGTTTCTCCCAGTTTGCATTTAAACATTCAATTATGCCATCTGCTTTATAAAGAAAGCTAAGTATATATTTTTACTGCTTACTCTAATGATAATATCATGCAAATAAGACATACGTGTTTTACTTATCTGAGAAAAGATAAGACGTTTTGGCTTGATTGTTTGAATGTCAGCGATATTCACAGCACACGTGTCACACAGTTGAGCACATGCAAGATGATGTCTGTCACATGCAAATTAAGAGGCAGCGATACCATCTTGCCATGAGCATATGATAGACTTTACAAACTGCATCAGTGTTCCATTTGCAAAACTCCTATAGACATGTTGTATCACTAGTACACCCTCTGGATTTTTCATTTTTAAAGTACTAGGATGCAAAGTGGCGGTGGCGCATGCTTTCTAACCTGGACGAATAAAGCCAGATTCATGAACTCAGGTCAAGCCTTTAGTGGAACAAATAAAAATACTTTGCCGAACTAGGTTTGTTTTCTTGGGAACTGCTATTGGAAAACATAAAAGCCATGTGATGAATTAAGGTTTGTGGCTTGAATCTCTGATTGTTTAACTGAATCATACATTTCTCTGAAAAAGTGGAAGATATCAAGGTCATGCCTGTCTCCTTTTCTGCATGACAAATCGGTTGCGGTTTACTTGTTGTCGAGGTCATATATCATTTTCATTTTTATTCTGTCTGTTTTTTTTCGGATTGTTCCCGCGTGTTCTTTTTCAAAGGTAACAAACACGAAACCCAAAAGGTGAGCGAGATCACAACACCGCGAGTGGCGTGGAACGCGATCGTTATTGCCTGTGTTCCTTCAAAGGTGTTTGTATTGATTTTTGATGAGTCACGATTATTTGACGGGATAAAGAAGATTCATGAATTTTCATAACTTGATTATTTTAAATAAATAAATCTGTTGTCTGTCTCTTTTCTGAATGTTTACATCATCTTAAACAAAGTTGTTACTGGTGTAACCTGTTTTTTGACAATTTTGTGTGGATTTTTACAGTATGGGTCAAAATGACACACAACATAATCAATGTGATTTTTTTTTCTCAACATAATATGAGGGTTAATGCTCCAGATTTTTGCTTATGCTCCACATCACCCCGCAACACAACCCGGAGGATATAAAATGTAACCTTAATCTCTATGCTTGCTATGATTTGTCTACAAACAGTAACATTAATATTGATAATTAATAACAATAATAATAATAATAATAATAATAATAACAGGGTGGCACGGTGGTCGACTGTTTAACATGTCGACCTCACAGTGGAGGGGTGCAGGGCTCCGGCCTTCCTGTTGGGAGTTTGCATGTTCTCCCATGCCTGTGTGGGTCTTCTCCGGATACTCCAGTTTCATCCCACATTCCAAAAACATGCATGGCAGGTTAATGAAATACTCTTAATTGTCCCTAGGTGTGAGTCTGAGCAAAGATGGTTGTTAATCTATGCGACTGGCTGGCAGCCAGTTCAGGGTGTCCCCCACCTACTGCCCGAAGACAGCTGGGATGGGCTCCAGCATGCCCGCGACCCTTGTCAGGATAAAGCGAGTCAAAAAATGGATAGATGGATAATAGTACACAATTTTACTGTAAGTACTATGAAGTTGTAGACCGGGGTGGTGGTCCCTCTTTTTAAAAAGGGGGACCGGAGGGTGTGTTCCAACTACAGAGGGATCACACTCCTCAGCCTCCCTGGTAAGGTCTATTCAGGGGTGCTGGAGAGGAGGGTCCGTCAGGAAGTCGAGCCTCAGATTGAGGAGGAGCAGTGTGGTTTTCGTCCCGGCCGTGGAACAGTGGACCAGCTCTACACCCTTAGCAGGGTCCTCGAGGGTATGTGGGAATTCGCCCAACCAGTCTACATGTGTTTTGTGGACTTGGAGAAGGCGTTTGACCGTGTCCCTCGGGGAGTTCTGTGGGGGGTGCTTCGTGGGTATGGGGTACCGAGCCCCCTGATACGGGCTGTTCGGTCACTATACCATCGATGCCAGAGTTTGGTTCGCATTGCCGGCAGTAAGTCGGAATCGTTCGGTGAGGGTGGGACTATGCCAAGGCTGCCCTTTGTCGCGATTCTGTTCATAACTTTTATGGACAGAATTTCTAGGCGCAACCCGAAGCGTTGAGGGTCCGTTTGGTGGCCTCAGTATTGCATCTCTGCTTTTTGCAGATGATGTGGTACTGTTGGCTCCTTCAAGCAGGGCTCTCCAGCTCTCACTGGAGCGTTTCGCAGCCGAGTGTGAAGCGGTTGGGATGAGGATCAGCACCTCCAAATCTGAAACCATGGTCCTCAGTCGGAAAAGGGTGGAGTGCCCTCTCCGGGTCGGGGAGGAGATCTTGCCCCAAGTGGAGGAGTTTAAGTATCTTGGGGTCTTGTTCACGAGTGAGGGCAGAAAGGAGCGAGAGATTGACAGGCGGATCGGTGCAGCGTCTGCTGTGATGCGGACGTTGTATCGGTCTGTCGTGGTAAAGAAGGAGCTGCGCCAAAGGGCGAAGCTCTCAATTTAACGGTCGATCTACGTCCCGACCCTCATCTATGGTCACGAGCTATGGGCCGTGACCGAAAGAACGAGATCCCGGATACAAGCGGCCGAAATGAGTTTTCTCCGCAGGGTGTCCGGGCTCTCCCTTAGAGATAAGGTGAGAAGCTCGGTCATCTGGGAGGGGCTCAGAGTAGAGCCGCTTCTCCTCCACATCGAGAGGAGCCAGATGAGGTGGCTTGGGCACCTGATCCGGATGCCTCCTGAGCGCCTCCCTAGTGAGGTGTTCCGGGCATGTCCCACCGGGCGGAGACCCCGAGGACGACCCAGGACACGCTGGAGAGACTATGTCACGCAGCTGGCCTGGGAACGCCTCGGGATCCCCCGGGGAGAGCTGGAAAAAGTGGCCAGGGAGAGGGAAGTCTGGGTTTCCCTGCTAAAGCTGCTGCCCCCGCGACCCGGCCCTGGATAAGCGGTAGAAGATGGATGGATGGATGGATGGACTATGAAGTTGTATTTTTTTTTCCAAACTACAAACTAAAATGTTGATCCCTTCATCTGTTTCATTCTCACCCTGACTTTCAGTTACACTACAAAACCAAAAGATATTGATCCACAATCGTAACGCTAACTGGGGGCAATGAAGTGCTCATTGGATATTGATAGTGAACTGATACTTCTCTCTGCCGTTGTTGTCATCAGAGATATAAGATGACACACACACACACACACACACACACACACACACACACACACACACACACACACACACACACACACACAAACACATTCACATGCACACAAAACGAACCTGGTTTACACTGACAGTGGGTATTGGCACAGTGGTTTGCTGTAGTGCTACTGGTTGTACAACTGTGTTGTTTGAGTTGGAACTGTGAGGTTCTTTCCTGGGAGCTGTTTTCCCACTCGGGGGCTTGGTTCGTGGCCTGGACGTGTTCTGATGTTCCATGGAGGAAGGAGGGTACAGGTCTTTTTCCCTCACTGCAGGGCTACTGATGAGACAGAAATTGTGAGAACGGGCTGCAAACAAAATACACATAACACTTCACGCAAAAAGGTTATAGGAATTACTCATCAGTTTAGTTTAGTTTTTTCGTTTTTCGTTTTTTCAATTACTTATTGAGGTTTCCAGTTTGCAGCTCAAATGAAAAGCAAAAGCTCTATATATATATAAACATTTATGTTTATGTTTATACATATATGTCACATTTCATGTATGAAAGCACAAAATACGAACACCTTAAACATGTTTTTAGTATTTTACGTATGTACTTGCACTGCATCGTGAGAGCCGATTAATGCGCTCGCGCCACATGACTGCCAAAGCAACAAACCCATTGTAAAAAAAAAATCATGCCAAACAATTCATGTGAGCAACAAGTCTGCAGTTATACACAATAAAAAATACAATTAAGATTCACATTTTTAAATGTATACCGGCTACTGTATTACTGAGAATTATGAATAGATTCCGTGTAATTGCTCCTAATATTGTGGTCAAAGAGTGCATAAGAATCATCAGCACACTTGTTTTCGTTGTAAAGTGATTAATGATGAAAATCTTCACAAAGCAGATGAGAGAAAAAAAGTGTAAAAAATCAAATATTTGATAGGCATTCAGTTAAGGTGACTCAACACATGAATGCCAATTCAGTTACCGTATACTGTAGTTGGCAGGCCAAGGACACGACGTTTGACAAATTATTGACTTTGCTATTCCTATTTTAAGTTAATTTTGTAGGTGTTTTTCCTTGCCAAAACAATAACTATTCGTCAAAAACGAAGACATGTCGAATTTTTTCCACCGTGATAGTGTACTGTCTTTCCTTCCTAACCTTTGCTGGTTTGATCTGCTCCACGTTTGACTCTGATTATCCTCCACACTGTTCGACCTCTCTGTCCGTCTGGGCTGTTTCTTCCCTGTCGTGATTCTCCTCGGTGTGGTGACCTCCGGACCAGATATCAGTGCTGGCGACAGCCTCATCTTTGACCTCTGACCCTCCCCTGATGCCTTCTGGCTGAGTTTGGCCTTCGTTTTCTCCCTGCCTGGGCTGTGAGACACAAACATGATTGATATTTTTTTTACTTTGGGTCGATCATTTCGAAACAGCATGACAACCCGAAACACGAATGCCACTAAACCTTCACCCATTCAGTGCCATCCATTTTCAGACCCTCCTTACATTTTTTTAAAATGCGTCAAGACGTACCAGAAACCTTAAAATCATGAAAAATTATTTTATACTATATTTAACGCCAAAACAAATAGATACAGTTCATACCAGAATGTTCCCCTGGCATCTTTGTGCTCCGCTGCTGGCGCTGTGGGAAGAGCAGCGCCACTGGATCCACAGGGCTTGGTCTTGGCTGCGGCACCCGCTGCTGCCGCTTCACTGCACTGGGTGAACGTTTCCTGATTCTGAGTGACAGAACCTGGACAGTGGAACATTAGTGCGCAGGCTTTCCAGATTAAAGCAAGGGAGTTAAAGCAATCCCTATTGGACATTGTCACTTTTACATTTGTATACACATTTACCAACCTGCGCCATGATGATCTTGCGGTGGGGCCACCAGAGGTTTAGGTTGAGCTTGGACCTTGTTCAACCAGCTGTCCAGCTGCCATTTGTTAGTTGAGGACAACTCACGCTGCAAGGGGGCGACAAATATTTCACATATAGCAGCACATCTGTATCTTTATACAGGTACACATAATTGGAAAGAACATTTAAACACATTTAAAAGTTAGTATTGCTTGTAGTAAAAATGGCTCAGGAAGCCTGAGATTCTCAACCAAAATTGGAACAGATGAATTAATGAATGGTTGGATGGATGGATTGATAGATAATTCAATTAGATTGTCACAGTATCAATATTGATGCATGTAGTCATGTGAATAACAGGAAAAGACAATCTTTTCTGTAGACAAACGTCTACAATCTCTCAAATATTGTTCACAAAGCTTTCTAAATTTGTGTTAGTGAGCACTTTTCCTTTGCCAAGATAAGCCATCCCCTTCACAGGTGTGACATATCAAACACATCTTCTGTTTGTAAAGGACACGAAGGAAACAGAAGGCGGAGGTGTTGCATGTTGGCATGTGTTAAGTAACAGGATGATCATGCCACAGGAATATTTGTAGATTGAGTGCAAATTGGGAAGTCGACTATATAATGTAGCTTCGCGTATAATGATAAAGTGATGAATTATAACACGATGCGTTGTGATATAGAAAAAAATGATATGGACGCTGTCTGTTCCTGGACTGTTTGTCATAGTCGAATGTCTTACATGTTTGGACTGAACCAAAGATGTTACACAAACAGGATTTTTTTTTTTCTTATGAGGCATGATGTTTCCACAACGTAACATAAATGTATGCCTTTACAAAGTACATCAGACGTGTATGACTTTGCAATACGTCGATCAAGGCAATTGTAGATTGTAATGTTGAATACTCTATCTACAATGCATCATACTGTATTTGGGTTACCCTTGTCAGCTACTTGAGTAAGTGGGGAATATTAAAATCAGCGCTCAGTATGATGCAGTGCAGACAGGTGGGCCAACTAAAGTACTATGTATAAAATAAACATGACATCGTCATGAATTAATTTGGTAATAGGACATGGCAGGAAAGAGATGGTCACACGTTTGTTCCTGGAACAATGCCGGTCAATATGCATTGTTGTGTCTTTTGCAGCCCCGTGTTAACACACACATGCTTGTCCTGGTACCTCAGGGGAGTTGGTGCGAGTGGCCTGGTTATATTCGCTGTCACTGGAACTGCTCTCTGATTCGTCCGTGTCCGACTCCGAGCTGCTCTCAGATTCACTGCTGCTCCCCGATGCGCCACTTTAGAGGATGGAGAGTAGACGGATTTAATCTACGTGTCACTAAGAAGCAAAACAATAGACTTGATTCACTTGGCACAAGCAAAGCTCATTCATGTCCTCTTACATCGCTAACAGGGTTACATCATGATTCACAGATAGATTCACTCACCCTCTCCTGTTTTCAATAAACCACCTATGGTAGTGAGTCGAAATTATTGTTTACGTCATTCACACAATGATTTCTACATTGAAAATGACTCCGTCAATTCATGTCATCTTTTCCACTGCCATCCTTCACATGATGATGAAATTCTGAGTCACTGCGTTCTCATGTCAACCACCACTTATTTAGCGGTACTCCTATTTTCAAGGTTGAGAGCAAAAGAGTACAGGAAAACTTCAAACTCAACATTTGTCACCCATAGCGATAGACAATTATGGTTGCATTGCATCACACACTCAACCTTTTTACCATTTGATAAACACCCCAGACACTGTATTTATAGCATCTAACTTAACAGTGTTAGGTGTTACAACCGCTCTCTGTCACGAAATATGGATTTGGATTTTCTTTGAGCTCTTCACGTTTCTAATTTCATCAATGTAGAAAAAAAAAAACGAAGTAGGATGAGACATTATCCACTTCTTGCAGTAGTAGCCTCAATCAATATTAACCATGAATAGAAAATGTGATCACATATGGGGTGATAATTGCTTTCAACACATTTTCAGAGCGAGTGGAGCACGTTTTCTGTTTCTTGACAAAACTTCATCAAGAGTGTGGTCGACTGGTTAGCGCGTCGGCCTCACAGTGCAGAGGTACCGGGTTCAATTCCAGCTCCGGCCTCCATGTGTGGAGTTTGCATGTTCTCCCCCAGGCCCGCGTGGGTTTTCTCAGAGTACTCCGGTTTGCACCGACATTCCAAAAACATGCATGCATGTGACTGCGGATGGTTGTTTGTCTCTGTGTGCCCTGGAATTGGCTGGCAACCGGTTCGGGTTGTCCCCCGCCTACTGCCCGAAGACGGCTGGGATAGGCTCCAGCACCCCCTGCGACCCTTGTGAGGATAAAGCGGATCGGAAAATGGATGGATGGATGGATGTATTTTGCCATATAAACTAGAAAAAAACTCAGTCGGATGACACATTACCCACTTCTTGCAGTCGTTGCCTCAACCAATCTTAAGCATTAATAGAAAATATAATCACATATCTGGTGCTAATTGCAGGAATGCAGTCTTTTGAACCAGTTCAATTATCTCTTTCTGCTGCATATGCTGGTTCATCCACAATCCTTTGAAATGGTCTCCTAGAGGCAACACAACCGCTGACACAACTTGAGAACGCACAAACACACACGTGCGCGCGCAGAAATAGCAAAAGTGTGTATGTGTCTGTGTGTGTATATGTGTAATTTCAGTCCAAGGCTGCCGTCACAGCAGGCACCAATCTGTGTGAGCAGTCAAGCAGCAAATCCATCAACTGTTCCTCAGGCAACACACATGCACGCAGGAATTGTGAGTTCTTCTATCATTTCTCATCTCCTCTCGTGTTCTCTCAGTCCTGTCTTTCTCTTTCAATTTTAATACATTTTCCTCTCAGTCCTCACTATTAGTCTAGCACGGTGTTTAACTCCTCCACAGTTGTATTCTTCTCAGCTGATGAATTTAACGCCGATATTTTCTTATTTTGTTCCGAGCTCAGCGTAGTGACATGAAACGGGAATTATTTTTTCCCCCAAAATAAATAAATAAAAGTAATAAGCTGGGGCAAAAAAGATCATCTTGTATTATTTGACTCTGTTGCCTTTGAAACTAACACATGGGATTTTGACGTATGAGCTTTATAATTCATTTAGGTATGAAGACCTTTTCTCAACTCAACTCAACTGTATTTATAGAGCACTTTCGAACAGCCATCGCTGCATACAAAGTGCTGTACATGGAGCAATTCAACATATACAACAAATAGTAAAGCAAATTGGTAATAAAGACGGTAAAAACCACCGAACAGCAAAGCCAAGAACAAATCTTTTCTGTTTGCTTTTAGATTTAAATGACAAGTTGAGGAATACATTTAAATGAATCATACAGATATTTTTTTTCCAGAGAATGATGGATTATTAACTTCATGGTAGAACAAAAGACACAATAACAAAAAGAGACACAGCCATGATGAACACTCTAATCGCGACAAAGGAACAAAAACAGTTTCAGAAGTCAGTGAGCCAATTCAGCACAAACCAAGCTGCATAACTTCCAAATAAATGCATTGACAGTGCTACCTGTATAATCAAGTTGCGTTTCAAGTTTTTATAAGACAACATTCTGCCCGTATTTGATATAGCTCTTGTATCAATATCATCATATGATGCAAATGGTCATAACGTTGTGGCCGGCTAGTGTCAAATTGAGCAGCAAATAGTACGTCACATGGATGCCAATAGTAAAACATTCCTTAAAGAAAAGCAGGAGGTCTTCTCGTGTAGCTGCTAATGCACAGCATGTTGCTGAGGATTGAGAGAAAGAAATTTCATCCATGCTGCATGTCAATGTATGCATATTTAACAATAAAGTTGAACCTTGAACCTTGAACCTTCTTATGAGGATTTTTTTCCCAACCCAATATTACATGAGGAGCTTGACAAAGAGCCTGACCTCATTTAAAGGGTTCTTAGTGTGTCACTTATGTTTCATTACTTGGCTGAATGAAGAGAATAAATAGGACATCTCCAATACAATGTATGTGTATGCAAGTGCAGCGCTTTTTATGTCAAACAAACCACTGCTGCGTGTGAGCCAACAAGTGGTGTCAAGAGGGATGGCTTTACGGAGGAAGCACGACAGACTTGTCTGTGTTAAATAATGTAAATGTTTTTTTGGTTCTCTCTATTTTTCTTTTGTGTAAGCTACAATACAAGCAGTCACTTCCAAACGACAGGCGTTGGTCCACTTTGTTTTTGTATAAATAGCATCATGTGAAGTTGAAGGAAGGGTGTTGGCCACTCAATGAGACATTCAATCGAGCACACTCTAGCCTATTTTATTCTGGCACCATAAACAAGAGTATTGCAGGAACAAGATGAAAGGAGCTGAATACATGTGTGAAAGTATTACATCTGGCCCGCTTCCCTCGACTCTCCTCAGGAATCAGGCAGGCATCAGCCGTCAAACATAATTTAGCACCGTTGTCTGTGCCAAATTGAAATGCGGCACCAGCTGGCGCAATCTGACAGGCAAGCATTTCACTGGACACCTTAAATACATCTCCATGATGTCAGGTCTTAAATGAAGATACACTCTACAGTTCACCCAGGAGCGAGTTGGATCACTTTGCAGCCTTGTGTCCTATTTTATGATGGACTCATCTGATGGGCATTTTCAGACTTCTATACGCGAAACACCGTTGTAGTCCTTGACGTTGCCAACACATATTGATTTTCCACATATTAAAATGCGAGAGAACCCACACACATGACTGTAGGGTAAAAACTGCAAGAGTGTGCTTGCTACTGACCCGGTGTGTGGTGACATAGGAAATCACACACGTAAAGATATGTATCTTCTCCCAAACTAGACGTCTGTTGTAGTAACAAGACTTAGCTGTGAAAGGCAGCCTAGTGCCACAAGTCATCCAGACTACCATAGAAATACAAAGACGAACGAGGAGAAGCAAAATGACCGTATTTTCCGCACCTTCAATGAATGGCCTATTTTAAAACAGGTTTTATATATAGGGTGCACTGCATTATAAGGCACATAGAATAGAAGACACAATAGTGGCTGCGGTTGTGTTATGCATCCACTAGATGGAGCTACGTTAAAGAGAATATAATACAATACAATACAGCTTTATTTTGTTTATTTACTTTCACAACCACTGTAAGAAAGCACTTTACATAACATTTAAAATACTACATCCAGGAAATCAGAATATTGATCCATATATAAGGTGCATCGGATTATAAGGCACCCTGTTGGATTTTGAGGAAAGTGTGCGCCTTGTAGTGCGGAAAATACGCACTACAAGTGCAGTCGTATTACGAGTAGTAGTCGTGTAATGATATAAAAAGATGCTAGGCTATAAAGTAACAACACTGCGCTTGCAAAGCCTTCGTCTCGTCATTTTTGTGGTGAATGACTGAATGTTTTACACAAACACCAAACACAGGCAGTTGTGTTCGGCAACAGTGTTTGAGCTTCAGGTCACTTCCCAATTGGCTTTTGTTCCATTTCATGTAACCATCTGTGGCACCTGACCAAATTGGAGTTGACCACATGTGTGTGTATTTGCGATGTAAATATTGATTACCATTAAGATTTACAATTGCTGGCACCAGCCATTTTTCAAGCACAAAAAAAAAAAAAAAAACAAACAAATCAGTCTGACCCACACAGAATAATCAGTCAAGGTAATCTTTCAACTGGGCCTTTGTGAAATGTGAGAATCCCACTTTAAAAGCAAGGAACCGTATTTTATTTCGCCATTTCAACTTAAGTCAAAATTGACATCACATGCTATTATAAGAACTTATCCATGCTAATCAGTAAAGAAAGGGACATAGTAAGGAGATATTATGATTCAATTAATGAAAGAATCTATTTTTTGACATGCATGTAATGATAGTAATAGCTGGCATTAAAAAAAAAAGTTCCTACTATTCCAATATTGTTTATTGTTAAAATTTCAAATAAACAAGAACTGTTGGTTTGAGGTCTTGCAAAGCCCTGCTTGCGTGTGTTTTCTTTGGGCATTACAGATTCCTCCCAGATTCCCAAAAATGCATGTTAGATTAATTGAAGACAAAAGTGACCAACGGTATGAATGTGAGTGTGAATGGTCCATTGTCTATATATCCTGTATATGGCTGGCCACCAGTCCAGAGTCTACTCTGCCTCCCACCCAAAGCCGGCTGGGATATGCTTCAGTTCACCCGCAAACCTAATGGAGAAAAGTACTATAGAAATGACACATGAAAGAAATGTCACGGAATTATCAGAAGATCATTCCACTTACAGGCAATTTGATTACATTCATGGCATCAGGAGATGACTAGGATGGGCTGTCCTGCATTAACTGCGACTATTGATGTCTTTCTTGCATCTCTCGGCATTGATGTGAGGCAATCGCGTTCACGTAATGTACTGTGCGTCAGAACTAAATAGCAAAAAAAAAGCATTGTGATAATCTTAGAATTAAAAAAAAAAGATGTATACATTAAAGCGCATCTCTTCAGTGTTTCAAACTAGATTCTTTTTTGCTAGCAGTAAAAAAAAAGATTTACAACTCGGAACTCGCCGTCTTGGCCTTTGTGTTGCATAGGAAAAAAATATGCAGCCTTTGTCAGATTTTCAGAGTGCATCCAAGCTTTTGGTATGCGGCTGTTGGTTTGTATGATAAAATCATCGCCAACAGGGGAAATGAGAGCCTCACAGCCTTGACAAAGTGAGCCATTGGCTTGATATGCCCAATGGGCCTCACAAGAACCCCATGATCCTCAAAGGCTGCCGTTAAACGAACGATAGCACCACAGATAGGAGGTTGAAACGTACATGGATATACAGGACCATACCTGTTGTGGTTTTAATGTATACGGTAGATGAAACGATTGTACCGCTATTGTTTAAAGATATTTCTACGACATAAACAGAAACTGAGATTTGAGTAAAAATGGCTTAATAGATGATGATGCTTTTGTTTGAAAATTGCCGTCTTCCAAGAAGGCAACTACAGTAATTAAAAAACAAACCTATAACAAATTGCTGACTTTCACTAATAAGAAAACCGTAACTCTTGGCAAAGTATCTGTAATTAATACAAAATGTAATTACAATGTAGCCACTCATTTCAGTTGCTGATGTGCTTTAAACTAATTTCCTGCTCTTTACGCTCTGCCCCATTTCCAACATCCTCCATTTAATCTTAATTAATTTCAGAGGAATTCACGTCGGCTGTCTTGAATCCAACACACCGTGAAGCCATTCAAAAGCGGATGTGATTAAATGTGAATGACTTCAAAAGGGTCACTCATTCCATTTTAAGATGGGATTATAAATAATGTTGATTTACAAGATGACTCATATGCTGAAGTATATAGCCATAAACATTATGGATTTCCTTTTGAAGCTCTCTTCTGTCAGGCTTGTAGAGCCGAATGTTTAGCCTCCCATCAAACGCTTGATTTCCCCCCCAATATTGTAGTCGGATGATCTTGCAAGCACGTACAGTACTATGCCAATTGACAGATGTTTGTTCAATGTTTTGTTAGATTTCTAGTTTTTACTTGTGTAACGAGCCTTTGTTTTTAGAGGGTGATCCCAACTGGACCTGCAGAGTATTTCTGTGAGCAAATGGATTTTGACAAATGGACAAATGTAATTTATATTTGGTGTGTGCAGTATATGAATAAACAGACAGATGTTTATTCTCCCACAAACTGTTTCATTCCAGACCTAATGGCTACCTGTAGTTATTCTTTGAGAAAATCATTCAAGTCTCTGGGATACTCGTGTGTTACAGTGCACGGCTGTGTTTGCATTATGTCAATGAACCAGCAGGAGCAGAAGATACAAAAGATAGTGAGCAGTCAATCATTTTCTTCCTTACGCCAATCACCTCTGCAATCGATGAGCCTCTCACATAAATGAACCGATTGGCTTCGACTTAGACAGACCTCGGATCAGAAAAACAGTACGATGTAGCAGAGTGTGACACAGGAGGATACGGCTTCACAACTACAATTGAAGTCCGAGGTAAACACATTATAGTCTCTTAAAATGGCAAAAGAGCTCTGCGAAAGTTGGAGAGTCATGGTGGTATTTTGGGACATTCGAGTGAAGATGTGGACGCCATCTGGACTCGGTTCATCTGTCATCAAATCATCTTCCACTTGGCAGAGCTTCCCCCCTGCACAGCTGGCTGTCCAATCTTACTCCCTGTCTCACTTTAAATCACCCTCGCATATCATGTGTGTCTTCAGCACCATTTGAGATCCAAGCAAATTGATTAAACTAGCCAATATTATCCTTTAATGCATTAATGTCCTGCATTTGGCAGCATGGTGGTCGACTGGTTAGCACGTGCAGAGGTGGGGGTTTGATTCCATCTCCAGCCTTTCTGTGTGAGGTTTGCACATTCTCCCCATGCCTGTGTGGGTTTACTCCGGGTACTGCGGGTTGCTCCCACATTCCAAAAACACGCACAGTAGGTTGATTGCGTGCTCTAAATTGTCCCTAGGTGTGATTGTGAGTGAGAATGGTTGTTCGTCTCTGTGTGCCTTGCAATTGGCTGTCAACCAGTTCAGGGTGTACCCCACAAGCTGCGTGAAGACAGCTGGGATAAGTTCACGCACACCCGCGACCCTCAGCAGCAGTACACTTAAACATCACAACCACTCCACCATTATCAGGCTTTTGAAGAGCTTGCTGATGAGCTGATCATTTGCCTGAAGTGTGTTGGAGGAAGGAAACATCTAAAACAGGGAGAACAGTTGCCCACAATTGACTTATATTGTTCAGGGCTGCAGCAAAATAATTTAATCGCTGCATTTTTAAAAATGGTAATGCCTACCTTAACTTTAACAACAACATAAATTAAGTCTTTGTGGTTTGAATGCGATATCTTGTGAAGAAAGCAGCTATTTTATGTGACGACATTGGTTCAAATTCATGATTAGAACAGACTTTCGACGTACATTTTACTATAATTCATGTCAAATTCTTAATTGAGCAAATCAGGGGCATTCGCATTGACAGTTTTTACTGATGTCATGATTACTCTTTGTGCGACAGTAACTTGCTTGCTAGTAGTTTGCTTCATTACTTGTACTAATGCAAGCTGAACCATTAGAATCAATTGGGACTTGATGTAACAACATGATGGAAAATATGATAAGCAGACAAGGTTGTTTAACAACTGGAAGAAGACATGGTAAAACTGTTTAATGTGTACTGTGATAGGACGTCTGGGGTTGGGATGGTGGTATGGTGGCAGAATATACAATTACCGTAGTAGTAACGTTGACAGAGCAAACTTAAAACACTAGCTATATATGCAGTATATTTATATTTACACATTTTGTGCGTGTAAGTGTGTGTGTGTGTGTGTTGTGTGTGTGTGTGTGTGTGTGTGTGTGCGTGCACGCGTGTATGAGCGTTTCTATCGGATATAGCCCATGGATTGCTTGCAGCAACCTCAGTTGCAGCATCCCTGTGGATAGATGTCTGTGTGTGTGTGTGTGCCCGGTCTGCTCGGGCTCATTAGCAGCAGCAAAAGTAACACATGGCCTGAGGCACACACAGAAACATGACACATTCTCTTTCGAGCCTACACACTTACACACATGCAGAGATGCGCACACATTCACACACGCCGACTGAGAACACAAGTCTAATTTGTGAAGTATTTTGACATTCTTATGCACCAGTTGGAGCTTGACTTTTTAATGACAGGCTGAATGCATTTCTCTAAGCACATTAATCTCCTATGTATTTTTTTCTTAATCAGTTGTGTGTCATGTACAAAGTATACACATCCATATAAAAACAAATATTAACAAAAACAAAATAATAATAATGCTAATGCACTATAGAGTGTAGTTACTGTGTGCTAATATTTGCATGAATTTAAATGTAACTTTTTGTTCACAGTGGTAAATATGATATTTTCAATCATTGGTTCAATTTTGGACAATAATAACAACACATTAATCATATCGGCCCGTTCCTCCAAAAGTATTGGAAGAGTGAGACACATTTGGGTTTTACATCAAGATAAATATGAGACAAAACATTAATATATACATATATTTTATTTCAGGGTATTTATGTCGATATAATCCTCAGTTTTCAAGGACAGCATAATTCTTAAAAATAGATTGTTTGAAGGGAAGACTTAATATAGAAGGGTGCACATAACTTTTTTTGTGTGGTCCTCACATGGCCACCAGTGGTGGTTGTTTTATTTTTTTTTATCGTTATCATTATTCTCATTCAGAGTTTGTTTCGTGTACAATTAAGCGAGGGCAAAGAATGGCAATCTGGAGGGTCGAGGGAAGCACTTTAAAACGGTACGCGTGAGCTATGGTCGTTAACAGGCTGCGTCTCATGCCTCAGCGTCAGGCTATTGCTCATCATGGCATATGTGTGTGAACGTGCGTGCGTATGCGCGTGGTAACGGGTCGATCACGGGAGGTTGGTTGATCGAAAAGTAGATCTTCGGTCAAAAAAGTTTGTGCAGCCCTGCTCTAGCCATTCAACCTCTGTTACTGTCAGTATTTGTGAGCTGAGACGGCATCAGTATTTTTTCTCTCCTCGGGGAAACTGGGGGCATGACCCATATTGGAGTGGGGTGAGGGGGGGGCTGAGAAAATAATTTCAAAATATAGTTGAGAAAATCAAACAAAATGCTGGAAATGGCTTCACTGAAGCCACACAGATTTCTGACGGGGATAAAGTCCTCCTTACCCCGAGTGTAGCGCCACCCCTGTTTGTGAGATAGTGCTTCACTCAGATTCACAATTGCTTGGTTATCAAGTAGAGACAGTTCACTTGTTGACCTCCTCTTACATCTCAAACTAGCATGTACAGTAGGCCCAATATGTAGTCTTCACAAGCAAAACTCAAATATGAAACGTGGGTAGAGATTCAGTGCTGTATGTAGTTTGTATCATTAACATTATCCTACATGCGTGGGACAGTGGGCTGGCCAGGAAGCTCGAGTTCTGCTTGATAAATGGATGGTCTGTCGAAGACAGAATCTTCTTTGATTGACAGTGAAAGAAGCAACCTATCACCTATCTAGAAGACTTTTCCCCTACCCGATTATTTCCCAACTTTTTCATTCTGTTGTTCTGAACTAATCCAAAGACTGTACTGATCCCCGGCGACTAAATCTTTGATAAAAATGACTAGCATTGTATTTGGCGACTCTCTTCTGTCAACCTGCCCCCACGCCCCCAACGAGCGGCGGCAGCTGTGCACTTTCTACCGTGACGATCACTCACAGTCACAGTCGGTCACACAGTAGCCTCATGCTGCAGCTCCACATGCTAGGAAGCTGCACATCATCAAAATGAGCTTGCCCTCCTTGAATGATCAGTAGCTGCCGCTGCCTGTGACGGCTTTCATTTATTACCAAACCAATTCATCACAACACTTCAATATGTTTTCAAGAAAGTGAAGATGAGGCTTGGTCAAGAACTTTAGACAAGATATGGTGTAGATTTATCATTTAAGATTATGATCAAATTGGATTTTTGATTTTTTGGGGGAGGGAATATGACATGTTTGTTTTGGGCAAAAGTACAATCAGCAACTCATTTAAATTGATGTTGTACTTATTGCTTAAACAGCCAACGACAAGCGAATGTGGATTTTGGGAGCAAATTTGATCTATACGTGACACCTTTTGGTTGAAATGGTGTCCTGCTGGTTGGGCACTTTAAATTGCACATCAATGATTTCGTTAGTTACTGAGCAGTATTAAGCAAAATTGACACCAATGAGTTTCATAAAATTTATGAGACGTGCTTAACATGAACTCCTTTTTCCATCAAGATTCTATGACGAAGGATTGAAGTTGATCGGACCGAGTGCAAGTCTTTATTTTAGTCAGAGGCCTTCAGACAATAATCAAGCTGACAAAAATCCAAACAGCATCATAAACAAAAACGAATGGGGTACATGCAGACAGATGTGCGATGGTTTATACACGAACCAATAAATAGTGACACCTGCTGCCTTGTGAGAAATGTTTGTGTTGGTGCAAAATGGTGGCTGAAGTTCGCAGAGCACACGGCATTGCAGATGTTTCCGATAATTACAGCCATTGTGGTTCCAGATTGCCTGATATGTTCACAATAACCTTGAAACACTCCAACTTATAAAAAGTGCTCGCCACACAAACAACATTGTTGAACAATGAAGAGTGTGTGTCCTACCTCAGGGCTGTGGTTCGGGCTTTGGGCTTGCCGGATACCTGTAGGCAAAAGCAGACACATATGTTAAAATACTCTGCACATTTGTACCATGTCAAAATTACAATGCATTGATTTACCAATGTGAAGAATTACATCGTTTAGGAAACTGCAACTGTTTACGAGGCGGCATATTTTCCCATTCGCACTTAAGTCAATAGAGCAAACATGCCGTTCTTGGGCACTTTCAGCACGCGACAATTCTCCAATGCAGGCGTCTGACACACCCACCATGTGGAGCTCAAAAATTTGTGTACGACCACCAAATGGGAGTGATTCAGTGAAATCTAAGGTTGGCCCTGATTTCCGTGTCATGGAGTTTTCATGAGACATGGGAATTCAAGAAATCCATTTTGAAAATATATCACACTATAATTGTGAAATGATCGTGCCTCGTGTATCCGGAATTTATCGCCAGTGATGTGTGGCTAAATTCAAGGAAATATGAACACACTGAAATTTAGTTAATACTATCAGGTAAATTAACAATATTAATAATGCAGGAATGGTCCACATAAATTGAGTGGAATAATGATAATGGACAAATATTTCAGTTCTGCTTTTCCTTCATTCTGCCACATGGTCTCTATCAGTCAATTTTCTACATGGCTACTTCAGTTACAATAACCAAACAAAGAATAGCGAATTCAGTTTTACAATGTATTCATTTTTTAATTCAAATGAATTCCTTTGCAGTCCCCTTTTCTGTCTCTCAAGGAATGAGGTGATTAACGGCACCAGTGGGTTTTGTGGTTCTGATAGCTCGAAGTTGAGCTACAGTCTTGAATAATAAACCTTGTCAGCTCTGTGGCTCAGGGAGATTTGCAGGGTTCATGAAGAGGATCTGTGTGGGAAATATATCCCACGGGGGTTGAAAGAACAACACGGGCTGCAATTATTCACTTAAGCCACTAAACATGGCTGTGGCATGGATGACAAGTCGGTCGACTGCAGATATTTGCTCTCAAGTGGCATAATTATGCTTCTTGGCAGATTGGAATCAAAATCAAAATCCAATATGTATGGCTATTTGCTAAGGCAATTGCAGCTGAAATGCCTACCGTGTATCAATGTGATCTTAATGTAATCTAAATACATTGATTACTGATGTTAGTGATACCTCCCTAAACAACACAAAAAAGATGATATAAAGTACGACGAGACATCAACTATTGCAACATGGCCTCGAAGTAGTCTGTCCAGCTTTCTCTTTGTTTCTCCTTGCTCAGCTGACTGAGAGGCGTCTGTCAACTGCTCCGTCACAAAGCTTCGTGGGAACATTTATCCTCATGCTCTAGTAAGTAGTATACATTTGTCATGATTCTTATTTTATTCTTGGTTGTCTATTATGTTTTCCTAAGCTCAAACGGGCTCCAACTGTACCGTATAACGTGACAATACCGACTTTGTATTCTATTGTGTGGTCGTTTTTGTGCTCTCAAAAAGAAGTTGGGTTGAACATGTCAAAGTAAGCCGTGCAAGTCTATGTTCACACAGACGCGCATGTACCATGGAGCAGCAAATGGCTCATTAAATGAGATTCGTTGCTTTGATCGCTTCGCGACACTTGGATAACTGGAGCAAATAATGGGGTATCCAGATAACCTTTAAATTTAAGATTGGCAATGTGAAAAAGGAAGTGCCTCTTCTTCGGTTTCTTTTGTTTGGAATTATCTGCTCTGTTTTGGAGAAGATTCTGTCAGGAGGAACTGGGATTGCCACAATGCACAGTCTCCAACCAATACCAACAGTTGCATTCAAGACGCTGACATAATGTCCCTGACAGACATTCTACCTTTGCATGGTCAATAAAGTTTAAATGTGTCCAAATATAACTCCTTTTGCTGCCGTACCTCATGTTATCTGTCCTTCTGTTTTTCCCCTCCTTTGTGCATGCAAACAAACGTCAGTCCCTTCATCTCAGCGCAGTCTGAGACTAATTGACGATTATGTGCGGGCTCTTTGAAGTGAACAGCGGCGCTTGATTCTCAATTTTGCTAGTCAATGTTTATTAATGAGACGCAAAGTCCACATTTTTATCTTAACAGCGATCCGAAAGCGCTTATTCCGAGACTCAGACGCCAGAAAGTCCTCAGTGGCGCAGACAGATGAAGCAAATTCCCATAAAGGCGCAATGAGGCTTGCACCTGCATGAAAATCAGGATACGCCAGCATGTCTGCATGCACCATGTTCGAAAATCGGATTACCGGTACTCCTTTGATTGGTTATTGAACCCTGGTCTTCAGAGATCTTCCGCAGTCTTGCATCATCTTAAAAATTTTCAAGGTGCATTTTTCCCCAAAATATACCTCACGTAACATTCATTCCAACGACTGCATAGCAAAGTTTCAGTGATCGGCTTCTCTGAAAATGAAACGGAATGGAACCCTAATTATTGTCCCACTCTCTTCTTTTGTCAGAATGACTGTTGTCATCAAAACAAGAGAGCTCGTGTTGGCCCCAAACCGTAGTGGTAGACATTTCTTTCCGATGTCTACCAAGATATGGAGATTATTTTATTTACACACCTGTTTTAAGTCCCAGCCAGTCACTTTCACAGGCTATTTGCACTTCAAGCCAATGAAGACATCGGGTGAGGCTTTTCGAGATATTACTCCTGTTTGCTGTAGTGTGAGCTGACCATCAAGCTCGACTTGACCATCTGTTACAAGTTATTTCTCCTACAAGGTCAATTAAAGAGGCACTTATCTCCATTTAAGATCCTTCTGAAGGTGCAAGTCGACGTAATTAGCTGTTGTAACATATATTTACTTTACAGTGTTTATTGTCTTTTCTAATACTAAAGAATAATTCCATGTTTTTTCAGATTCTACCTATTGTGATTTTGAGGCCATTAAATTAAACTGAAATACGCCATTTTACTTTGAAAGAACATAACTATGTCATACCTTCAAAGAAATATCATACGATATTTTAGTTTGCAGAAAGCTCAGCTTTGAATAGCAACATCAGCACCAACCCCAGATTGACACCACATAAGAACATTTTCCACGCTGGTCCACCAAAACTACGGACCACAAAAATCGGTGATGAGGGATTATTTTCTTTCCAGTCCATACCACCATACCATCCACATCTATACCATTTATCCTGTAAAGGGTAACAGCAGGAGCGGAGGCCCAACCCAGATGACTCCGGGCCAAAGCCAGACCACACCATGTACTGGATACCACTCAATCACACAGTGACTGTGAATGGGTCATTGAATCGAGAATCGATCCCACAGCAGTCGCATGAAAATGAACAATGACACTACTATTAGCAATTTCGGCACTAAGTCAGTGTAACATTTTTTTTAAGCTGATGTTGTTAAAATGTCGGTTCTTGTCGCGAAAGGAGATGAGCGCAGGAAGGGCAATAAAGGGAGTATTACACACATTGAATGTGCAAAATAGCGATACTGGATAGACCATGCT
The DNA here is from genome assembly GCA_026261675.1 of Hippocampus mohnikei. Taxonomy (NCBI): domain Eukaryota; kingdom Metazoa; phylum Chordata; class Actinopteri; order Syngnathiformes; family Syngnathidae; genus Hippocampus; species Hippocampus mohnikei. The sequence goes on along the minus strand of JAKGUB010000557.1, from coordinate 20,401,418 downwards.
GCTAGGGAATATGTCATTGCTTGGCAGCAGACTCATTTCTCGCCATTTTCAAATGTAAACATGAGCTTTATTGCTGCTTCAGTCATTAAAAGTGTGACTTGATGGACAGAGACGGCAATAAGGGTACCAATGGTTCATGTGAGCCATATAACCAAAACAATGAACTGAAAAGGGTTTATCAACACAAATGTCCCCTTCAACCCTGTCGATCATCTTAAACAAAACAATACATACCACCCTATGGTACCACAATGCCGTTTTCAGAAAATGTAATTATTTTGGTCAGATATGAACTAGACTTTGCCCGAGTCGTGGACAATTTTACCAGCTGCAATTCAACTTTTATAAAAAGCCACAGCGTTTTAGTGTGACCTTGCTTTGACCAAGGTGATTTGTCATCACAGAGAGAAATGTGCAGTGAGCTCGAGACAAAGGACATTGGTGCAGTGGTAATTGGGTTGGTGTTTTTCTTTCAGCTTTTAAAGTCACCAGGAACATCTCTCTTCTTGCCTTCTCTCTCTCTCTCTCTCGTGCTTTCCCTCCTCTGCTTCTATCAACCCCTCTTTCCTCTGCTCCTTCTTTCAATTCCCTGCCCTCCTTCGTGTCTTTGCTCAGTGCAAAAACATATTCATCATACTCCTCTGCTGCCCTCACAGCGCCGCGCCGCAGAATACTAATGACAGTGTGTCTGTGCGTGAGAGGCTGCCAACATTTGCACAACACACAAGCATCTGTGTATTTGATTATGAATGTATGTGTGTGTCGTGCTTTGCTTGAGGCTATAAAAGCTTGATAATACACCATGCACTCATTTGCTATAAGCCTATTAACTGCATGCACAGAAAAATGCCATTGGATGCGTGTCAGCCTCTCTTTTGCGTCTTAGTAGCCTTCTCCTGTCTGCATCGCTATCAGTATGTCTGCTCTGTCTTTGTCTCTCTAGTTCTTCTTTTTACTTTCTATTCTGTTTATTCTTTCCATATCCATCTTGCACTGTCACGGTGGGGGCTTAAAGCAACAGTTGAACAACGTTAGAGATATTCACTTTATTTCTCAGGGCGAGCCAGGAAATAATTTGCATATAATGGCCGGGGGTTATATGTGGAGATGCAAAGTGGGAGGAGATACATCAAGCACCTCTCGTTCCAAAAGTTGAGAAAAAAATACCATTCACTCTTCCCAACAATATTATCTGACACACACCCGGATAAAATGTCTAGCGTGCAACCTGCTGAGTTATACATAGATCCGAACTATTTTTAACTAATGTGGTACAAGAATACACATTAAAACTTGGGGGAAGACTTCTGAAGTGCACTTAAGCTCCACTGTAATCAAGCATATATAGATGACATGATTAAGGAAGCCACTTGCCACTCTTGTATAATTAAAAGATCCACTTTCAACATGATTACAAAAACTCAAGCCACTAAAGAGGCTACAACCTGCAAGCATTTATAATTACAGTCTTAATCATCCCGGAATTATTCAATCAGACAGAGTTATGAAAGAATGAGAGGAATCAGTATATTTTCATTAGCATTTCATGGACTCTTTGACAAGCACTGATGTGAGTGGAGAGGGAGACTGGACCCCCCCACCCCCTGATTGGCATCATGAGTGTACAAAGAATGTGATTAGTGCAGAGTGAGTCCCTATGACACTTCTCACACAATCAGCTCTTTTTTTTTGTTTTGCAGGAGTTTTTTTTTTAATGAATGAATGCACGAAATCCTAAATTCTGAAACCAGAAAAAAAGCTGAAACCAGATGTGTATTTTTGGGAGCAAACCTACACAAGCGCGGGGTGAATATCCACACTCCACACAGGTGGGCTGAGCCTTTTATACATCTTTATAAATACAAACCTGATTTTTATCCTCCCCTCCCTTTTAAAATTTGGGCCAGGGTCAATTGCGGTGTCCGTGCTACGCCAATGTGAGAATTTGTCTGAAATCAAATTTTGTGACATGAATTTGCATGATACCCAATGCTATTTATTCCTTTTACACATGCAAATGTAATAGGTTTCAGAACTAATGTAATTTGATTTGTGAAAATGCACACAGATACACTAGTCTGAACAAAAGTCTTTGGACACACCTCATTATAAATGAAAGAATAAATGAGGGTCAGCACAAGTATTTATTTATTTATTTGTTGTCCAGATCATGTCAAGCATGACTCTGTCCCAGCGACGGCTACGAAGGCTGGTTGGAGGAGTTTAGTGCGGAATAATTTGAGAGCCTCAACCCCATTCAAAATCTTAGACAGAGATTGTGAGCCAGGTCATCTTGTTCAACATCGGTGCCCTCTGGATGAAAGGATAAAAATCCCAGAGAATACTTGACAGTGCGCCGCCATTACTCGTAAATGTTAGCAAATTAAAATGCTGATTGCAAAGGTATGCATGATTCAACTGATGACAGGAGAAAGGAAATTAAAATTCATTGTGGATGAATGCTTTCAGTTAAACTAATTAAACAGATGTTGAGACTGATGAACAAATCAGTCCAAAGAAGAACTGGTTGTAATTGAATGAAAGACAAATGATGGCAGGCCAAGGTGACGGATAGTTCTGATAAATGGAGAGACTGCAGACTGGAGGCGACTCACCTGTTGCTCGGCCTCTTCCTCATCACTGCTGATCTTGAGGTCATCCTCCAGCATTCTGTACAAAGACAAAATAACATATTTAATTGCAGCCTTGACCTCAACATCTGCTTGACTCAGATTAAATACAGCACACTGTTAGCTGCCATTCCCTTTAAAGTGCCGTCCCGGCAAATGGATTAATTGCATCGGCAAAATAGCACTGACTTATGTTAGGGAATGAGGAAGAGAAGGGTGGATGAGGCACGGCGGTGCAGAAAAGCAACCAGATGTGGCGTTTGGGTGAGAGAAGCCAGATTGTTTTTTCACCTGGAAACATTCTGTGTTGACAAGTGCTGACCTGCTGCCAAAAATTCTTTGGTAACAAGAGGCTATGCTGAGAGGAGAGAGCCCACTAATTCAACTTGTAATCAGGAGAAGGTGCCTTTCCCCTCCATTTGCAACAACATAAATATATGTACTATTAAAAACAACATGTACTTGTGCTCGTGTGTTCAATGACCTCCCTGGTAGCAAATTATTCTGTATTTATGTGCCGTGCATTGGAAAGTTTCCATGTTTGATTGCTTTGTATAAACCATCCACGCATGCTACTGTTATTTTAAGATAGCGCTGCTATTGTTATGACAGGAGAATCCCCTAAAGGGATTTTTACTGCCTCGCGAACTGCTCTCTGCACTGCTCTCACCCACTAAAAAAAAATAAATAATAAAAAAACACTCCCCAGTGTTGTGGTGTTTTCAGATGGGACCGTGCGAGTCGTGAATGAGTGAAGCGCAATGAGGAAAGGTTCACAGATAAGGATGCAGCGCAGTACATACGCGATGATAGATATATTTGGATGAATGAAAAATGGAGCCATACTTTATTTCATAAGAAGGCACAGATGGTTAGTGTAAGATAGGGAGGTAAGATGGAGATGATCATGACGGGGAAAGCGGTGGGCAGGGTTCCCAGAAGGATGCAAACATGGGGAAATGAAATTCGATGCAAGCAAGAAGAAGCAAATGCAGAAAGAGCGTTGAATCTGACACTGCAGTTGGCGAGTGGCTGTGAAATACACCTCAAAAGTCAAATCATCTTGGGATTCAAACCAGCATTTCATCATCACACGTGACAATCTGCCGCAAGAGGTGAACTCCACAAGTGTGTTGGACTCTTCCTATGACTTTTTGTAAAATGTATTTTGACAAAGGATCCGGCTGCTCAGTACAACGTATGCGATAAAACTGATTACATGAGCAAATCAAATTCATCAGGCATATACTAATGTAAAGATCGTTGATGGAAGCGAGACTCCTAATGACTGGCATACAAATGACCAGATAAGCGTAATATTAATTTAGTAAAAACAAAATCATAATGCCTGTGTGGCAGATTTACAAACAGTGATCCCTGCCTTTCCAATCCCACCCAGCCATGAATCCTGCTGCATTGTTATGCGAGTGAAGTGGAGTGGGCTGCAGCCTGAGATGTTGCAATATGCCCCTGGCTCACGTTAAATTAATATAGCTGCACTTTCCCGCTCTGATCCACGTAATCTTTTTTTTTTCCCCCCTCTCTCCTACCAGCACTGAATTTCATCCAAGAGTCAAACTTAATTTTACCTTGAGGGAAACATAACTTGGGTCAGAAATGTTCTGTATGTGTGTGTTTTTAGAGCGATAGAAGCATACTTACGACTTTTGTGGTGCTGTTGGTGGTTTCACAGCTGACTTGCTAGCTGATACAGTACATCGCTCTGTAACATAAATATCAGTAGTATAGTCATTCGCTGTTTGCTTGTTCTACTTACTGATGTGTTTGACAAGTAGCCAGACGTAATCTTTTTCTATGCCTATCAATATATATATCCTAGTAAAAGTATTAGGCATAGCAAAAATTGCTTCAGAGATTATGTGATGTTTATCACAACCACAAATTATTTACCATAATTTAAAAAAAATGCTTTGACTTTCAAAGAATAGCCTAAAAATATAAGTGAACGTTTTTTTGTTTTGTTTTTTTTCACCAGTTGATTTCCTTTGTGAATTGACTCCCTACTGTTTCTTTTCTTTATAGCGTAATTTCTTTTTCTTCCTGGTTATTGCTTTTGCCAGCTCCTTTTGCTCCCCCGGGTTACAAGAAAACATTTCCTTTGCTGACTGTGGCATCCACATGAGTGAATTCCCTTCTTTCGTGCCTCAGAGACATGTTTTGTTGGGTCTCAAAGACCCAAATCTGCTGTTTTGTGTGTCAATTCTTCGTTCCAAATGAATCCTTGATTTAGAGAGCGGATGGGCCTGACAGGTGATGGGTAAATCAAATATCTGTTCTCTTCTTTCCATCCTTAACAATTCAAGCTGTATCATTGTGCTTTAAGTGTACTGTCATATTGTCGAGCTGCGCTCCATCATACTGACAGATGTTTTCCCTCGTGTGATAGAATGCAGTTCTGACAACACTGCTACCTACAGAAGATATTGTTAAACGAATACTTCCTTGACAGTGTCAATTAAAACAGAGCAAATACTACTTTGTGACAAAGCATTGAGTCTTAATTTGCATTTTATTTCAGCGCTGATGTGATTATTATGTTAAATAGAGCAACGGTCTTCTCTTAAAGTGTGTGATTGCTTTGCATTTACATTAAAAAGTGAAGCACATATTTTTGGGGGGTTTTTTTCTGTTCCAGCGAAACTAAACATTTCACATCCCTGTAATGGTGACTGCCACAATATGTTGGGAAATGGTAACATAAAATTCTACATAGAATTTCCAGATTAACACCGGTGAATGTTGTGATTCTGCAGCCAGCATGTTGGCTTTGATGCTTACTTACTCTGTGTGTTGTAACTTGAGGTCACATGCTGCGACTCCTAGGGTGATGGAAAAGAGATGAAAGCAGAGGCAAATGTGTTTAAGGAATGAGCCATCAGAGGTAATCATTGTACTTACAGTACTTTTGCTATTTACCCACAAAAAAAGCACTTCTTTTGTTATATTTCCTCTGTGCCTGTGTATTATAAATTATCTTCTATAGCTGTTTACTCAGCCCCACAGCAGACTTCAAGTTGTGGCCTTGCCATGTCAAGCACACACACACAGGAGTAGGAACATACATTATCCGCTAATCTGATTTTGCTCTACTAAACCAAGGAATGTCTTTCATTAGAAAAATCTTCGTGTTCAAACAAAAAAAGAAAAATGATGGAGTCCCCAGAAGGAGCACCCTCCAGGACTCCTTCCAAGGCAGGGCTGCCCATTACGTCGATCCTGATCTACCGGTTTGTGTTAATGCACACTGCACTCTAATCATCCTATCAGTCTCATTTTCCCAAAGAAAGATTTTAAAAATAAAATAAAATAAAGCATATAAATCTTTAACCTACGGTGGCGCGTGACTACGTCAGCGGAAGTTGTTAGCGCTCAGCAGTCTGCAATTGCAGCTTGTGATCAGAGCTGTTGTGCTATATCTTTGATCGTCATTATTCTCATTCAGAGTTTGCTTCGTGTACAATTCACCGAGGGCGCGGGCTAAGAATAGGAATCCAGAGGGCCAAGGGAAGCACTTTAAAACGGTACGTGTGAGCTATGATAGTCAACAGGCTGCAAAAGTGCATCATTTGGTTCCGTGTTTGGCTTCTCATCATGGCGCGCGTGCGCGTGTGTATATGCGCGTGCGTGCGCGGTAAGGGGCGATCCGGGGAGGTTGGTTGAACGAAAAGTAGATCTTAAGTACAAAAAGTTTGGGCACCCCTGTTCCAAGGACTCAAAAAATAATGGATACTATGAACTGCTGTTCAATATATATACAAACATTCAGGACCCGTCACCCCACCAGAAGGTCGGGGGGAGGCTACCCTTTCGTCCACAGGGGTGAACCCCAATGTACAGGCGCTAAGCCGGTGGGCATCAAGTATGGCCACACCTGCTTTGCGTCTTTCATCGTGTGCAACGCCGGAGTAGAAGAGGATTGGTACCAGAGAAGTGACAATTCCACATCCCTAGAGCCAGCTTCTGCAGCTGGGGATCGGACCGCTAAGGTCCCCGCTTTTGGCTGGCGCCCAACTCTCCGTGCACCCGACCCCATTTGGCACCTCCCACAGGTGGTGAGCCCATCATCATTTTGTCCTTTTGGGCTGAGCCTTGCCGGGCCCCATTGGTAGAGCCCCAGCCACCAGATGCTCGGTCTGGTCCTTACTTACGACCTGTTTGCCATGGATGGCCCTGCCACGGGTACAAAGCCCCAGACAACATCGTTATCAGTGGAACACTGAGGAAAGAGGAATCAGTGGAACACTGCAATACCTCCATCGCGATAAGGTGACGGCTCATGGAGGGGTATTCTTCGTCTCTCATTCTTCTTCTTCTTATTTGTCCACACAGTGTTCTTAAAAAAATTACTATGGTTCCGCAACTTCAAAATTAATGATCTTCTAACCAACAATCAATTAATCAGCCTTTGGGGATGTCCAAAAAGCAACTGACCAAGATTCGGAAACTATTATTATTAGAAGTAGCAGTAGTGAGAGAAGTAGCGTTTAGTTCTTGAACATGAGAGGCTATTTATAATGTCTCGGTAAGATGATGAAGATGTATATTCCTTGGGGATACCTCAGGTGGCATACACTCTGGTTTGCATTCCATTTCCCATAATGTCAGTCTTTACTCACGAAGGTGAAAGAGGCAAAACCTTACTAACCTTGCTTGGAATGGGAAACTTGGTTTGATCAGCTTTTCCAGGAGTGTGAATAGCCGTAAGAGGGGGTGGCCAGGAGTGAGTCATCTCCTAAATATAAATAAATTTACACACACACAGGCACAAACACATATTATTAAGGGCACTTAACAATTTCAGATAATCCAATTTACTGTTGTGGTCCAAACAAACAAGAGCTATGACTCGGTATAAATTAAATGAAAACAATTCTGACAACAGTTTGTAATCCTGATGTGATTTGTTGGTACAAGCGCTTGCATGCAGAAGAACATGGTGGTAGCGTTCAGTTATGGTTTTGTAGACTCATACACATCCGAGTGGACTGTATTATAACTGGCAATGTAAAGTGAGAAGTGGATTGGGAGTTGGCAGCACACTCAGGGATCTGAGCATGAACTAACTGCAAAGGGTTCCGTGTCCAAAATAAAAGCTGACACCAGCTGTTTGCATTAAGAGCTAAATGCTGGCATTGCTGCAGCGTTCTGATTTAATTACTAATCACACAGTCTCACTCAGTTCAATTCCATGCTCAATATGTGGGAGTTTCAATTAGTTAACAGAATAATCATCTGATGTATGCAAGCATTTGTGTGTTTCTCTGTGCGTGTGTTCGTTTTGCAATGCTATTCAATCTCCAAGGAACAACAGTGCAGAGGAAGTTGAGACTTACAATATGTTGAAAAAGCTCCTCAGAGAGCAAAGTAAAAGTGGCACCCTCAAATTTTTTTTTCCAGCACAAGTCTAGTCTAGCGTGTTTGGGGCCGTGTTGCGCCCGTTTGGGCCTTTCGGCGTACGGAGTTGTATCGCCCCAGACAATTTGGTCACACAAAGTAGTCCATGGCAGCCTGGCGGTCCGGGTATGGCGGTTTTCTCCCACATTCCAAAAACATGCATGGCAGGCTGATTGAACACTCTACATTGTCCCTAGGTGTGAGTGTGAGCGTTCATCTCTGTGTGCCCTGCGATTGGCTCGCAACTTGCCTACTACCCGAAGCCAGTTGGGATAGGCTCCAGCACCCCCACTCTCTCTCTCTCTCTCTGTCCATCCATCCATTCCCCATCCACTTCTAGCTCTTCCTGGCAGATCCCGGGGCGTTCACAGGCCAGCTGGGTGACAGTCTCTCCAGCGTGTCCTGGGTCGACCCCAAGGTCTCCTGCCAGTGGGACATGCCCGGAACACCTCACCAGGGACGCACCGAGGAGGCATCCTAATCAGATGCCCGAGCCACCTCATCTGGCTGCTCTTGATATGGAGAAGCGGCTCTACGACCGAGCTTCTCACCTTATCTCTAAGGGAGAGCCCGGACACCCTGCGGAGAAAACTCATTTCGGCCGCTTGTATCCGGGATTTCGTTCTTTCGGTCACGACCGATAGCTCGTGACCATAGATGAGGGTTGGGACGTAGATCGACCGGTAAATTGAGAGCTTTGCCCTTTGGCGCAGCTCCTTCTTTACCACGACAGACCGATACAAGGTCTGCATCATGGCAGATGCTGCACTGTGCTGCGAAACGCTCCAGTGAGAGTTGGAGAGCCCTGCTTGAAGGAGCCAACAGTACCACATCATCTGCAAAAATCGGAGATGTAATACTGAGGCCACCAGAACGGACCTCCTCAACGCTTCGGCTGCGCCTAGAAATTCTGTCCATAAAGGTTATGAACAGAATCTGCAACAAAGGGCAGCCTTGGCGGAGTCCAACCTTCACTGGAAACGATTCAGACTTATTGCCGGCAATGCGAACCATCTCTGACATCGGTGGTATAGGGACCGTACAGCTCGTATCAGGGAATTCAGTACCCCATACCCTGAAGCACCCCCCACAGAACTCCTCGAGGCACACGGTCAAACGCCTTATATATAGACAGTCCTTGCAGTCTATTACTCAGCGATATGGTTCCTCAAGCAACACGTAACGTTTGTACTGTATTCAAATGCAGTGACAGTACCTTGTATTTTAATGTAAACACATAAACGCACATCTGCCACACCCAGGTCAGCATGAGAACGGTCTATAAAGGATCACTGACGTCAGAGCTTTATCATCAAGCGTCTCCTCACTATGGTGGATGACTCATCAGATGAGTCATGCTTATATCGGGGTAAGTATGTGTGTGAGCTGTAATGTTTCATCTATTTAATTAGTGTACACCATGTGAGTGTAGTGCACACGTGTATATCTGTGATTCTTATTCCTTCCATCTGATGTAGATTGTGTTGCCAGGCGACTCTCTGACATGTGCACATTATAAGAATTACTTTGTTTTGACAGACAGCACTCCTGATTGTTTATGCATGTATGTGTCTTTTAATTATGAGTATTTGCTCCGATAAATGTTAATGTGAGTGATTACCTTGGTGAATCACAAATCCTCCCGCTCTCTTTCTCTCTCCCTCATGCACACACCGACCTGGATATCAAACTGATTTTGTCTTATTGTCATCTTGATTCATGAACAATTCGGCTGCATTAATTCCACAATCTAAAAGCCTTCAGAGTTTTTGCTAGATATTCTGTCAGGATCTCTTGCTGCTCGCACCCCTCTTGTCTGTTATTCCATTTAGTCAAAGGTAAAATCAGCAAAGGAAGGCTGAGTTTACTGGAAGGTTCAGATTCTGAAAAAAAGGAGGCAGCTGACCAGCATGAGGCACGCATCTTCTCAGTGGTGTGGCTCAGCTGGTAAAGCAGGTTTTCCAATCGTTTTGACTACCACAATTCGACTTGTCAATGAGCGCTTACAGTTTACAAATCCCACCACAAACTAGAAAACTGCGGTAGAGAGAGGATTAAATAAATTGTAGTTCTTCCCATTTTAGACATGTTGAAAAGGACATACTGTCGGTTTAGGTGGAGTTTGAATAAGTGTGGGTATGTACCTATGGCTTTTAAGATTCCTGGAAAGAAAGAAAGAAAGAAAGAAAGAAAGAAAGAAAGAAAGAAAGAAAGAAAGAAAGAAAGAAAGAAAGAAAGAAAGAAAGAAAGAAAGAAAGAAAGAAAGAAAGAAAGAAAGAAAGAAAGAAAGAAAGGAACCAGTCAAAGATATGCCCTATATGACTTTGGGTGCAAGCAAAGTCATATAGGCAGGCTGCAACTCACCGCAACCCTAATTAGCACAAGCACTTCGAAAATGAATTGATGGCTGAAGTTAACACCAAAGTCAACCATGTCTGTGTACCATCTGACCTATTGCTGTTTTGTGAAAGTAAAGTGAAACCATGTGCAGGCATCTGCTCCAACGCGCCACTCTTCATATTCGGAACTTGCTGATCTTTCCACTAGACACAGATCAAAACTCCAGATTGAATTTATTGAATTCAATCTGGAGTTTTCGGCGCACCAATTTTATTGACAGAAGGCTTCTAATGCAGCTCACAGCTCGCGATCTGTCACACAGGCCGTTGACCAGCTTATTGATTTGTGAGGGGGAGAGGTGAACGACGGAGGGCAGAGAGCAATGAACAGGCACACAAAGAGAGCATCGAGAGACGGAGGATGGAGACAATCCCAGTGATGGGTGACAGAGGAAAGTGAGCGATAAGTTGATATCACATTATATGATATGCTCTCTTGACGGCTTGCAACTGTCGAGCTTTCTGAAGAGATGACTCTACTCTCACCTCACTTTGGGAAAAGGCAACCCAAAAAAAGGCATAAATAAAGAAGGATGTTGAGTGTTTGCGCAGTTATCCAATGGAATTTTTAGGAGGAAACAAAGGTCTTGAATATTTTCTATGACATAATTGGACAGTTGTGAAAAAAATCTCATTTACCCTTTAACAGAAGCCAACCTCCCATTACATTTATTTCTTATATTTATCCTTCTCTGCACCAAGTCGTTCCTGGCTACAATCTGTGTAGCTCAAGAGAGAAAGATTTTGCAGGCAAACTCAAAACAGCTGATGATCACTGCAATTACGGTGTGTGTATATGGTTGCGCTTGTGCGCGTGCGTGTGCGTGTGCGCGCATGTGTTTTTGCATGTGTGCGTGGTGTACAACATACCCGCAAAATCTCTTCCACACAGCTGGAGTCATTTGGAAGGCTGACCTGCAGAAAACAAATGGAAGACAAAGAAAGTGTCACTATGAATAGAAAGCATCGGTGACAAGCATAACATGGCTTGAATTACGTGCAACAAAGGGAAAATCTGCTGAGGATTGCAACTTCAAATATGCACTCATCCATATTTTCTATACCACTTCACCCAATACTAGGTCTAGGAAGGGGCCACTACACGATTAGGCTCAATTTGGCGGGGCTCAAATGTTTATGGTATTTAGGATTAACTCACTCATTCATAATCACTTCAAATGGATGATTTCAATTCCCTCAAATCTTCACTGTTTTCATGCTGTCATTTTCATAAATGCTTCTGGCAGTGTTGCAGTTCAGTGGCGGCACGGCTTCAGTTACCACACAAATTAAACTCAAATGTTACTTATTTTTCCACGACCCCTGTGAGGATAAGCGGATTAGAAAATGGATGAATAGATGTTGTTTTTAATGTACGTGATGAAATAAAAAAAAAAACATCGCATTAAGAGCCAAACTTGCAACCAGATCCAAATAAAACTAGGGCCTGTGTTTTGTGGTAAAAAACTAAACATTTACATCTCAGACAGAACTATGGCTCGATAGTATAAAACCCAAGTTTTTCATCTTTCCACCTGGCTTCCTGCAGATATTTTGATGAGATCTCATTTGGCCCTATGTTCTAAGCAAAGAGAAAGAAGTCCGAACAATTTGGGAGGTTTATATTTTTTACATTTTTTTTGCATTCTTGTCATACCACCACGATATGAATATCAGGCACGGTCCGCAAAGTGACTAGCAGAACTATCTATGTGTGAAGGTGGAGCAACTAACCAAATGCCAGAGTTTTAGTTACGGTCAAAACAAACCGAGAAAACAATGCAACGTCTCCGATAAAAATGAAAGCATACGCCAAACAAATGGTTTTCTCTGGAGCAGCTGCTCTTTGCTGTGCCAGTTCAGCCAAAGTGCATGTTGTACTTCTTCCATTATTCGAAACAAATCATTATTGTCTCTGCTGGATACGCACACTGCATTGTTAGCTAAATGTACCCCACACAAGTATAAATGCCACTGCCAAATGAGTGTTTCCAAAAAGCATTTGAAAACAAAATAAAACTGTGTGATGGACTAGTTCCTGGCTTGGTTCTCCCTGACAGGCTCAATAAAAAAGGAGTGAGGGATAAAGGAGCAGCTGGAGGAGAGGAGAGCAAATCCCTCCATAACCATAACCTCTGTCGCACAACATCGCTAACTGCACCAACACGAGTTTCAGGAAACATTTAGTGGCCGCAATAATGACGATGACATCACCCTCATCCTGAATTACCGCAAGTGAAACTAAAAGGGACACTGGCATATGCTATGTAACAAAAAAAGGACTTACCAATTAAAAGTGAAAAACGACATTGCCAATCTTTTTTTTTTAATAATAATGTACAACCATTCAGAGCAAGGGGGTGAGCAAGCTAAACAGAAGCGATATAGAGATCTAGCAAGGACTATGTCACTCTTCTCTGTAGATCTGAAAATAAATGAGAGTAAATGAAGATCGTATTATGGGTTAATGAACCATTTACAAGTCATTCATAACAGCAGCAATATACTAACATATATGCACAATTCGGAGTTGAAAGTAGATTATCAATGTGAAATTGGCTCAATCAAGAAGGATCATGGAATCACTGTGTGTACTTGCACATTTACTGTGACACGTTTCTATTAATAATATTCTCCGTTTGGCTTATGGCTTCCCCATCAATTCCATAGTATAAAAATAAATTTAAAAAAATGTTCTCACGACAGATGCAATAGTGGTCATCGTGGGTGTTAGTGACGATGAGCTATTGCCTTTTGGTATGGCGTCAGGATTCAGTTCACATGAGTTGGCTTTGAGTCACCGGTTTTGGGACTTGGGACTTGCTGAGCTAAAACTCATGAAAGACTCAATTTCACTTGGACTTGGCACCAATGAGACTCAAAACACATGAATATACAAGTCTCGCCTGTTTACAATTAAAAATATGCATTCCCAACATGTTTTGTTTTTTAAAATAAGTATCTTTGAGTCATGCATATGTAAACCCGGCAACCCACCAGCATGCTGCAAAGTATGAAGTAAGTAGCACTGTGTGAGCGAAGAAGATGATTACATTTGATGAGTTCAAGCGCAAAAGCCAACCAGTGCAATTTAAACAAAAATAAAGCCACACCTACTACCCCTCTGACTATCTTGGCTATCAATGATGCATTTCCAAAACCTGCAAAAGCAAATACCTGAAAGCAGGTCTAAGTTTGGTGTCAGTGGCGTAACGCAATTTTGGTGGATTTGATCAAGGTGCAGGCAGACATATACCACCACAAATGAAAATGATTATGTTTTCCATATCTGTCACAGGACTATGTTGGTACGGCTACAAGCGGTTGGTCTTTATTTTCACTTGGCTCACATGCACCTTCAGACAGGATGGCATACTGAATGTAATGTAAAAAAAAAAAAAAAAAAAAAAAAAAGCCCACATCATTCACACAACAGCCTCCAGGCTGTGCGAATAGCAACCAGCTGCAATACATTTGAAGGGGGTTATGTCACACTAGCAAGGTGTGTGGTTATGAGTGTGTTTGTAACGTTGAGCCATGAGCAATGGTTGCAGTAGAATGCAGAAAAAAAAGTTGAAGTCTCTGCTGGAGGAGAAGTGGCGAAACTAAGAAAGACAAGAACAAAAATAAAAAGAGAAGGAATTGTATTGGGTGGAAAATATTACTAAGGCAATTACTGAGACAGAAATCCTTTTCTGTCTGAAATAGCTGCTCAGATGATACACACACACACACACACACACGCACACACGCACGCACACAGACTCAGTTATATGAAAGAGAAAATAAATAATTATAATACAGGAATAAAGAAAATGTTGGGAAAATAAACACAAGACTCAAATCATGAACTTATAAATATAGACTTGTTAAGCGTGTCAACTTACAAAAACTATGACACAGTCAAGTTTGGTTTCCCATTTATTTTTACCTGAGAAAGAACTACACAAACCAACTTTTTGCAATAACCAGAAATTTTGTCATAATTCTTAAATGACAGCACCCAATTACAGTAGCACGGTGCGCTAGTGATTAGCACGTCTGTCTCATTGTTGTGAGGTTTGGGGTTTTACTCTTGGCTCAGACGTTCATGTGAGGAGTTTGCAGGCTCTCTCCTGGGTTTTTCTCCAGATATTGGCACATTCCAAAAAGACACATCTTTGGTTGACGGAAATTAGTCCGGGGGTGGAAATGTGAGTATAAAAGCTTGTTTGTGTATATGTGCCCTACAATTGGCTATAGAGATCAGTCCAGTGTGTTTCCCTGACTCCTTCCCAAATTCAGCTGGGATGGACTCCAGTTTATCTGCAACTCTCGTGAGGATAAGCATTTGTGAAAATGGCTGGAGGGGGCACACCTTGGACTGGTCACCAGTAAAGTGAAAGCTACGAAGACAAACAACTATGGATCAAACAATCTGATTATGTATACAGCACTTTTCAAAAATTAAACTGCAGCACAAAGTACTTTAACAAGAAAAGCAAGGAAGCCCAATGCCATGACACACAGAAACGGATGCTCACATCCATACACAGAAATTCCTCACACAAATCTCACACATATGAGAATATGCAAAAACACTGAACAAAGGTAACTGCAGCGCTTCTGTACGTGTCAGCAATTTGCTGTGAGGAAACCCAAGAGTCTGGATAAAAATAAATAAAAATATACATTGTGGTAAAACTGTATATATGAGTCCAAACTATTTACACCTACACTCGCACTCTGACATCGATAACCTAAAACAGGGGTGCCCATTACGTCGATCGCGATCGACCGGTAGATCGCGGACTGGTCCTAAGTCGATCGCGAGGGGTGTAGAGGAGAAAAAATAAAATAAACAACCATTTGTACAGTATAGCCCTGTTCACACGGGCAGATTTATTTCGGCGCTGCACCGGAGTATTTTGTTGCGATATATTTTTACACCGGAACAAATTTTGTGGAGCGTTCACACGTACAAAGCCGCTGAGCGTCACAGCTCCGGCACAGCTCCACTTGCGTTCATACGGGCAGTTTCTGCTGCGGAGCAAAACGACAGAAAACAAATGAGCTGTCGTGTTGGTTCTTTTTAAAACGTATACGCAACTCAAGCAACTACTGTACAGGTACATCCTTCTCCTTCTGTGTCTCCGTGCCTTCTGCTAGAGAGTGACCGCCCCCGAAAACGTAAATCGACGATGAGTTCAATGACACTCAGAAAAGCAATCATTTAATGCGCCAAACACAAAAACCAAGAGATGAAATCACAAAATAAATTCTATGGAGGGCGGGGGTTGTGAACACACAACAAAGGAACAAACTACACAAACAACTCCGAGACAGTCCAGTCTCCTACAAAGGAAAGATGACGTTTGGGGACTAACCCCTCCCCCGTTCTAGTTGAGATGGTATAACCCAAGAGGTGCTTTGCTACTTTTAGCAGCCATGTCTTGTGTCGTTATTAAACTAACACCTGACGGAAGTCCGACAGAGCACGAAGGCAACGCATTCTCGCCGTACGTAATCAACTCTTCTCATGCGCGGCGAGGCTCCCCCACCCTCGCAGGCGAGCATTTGCTCTGGAGCAAATTTAGCAGTTGCGTTCATACGCGCACATTTGCCGGTACTGCTTCGCAAACGAGCATTTGTTCGGACCAAATTTTTAAACCACCTCCCTGAGGTGGTTTAAATTTGGTCCGGAACAAGCTGTTTTCGGGCACTAGTCTGGAACAAAGTTGCGCGTATGAGCGCTCAGGAGCAGTTGCGCAGTAAGTCCGAATAAATCTGCCCGTGTGAACGGCCCTTATGTCTTTATGCATGTTATTAATATATATTTTTTGTGTTAATGTACACTTCACCCTAATCATCCTATCAGTCTCATTTTCCCAAAAAGTGTTTTTTAAAAAATTAATTAAATAAAGCAGGTAAATCTTGAACCTACAGTGGCGTGTGACCTGCGTCACCGGAAGTTGTTAGCGCTCAGCAGTCTGCGATTGCACCTTGTGATCCGAGCTGCGCTATATCTTTTATCGTTATAATTATTCTCATTTAGAGTTTGTTTCGTATACAATTCACCGAGGGCACAGGCAAAGAATAGGAATCTACAGGGTCATCATGGTGTACGTGTGTATGCACGTGTGCGGTACTGGGTCCATCGCGGGAGGTTGGTTGATCCAAAAGTTGATCTTTGGTCCAAAAAGTTTGGGCACCCCTGACCTGAAAACACCCTAACCACATGCTGCGCAGTGAAAAATTATTTTACAAATTCAAAATGTTCTGCGACCATGTGACCATGCAATTAATCCATTTCAGCCACAGAATTAAGTCATGCTTACCTTGTATTATTCAGAGATTACAAGTAAATAGTATAACACAGACAGTAGTGAAAACACACTATTATTCACAAACTAGACACCATATACCACGCTGCCATTCGATTCGCCACTGCTGTTAATTTAAACACGACCACCGTGAACTGGATTTGCTATTAATTGGCTCTCTTCACTCGAGCAGAAAATTTCACTGGCCCATGTTTATCTATAAATCACTCATTGGCAAGATCCCACCCAATTGTCACTCTCTGCTCACCATTCATACCAACACCCGCATTCTATTTTTCATTTTTATTTTTTTAACGTATTCGTTTTCAAACACCACACTCCTTTTGGTCAATCGTGGTTTCAGTTTTGTGCCCCAAACACTCTGAAACTAATACAGTACGATACATTTTAGTTACCTACATGCTTTGGGAACTTGTCATTTTAGGCTAGCGATATCCATAGCAACTTGACGGTAGATTGTATGTACCATGGCCCATGGCCCATGGTATGGTATAATGTTGACAAAAGCACTTACAAAACCTAATCCATGCCTTTGTTACATCTGGACTGATTTACTATCATGCACTGTACTTTGGAGTTAGCCAGTCCTCCCTCAAGCATCTCCAGTTGGTCCAAAATGCTGCTGCTGGCCTCATGGAGCTCATAGGAGGGAGCATGTAAATCCAATTCTAGCCTTGCTTCACTGGCTACCTGTATGCTTTAGATTTCATTTTAGGATTCTTTTATTTGTCTTTTGTCTTTGAAGACAGTGATGAATTGAATCAAATCTCCTTTCTAATGCATCCAAACCTTTTCCCCTTCTGTGTCCTCAGAGAACTGTTCATTCACTTGCTCCAGTTCAAGACAGTCATTAATCGGGAAGAGGCTCATATTACTTCAGAAATTATTACGTGAAGTAATTGAACTCTTGTCAAAACTTCGAGAGGTCACAGTGTGGGCACAGAGACAAACTGCTGCCATACTATCATGGGAAAAGGAGTGGCGTCAAAGTGAAACTGTCAGTCATCCAGTTGCTGCTATTTAAGTTTTTCAAGAGTTTGGAAAATCTTCTGGGATTTTTTTCTCCTTCTCATACTATTTGTTTATTCCGTTTCATGTGTTCCTGTTTTCATCCATATTTCAGCTGTTTACAGAGCTGCACTGACCTCCATCACTGGGATTACCAGCATGTGTGCTGGATCACAAGCTCTCCTCACAGTGAGCATGTGTACTCGTGTCTTTGTGGGCACGCATGTGTGCATTAACGTATGTGCGAGCAAGCAAGTGAGCATATTTGTGTTATCTGGGGATGTCTGGGTCAACTGGTGCACCTAATAACCTACAAATTACCCTGGGTTTTCTCTTGCAGGCTCTTTGCACATCCTTATTATCAGATTCTCAAAATTACTCATTTTTACAAGTCTGGTAGGAATGTTTTTTCTTATTATTGCGCCCACTATTTAGGACATTGTACTACCAAACTTCAAAAGTTTCACAAAAATCAGGAGACTTGGTGAGTTACTTTCTACAATCCCAAAATGTCTACTGTTCCCAGAATTCCCCATTTTCTACTCGATAATTCTTATTCAAGTGAATGAGGTGGTCAACGAAAAAAAAATCCTTATCTTTCGCACTTCAAATTCAAATTCAAACTGTTCAGCTCATTCAAAAGATCTCGGTCACATTTTTTCCGTATTTCAGTACGCCCCAAAAATCTTCAGTTTAAAAGATATTTTACATACTGTTTTTCCCTTCTCGCTCCACATTTCTTGTTTTATACAAATCATTCCAAGTTGGGAATGAGTTATTATATTGTCTCATAATTCCCTAATTTCCATGATAAAGTTGCCAAATAAAGATACATTTTACAAACCTCTCTACCACCATAAGGTGACGGCTTACAGAGAGGCATGCACATGTAAGTTTAAAAAAAAAATGTAATGGTTAGCATGTCGACCTCACAGTGCGGAGGTACCGGGTTCGATTACAGCTCTGGCCTTCCTGTGTGGAGTTTGCATGTTCTCCCTGTGCCTGTGTGGGTTTTCTCCGGGTACTCCGGTTTCCTCCCACATTCCAAATTGTTGGTTGTTCGTCTCTGTGTGCCGTGCGATTGGCTGGCAACCGGGTCAAGGTGTCCCCCGCCTACTGCCCGAAGACACTTGGGATAGGCTCCAGCACGCCCCGCGACTCTTGTGAGGATAAAGCGGATCAGCTGACCGTCTCCTACCACTTCCATGTAGAATTTTTAGTGAACGTTGTGTATCCATTCAGCACATGCATTCATCACTCAAAATATGGCCATGCTATGAATCATTTGTGGCTAAATGTTACATATCCACAACCACACAGACACTGACACCCACTAAATGCATTGACACTTTCATGCACTACTGTGCACCAAATTTCTCCCCTCCTTTCTCTTCTCATTTCATTTGTTTCTCTCTTGCTTACTTCCTGCCCCCCCCACCGCCCAACACATTTATTTAGCTGTCTCTCTCCCTCCAGTGTCTCTTGTCCTTCATCTTGCTTTTCCCTTTCCAAGCTGCAGAGAGGCAGATAAGCAGTTGATGTACCATCCAATTATATGTCGACATTGAAACATTGCTTCAAATAAGTCTGTCATTTTAGCCCTGTGCTCATTGGACTTGATCTCCTATATGCATGCACTAGAGTGTGAGCAAGGTATTGTGTGTATGTGTGTGCGTTAGTGTGTCAGTGTACGCTGAAAAAGGGGTTCATTTTAAGTTCAGACTGAGTTCCATGTGTGGCTATTTTAGTCCTTGCTTTAGTACAATACAGCGCTTGTTCTATGATCCAACTCTCGAGCTGTATTCTATTTTTTTTTCAAATACACCTTTGCCTGAGTTGACATTTAAGATAAATCAATTCAAACTTTGCCAACAGTTGGTCTTGCTTTTTTATTTTTTTTTTGCTTCTTCACATCTTTGAATGTTCAACAGTCTAAAATCCCAATTTTCAGGCATGCAAAATCATAATCAATGCCAGTATTCTTCCCAACTACTACTATTGAGGTGCCCATTAGCAAGGCACTAAAGCAATGCCCTGAGCTGGAGAAATGCAGCACAGTTTACACACTCTGACATCTCTCCTTGCATGTGTGTGATCTGCTTCTCTGTGTTGTGTGTGACACAAATACCTAGCTGATTAGAAATTTCATTCAAGATGAGCTTGTAAAATGCCCATATGTTAATTATCTTGTCAAAAGTCATAAATATGTTCAATGAGGAAAATCATAAAATTGCAATGATGGAAAACATTTTTTAAAGGATACAAGCAAGTACAGTAAATCTTTTGTGAACAAACAAATCCAGAAAATGTGTTCCTAAACAAGAATTGTGAAATTTTGCAAGGTAACAGAAGGGATCATTTCCATAAAGCTGACCACACTGAGTTTCTCCACTTCTGCAAGCTACGGCTGGACTTCAGATTCTAAAACACCATGTCGAAGCCAAAAGGTAAGCAGAGCTGCATTGAGTTTTCTGGGATGTACAAATGAGCTTTAGGCTTACTTATTGTTGCCATTATAACTGCAACATATGAAAAATAGTGTACATGGAGCTGCATACGAAATGACTAGTGTAATTTGACAGCTCATTGTGAAACGAGCTGCATCCACAAGTGAAAATGCAATCAATGATGTCTTTGTGGGAACTACTGTTCGCTTCACAGTTTGCACTTGCTTCGACACATGACACTTGGTCCTCTGTAGTGCTGGCCCTAGTCATTCTGACAACAAAATCCATAATGGGCCTTGCCCCCTACAATAGTGAGTGTGGGGTAAATGGGTGGCTCATTTGCATTAGGCAGTCCTGTCCATTAAAACGGGCTCATGTCAGCCAGGGTCTAAAAAGTGGGTAAAAAGTGTCCTTTCATTCTTAATAGCTGATGTATTTTGACAAAAGCATATCACAGATATGTTATTAAGATACATGGTGATGTTTTCAAATTGTTGAAATAAAAAAGCATCAAATATTTGGTTTCATAAATGCTTTATCAGAACCCCAACATTATTTGGCTGTTAAATGCGTATGAGTGAAGAAGCGAGGAGGACACAGTTAAGAGAAGCCATTGCCATTGGACCATATAATTGCACCAAGATTGGACTGAGGTTGAATAGATTGATTAGCCCAGAACAAGTTAGCTGCACCATATACTTCAGTCTGTTTACAAAGTAAATGTGACCGCAACAAATATAGTACTTTAATAGATGGCGCGGAAATTATTTTGGTTTGCTTGCCACACACCTTCCACTCAGTGCAATACTTATGTATAAAGTAGGGCACGAGCGATTAATCGGCTGGACAATTAGGACTCTTCAGACATTGCCCAAATGAATCGGTTAAAATGGACGATGTTTGCCAATTGTATTTAATTTAATGTTACCAATTACGGCAGATGTATGCAAGTAACACAGGATGTGAAACTGCTTTCATTATTTATGACACGTAAATCTATATGATCACCTTGCATCCTTAAACATGTATGAAGAATTTAACTGCTAAGGTCACTTTTTTGACCTGCCATACGGCAAAGTTGAACTTTTATGACCATTGCTTGGGTGAGCAACACAAATTTAGCAAGGAATTGATCTGGCTGTCACTATTTTACACACAAAAGTCAAAAATTAAAATAAAAACAAGGCGCAACATAAGTGTGTTCAATATTATAACTACAACAATGAAATAAAATTAGGAGTTGTTGCATTTCCAGGCATTTGATTTTATTTGTTTCTATGGCAATAGTTTGGACACACCTTCCAAGAGAGCAGCATGAGCAGGAAATTTTTCTGGAGTTTCACAAAGGTGTCTCTGTTTTCCTTTCGTTGGCATAAAAAATAAATAAAAGCGGTTAAAGGACCCACGCAGAAAGCTTCCCAATGGCATTGAAGTTGGGAGCAGTGAATAGGCAATGATTGACAGAATTGTGTTTGTGTGTGCACAGCAACATTCAAGCTGAGTATATATGATTTGTTCTGTTGGCAGGAAAATACAGCGTATTTGATTTGGACTCTTGGCAGAATATGTGTGTGTGTGTGTGTGTGTGTGTGTGTGTGTGTGTGTGGTCTCTCTGTGTGTGGTTCTCCGCATGATGCCTTTTTACCAACTAAATAAGTGGCTCTTGAAAGGGAGACAGCGGGTGGGTGATGGAGGGTCATCAACAGTACAACAGCAGTTTGTATTTGTTTATTCACTCACATTTATCAACTTTGACTTCAAATAGTTCTCAACATAACACGGAGTGCATTTTCCACCAATTAATAGAAAGTGATTTATTCACCTGGACGACATCTTTAAGTGTGTGTATGTGCGTGCACACACGTGTGTTTGCATGTGTAAAATAATACTGGGTTGTGAAGATAATGGGTCAATGAGGTAATGATCAGTAGTTATGACGATGAAAAATATTTACATTTCGAATAAAAGTTTCTCTTATGGCTGATTTTGGATTTGGGTGTGACTTCATGTCCATGTGGGATAATGGTTAATTTGGGCAACAACAGAATAAGACACACTCTGTGTAGGATTCCATATTTGATGTGTTTCAAACCACATATAAGAACACAATCATAGATGGAAGTTATAAATTACAGGCTAGCATCTTCTTACTTGAACAATTATTTTCATGAAAAGTTGCTTTATGTAAAAGGTCTCAGAGCAAGTTGAAAAATACAATAAAAAGCATTTATGATTCACAACCTCAATTTTCCGACAGTTTCTTGTCAGGGTTCGTTCAACGCCGCAAATGCTCGCCAAACAGTCGCCAAATGTTTATCAGACGTTCGTTCGCCTTTAGTGTTCTAGACGTTCAAAATGTCCTTGCGGCAAGAAAAAAAAACGTATTAAAACTGTTTTCGAATGTTTGGTGAACACTTGCGACTTCAACTCAAGGGTGGAGTCACAGTTTGCATGCATTGTCACTCTTGATTTGCACTGCCAAGTGGCACAATTTGGATCTGTGCCACGGAAGCATAAAGATAAAAATGAAACGATAGCATGTGTTATTCAGTCCCATTTCAAATGTGGATAAAAATCGGATACCTATCGAGTAGCTGCCATATGAGTGTGGCATGAACAGTCAAATTGGATATAACCCGTCAATGCAAGCCTGAGGTCATCATTCACCAGTTGTATAATTTGTCATCTCACATTTTTAACATTCACCAATAGATATTGTCCTCCTTGATATCTTGCCATAGAAACGCAATTAAAAGGGGTGGAACAAGGACTGAACAAGCAGAGATGTGTGAGAAGTGTCGGACGTGCCAACAAAGCACTCAGGCTCAGAGCTATAAGGACAACGTGACTTCATATGCGCGCTGTGGGAGCGTTTAAATTGATACCCAAAGCACTCATGTTGTACTTTATACACAGACATTATCACAGGACCACAAATGGGAAGGAGCTCGTCACACCATCTCACATTTGTTCTCCGAATCAGCTGAACTGCTGCAGCGCTTTGTTTGCTCTCTCTGGCGTCATCTGCACGTCGTCAACTGTCCAATGTGATTTGTAAACGGTCCGCGTACACAAATTGTCTCAAATATTGTGGCGCACTGTTACTTGAATATCATATTAGCTGAGATAAAGTGTTTTTATGGAAAGTAACATTGGAAAAGACTGCACATATGGTGGAAAATGCACCAATAAAAAATAGGATTGCATCAAACTATTTTACCCATCATCTCTAACCGGGTTATGCAATTTATTCATTCATCTTCATTCTCGCCATTTTTTTTCTATGACCTTTCCTCTCACTTCCCCTACACATGAATTCTAAGGTCTAAATCAGGGGGATTTGAGGGTGTTAGGAGCTAAAACGTAAACCACTAGTTGGTACTCGGTAAGCTCATAAAAAGGGAAAATAATCCAACACTTTTTCTCAAGAACAACTCTCTTCCTCCTTAATCGCCCCATGAGCTGCCTCAGCTTCTCTCTGTGAATGTCAGCATGCTCTCCCCCGGCATTCAAAAACTCCAGAGTACAATTCGATTTTTTCAGAATGGGGGGATGCTTATTTTAGGATTTTTTTAAAAATGTGATAACAGATATGGTATTGGAATTGAACTCGATGATGAAATCACACGCATCCATCATCGTATTACATGTGACTGTGGACTCTATCCACTGCGGGTATCTACTTAAAAACAATAACATATATTGATATGCATGCTTCCAACTAGGGCTGGACAATATGAGTAATATATCTCATGATAGAAAGGTGATCAATATTCATAGAAAAAAAAATCGGGAAGAAAACCCCAACCTCGATATTCTGCCTGCTGTAGACAGAGGCTACAGTATGACGCGCATGCGACAATTACAAGCATGTACTGTAAGATGAAATGTTGATCACAAAGCACATTTTTTTTTTGCATCTGCCGAGCCTGCAGCTTAACCAACGAAGAAGGGCACGCTTGTGCGTGAGGTGTACAAAAGTGTGAATTAGCCTTGTACAAATACATGACCAGTGCAACTCTCGTAATAAGATAATATTGGATACATGGAGTAGAAGTCAACATTCAAAATTGTCTGCTGGTGTGAACGGTTGGCGATACGTGCCACTAGATGACTGTGATGAACCCCACCAGTCAGTTAGAATATGCTACAACAAGCCAAACAAGTCTGAAGAAAATTATTACAGTTGTATTATTAAACATGTCGGAAAAGAAGTGAGTCGCAAAGGCTTTTAAGCAATATTCTCAACCATTCTTGCTGTATCTTCATGGCAGTCGATTGCTTTTAATCAATGGATGAATGAGGTGACACTTTCAAGCCTTTTGAGTACCTTTTAGTAGGTAGAGAAACAGCACCATAACTGTGAAGTACAGTTCGAAACGCAGGCAAAAACACAACCACCTGCTGTAAACTTTTAGCTTTGTGACCAAGAAATTAAAATAACAGATAAAGTCACATTTGTTTGGGACAGAAAATATATATTTGGGTTTTTTTTTAAACATAAGACTAGATACCGGGATGTGTCTCCCTCTTTCAAAACAGTGCCATCGACGAAGGGATTCTTCAGCCAGTCACTCGCATGATTTGTCTGGGACAGGTTTTAAGCCAGCTGCCTGTCTTGACGCAGCCCGCCCATTGTTGGACTAAGCACGGGAAAGGCCCAGTGCCAGGGTGTTGGGAGTACGGGCCAGGAATCGAACCTCCACCATGCACCACGGCACTACCATATGAAATATAGAATATATATAAAAGTACAAATTGAAGTCAAAGATATCCAGTCAGTCTGCCTTCCACGTGACTCTATTTAGTTCGTCACACGAGTCCAACAAGAGACTCTTGTCTTTATTGTCATTCCTTCTCATCCCTTTTCTTTCTCCACTCCATCCTCTCTCACCTTTCTCATCTCCCTTCTCTTAACTTACCTCCTTTCTCTCTCTCTCTCTCTCTCTCTCTCTCTCTCTCTCTCTCTCTCTCTCTCTCTCTCTCTCTCTCTCTCTCTCTCTCTCTTTTATATTCATAGGATTTTAAAATGTCTGTAATAGCCCTGCTAGATCAAAACACTCCTCCCACTGTGCTTGTGTGTGTGTGTGTGTGTGTGTGTGTGTGTGTGTGTGTGTGTGTGTGTGTGTGTGTGTGTGTGTGCACGCGCATCATTTGCATATCGCAGCCATGCTCTGATTGGCAAACTGGCAATGCCGAGACCAACGGAGCATATTTTTTAAGAGGCCCTACCACATACACAAAGTCGGGAGCAGCCACTGGTCTGTATCGGAACCTAATGAATAATATGAGCGCGCTAGCAGCAGGGGTTCTCCATGAATTGTCCTGTAATGCCGAGGGCAATAAAGATTTTTATTACCATGTTTTTATGGGCACCAGACATAAGCTGTTATGAAATAGTCTGATATTTTACAAGCCGTTTGGTCTCGGTTTTATTGTCTCAAATGAAGTCGCTTTGTAATGTATCATATTTGACCAGTCAAGACTATCAAATCTGATGTTTTACCACCTTCATATCCTGGGGAATTAATATTAATTGACGGAAAGTGTGTAATCCCTTATCATATCAATCCGTTATCAGTAATTTCGTTGATGCTGCATAGCATTCTAAATTTAAATACTAGAGAATCCAATGCAAAAAAAAACAATCAAAAAAAAAAAACACATAATACTCAAAATAGGTCAGCTCTAAATCGTTGGAAAAATGCTCGGATGTGCAGAGTGCAAAATGATGCAACGATTTAGAAGCCTACACATTTGTCGGGATGCTAACCAGTGAGCTCTCCCAGTCTTCATTTCAAGGGCCACGTGGGGCAGAATACAAGTATACTGTCAATCCATCCACGGATAAGGAGGTTGGAGGACAAAGCCTCCACACGATCCATATTCAACACTTATACTCGGCCCAAAGGCTGAGATTGCAGCAGGATCATGGATGCAATCTTCCAGAAAGGGATGATGTCCGCCTCTCACTCACACACTGACCCCGTGTTTTCTGGTGAAGGGCCCCCGACACTTAAACGACTGACTGCATATCATCTGCAAGGAAGTAGCCTCCTAACTTGCAATTAAGTGGGCTAACGAACAGAAATATTTACTTTCACAAAGTTTTCTCGGCTTTGTTTACTTGACATGAAGGAGGAGTAGTAAAGTAAAAAGTTCAATTGAGCTTTGAAATGAATAGTTTAAGGTTCGCTACAAGAAGACTCTAAATCTCTTCATAGTTACAGTCCAGGAGGCTTTATCTTCCTCTGATGTAGAGGTGGGTGATACATATCATCCTTGATATTAACGTCAAAGTTGATTTTCGTGATGTTCAATTTTACATCTAGTATTAATACTGTCTCAAAAAAATGAGATCATTGATCGATGAAATCCTCATTTGGTAAATCAGTAGGCAGAGATGGCAGAGGGAGAGGAAGTTATACGTCCGCGTTCCGAAAATCAGTAGGCAGGGTTTTGTCCCGTGACTCCATGACAGCATCCCAGGCAAACGCAACATTGTTTCAAATATGGACAATTCGACTTTTGAGATGACTGGCGTTGGTTAAAAAAAAAAAGCATCCTAAGCTGTGAAGAGCAATTCACCGATAAGTCTGTTCAACCACAAACCATATGAAGGATTACGCAAATTTGCAACTCCACAAGCGCGACAACTGCTAACGAAAAGTCAAGCTGAGCAACACACTCATAAAACCGTCGCTAATTTGAGCACACGCGCACTGTACCACTGGCAAAGCAAGTAAACGTTGGCAAGACATCATGACTTACATTTATGCGAGCGTGTAGAGTAAGAGTGGGCCGGATGTACGCTATTCGCCCAACATTCAGTTCTTCCATGCTCATACTCCGCATCAAAGCTAGACTATTTCACATGAATTGATTGCAGTTGCAATTATATTCACTTCAAATGTTTTTGCAATCACAGTGATAACAACTGTATATTTATGACTGTTAAAAAACGTCCACACACTATATATTCCAGGGTGACATATGCGGCATAATTACCAAATATCATATATATATATATCATATATAATTACCAAATATCATATATATATATATATATATATATATATATATATATATATATATATATATATATATATATATATATATATATATATATATATATATATATATATATATATATATATAGAGAGAGAGAGAAGAGAGAGAGAATTTATTTTTCATTACACACTCCACATCGAGCTTTGCAGTTGTCTCTCATTAGGGAGAAACTGGATGAAATAAATTGTCATTCACTTTGTAGCCTTGTCATAATTTCAAGTTCTTCATTGTTCAATATTGTAGAATATCATTGTACAATGTTTTGCGGTATATCTTTGAAGCGATTTGCAAAGCCCTTGATCAGATCATTAGAGGGATTTTTTTTCAAACCCACATCATACACCCCTAGTCTGACATGAAATATGAGGTGATATATTCCATGTAAATGCCACACATTGGTCTGATGCTTACATTTTTCTCATCATCAAAAAAAAAAAAATAATAATAATACTGTAATATATGGTTGGTATGCAAAAGCTTCCTCGGGCACATCGCTACACAACCATTTTATCAGATACATAGACAAGCCGGAGACCTGCAGTGAGAGTCCACAGAATTACTACTGCGACCCTTCGACCACCATCACCAGGAGCCACAGTGTGTCGAGCGCTCTGCTCTGCCCCTTCTTGAACCAGCGACCTCTTATTCAGCAGTGTGATAACAGTCGCTTTATCTGACCAGTCTCTTGAGCGTCCAAAAGAGAGGACATGAAATCGAGTTTTAGTTGGAATGAGAGCTCTTTGAGGGTCAATATTACACACCTTCAGACTCGCGGTGATGGCAAAAATCAATACTGATGATTGCAGCTAATCCACTGCTGTAATGGTATTCCCCAGGGAAAACACTTAGTCATAGTGTACAGTATGCTAAATAACCGCAGTCATTTACCATCCACGCCTTTCCATGAAACAGCCGTGTAATGAGAAATAAAGCAAGGCACTTGTGACACGCTGTCTCCATTCATGCTGCTTGAGCATCCCTACAATACATGACACACTACTAACTGTCGTGTTATTCAGGAGCAGAAGGAGCTCCCTGGGTTAGGTTGTATCAAACCGGAATATGGCACCCAGTGAGGGTTCCTCCAATGCGTTGCATTATTTGTTTGTCCTAACACACTTGTGAAAGTACACGTTTTGAAGCATATCCTACCCCAGGCAAAAAAAACCCAAAAACATTCATTCATTCATTCATTCATCTTCTGAACCGCTTGATCCTCACTAGGGTCGCGGGGGGGTGCTGGAGCCTATCCCAGCTGTCTCCGGGCAGTAGGCGGGGGACACCCTGAATCGGTTGCCAGCCAATCGCAGGGCACACAGAGACGAACAACCATCCACGCTCACACTCACACCTAGGGACAATTTAGAGTGCTCAATCAGCCTGCCATGCATGTCTTTGGAATGTGGGAGAAAACCGGAGCACCCGGAGAAAACCCACGCAAGCCCGGGGAGAACATGCAAACTCCACACAGGGAGGCCGGAGCTGGAATCGAACCCGGTACCTCTGCACTGTGAAGTCGACGTGCTAACCACTGGACTACCGGGCCGCCCAACAAAAAAAAAAAAAAAAAAAAAAAAAAAAAAAGAACAAAAAAGTTAAAAATCGAGATGATCTACAGAAGCGATACCTAAATGATACAGGTGCTGGTATAATGAATCGTTTCACGTCTGTGCACGTATTTGTGTGCATGTCTTGCTCATGACTTGACGGCCTGAGGGATGTTATGCAAATGAGGCGAGCTGTTTGCTACATTGGCAGACACTGCTACATTTCAGAGAATAGCAAGTCGCCGTGTTCCGCCGCTTCCACGATGCTTCGCCTATTCAGTGAAGACATTTCCAAATACTTTTATTACATACCCAAGATTCTCAACATGTTTTCCTCAGAGTACAGTGCTCCGTCGCTACTTCACGTTTCAGTTAGTGGGGCTTCACTCCATCGCGGATTTTCATTTGTGACCAAAACTTCACGTATTGCTATTTTGGCATATTTTCTTGCTAATTTTCTCTCTTCCAGTCAAAAAGTTTTTATATTTTTTTGGGATTTGTTTTTCCAAACCCGAGACCGTAAAAACCAGCTCGTCACTATAATCAGCAGCTCGGTATTTATTCTACATTTTGAAAGTTACATTTATTAAGCATAACAACTTTTTAGTAGGGGTGGAACCGTGTGGGGGTGTAAACCCCCCTCCAGCTAAATCACATAAAAATAAATAAATAAATAAATAAATAAATAAATAAATAAATAAAGATCAACCACTACTTTGTGGAAATTAATTTCCTGCGGGGGATCTTGGAATGTATCATCCGCGAAAAGGGAGAGCGGGGATTTCCTTGTTCTTCATGTAGTGTGTCTTGAGATAAGAATTTTAGGTGCTATATAATTTCATGGCAAGGATCTTGAACCGAAGTTTTTCATGAACAATGGCCAGGTTGATATTCCGTCTCCACAGTCAGTCATTGAACCAGTTGGTATGTTTATGCAAAACACTGAAAACATAAAACATGATGAAACCTCAAAATCCTTCTCCCAAACAGTAATGCGGGCTTAATTAAAAAGCAACTAATTTATGTTCTCGACAGTCATATAAATGGAGGGGTTGGTTTATTTGACCGAAAAAAGAGACGTATCATCATTGATGTTATTGATAAAGAAACTTGAATCAAAACGCACTGTTATTGGATAATGAATGCCATCATAATTGATTGTTTGGCGTTTTGGGAGAGAAGCAAGTACATTTATTTCCTGCCGCTAATAACACCGTCGCCACTTAAAAGGAATTATGACCTCGGTGGACAGGAAGAGAAGCGGCCTCGCCGGTGAAGTTTTTAAGAGCACACTGTGAGTTTATCGGAGCTTTTCAAAGATAAGAGCAGCGGAGTGAATTAAAACAGTAAAGTTGTGGCCCACAGAAGAGTCAGCTGGCAGATGATAAAACATTCTGTGGAGCTGCAGAGTGCGGATGATAACTCTCGGAGGCCGGCCTCTTAAAGTGACCTCTTTTTCACATTACACAAACTCATTTGATCCATCGCTAGCATAAAAATATTGATCACTCCAGTGAGCAGACTGTTACGGAGAGTGAAAACTAACATCTGCAATTTCATCACTGCCATAGCAGTAATCATTTTAATGAAAGGAAATCATCGTTTATCAATAAATCAGAACACGCTGTTATAAATTGTTGCCTCCACGTGCTTGATAAAATGTGTCCATCCATCCATTTTCCCAGCACATTTTATGAAAACGTGCCGCCCAAAAAACACCCAAAATAAAGAAATGAGAAGACATGCCTTTTGAGCGGATGTACATGATTTCCCGACTTCAGTGTATCTCTTTATACATCGTATACACTTGCATGGCTTGCAACTGTAAAAAAAAAAAAAAAACAACAACTATACGGACTTTGTCTATGATCTGTGTGTGTGTGTGTGTGTGTGTTTAGGCCCAATCATTGAATAGAAATAATTATTTGGCCAAAAGGCGTCTTCTGCAAATAGCATCGGATTGAAAGTTATTTACATGATGGAGATTCAAACAAGCGTTTCTTATTAATTTTTTTTATTTTTTATATGAGATGCCATTTTGTTTTATCAGATAGAAGTGTCATAGGAATGCTTTTATTTCAAGCAAAAAAAAAAGGGGGGGCATAAATGGAAGCCTACTCTGTGAGCAGAATATATTTTGTTGCCGTCGCCTTATGCTGATTACTGACTGGAGGTCTAAGTCCATACTGCTTCTTATTTACCGCTACATTAGTGGCGAGGCACCGTGTGCGCGTTTACACATGACCGACAGAAATGCCACAGCGGGTCTTCAAATCAGTGTGAAATTACATCAGCTCTATTCTTTGAACTACTTTGAAATGGAAACCTGTCACAGCACTGTTGCAAATGTCACCTGTCAGCTCAGAGTTTACTTTCTTGCCGCTTCACCCACAGGTCTAAATATGCTTGACTGTTGTTTATCCGTATATTTCAGACAAACGTCAGTAACAGAGCAGTGACCTGTGTTTCGGTGCAGCATCAATGTCTTTGACAGCATTTTTATCCCTCCGGGTTTACGAGATGTTGCCTTTCTTTGCTCATTTGAAATAAGAGATCAGAAAGATTTCAGTATCTGGAAAGTATTTTGTACCCAATGCTAGATAGGCCCTTTATAAGAGTGACCCTATTAGGGTCTCATTTTCTTACTTTCTTTTTTTTTTCAGCTTATTGATTAACAAGCGTTTCCTCGTGCTGTTTGTTCGCCGCTCCCATCAGCCTCACATGGAAGACAATGTTAGGAGCTAGCCGCTGAAGAAAGCAGAGCAATTAAATTCAGATATTTCCCTTAGGAGATGGTAGAAAGCAAATCAGGTCTTATATTCACCGAGCGGATGCAGAATTGACTAACATGAACATTATGTTGTTCTGTGCCTTCTGGAGGAATACCGACCGTTCTGTGTGCTTCCAATTTTGCCTTCAACATAAAAGAAAATGCAAAAGCTGCTATTGCCAAACAGTATACAGTACTACTAAAGTGCCGACATATAGAGCATGTGTACCATTTCATAGAATTTTATGACAACATAGTAAATACTACTATGAATTGATATTGTACTGTGAAAATTATAAACATTCAGATTTAAATTGTTGCTGGCCAATGTGCGTGTGGGTGTTTTGCACCCGTATGTGCCTTGTAAATGTGTGTCTAGGAGTAGCTTTAAGTCTACTGTAACCGTGTGAGGAAAATATCAATAATGCTATCAATCTCCCGCTCTAACGCTCACATATACACTTGTGCGCACACAGATACATAGCACCCCCCCCCGGAACAAAAGGCGCAAATCGATAATTCTATAGTGCTAACAGAAAGCTTCCACAGCATCGCGAAGTCTTTCGGCTTACTTGCACAAACACACGCATACAAGTCCGATATTGATTATCTTAAACTATTTCATGGCACATGAACTCGTTTGGAAACTGTTTCATGCAAAATCAATGATGGTGATTTACTGGTCTGTATTTTGTAGTCCTTGGGGATTATTTTGTTGGTTTTTGCACTCATGAAGCTGGTGTTGCTGTTTACGCTCGAAGCCAGCTTTGACATTGTCAATGCGTGGACTGAAGTAATTGTTTCCCCCTGAGACAGATGTTTGCGTTATGTGTGGAAATGAATGGAGAAAGAGATGTTTACAATGTGTGTAAGCATGAAGAGACAAACCGCTAGGTGAAAATGTGCACGGAAAGGACAGAAAATTTTACATTGTGTGAATGTGAATAAACAAAGTCATACTGTGACAAATTCATTTCCACAAAACAATATTTCACTTTTTACCTATTTAACCATGACAGTGTTTAGTGAGAGAGTCAGCATGGCTCAGGTTTCTCTCCTGTCTGTATGGTACTGATGTGGGATGGCAAAGTGGGTATTCTTTGGCTTTGGATGTTGTATCAGAGGCACGGAGTGGAAAGCCGTGACTAAAATGAGAAGTTTGACACCCAGGACTCGCTGCCCACGTCCCTTTGAGTTGAAGGCAATTGTCAATGTCCCGATGTTGGTGCTGATGTAGGCGCTCAGTTAGTTGTCTGAATCGACTTTGATGGAAATGTTCTGTTCTACTTCAACACTTGTCTTCAGGCTAAATGTGAATAAAGTCTGACTTGTGCCGTTTTGCCTCTGGTGCCCCAATTAGAGGAGAAGACAATGTGAAAGGGATCGACGTCTCAATCAGTGTCAAGTTCTCAGTTGCAGTAGAATCAAACGGCCTCAACAGTACACTCTACGAAATCTTGAATAAACATTCCATAAATGATAACACAACTTTAAGTCTGTGTACTTAGCATCGTAAAAAATAAAATAAAATATATATATTTTTTTAACTGGATACAAAACACCCCCATGACATAAAACTTTGAGGAAACAAATGTTTGACAAAGTTGTATTTATGTTCTAAAGCAGGGGTGCCCAAACTTTTTGGACTGAAGATCTTTGCCCGTGCCCTCGGTGAATTGTACACGAAATAAACTCTGAATGAAAATAATGATAACGATAAAAGACAGCTTCGATCACAAGCTGCAATTGCAGACTGCTGAGCGCTAACAACTTCCGGTGACGCACTTCTAGCCACTGTAGGTTAAAGATTTACCTGCTTTATTTTATTTATTTTTTTTAATACTTTTTTGTGAAAATGAGACTGATGGGATGATGAGGGTGCAGTGTACATTAACACAAAAATATATATTAATAACATGCACAAAGACACAATAACGGTTGTGTGGTTTTTTTCTCCTCTGCACCCGTCACGATCGACTTGGTACCAGTCCGCGATCTACCGGTCGATACGTAATGGGCACCCCTGTTCTAAAAAAAATAACATACCACTCTATAAAAACATTTCCTGTCTATACATCAACTTTTTGGGGGAAAACAAGAGCAACAACAAATCTTGAGCTCCTGGATCTTTCATCACAAATGTTGCCATGCCTATAGTTTGTCTCCCGAAGGCTTTTTTTTCCTTCTTCTTCTGGTAGAAAGAAATGTAAAGGTCGTTAACAGCATGCATTGACATGCGGGTGCAAAACTATAAAAGAAGCATCTTGCGTTTGATTGGTTTCAGGTGCTGTCGTTATAGTCCTCTATAATAAAGTCTCGAGGATAAAGTTTATTTTAATTCCTCTGTCTCCCCACATCTGACTGCTTTTCTCCTTCTCAGCGCCATATGCTCCAAGCTCCATCTCGGGCTCATTTAGAAAGCAATGCACACGCACACCAGCTCCATCAAAGCAAAGGAACAGCTGCTACATTCGATAGGGATGACTACTCTCCTGTCACATAGTACACGTGCACGCACGCACGCACGCACGCACGCACGCACAGCACCGAGCTGGATGTTTCATGCTGTTTTGAAAAGGCAAGTGAGAGAGATAAAGATGGAGTGCAAAGATGGAGTAAGAGAGTCAGAGAGAGCAGACTGGACGGAGTTTGATATGGTCCAATTTATTTGACAATACAATTGTGTCCAATTATATCCAATCTGTAGCCGCCACGTATAAAGTACCAGAAGTACAACTCAATTTGAACAAGAACAAGAGCTACAGTACGTATGAGGTGCAAGATTTAGTGTTGGACTTAAGCAAGGGACTATTTTCAGGGCAAAGAATACACGTTGACGAACGAGTAATTGTATCAAATCCTTCGCCTTGGCCATTCAAATTGAATCAAGGAAATCATTGATCAAAGGGATGTCCCCATCCTGTCACTTGATCAGACTCAAGGTCAGATCATGTGGTTTTCCTGTCTATACATCAACTTTTCGGGGGAAAACAAGAGCAACAACAAATCTTGAGCTCCTGGATCTTTCATCACAAATGTTGCCATGCCTATAGTTTGTCTCCCGAAGGCTTTTTTTTCCTTCTTCTTCTGGTAGAAAGAAATGTAAAGGTCGTTAACAGCATGCATTGACATGCGGGTGCAAAACTATAAAAGAAGCATCTTGCGTTTGATTGGTTTCAGGTGTTGTTTTCTGAAATGTTATAGGTCACAAAGTGACCAAATAATCCAAAACTACACATATATTGCTAAATGGAGCAGTAATAGCTTGAGCTTTTATATTACGCAATGTTCCATTTAGTTTTTGGGGGGCGGGCAGAGGTGAAAGTGTTTACGGCAACAAGGAGACACGAACTATGTGCAAACAAACACTAAGCAAAAAAGATACTTCTGTGGTACATCTAGCCTGAGTCTGCCTTGCCTGATAAAAAGCCGCCTCACTGAATGGCATATGAGTTGAGAGAGCAACAGGCACGTTAACAATTGTGACACGTCCAAACAATGGAACTTTAAATAGAAGCTTAATGAATGTCGATTATTTGACGACGAGCAAGCTTGTTCCCCACTGGTTGCATTTCATGAAGTCATGAATAAACAGCCAAAGTCCATTCCACGAATTGGTGACAATTGGGCCCTCGGGAGATGAAATGTATAAGTGCACTACACAATTACATGAAAATACATTTTTATCAAGCGCCATCAGTATTTTGTCCAAGATCTAATATCTTGACCATTTATGAGTATCTTGCATGCTGCCTGCACAGGCTCATTTTGCAGGCAATATCCCCAAATAATGTATATATCCATTCTGTGAGTGACAGAAAATTAGCCCTGAGTTTACCGCCCTATACCACATTCTGAACAGCATCAGCAGTATAAAAAGAAATAATAATAAATTAAAAAAATGGATGGAATGTTATAGACCTTCAGCAAGTCCTCCATATTCTTGTCGATGTCCTTGGCTGATGATGCAAGGTTGATTTCGAAACATCATCTATGCCATTGACCACACTGGACAAATGTATCTGCTAAACGAATCTACGGAGTGGAAATGGAAATGGAAGCGTTGTTGTTTCCTTACCTCCGCGGTGTGGCTCAGACTCAGTTTTGGCAGTTTATTCTTCATGTTCCCAGAGTTTCCACCGTACGGTTGACCACAGTTGAACCCCTCTGGGGCCGCGAGAAGTGGCTTTAATTGAGGAGAGTCGATAGGTGCCTGGTCCTGGCCATCCATTGGGCGAACGTAGGCCGTTGGCTTCTGCTGCCCTGCAATCGACTTCCCTGATAGGCCACCAAGTGGGAATGTAGATGTGGGAGTGGTGAGACCAGGTACAGGTGCTGACAAAAGTGATGTGGAGGCCAGCGGGGAGGAGGACGCGGAGAGGTGGGAGCTCGGTTCAGTTTCTGTCGGGGAGCCGGACGATTTGCAGTGACTCGCATCCATGGTCGAAGATCGAAAATGTCCACCATCTGCGGGTGTGAGAAAAAAAGACAAAGACAAGGTAATATCGAGCTGTTCTGTGCCCTTGAAATCTAATCAGACATCCAAAGATTCTTCCTGAAATTCGATAATTGATGATTAAACACACAAATATTTGTCCACAACATAAGACTCATGCTTTTCGTACACATTACCACCGACTTTTCGTAGCCTTTTTCACGCGGCAACGGAACTGAAAACTAAAGGAGACAAACTGCTCTCCCAAGGGTTGAAATAGATGAAAAATTTAAGACAAATGTTCAGTTGGCCCAAAGTTTTTGGGAAGTTTTGACTGCTCTAATTGAGTCTTACTCCTTTTTTTTCTGTCTTCAGGCTAAGCTGTGCCAATCAAACTGCTATTGAAACTTGATAGAGGGTTGTATTAATCTCCTCCTTGAACGTCAAAGATGGGATGGGAATATGTACGGACTGAGATTTCCGAAAACTATTCCACACAACGTTAGAAGACCAAATCTAATCTGAAGCCTCAACTCAACTCACCTTTATTTATAGCGCACGTAAGAAAAAAAAACTAAATAACAACTGCAGCCTGGACATGTCCAGCCACAAAATGTGTCCAACCAAGGTTTTTAAAACTGCCGTAGACCTCAGTCAGCACCTATTTTTCATTTTTGTTTATCTTTTGCCTTTTCACCATCCTACTGTACTGTGTCATTTACTGTTCATCCAATGAATTGGGCTCTTGATGAGTCAACCAATTCAACATCGCACTAAGGCAGTCGCCGAGTAAGCTATGGTGACACATTAGCTGCTAAATATTTTTCATTTTCTTATTTTATGAATTAGCTTGCTGCTCAATATGTAAACGTTTTGGGGGGGAATAAAGACAAACAAATGTTTTTGACATGATTGTCAAAAATTTTTGACATGATTGTCGACATACCTGTGACAGGAAGCGTCTTACTGGGGTGTGAAGAATGCCCTCTCCTCGAGGAGGTAGAGGAAGAGGATGAAGATGACGAGGAAGGGCTCAAATCTTTTTTTAAACCCAATTCATCTTTCAGTGAGCTGAAAAGCTCCTCGTGCCGTTGAAATTGATGTTCTTCAAACATTGAAAGTTTCCCCCTTCCATTTGCAGCTCCGGGAGCCTGACCTTGGCCTTGCCCCATCCCCAGATGGAGGCCCGTTGTTGGGGTGTTCTGCGCATGGCCTCCCTTTCCCCACTCCATGGAGCTCCTGGACTTTTTGGAATTCTGATGTGGAAATGACTGCACACTCGATGACGTTATTGTTGACGCAGGAGGTTGCGTGGGATTTGAGGATGCCAAGGACGCACTTGCATTTTTTGTTTCCTCACCTCCCTCCACTCCTCCCCCCTCTGCTCCTGCGCCCCCATTCGGGGTCTCATTGAAAAGCTGCGACTCCATTGCGGCTCTCTCACTCGCTGATGTGGTCGGCGTTTGCACGCTGTTGTTGCTGGCACTGCTGCTTTTGGGGATTCCCACTAAGTGGCTCTGGTTCGAATGGCTGGTTAACAGGTCTTTCATTTCTTCATAGGAGCCAAGCGTGTTCTGGACCCGATTTGCCAACGCGTCACCTTTATTAGTCTGAAAGAAATGTAGAGGAGACAGGAGGGAGAAAAAGTGACAGACAGGAGTATTAATTAAGTTTCCATCTTTCTGTTTTATTTCGAAGCACTTGATGAAAAGCCCTCTTTACACATTCAGAGAGGAACAGGAAGAGATGAATTGGTTGACCACTGACCAGGCATCCGGACAAGATGATTAATTAAACACATGCCATCCTTAAGAGGGTCCAGTCCAGGCTGGAGCAGTAAAACTAATGGAGCAGGAATCATTATTAGCCTGACCTCCGCTTCTCAAGAAATCATCGCGAGGAGGACAGTCTGGCTTCGACTGATTTATGATCCAAAAGCCCCTTTAGCTGTTATGTGCTCATGCTGAGATGTTCCCCGGAATAGTTAAGAGTCTTTGACAGGTTCTTTCATGATGAAACCACACCATTTCATCATTCGCCGTTTCAGCTCGAGATCCTTTCCGAAAGGCGAAGACGTAAAGAGCGGCGGTTGTTCCCTAATTCCCTCGTGTGTCTTCTCAACCACATGTTGCAGATATTAATCATGAGCCAAAAATGAATACATCTACGGTACCTGTCGATAATTTAATGAAGACAGGGACAAATGGCAGACAACTCAAAAATAAATACAAATTAAGAGGAAATTTGTTGATAATGACTCCAGTGAAACTATTGCTGCCACGCTTTAATTTTCTCAACAGGTTGAAGCGTTCGTCGTGTATCGTGTGTCCTTAAATAACTCACTAGAATTGTACTTTTGTGCGTGTGTGTCGGTTTTGTTTCTGTCAACAATCATGCAGAGTAATAATAGGCAATGATCCACGGAGAGATCTTGCTGAGTAGGGAATTCTGCAAGAGTGCGTTTTATAAAGCTTGCAGGCTTGAAGATTATCCCCACTATTGATTTGCTTTAACTGAGTACAATTTAATCACTGGATGATAATTACTACTGCAAAGTATTATTGCTGCCTTTGACTGTCAGGGATGGTTTCAGTTCTGCCCTCAGTCATGGATCACTGAAGCGCCGGTTAACTACACATCAATTATGCTGTGATTTAGTTTGTGGATTATTTCACTTACTTTGTCAATTCATTGTCCAATAAATGAGACAAAGAGGTCAGACATTCCTCATAGAGCAAATTCTGTCGGACAATATAAATTTTCAATCTGATTTGTGCACCCTGTGAAAGTTAAAGTGATGTATGGAGAAAATTAAAAGGAAATGTGTGAGTTTAAATGAATCAATAAGCAAATGAGCCTAATACATTGGTAACAAAATCGCTTTACAGAAAATGGAAGATACAACATAAAAGAAAAGGAAGAACTCATCTATGCATAGTATATGCACACGTCTTCTGATTAATGAGACACATGTAATAAAGTTGAGTTGTTTTTGTTTTTTTGCTTGACGCAATGGGGCCCTACTTTCATGGCCAGCGCAAGCCTACTGCAGAGTATGGTCTAACTTTCGTTATTGTGGTATTTTCGCAGACGCGCACAGTTAGAAAAAAGGATGTGTGGCGTTTTTGGAGTAAACGAAAGCTTACTTCCTGGCCACTCATTCCCTTTAAATTCAGCGCAAGAGAAGCACACGGTTTACACGGCAGAAGTATAAACAGATTCGGTGGAGGAGATCGACTTGTGCCAATTTTCTTTTCTCAGGAACTGCAAGAACTCCATTTGCGGATGATGTAATAAATAACTTTCATATATTGTGTCATTTTACACTGAAACAAAGCAGTGGGAATATCAAATAGTATGACTCACTAGAATAGTACTATGATGATATGATATTTTCAAAAGTCTTACATTTGTATTCAAATCTTCTCAACGAATCCATCCATCCGTTATCTGATCCAGCCATACACCCTGAACTGGTTGCCAGACAATCGCAGGCCAAACAAATGCATATTTTTTTTTATATGCACACACTTGCACGAAACAAACAACTGCGAGCTGAAGTTAGCGGCGAATAAATTAGCAAGTGTCTTCTCCATCTCCAGCTCATGAATAAAAATCTTGTGGCTGAAGAGGATGAGAAAACAGGATGGATGAGAATTCACAAAGAGGCAAATGGAAAACAGAGACAGGGATGAATACCTGGATTTGTGTGAATGTCTGCTCCCGTGTGTGTGTGTGTGTGTGTGTGTGTGTGTGTGTGTGTGTGTGTGTGTGTGTGTGTGTGTGTGTGTGTCTGTGACAAGCTCACCCCAAAATAACTGCCAACAAAATATGGCTCTTTAACAGGATTAGCGAGGGGATTAGGTAATAGCTGACAGAGTCAAAGTAAATGAGAAAGTCAGACAGTGACAGACACCCAACTGATATGAAGGCAGAGTGATGGAGGAAAAAATGAAAAAAAAAAACCGACTGAGAAGAAAGTTTTCTATAAATCCCTGGTGATAACGAAGAGATATAAATCTCGAAGGTTCCCCACGCACTGAGCCAGAGTGGGATGTGAGATTGAGGAGTCCCTATTACTGTATGTATCTGTAAAGCAACACCTTCAGTAAAAACTGAAATCTTCAGCGAGACAAATAAATCAGCGGAGCCAAGGAGCAGAGGATGCCAGAACCATTTGTCATGAGTCACAGCAGTAAGAGCTGAGCAACAGCGAGGGCATGTACTGTATGGAGGAGGAACGCAGGAATATGAAGCAAATAAACATAAACCCCTGCGGATGGTCAAGTCAGCGTTTCGGCCTCAAGGCTAACAAAATGCCCCATCCATCACATTTTCTCCAAAATGGTCAAAGCTTTAGGTCGACCTGCGCAGCTCAAGAGTTGCACCAAAAGCTCAAGTTTCATTTCAACAGTCTGTGAGAAAATGGGTTTGAATTCACAAATATGTGTCGGATACAGTGACGTACAACTGCACTGAATCGTACTGAGAGGTGTTTCTAACAATTCATTTGTCAATTTATGCATCATAAGATCGAACAGAAACACAACAGTGTCACATTTTGATGTTCTCTCAACGCGGATTCGCTGTCCAACACTTTGAATGCCTCTTATTTAAGTCAATTCTGAAACGCACTAAAATTCACTTCCCATTAGTTTGTTTGGGTGGTTTCGAATGCAAATAATCTCATATCGGTATTTAAACAGGAATGACATGCAACTCTTGGGAATAGACTAGTTCAAATGTACAGAAAAATCTCAATGTTATGAAAGGTAGTTTTTCAGAAACAACTTTATAAACCCAATGTGAGCCGTGTTGCCCTCTTCGTTTATGAAAGAAAAGGCATTCTCGTGCAAGACCTTCGAAGGAAGTGACTTTTTAAAACTGTCCTAATAGAAAACACTTGCTCAGTGTAGAGGCGACTCCTAACTCAACATTGATGGGCAGCAGCAAATTGGATCTTCAAGACCACTGCTTTATGTCTTTACTCCTTGGTGAATTGTAAAGAAAACAAACATCTTAATTCTAAAGCCCAACAAATTTAGGGGCTTTTAGTATTGATTTGAAAACTATTTTTTTAATGTACACGGGTGAGTTTATACTTTGTAATTAATTGTGTTCAATATGTTTTCAGAGCAGTATGTTGAATTCATAATATAATATAAGTGTGAGTAAAATATTGTTAATGAAAATCCATTTCATGGTCAAACTGCGGCCATCATTTTAATATTCGGTGCTTTGAGAGAATTATGAAGATGAAAGACTATTTCATCGACCCATTTTTGCATACTGCTTATCCTCATTAAAGTTACAGGTGATCTGAGTGAGCGTGCTCGCTACTGGCGGGATGGGACGCACATTCAAACTGACAGTTTTGCTGCCGACAGAAACATGCACCACCTGTCTTGTCTGTTTGTTCGCGGGGCTGAATACAAGCAGGGTTGCTTCCATTGACTAAATACGAAAACACTTTGCACTTCCTCTGCAGTCGGCATTCCCCCACATACCGTAAATTCCGGACTATAAGCGCTACTTTTTTCCCAAACTTTCAACCCTGCGGCTTATACAGTCATGCGGCCAATTTGTGTAATTTTTCTAACGGCCGCCAGGGGCGCTCGAATAGAAAAGGTAAGATTAAGACCGGTGGAATATATGCGTCGAGGAAGACTGCAACTTCTTGTCTTGTGCATAAATTAAATTAGCGTGAACATACCCTCATCATGGAAAATGCAAAAAGAAAGGCATATGACGCATTGCTATTCTGTTACTAGCGTGTTGTTACCATGTTGCTACCGTTTTACTGCCGCGTCACAGGCACCATTTGGGAAGAAAGTTATATTATTATTATTGTTAAGTTATATTATTAAAACTTTGAAAACTCTCTCTGTGTACCGTCTTTCTTTGTAAATATGTTTACATGTTTTAATGTGGGCACATGTGGCTTATATACAGGTGCGGCTTGTGTATGTACAAAATTGGTTTTCCTCTAAAAATGTAGTGGGTGCGGCTTATAATCGGGTGCGCTCTATAGTGCGGAAATTACGGTAGTTGTGTGAGGTTTACCCTGAACGTTCTTCTTTGAACTTCTCTTCTCGCTGCTTGCCTGCCTTATGTAAAGTCCATATTCCGAATAAAAAAGAGTTCCACTTTTGCAGCATACTCTACAGTAGTATACCATCTGAGGTCATAGCCGTCTAATTTTAACAGGTCAGGCCAGATAAATAAATTATATCATTTATCTTGATAGGTTAGAGGGGGCGATCTTTTTTTTCCACGCTTTCTCATTGTTGTTCAATCATTTAACCTTTTCAGAAGTGATGAAATGGTGTGTCGCCCAATCATTCTCTCACATACAACCTTATCCTGACCTGAACTGAACACTAATAATGACTTGAAAACAATTAATGGAAACCTGAAGGCATTCTCATTATCGGTGTAACCGCTCATGTGGCACCCTCAAAAATCAACCATGATCAATTTCTAATACTGTACAGAGCCCGCTCTGTTTCTCATGTGTTCTGACAAGCACACGTGCGCATTTTGTCAAGATTTAAAGCCAGCATGTCCCAAGGTCGACACTCTTGGCGGCAAAATAAAGTGAAGTGCTTAGCTGCAGAGAATGAGAGTCAAATCTTCTGAATCCATTTTATACACAGGGGGCAGTGGGTGGCCGTGGACTTGGATGCATGACTCAACACATTCTGAGTGTCTCGAAGGTGCAGAGAATCTTATGCTTGAGCGTACAACAGTTGGCCACAGGGGAAAACAGTGAAAATAGAAGCCTATAATGATCTTCTTTAAGGCCAATACTGGCTTTATTTTGCATGAACTTTCAGATAAGTTCAGCTTGGAGTATACAAAGTATAGAATAGTAAGTTTAGTCAGAGGTTTGCAATAATATTTAGCTGATTCCCTTGAATCACAAAACCATCCTCATTAGTTAAGATCTTGTAAAACAATCCTATTGACCTAAATGAAAGGCTCATGTCAAGCATGTTCAGTTGTTCTTGTCTAAAACTCAATCAAATGTTAACAGCTGGTATAAAACTGTCTAGTAAGCGACAGCCTGAGACCACATAGCAT
This sequence comes from Hippocampus mohnikei, assembly GCA_026261675.1. NCBI lineage: Eukaryota > Metazoa > Chordata > Actinopteri > Syngnathiformes > Syngnathidae > Hippocampus > Hippocampus mohnikei. The sequence continues at coordinate 20,358,290 of JAKGUB010000557.1, read as the reverse complement.
CCAGAAAGTAACTGTGCATGCGATGGAAAATACTTAGCGTCATTTAACGTTGTTAACTTTCTGTCCAAAAGTAACTTTTTCACTTCGGGGGAAGTACATTTTCCAAGATTAAATAATAATAATAATAAGAAGAAGAAGGCCAATAATCTTGCTTCAAAATAACCCTTTTATTTTATACAGGTATATAATATCCTTTCAGGTGGCCGGGGGTTTGCTCAAACTAATGCTGTCTTGGTTTAACATCTGTCCACACACACAGTTACTGACCAGCTACGCCAAGTAGCCTGCACCTGCGCCTTCTTGGCTCGTATTGGAAGCTGGCTGTGCTGTACAAGTCCCGGTGCCCACGAAGGGCATTGATTTTTTTTTGGCCTGCATTGTTTGTCACTTTTTACCTGGTATGTATGTGAGGAGGTAGCACATTCTCAAAGCCATCTGGCTCTGGTGTAGCTGTACAGATTCACCCCAATCTACACAACCTATATTATGGGAGAATAGCCCAACTCACATTAGGCATGACCGCAGTATATCTTTTTTCCTCCTTTGGCAAATGCTTTGTGAGTCTCGTCAACAACGGAGCTACTGTATTTCCGTGTCAGTTCAAACAATACGTCTGCCTGCGAGTTGCATCTGTGATTGGCTAAATCTTGGCTGAATCTTGAAAATTGGCCGGAAGTTACAAGCTATTTTCAATTAAATAGATGTGTAAATTAAATTAAGAAAAAAAACTGGTTGTGTAAAGCCTAGTAAAAATTATGTTTAATTATTGAATAATTAAAATCTTTATTTTTTTTATGCTAGTGGAAAAATTGCAATTGTGAGTAGCAATACATCACTTCCACACCACCCTTGGTTGGGAACGTCAAATCTATCACTTAAACTGTAATATATACACAATTAATTGCGTATGTTTTATTTACGTAATTAATCAACAGTTTCCCAAACATGAATTCAGTACTATGACTGTAATCCAAAACTATGGAGGGTCCAATCAGTCACTCTTACTTACTTTGTAAGGTTCCCCAAACAGGTTGAATCCAGTGGAGAACAAATCTTCATCCTGCTGTACCTCCTGGGTCCTCCTCTCCCATTCTCTCCTTTTCAGGACACTGCGCTCTGACTCCAAATGGCTAAAAGGAAACCAAGAGAAAAACTCATTAGTGTTGCCCGCTGAGAACAATCCACTGGCAGAAATGACTGCCTTTTTATGTCTGACGTGTGGACACTACTGAGCACCAACGATGGCAAATAAAAGCATGATAGCCTATAGACGATGCCCCAACCAGTCATTTCTGACCTCAAAAAACAGAAAACCGACATATAAAGATCCATTCATACACTCAATTTCCACAGAGCAACGTGCAGTAAATTAAAGATATACTTTAGTTACACTGTTGCTTGAAGGTGAATGGCACGAAAATGAGACTTTCATTTATTTTATGTTTGTGGGTTTTTTTTCTTTTTGGCAATCTTCCCCGGGCCGGAGCAACATGCTTGGCGGGCCTGACCTGACCCCCGGGCCCCAAGTTGAACACCCGTTATTCGATTGTTCCATCGATTCATTGAATAATTGGATACCATTTCATTTTATTTTTTTTATGTACACTTACAACTGATGAAAACTTTTTTTGAATGTATCCTTGACATTCTCATGAAATATACGCCATCGAGTGATATTTATTTCGGAGTATCTTTTTTTGGCACTGCACGTCGGCCATTTTAGTGGATATCCTTGCAGCAGTGCTCATTACTATCTTGTGATTGTCTCTGCTGACATTTGTACCTCCACACAGAGCTCAAACAAGACTTTCACACACGTGTCAACTTTGTTGGCTGAATGTGATATGAAACTGCCGCTCCTCAGATTTGTAGCCATGCGCTTGTCTTTTTTTGCTCTCTCCCATATACACGTGTCTCTTTCAATTCTCCTCAGTGCTCGTCAGCCAGCAGTTCTGAGTCTGAAAATGCTACAAGATCTACAGCTGTATAAGAGTGACTATTTATTGTAAGTGTATCAAGCGCTATAGTACAAGAAAATAGATATACCGTAATCATTCTTCCTCGAACAATATTAAGAGTGATCATTCCCAAAGGGGCAACTCATTTTTTTTCACGACCGAGTACCGTATGGTATCAGATGGCCACTGTCATTCATTCATTCGTTTTTAACTTTAGTGGGATGTGGGTTAGTTGGGTGTATAATCCTGTCGTGTTGATGACATAATGTACCTATTGAGCCATGCTGCATTCCCTTCATGTCCTCTCATGGCGTCGTTGATAAAATCAGAATTAAGTGTGCTTTTAATCAGTTGTTCTGGGAAGTTCTCTTTTTTGGCTTATAGCTCACCCCTGAGGGCTGCTGTGTATATGATTCATCATCGATTCCTGTGTAAAACAGCCGGACGCATTAATTGAAACAGGCGATCTGTGGCGAATAGTTACCATGCTGATTGTTTCTCACATATGACTGTCGGTTTTTAAGCAAAGCCCACTTTTTACGATGCTAACCCAAAACATTTTTCAATCAGCTGCGGTCGAACAGTCCACAGAGAAATGTACGAGCGGCTCTTAGAGGTTTAAAGTGTGTGCGAAAAAGCACACGCTACGTGCACGCCTCTGCCCTGTTGACCCAGGAAAGGGCATCTGTTTTACTCAATGCACTGCGCGGAGAGGAGACAGAGTGCCTAATTAGCCATCAACACAATTAAAAGAGACATTCTCTTTTCCTGCACCAGACCTCTCCTCCGACATTTAATCTCTCAGTAAGATGTGCGAGTGGGAGGTAGGAAGAATAGAGAGAGGCGACGAGAAGACGGAGAAGGTGGTGGTGGTGGGGAGCGGGGGTCATATAGGCCCACGGGAAGGGAAAAAAATACTTCCAGGGAAACTGACTGTTTCTTAAAAAAGGAAAGAAAATAAGAGAATGATGAAAGACTGAGTAGAGGGATGAGGACAGGAAAGTAGGATGAAATGAAGGCATGGGCAAAACGTAACAGAGTAATGGGAATTCCAGGAAAATGATTAACAAATTGACTTGTGTGTGTGTGTGCATGCGTGTGTGGGTGTGAGAGAGAGAGAGAGAGAGAGAGAGAGAGAGAGAGAGAGAGAGAGAGAGAGAGAGAGAGAGAGAGAGGGTGTTCATCATCTGTCTGTACACGGAGATAAGTGACAGCTCACTAAGTCACATGCCACAAATATACAGGACAAGCACCATACATATACAAGAGATATGTATATCCATCACTGAGAAGATGAGATGAGCATCTTAACATACCACCGGCAATACAATGTATTCAAGATTCACTGTAATTCAGTTGCGACATAATTTGACAACGTGTGAAAAACACAAAGGACGTTTGTTGCCATAACGTTAAATGTTGTGGATTGCATTCAAGAGCTGTAATCTGAAGAGGTGGGAGAGGCAGACCGCGATGTGTTTACATGGTGCCGCCCCTTCTTGTAAGTACTTCATTGTGTTGCGCAGGTCGATACGGCTATAAACAAACACTGTTAGCGGAAACCATTCCCAGGACTGAATATTGCCATACCTCCACGGAAAAAAAACAAGGAAAGTGGAAATTGAAGAATAATTAGATATTCATTTTCATTGACAGTGTCTGGCATTAATTCAACAATAGTTTGATTTAAAAAAAAAAATCATTGCATTTTGCAGTGGTGTTGAACTATAATACTATGAGCTGTTTTGACTCTTGCATTGACAGGAAAATGTGTTGTTTAGTTTATGTAATGAGGTGTTTTGCACTAGTCTTGACAAATGTTGTTCTTTCTTGATAAAAGTAAAATATAGACCCACATAGGCCTAACTGACATCGAGCTCTGTTTTCACCATGACACATGTGCTTTGTTTGGAGTAAAAAAAAGTGCACGACGTGGCCAAGGCCGGCAGCCTTCATGGAATTTGGCCACTGAGAGCAGTAAGACGATTTGTGATGCAACAGAGGAGGGCACAATCATGAATGAAATTATCGGACACCAATTAGTAAGTAATAAAAGCTGAAAGTCTTTCTTTTCAATTACCGTGGAAAGAAAATCTATTTTCCCACTTGTAATGTCATTCGATGCGCCGGTATTCTCAAATTATAATAGGTCAGTTGCGGACATTGCATCTTACATAATTATGAAGATGCGTTAATGCTAATTGGTTATTTTTCCCCATGCCTGAGACACACAACAGCTTCCCGAGTCATTTTGCAGATCGCTGTCTATTGCTTCTTGACACACATTAGATTTTTTTTTTTAAACAAGTTTTCTCTCAGTTGCAAGTACATTTATCTAATTTTGCTGGTTTTAGTAGAACCACATACTATGTTTTGTGAAACACTGTGTTGATGACTGTAATGCTGGGCAAAAGAATATAATATAATTTATTTATTTAAATTCTTTTTTTTTTTATGCCTGCCACACTTTTTTGCTCTCTGATCATGAGTTATGATTGAGAAAACATTGTTTCTTTTTTTCATTTGCAGGAATGGAGATGTTATTTAACATTGTAGTTTCAAAAAATCGTTTCATCTAAATTATATCTGGAAATGAAAGAGCAGGCAGCATATTGTTTGTGCTGATTTTTTTTTTTGAATGAAATGGTGGCAGCTTTCTGTTTGTTTTGTGTGTGTGTGTGTGTCCTGAAGTAATGCTGATAGCCACAGTAAGCTCTGGGAATTTAATCTCAGCAGAGCTCTGCTGGTCTCCCCTGATAACTATTACACACACACTCTTTTCAGTCGTTCACACACACACACACACACACACACACACACACACACACACACACACACACACACACACACACACACACACACACACAAACGGTTGCACACTTTCACACATAAGCAGGCACACTGCTTTATTGCCTGCTCTCGTACATCCACAGTACATTTTCAGGTGTTAGAAGCAACAATACTGGTCTTGCATAAGGTATGGCCACTGAGTCTTATTGCAGTCTTAGAAATTCCACATCCGATGAAGTCGGGATGTTGTGGAGCCCATCCCAGCCATCTTCGGGCAGTAGCTATATATATATATATAGCCACAGTAAGCTCTGGGAATTTAATCTCAGCAGAGCTCTGCTGGTCTGGTGTGTATATATATATATATATATTACACAAAATGCATGATTGGCCAGCTTGCAAAATACTTGACAGTACAAACATTGAAACATTTGAGCGACAAGAAAAAGATGATGCAGCAGGGCTACGTAATGCGCAGACCATAGTCCTGCGTGTTCTGTCATCACTGTATTTAGATCAGGGGTAGGCAACTGCGGTCGTAGAGAGTCGTAACCCTGCATGCTTCCCATCTCTCCCTGCTGCAACACATCTGATCCAAATGATCAGCTCTCCAGCAAGCTTTGCAAAGCCTCAGAATGATTCTAATCATTTGAATCAGGTGTGTTGGAAGAGGGAATTTCGAAAACAAGCGGGACTGCGGCTCTCTTGCCTAACCTTTGTCTCAGACGCTGAAGGAAAAAGGACAGCTGGCCAGAACGTGTGACAAGACGTTGAAACAGATTCATGCATATTCAACAAATGTTGCAGTTTCTGCCATGAAGAGTAATTATCAAGACAAAGCTTCATTAAGGTCTTACGTCACCTCCTGCTCGGGCATTCTTAGACTCCCAAGCCTTCCTTCTGTGTGATTCAACAAGCACATACTTTGGAAACGATCAGGACTTCATTTGACTGAGATAGTGGTATACAGTACTAAACAACAATGTGGATGGGTGTGTCCTTAATTAAGGAGGTCAGGGTCCACCCAAATGTAAGTACCAAGGCGTGTGAGGTGTGTTTTGTGCTTAGTGAATAATGCTGGCATTACTCGGTTAAGCTGATCTGTTCAGTCAAGAGAACATATCAGTGCGTGCAGGTGCACCACCCCGCTTCTCATCTTGTGCCTTTTGTTTCACGAATCTCGTTTCCCCCAAAAATGTTAACATTTCCTTGTGAGAGGGGAGTTCATCTAAAAAAAACAATAATCATAATCAAATCCAACAACTTCTCCTTGGAGTGTTTCGATGTCGCAAATATGAGTCAGCTGTTGGCTTGTGAAGACTCTTTTGTTGTTAAGGGCGACAAAAATAAACTTGACCTGACTGAACGTGTCAGCTCTCGTTTAGGCTTCATTTCGGGATAATTGCCCAGATGCACATCATATGAAAAAAGTTACCCTTGTCCGTTAAAACCTCCCCAAAAGCTACACTCACCTGAACAGCTTTCCGAAGGTTGTTGGAGAACTAGTCTGATGTGTCATGTGACAAAACGATGATTGCCATATTTAACATTTAAGGGCTGTGTCCACCCAGCGTATAAAAAGGACTGCTCGGAGTTATTCTCAGGATCAAGCATCACCATCGCAAAGGTAACTTCACGCAACAAACGCAAAAATGAAGAACTGTATTCTTCTGTCACCGCACAGATGGCATCTGCTCTTCGCTCCTTGCTCCTCCTTTGCGGGATCTGTGGACTGTTGACCGGAATCGTAAGTCAAAATTTCACCTGGTGACTTCGACGGATGTATATTTGCGATTGCGTTTGATGATCAGTCGTGATTTGCCATCTTGCTTTTCTTCTTCACAGTCATGTCAAACGTTGAAAGGTTAGTCTTCACCTCACCCTTGGATTCCTTCCTCACCTTCTTTCCCCAGATTGAATTGTTGCCTATAAGGGCTAAAATTGTGTTGCAGGGTACTGCCCTAAAGGCTGGACTCGGTTGAATGATCGCTGTTTCCTCTTCCAACATGATCAGAGAACCTTTGCTGATGCAGAGGTTTGGAAGACTTTCACTCAGTAGTCGTGGCATCGTTCATAACAGTTTACGTAATACACGCTTTTTTTTCCTTTCATTTCTTTGTTTGGTTTTGTCACGTCAGCACATCTGCAACACTATCACACTATCACACTATCCAACTGCCCTGTGTCAACCGTCGAGACCTTCAAGTTCCTGGGAATCACAGTCTCCCAGGACATGAAGTGGGAAGTCAACACCATCTCCATCCTGAAAAGGGCCCAGCAGAGGATGTACTTCCTGAGGCTGCTGAGGAAGCATGGCCTGCCACAGGAGGTGCTACGTCAGTTCTACACGGCAGTCATCGAATCAATCCTGTGTTCTTCCATCACGGTTTGGTTTGGGGCCGCCACAAAGAAGGACAAAATCCGACTTCAACGGACAATTAGGACGGCGGAAAAAATCATTGGCACCACCCTACCCAGTCTTGAGGACTTGCACACTGCAAGAATCAAGACAAGGGCACGGAAAATCCTCCTGGATCCCCCGCACCCTGCCCACCACCTTTTCCAGCTACTCCCCTCAGGCAGGCGCTACAGATCCATGCGCACCAAATCCAGCAGACACTTAAACAGCTTCTTCCCTCTAGCCATTAACTCCCTAAACAGTCACTGAAGTAGTGACTCTTCTTGTCACTCTTCTTGTACAACAATTATTGTTACTGGTCACTCTAAAATGGTTCAATGATTTTCTGCACCAACTGTACAAACTGTAATAGTATTGTATTCTACCACTGATCACTTTAGCTCTGCTTGAAACTATGGTTCACTTACATTATGAAATCTCCTTCCATACCTATTTGTCAGGTTCTTGTTTATGATGATACTAATGCAGCGTGTTATACCGGAGACAAATTCCTTGTGTGTTCTACATACTTGGCCAATAAAGATGATTCTGATTCTGATTCTGATTCTGATTCTGACATTCTTGGTGGGAATCTGGCCTCAATCAACAGCGCCCTGGAGAACCAAGTGATTATTGAAATAATTCGGGAAGGTGCTGGTACTTTTGAAGAGACCTGGATTGGATACCATGACACCCTCACGGTAAAAACTTGCTCAGTACTAAAGTTCTGATTCATTCATGTCAATTGCGCTCACTAGAAATCTCCTTGCCACATAGAACATGAATGTGTCCTCCCGGCTCAATCTTGTCACCGGCTTAACCGAAGCAAGTAGAGTTGAGCGTCGGTCTTTTTGAGAAGGGGAAACTGCAGTGCCTTGGAATTAATCATGTCGCTTCACCGACAGGTGGACACTAGTCAGATCTGCGCTGGCTTCGGGACGACTCCTTGCACTTAGCTTTCAGGATAAATGACACTTTTGACAATTACATTCCAATCAGCTGACTGCGTTCTCCACCTTCCTGCTCCGAGTATGACTTCCAATATCAGTTTCACGATGATCATGCGGATAATGTTTCAACGCAGTCAAGGTGGATTTACCTTGAATGGATGGATTAGCAAATATCGGATGAAAAAAGTTGTTTTCTTGTGACTCATTCAAATGGGGCTTTTTGTCTTGCAGGAGGGTAACTTGGTGTGGACTGACGGCAGCAGTGGAACTTTCAGTGACTTTGAGACTGGTGTACCAGGACCACTTGAGGACTGTGTGGACATCGAGACCCCATGTAAAAATGAATTCATTTTTTTGTTTTGGAGAAATGTCATAAAAAATTCAGTCTTCTGAGAATTTCATGTCGTATTCCTTTTGTTTTGTTTTTTTCTTACAGCTGAAAAGTGGCATGAACACGTCTGTGATGATCTGAGTCCGTATGTTTGTGCCCAAAAAGTGCATGTCAAGAAACACTAATCGGGCCATCATATCATCTTTACTACCTTCTGGATGAGAATAAAAATATTTTAGGGATACTGTATCAGTGATTTCTCTGTTTGTTCATTTATTCCTTCTTTTTGTTTTGATTCTTCTGCACCATTTAGTTGTCATTGATTGTGGTCAGTCAAGAAAAACCTTCAGGCTTATGACTAATAAATGAAGGAATCTGCTTCTGCATAAGAAATGTGTTTGTGTGCTTTTTGCTATTTAAAGTTGGATTAACATTGCAGGTCCAAGTGCACAATTCTGTTCCTACAGTAATGCCTATGTGATGTTCAATTGACAGTCTATTTCCACATCCTGTTCAAGCAACGTGAAACATCCCGCAAACATCAATAAGTGTCGACTCCAGGCTGTGACATCATCAAACTAAAAGATAAAACAAACATTAAACATTACCGAGCATATAAGTTGACCCGAAATAGCTCTTCACTCCTATCGATTGAAATGAGAGTATCCTCCACATGACTGCACACTATTTAATGACGGACAAACATTGAGCGTAGCATATACATACACCAAGATGCTCTATATTCAAATCATCTTAAATGTTCTCCGCACATCAAAGGTACCACGTTAACGCCCTAAATTTTCGCTTTGGTTTTGATCAGCGATTCTCAACGGAAGTGCCGTAGTATACTGGTAGGAAATTACCACTTAATTTCTCAAAGTAATAAGTATCTAGCTGTTAAAAGTATATCAAGATCAGGGATAGGCAACTCCGGTCCTAGAGCGCAAAAGTCCTGCATGTTTTCCATCTCTCTCTGCTGCAACGCAGCTGATCCAAACAATTAGCTTATCAGCAAGCTCTGTAAAGCCTAAGAAGGACTCTGATCATTTGAATTGAATGTTGGAAGAGGGAAGTTCGAAAACTAGCAGGACTGCGGCTCTCTAGGACCGGACTCGCCTACCCCTGATTTGGAAAGAAGCTTTGCGGCCCGCGCATGTCACCGAGAGTTTGTGGATCTGCACCACTGAGCACTCATGCAGTATTTGTGTCTTATGGGAAGAACTGTCAGAAGAGTTCAAGGCAACCGCTTGAAATATGTTTCAACTAATTTAAAGCCACGCAGACATTTGGAGTAAAGTTTTACTTTGCCATCTGAGCTCAATGAGCCTGTGCACACATTTTGCACAGTTACTGGGGATTAGAGCATTCCTCTGAAGATGAAAGGCATTTGTTTCGGCTCAAGTGAATATATCACCATTTATCTCACATCTGAAACTATGTTTTGTAAATACACACTTTATAATTGAGCAAAAAGAGCCAATTTATTGCATCACTTTGAAGCAAAACATTTACAACAGTGAACACTGACAGCGTGCAGTAGCTCCGCTCATTTAAATGAGAAAACATGCAAATGGGGGCTTTTATGTTTAAATGCTTCCCACAGTCCTGATGAGCTCTTTTCAGAGCAGATTGGATGATATGACACTGTCGGAAAGGCACAGGTGTTACTGAAGCCATTAATGGAGGGTTTTTCCCATTCAGGCTTCCCACTCCAGCCTGCAGCAAAATCATGGAATACAGCCTCCAGATAGACACACATTAATTTTAAAAAAATCTAATTTCTCTCAGAAAATGTATATGGGTCCTGATAGATTTGTTTTGCAGAGTTGTCAAAGGCACAAGTGATTTGAGGAGCATCATGCTGGTTTCAAGCCATATTTCCACCAAGTGGCACAGTACAGCACATTTCACTTCAGACTCCTGTTTTTGCTCTGGCCATTTCAGTGTCAGCTACAGTGCATAACTACTTTGGCAGCGGTTATCATCGCAGCAGGACAGCGTGTCACTCCAATTAATTCAACTAAGAAGACAAATTTGATATGGAGCAGTGCTGTCTGCTAATATTAGCGGTAAAAGCATTTGATTGAAAGAGAAATGTGTCTCTCCATCGCAATAAAGTAACCAGATGGCCTCTTTTTAATGTTTTTTTTTCCATCTTATTTTATTTATTTATTTTACAAATATACTGAATTTTGCAATACTTTTGAATGCCATTACATCAGTCAACAAAATAAAAGTTTTGGGGGAAAGGAACCTCAGCCAGAATGTATTCTGTGATTGGTGTTTCTGTCTCTCCTTTTGGCTGCATTGTCACTTCTGGGCTTTTTCGTCACGGTTTATGCCATGAATTGACGTTCTAAATGGCAATTACCCACCACTGATTGGTTGTGATCACTCGGCATGTATACTGGTTAATATGACAACCAGATTTGTAGTTCAGAAACACGGGAACACCAGATGGACCAGCCAAATACATTTTTCAGTCAATCTTGTAATTGAGGGTAACAACTAAATTCATATATGGTGTCATATTTCCTTTTTTTTTTTGGAACAGTGATTTGGAGATGAAAAGCTCAAATTTTTCATTTTGCAAAAACAATGTGTTCCGATCAAAATATAAATGGTAGACGAAAGGGATGTAATTATGCATGCCTCCAGCGACATACATTTACTGTGACCAGCGGGAACATTTTACCCTCATAAATCAAATTCTCAACCCAAATATGAAGCCAGGAGATTGTTGCAATTTGAGGGGGCATGTTGATGCACACTGTGGTACTGGATTATGCAAATGAAAGGCTTTTTAGCTGTTTGTGCAACTTTCTCTTTTGTTTTTGACACTGCAAAAACTGCAAAGAAGCAAACTTGCCAGATCAGTGTGATCTGAATAAAAAATTATCCTACATTATTATAATTAGGATTTCTCTTTTGTGGTTCAAATTGTAGTGCATTTGCTTTGCCTCTGAATTCAAGTGGCATTCCCATGCACTTCGAAAAGTCGGCGGTCAGAAATGTCAGACATGCTGCATTTGTAAGTGCTTTGAGGCAGGATGGTTGTTCGTCTCTGTGTGACATCATGGATGGATCTTTATTGTCATTACACTTTCGTGCAACGAAACATCACTTAACAGGCACGCTCCGCACAAGAAACATGAAAAAAACAATGACGAACATGGGATACAGTGCAAAGGGCCTGTCGGTACTCGCTGTAAAGCGCCCCGAGATCTTAGTTAGAAAGGAAACCACAAGGGGAGGGGAGGGGTAAAAAAAACCACGCTCGAACTATACTCTTCTGAGGATAATTAGAGTACTAGGAGAAAAAAAATACCCAAGCACATTTAACAAGCATATGACAGTTACAACAAGTCACAAGACATAACATATAATGAGGGGATGGATGGAAAGGCGGGGGGGACGCGACGCGGCCCGTCCGACCAGCTGCTCAGTCCAAAACGAGCGCTCCGCAGATCAAGGTCACGTCACGGGGGGAAAACAACAGGAACAACAAAGGCGTTGATGATAAGGGCAGGCCGCCGCTGCATCGTCAAGGTCTGCTCATGGAGACAGTCCTGGCTTATCAGTCCTTGGCCGAGAAGGAGGGGGTGATGGTGGGGACACTAGCTTCCATGCGTACTTTCAGGGGAAAAGGTCCAGATAGCGTTGTTTAGTTTTGGGACGGCCGCCAACAATTCCAGGTGGCCTTGAGTCCGTGGCTGTATCCCTTCACTGGCGCCGATCAGCCAAATTTTGAAGCTTTTTGAAGCTTTTTGAAGCTTTTTGAAGCGCGAATTCCAACTTCTCCATGATGATAACGATCGGACGGAGACGCTCCAGAACCGCATCCATATTGCGGTTGAGCTCAGTCACCGCTTGAGTCTGAGTGTTGGACATTCGCGCTCGACCATCGAGAATGACCGGCAGCTTCTTCACTTCCAATAAAGCTGCTCCTGTCGGTTGAATTTTGCGATAGAGCAGGAAACTGCTAACACCAAACAGCAGCATACCTGCTATCAGAAGGCCGATAATGTAGATGTCTTGCTCCTCCTCGACGGACAGTATTGACAGGCACACCATTCTCCGCTTCCTCCAGGGATCTAGGGTGTACCCGGCAGCAAGCGTCCGAGGGCAAGCAGGCTCCCCACTGCCTGCTCTTCTCGTCGAAAAAATTTTGTCGATTGCATCAAGAGACCAGCCAACCAATTTCATGGTTTGTTTTAGGGTGAAAATACGATAGGAGGCTAGGCAAAGTTAAGACACAGACAGCACATAGACTAAGTGGCAAGCAAGGAGAGGGTGGGGGGGGGGGGGCAGGAGCAGAGCAAAAAGCGTCCGCCTTCGTCGAGAGCCAAGCAATGCGTTTCACATTCACTGGTTTGTAACAGCTGAAACAAAATCTTTCAACACTCGCACAGTAACTTGCATTTACCATCACCGCACACTAGCGCAAGTTTATTTCCTTTTATGACTTAGTTCACACGATGTCAATAATTTTCCAAGCCCAACCCAAATTGCTGTTGAGTTGTCGCGCCACAACTAGCCGTCTTGCACAAGTAATTGCAAATATCGTGAATTGTGATGAGTGACACACGACACGGCTGAGCTATGACAGGACGGGGGGTGGGGAGCAGTCACATATTACAAGGTCAATCGCCACCGAGGAGAACCTAATGAGTCTGTCTGGCTTCTTGTCATTTGCTCCCGTCTGTCATGACAGCATGAAGTGGCACTGGGATTGTGTAACCCTCTTGGCTGTTCACACATTAAATACTGAACAAGTGCTGTACTTATTCATTCATCCATTTTCTACACCGCTCATTATATTATTTCCTCATTTGAGTCACGGGTGAGCTGGAGCCTGTCCCAGCCGTCTATGGGACACACGATTATGCTCACGTTCACAATTTAGTCTTCAGTGAACCGAACGCGCGTGTTTCTGGAACGTGGGAGAAAGCCAGATTTGTACCTGGAGAAAATTCCAGAAAGGCACAAGAACATCCAAACACCACTCAGGAGGGTCAAGATTCGTACCCAGAACTTTTTGAGTGAGGGGCAGGCGCGCTGACCGATAGCTCGCCATTTTTTTTTCTTTGTGTTAACAAAAATAAATTATGAATGATGGGAAACAGCAAACCGGAAAGGTATAGAAGTACACAAAGTCGTCGATACAAATTCCTTAGAGTCCATCTCAGAATGAACAGAAAATCTCAAATGTTCGCAGCCTCCGAAATGAACGTTTTACTTAAAAACTCAGGAGTTGGCAAACACAATGAAACTTTGCTCCTGCATCAAGCGATTTCAACAGTGACTTCAAAGTGACAGCTACAATGTGCCTTTTTTAATGAGTGATTCTGAACGTCGTGAAGAAGAAATCATTTTAATCATCCAAACCTGCGCTTCTAACAGATGAAACGCGCCTGATTATTATACCTTTATCTCAAGTGGTGTTATGCAAAGCCCTTCATATACACTTTGGGTCTTCGCGTTTTATTTAGCCTGCATTAAGCCGAGCGGCTCAATTAAGTCTAAACCCTCGGATGTGCTCACTGTGTGTGTTCATGGAGTTGAGGGAAGGGGCCGGGGTGTCTGCGCGGCTCGTAGGAGTGCTTTGGAATGACAGGGAGGAGTGAGGGGGATAATGAGCGGGAGGGGAGCGCGATCGGGGTTGGGGGGGAAGAGGAATAGCTGTCAGGCTGCAGACAAAAGCTTTGTTTGAAGTGTCACTTCAACGACACGTTTTTGTCAGTGTGTGTTTGTGTGCGCTTTCGCCAGTTTGTGTGTTCGTTCTGAAGGCATTAGACATCAAGAGGAAATATCAGCAGGAATTCCTGGACCCTCAGTGAAGAAGAGAATGCACCACAGTGCCACCATCAACATGAAAATACTGTATACAGCTTGTACTTTTTCTCCCTTGTAAAGATGAACGATATCAAAAATCTCACAATCGTGCCTCAGTGTGTTCCGCGTCACTGCAGGCATTATAATGAGACACAGGCTTCAAACACATTTTTACCTTCTGGCTTTGTTTCCATGCCTATCACACAAATGCGTGTGTTTGACACTGATGGATGGATAAATAGACCGAGAGCGAGGCCAAGAATAAGGGGGCACTACTTTGTGGTTTTCACCTTTGCATCACATCATAAAGGAGCAAACAATGACAAAAAAAAAAACAAATAAGAATGCATTATCGCTCATCTGTGTGCTGTTTTCTTTTTTTAACTCATGTTCATGCACTTTCTTGTTTTGTGCTAAAAAAAAATCTCACTATTTCCTAATTTGTCAAAAATCCTTCAGATCTTTAAAGAAACGCTCCTTAGCCCGACATTCCACGAACGCTTGACAGAAATATGTCACTTTACTCTGCAATTTTACAAACGGTTGACAACACCGGTTAATTATGTACCTTTTGTCATCGAGTGGAAAGGCATTTCATTGTTCCACCTGCCACTATACGTCATGAATCAACAATTGTTACAGCAGTTGTGAAAGCGCGATATACATAAATAAAGATGCATTGTATCGTATGAAATATGCTTTGGTAATATAAATAATTTTTCATATCAATAAGTGACAGTGACGAATTTTCCGCGACGCACCTGACGATCACTCACAGCACACTGTTGGCACACTGGTTGGGAATCACTGCTCCTTCAATTTAGATGTGTCGCTTTCTGCTTGCGAGTGTCAAACATCGCCTCCAACTACAGTTAAGATAGTTGGCGAATGGTTTGTCACATTGGCACGCAATTAACACAAAGCTGGTCCATTATGCTGAACTCTGAGAGGCTCCCTCAAATAATCTGGATTGAAGTCAACTGTCCCATCTGCTTGCAGAGAGTTGCCCTCATGAATCGGGTGGTAGAATGTTCTCCCAGATGGTCGAAAATTGTACCACCAAAACCCGCTGCCCCCGCATACATGGCTGAGCTGCCCTTGTGCAAGGCACTGCAACTGCTCCTCGGGCAATAAAAATGCTGCCAACTGTCATGTTTCACCAATTACACGTGCTTGCTGGGTTTACTGCAATGACGGGTCACTTGTAGGTCACATTCACTCTAATATATCGACAAATAAACTGGATGCAAATGACTGCGATAAGCGAGCGCCCAAACTCAGACCACCTGTGATCTTGAAGAGTGATAAGCCATATGCTAATAGGGGTAGTTGGAATACTCTTTAATATTCATAATTCTGTCAAGGCACTCATGAATAAAACGATGGCCACAGTTTGACCATGGAATGGATTATTTTCATTTACAATATTTAACTCAAACTTCGATTATACAAACACTCAACATACTACTTGGAAAACACACAATTAAAATCACCCATTTACATTAAACGTTATTTTTCAAACCAACACCCTTGGTTACAGTGTGTGTGTGTGTGTGTGTGTGTGTGTGTGTGTGTGTGTGTGTGTGTGTGTTAAATAAGTGTGCTGTGCATATTTAATGGTGCGCCTGCCTGCATGATTGTGAGTACTCAGACACACAGTAATGGCTTTTAGGGACCGCTGGAATAAAAGGAATGGAAAGAGCGATAAGGAGGAGAGATCAGAAGGGCGAGATTCTCGAGTGTGTGTGACACAATGAAAACAGACCACTCAGACACATTTCCGAGAGCAAACACTTTTGAGCAGAATCATTGTCAGAGCAAACACGGACTCCCGTGTCTCGAAAGGACATCACGCCACGTCCCTAAATTCATTGGAAATGCATGAAAAAACCCTGTCGCTACTTTTTTCACAAAGACAAAATATCATCGTAGAAGAGCCTCTTAAAAAGTGCCAACATCAGGATAATCCAGGTTAACATTTATCTTCTTTACATTTATTCTGCTGAAGTACAAAATAATGCTTTCTCCAGTTCACAATGTGCCGCTTATGATTATCCTTCAATCTGTTGGCCTCGAACTCTTGTCATGATTTTGTCGCCATTACGAATGAGTGTCAAAATTGTCGACTTTGCAAATTGGTAGCCTCGGCTGAGCTTCGTCTGGGAGAATCCCTTTCGAAAGTGAGTGACAATTTCAGCCTTTGCAGACAGTGAGATTTGATTCCGTTTACCAGACATGTTTTCAGACCATGTGCGCCGTGCCTCCGACGGTACAAAAATATACGAGTTGATCAGTAGCGTTGCGAAGCAATGGAGAGGAATCCCGCGCTGTACATCTCGTTCATACGCGAGGTCGCGGTGGCAATTAGCTTCCCACGGTTCGTCGTAACGAAGGCCTTTTCACTCTTGTGGGGAAAAATCTGGTCGATGTTAACGTTATGAAAGTGTTCGTTGTAAGCAAAATCGGCAAAAGGGAAAATGAATTGCATGAAATCAGGGCTTTGAATTGCGAACGTTATAGGGGTGAAAACATAAACAGGATACGTTAAAAAGAGGTTTGACTGTATCTTGCATTTCAATTTCATCATATATTTTAGTGTGAGTAACTCATATCTACACAAATAATGTCAAGCTATTGACGAGCTTGGCTGAATAAAACTGTCTGTAACTGTAAGTCACTTTCACATTGTCTTCACAAAGCTATTGAGTGTATTTATCCTGCCGCTGTTTAGTATAGAAAATGTATACTAAATATTTCCGAAAAAGAATGTGAGTTCCAGCTTTTATCAAGGTTTTTATACTAATTCAAAAAACAAAAACGAATAGTCACCATAGTTACTTAACCTGGGCGGCACGGTGTCGACTTGTTAGCACGTTCGCCTCACAGCACAGAGGTGCAGGGTTCGATTCTAGCGCCGACCTTCTTGTGTGGAGTTTGCATGTGCTCCCTGAGCCTGCGTGGGTTTTCTCCGAGCACTCCGGTTTCCTCCCACACCCCCCAAAACGTGCATGGCAGGCAAACGGAACCGTCAAAATTGTCCCTAGGTGTGAGTGTGTGTGTGGATGGTTGTTCGTCTCTGTGTGTACTGCGATTGGCTGGCAACCAGTTCAGGTTGCCTACTGCACAACCCTTGCCTACTGCCCGAAGACAGCTGGGATTAGACTCCAGCACGCCCGCGACCCTCGTGAGGATAAACAGATTAGAAAATTTATGAATGGATGGTTACTTAACTTCATCTGTATCGACCTCAAGTTCCTCTTCTAGCATTTGCAGTCAATAAGAGCATGGAGCCCACTTCTTCGTCCAGCAGTTAAATTTAAAGGAGGCCACATCCAATCTCTTTGCGAGGCAAGTTATGTCTGCCTGTGGCACGCGGAAATGTTGCTTTTAATGGCAGTGCTTAAAATGCAACAACATAAAAATGTGCTAAGTATTGTAATTTTCCTTTACATGTGAGTCCGCAAAGACAAGTGTTGATTTATATTTCCTTTACTTTCTATTGGAGATTTTTTTTAAAGAAGGTCAAAACAGACATTTTCAAGTGTCCTAAAACCGATTGTGTTTGGCCTTTGCGATTCAAGTTACGATTAATCTAATTATAATTTAAAAACCTGACTCAACATGATATTCAGGACGTAGCTCGCATTCTCCAAATAACATTATAAATAAAAAATTCAATGTTTTAAAATTGTTCATTTCTCTTTATGCCTGCATCGAGTACATACAGAATGTAAGACTTTTATCTTAAATAAGCACATTTTACATGCATTGCCAAAGAGTGCGCCTATGCATTGAACCCATCACAATAGTGAACACAGCAAGCAAATCCCATTAGTGACACGCTGGAGCAATGGGCAGCTCTCAGCACTGGGAAATCGAACTTGGGGCGGGGTTGGGGTGGGGGGGCGACTTGTTCACAATATTCTTGCATTTTTTTTCACAGCTGCCCCAAAATGATGAATGTCCCACATATTGGAAAATGCCAGCTGTAATCAGCAAAGACTAGAAGTGTCAATGACATTTTTTCCCAAAATATTATTCAACCTGAAGATTTATTTCTACTTTTGAACTTCTGACTCTGCAAGCCCAGTGACAAAATAATTGCACCAAAAAGATGGGAAAAATATCATGTGCCTGATTATAGTGTGCTGGAAACATACTATATTAGTGCTGCAGGATTACATGGCTTTTCCTCTGTGGCCGGCACAATAAACGATGGCAAATTCTAAATGATGGGGCACACAAAATACTGATTGCTTACCGTTGCCTTTTGAAAGGAATAGTGATTATGCTCTGATTTTCCAGATCAGCGATGGAGGCTTTCTTTACTTCCTGACTTTCACATGATAATAATGAGGGTTAATAATTGAACACACACTCAAAAAGAAACCCTTCAGCCGCGCTCCCCTCACAGACTCCCACCACCACATTTAATATGCTAACTACAGTATTAGCTGATGAGAAAGAATTAGTGCATGGTAAATTGATTAATTAGGTAATGAATGAACACACTTAACTACATCCTGGATCCTGTGAAATGAAAACTGGAGAAGGAGGGACACAGCCAAATGATCAGATAACAGGTTAGAGAGGGAAGGACAAAAGATGGAGAGAGTGAAGGAGGAGAAGGAGGAGGAGGAGGGGGGAGTCAGACGAAGAAGGCGTGTGGAGATGCTAATGCTTGCAAGTCGTGGTCTGGCTGACACACAGACGCACACATACTCAAATGCGCAAACACACACACACACACACACACACACACACACACACACACACACACACACACACACATGCACAGTTGATAAGAAAAACAATGTTAGACAGTCAGTTTATCATAAGGGCAGGATGAGACAGAGAAAGATTAGACACCATCCCTGAATGTGTGTGTGTGTGTGTGTGTGTGTGTGTGTGTGTGTGTGTGTGTGTGTGTGTGTGTGTGTGTGTGTGTGTGTGCACTTTTCCCAAGAGAAAGTCAGTTAAAGATGAGGCAAATTTGGTCTCATTTTGCATGTTGATGTCTGTACTGAGTGTAAACGAAAAGCACATTTCACAGTCTCAATTATATTTATTGGGATGTAGCACACCTCATAATTCTTTCCATTTGCGGTAAATACATTCTATGGCTTTATAATTATGAATGTTTTCCAAGATAGTCAATATGTTTATCAAATGTGTCATCTGACATGTAGTAGCTGCACTGAGTTAATCATGCCCATGATCACACTTTTGATCTTTGTCTCAGACATTTGCAGTGATGTCACATGCTTGTCAGAGCCGCTGGCATCCTAGCATGCCGTCGCATGCACAATATTTGCGCTTTCTCTGCTATCCACAGTGATGAAATTACCAGATTTTGGACATGTAATTAATATGACAGTCATGTAATCCTCAAGATAAAATTGTACTCATTTCCATGTGTGTACATAGCCATGTAGTACAGTACATAAAATAATCAAGGTCAATGATGTGATGCTAATCACGTGGAGCAGTTACAGACGTAGTTACAGTTACGTACATAAAACATGTATTTGCCATTAGGCAAGGTCACTAACACGATAGACATGATCATTTAATCCTCCATCCACATTGATTTTATGTACCGAAATGATCGTGAAAATATTTACTGTGGATATGTTCCAGATCAACCCACAGTGGAAAATCCACAATAAAGAGAGGCCATATAAAACCTTTTCGTTTTTCATCAGAGATTTACCCTCCCTTATGCTTCCAACACATTTTAACTGATGGAAACACTCAAACTTAATCAAAACACTTTTGGAAGTATTCCTTAGGGCCTGCTCTCACTCGTACAGTTCTCCAAATCTGATGCAACATGTTCATGCTTTGAGCTGTTTAATTGTCACTTTCAGTTTAGGTTTAATGGAAAACTGAAACAAAGGACTCCCATTTTCGTACGTGTGCTCGGTATAAAACCTGCCGCATCTTGATTTTTGTGCCAGGGCAAGTATAGTTTAACATGGGGTTTTTTGGTTTGTTTTTCATTTTCAAACCGTTGTGGCAGAGAGAGGGCGTTCCCAGCGCCATTTGACCATTTATAAGTAAATGAGACTCTAGACCAGTGGTTCTTAACCTGGGTTCGATCAAACCCTACGGGTTAGGTGATTCGGTCTCAGGGGTTCGACAGAGCCTATGCCATGGAGATTAAAACACGCCCGACTCAACATGTCAATTAGTTATGACACGCCAGCTTGGCCATCACTGGCTGGTTCATTTTGTGCACAATTTAAAAAATGTATACTTTATAATTATACTAATTGTCTTTACATTTTTTCTGTTTTTAATACAGTAAATGCATTTTTTTATGTCTTGAATTTGCAAAAAAATATCTGCCTTTTTATTTCTCACTAATGAAGGGTTCAGTGAATGTGCATATGAGCCGGTTGGGTTCGGTACCTCCCTAACAAGATTAAGAACCACTGATCTAGACCAACTTGGACATTGCTTAGTTGTAGCTCAGGTGATGTAACGCGATTTTGGTGAATTTGATCAAGGAGAAGGCAGACAGATTCTGCCCTCCGCTGATATGTGTGGTGGATGTCATGGTAATTCATTCATATATATGACAATGATGTGCACGTAACCCTTTTAATCATTGTAGGAATCAATTCATTGAATGTATGATAATAATCATCAACTTTATTATCATTTTAAAATATCCCACGGGCCACGGCAGACTGTACTGATATCTCTGATGAATTTGAAGGGAATGAGAGAAGCCACTTCCATTGGCCAGGAAGAAAGTTGGCTGTGGTCACTCCCACAACGGTGCAAACGGCCCTTGCTAATTGTGCCTGCCGACGAAAATTCAAAAAGAATGGAAACTCCACTTATGTGCACAGTTAAGACTTTGCTTTGCACTAGACTTGCTCTGGGCATGAGGATAGGGCCCAAAGGGTCCTGATTAGTGATTGAACTTGAGTTCGGGACAAAATGGTGTTGTTGACATCGGTGGCAACAGTTTGTGACGAGTCGGGAATATAAAATCCTGCAATTACACTCAGGAAGACAAGTCAGATCAGCCGTTAATGCTGCGACACGGTGCTGGGAGCAACTTCAAAATAAAAATGTGACAAGGTTTTGATGTCCATATATTATTTGGTAATGGAAGGTTTATTTTGAAGTTGGCCTTCTCACCGAATTGCTGGCATGTTACTGTCATGTATAGCATGAGCGCTTGTTGCTGCAGTTGGCTTGACTTTTTCTTCACGACAGACACCACATTACCCACAATGCTTCTTTTTACATCCGGAACGACCCGGATGACCACTACTGCGCATGGGCCATGCATACAGGCCTGCGGGAGAAGAGGCAGTTTTTAGAGCAAATAAATAAATACATTAATACGCGACTCGTCGACGATTACAATACAATACAATGTCAACGGTACTTATCATCAACATAGTCGTGATTAGTCTAGTAATCTTGGCACCCCTAGTTGAGAGTCTTCAAATGAATGTAATGCATGCTTTTGGAATGTGGAGAGGTACTTTTGAGTACACAGAAAGAACCCACCCAAGCATGAAGAGAGCATGGAGATTTCACAAAGAAAGGCCCAAGCCAACATTCAAAGGGTGAAAACTTTGACTGAAAGGTGGACATGCTTTTTATATTTATTTGATTTTTTTTTTTTTTAATAAGAGAAACACTTCACATCAATGTTATATTCACAGAGTAGGAATTGAATTCTGACATGAATGTGGATAAATGAACTCTCTATTTCTGGTGCATCTGCCGAACTGTCTTTGTGCCAACTTTCCCTGTCCTCTGCTGTGTAAGGCAGCAGAGGAAGCAGCACAGCGAACATGACTGACATTTGCCCATGTTATTTCAATTCGGCTTTGGAGCACAAATATTCTGCCTCGCACCAAGGGATGGGATGGACATGATTGATCAAGATAAGCAATCCAAGCCATTATTGTAGTTCACTCGAGACGTTTAATCATGAATCACATATACCTTTCTGGAATGTGCAGTTTTATAGATTATAAGAGCAGGTATGCACTGCACTACTCATGTGACTGTGAATATAATTGCTTGGTGACTGTGCACCAACCACTTAAATTCATAAGCACCCCTATCATTCTTTGGTATGCTTTGCAGCCATTTTATGGCATCTTGCGGTGCCTTAATTACCAGTTGCACTAAACAGCCCACTAAAAATAGAGTAACAGCCCTCCTAAGATGGCATAAATAACCAATCCAGCAGTTCGAACATGACCTTGTCCACTCTGCTGCAAAATTCCACTCATTCCTGCTTTTCCTTCAAACTGTCCCTCTTTCTCTCTCTGATTGCCACTGCCTGGCAGCATGAACACGCTGTGCTAGGCACAACCGGATAAACACACACACACACACACACACACACACACACACACACACACACACACACACACACACACACACACTCACTCACTCACTTCTCCGTCTAGCTTGCACTTACACAAACTGGCAGGCTGATACATGTGTGTGTTTCTATGTGCATGGAGTATGTCTGAAAAAGATAATACAATTTTTGGGACTTCGGCATTACCTCGTCTTCTATGTTGCCATAGTAACAAGCTCTGGACCAGAGAGTGAGAGCAAGAAAGATGGATAGAGAGTCCCCTAAGGACACACGCACACACACACACACACACACACACACACACAGAGCAAAACATGCTTATAGCACCACCACCACCACTTTTGCCTCTCACACGCTCACACAAAGGCTTTTTCAGCCAATTATCCACTGGTAGCACATGAAGGGTTAATAATGTACTATCTGTAGCAATGAGAATTTACCTCAAGCCATTTGGTCTTGGCTGTAATCGCTAGGCACCATTCTGTTGAGTTACATGTTTCCCCACAATGCGAAATGTTATTCTGTTATTGTATCCATTGAGCCCAATTGCTTTAGCAACGTCTCACCACACAAATACACGCACACACACACATTGCATTGCAGCAGATGTGACATATTGTGACGAACCACGTAGCAAGTGACAATGATGCGGCATTTAGTGGTGGTTTTTATAGTCACAGCACTGCTTCTGCAGCCACAAAATATTTTGACACTCAAGTGCAGACTGTGAAATGCGGCAATAAAATTGTTTTGATTATGACAATAGTTACTTTGTTTACAGTAACAGCTTTCATTTGGCGCATAAGTTATGTAGAAAGCTTTAACTCATCTAATAACTCTAGGGGAGAGCATTAAGACACTTTCAGTGGGAGCGTGAGTGCTTGCCTGAATGTGAATGCGTGTGCGTGTGTGTGCAGCCCACTTTTCCACTCTCATGTGAAAGACTTCCAATTGGGAATTGGTGCTACAGAGTCACTACATCGACTATGTAGTGTGGTTGTAAAAGAGCCACCAGCAAACATTTGCACCAATCAAGTTGTTGAGCCGATACGTAGTGGAAGCATCATCCAATTCAATCCCTCTTGTTCGATGTTCTATGCTACTGGGTGGCGGGCTGCAGGCAATTTGGTACGAGACCGCACGGAGAGATGAACAAAAAATATTTCATTGATTGTCGGAGTTGAAAATGAGTTTTAAAAATAAGGCTAATCTGCCCGTGCCTCTGTTAAAATTCTCATTTTAATTATGATACACAGGCAAAAAAGACCCACAAGCTAGTAAAAACGAGTTAAAAAAAACAATATGTTTGAAGGGATTCTTCGAAAAACAGAATGTGACAAATAATAAGACTTAATCAAATAACGAGACATAATCTGCCATTGTAAACCAACATCAGCATTTTTCTTAAATTGCCAGATGTGTTTATCGCAGTATATGATGAGCAAAACTCTCAGAACTGCTTCGGCAGTCAGCACATGCAGACCCAAAACACAAAAAGAAAGCCTTTGGAATATTTTGAATGAAAATAAGATGACCCTGTGATGAGGGCAGCTCATTAAAGAGAAACAAACACAGGGAGAATATTTATGTCACAAGTTGACTGTTTACGGTGTGTGCCCTTAGATTTTGTATGTGCATCAGAAAAACGCTCGTTTGTTTGTGCTCCTAGACAAAAAGTTAGTCAGGAGTCCTGTGGGTGACCTATTTTCTTTTTTGTTTCATTAGGAAACAAAAAGCACAAAAAATGCCCACAAGGCATTTATACAAATCAGCAAATAACGATCTGTCAACATATTTTAAGTGAATACTTTGAAATTCATAGGAACTAATTGCTTTCGTATTTATCCTTGACAACAAATTGAAAAAAAATTGGACCAGAACCAAATCTGACCAGAGACACAGTAGCTTCTGCATATGCCTCAATATCTTTTATTAATGGACTCCAACAAATGCCCTCTGATAACGACTGTGCATTTAATTAAAACAATTTTTTAAAAAACTCTCTCTTGCACATTTGTTACAAATCATTGTTTCATGACCTAATCTACTGTCAAAAAGAATTTAAAAACAAGACAATAAGTTAGAACAAATAAAAATGAGTGTAACTACAGAGTCCAGAGCGACATAAAGAAGGGCTCTCTGACCTTTCGTAGTCGGATAGATTCGGTCATACGTTAGTTTGTGTCGATTTGCAAAGTACTCCACACATTCATCAATAAACAGCGGGGTTCTTTTGGCTGGAGACAGCAGCATCCTAGCAGGTGGTTAACCTTTCCGAAAAGAGCATGCATGACTGTACTGCAAAAGCTTCTCGGCTTTTCCAAAGTGGCAGAACTGTCAACAGCCATCAGAGATCTTTGTATGCACTTTCATCACCACTTACAGGTGCATGAATATCACCAGTCATTAATCTGATCCCCGACGGGAGCAATGTGGCCCATTGGCATCGACATTTGCACCGATGACCTTCTTAGAGAGGCTGTGACACAAAGCTGGCGGCTTGAAGCAAGTGAAGGTGTGTGTTAGCGGTACGCCATTGTGATTTTTTATTCATCAACGACAGTCGCATTTGGGCGGCCCGGTGGTCCAGTGGTTAGCGCGTCGACCTCACAGTGCAGAGGTTGTGGGTTCGATCCCGGCTCCGGCCTTGTTATGTGGAGTTTGCATGCTCTCCCCAAGCCTGCGTGGGTTTTCTCCGGGTACTCCGGTTTCCTCCCACATTCCAAAAACATGCACAGTAGGTTGATTGCGTGCTCTAAATTGTCCCTAGGTGTGATTGTGAGCGCGGATGGTTGTTTGTCTCTGTGTGCCCTGCGATTGGCTGGCAACCGGTTCAGGTCCCTACCACCCGAGGACAGCTGAGATAGGCTCCAACTTGTGAGGATAAAGCGGATCGGTAAATGGATGAAAGCCGCATTTGTGCAGCTGCTTTCAGGTAACGTAGCACAAATGGCAGCAAATTAATATTAAGCATCATATCATCCTTGTCGCTATCGTAACAGCAGGTCAGTTGCAATAAACACTCGAAACAGTAGATCATGATGAGTTCTCGCTTCCCCAAAAGTCCTTTGGGCTCACTTATATCAGTGGGGCTGTTTACCGGGCATACATATGACTGTAGGAGTACAGATATGTTCTCTCTCCAACGCTCAGATGACATCGTAATCCTGGAAGCATGATGAGCCTCCCGAGCTCTGCCTGTGGTTCGCCTCCTGGAGAAAAAACAATCACCTCCATGTGAAAGCATCCCAAACAAAAGAAGCGGTTGTCGACTTTGTGGTACCGCCGGCAAATGTGATTAGGGGAGTTCATCTGTGGCTATGAAAGCTGAACGCGTTGCCATTTGGACAAATGTTGGCCTTGTAACTAAATTACATGAACAGAAGAAATAATTACATTCCCTTCAGCATGGTGTATTATGAGCCCCATTATGAAACAGAACATCTACAGCCAAACACAATCTGTTCCTGGGGGTTGCTGGTCAACCTCACGTTTTCCTTTTTTTTTTTCCCTTTCCATCTATTTTCTATACCATTTACCAATATAATTTGAGAGTACAGCAATTTGCTCTGTTGTTATCCTTTCTGATAAAACGTAAACAAAGTTTTGAGAGAGCGTTCAACACCATGTTTCATACTAGCCACACTAATAAATAGTAAACGCAATGCATGTGGTGACGTCATTCGCCCCGACTGGATTTTATGAGGGAATCATTGACAAGAACAGCAAACGATGCCACAGAATTGAAACTCTGGGAACCAATTTTCAAAAAGAAGTGTGTTTTGATCCCATATTAAATGTAAGGTTCAACTCAATTTACGTATTCACGAGACAGCTAAATGATCAACATTTTTATTTTGGCCTAATTTGGCAGAATTTTGTTAAGATTATCATTACAGTTTTGAAATTTTAGAAGTTAACAGCTGTGGACCTTCCTAAGGGAATGGTTATAAATTGTTCACTATATACTACACAAGCACAAGAATGGATGTAATTATTCAAAATAAATGTTGGTTTTGTGTTAAAAAAAAAAAATTAAACGAGAATTGTATATCCTGTTGCATCTTCTCCCCGTGTCTTCAGGGGTTATCTCTGGGGGTGTGGCTTGCTTCCACATTTCAAAATCATGCATGCTAGTTTAACTGAAGACTCAATTATCCAACTGTATAGACAACGGATGGATGGAGTTGTATACATTATGCAGTTACATGAAGCATCATTTTGCGCATTTTCCAGCCCAAAGATTTTAAGAGAGTTGTGTTAACATGGTATTTATAGCACCACCATTACAATAATCGGAATAAAATTAGTTTCACAGCATTTGCACATCGTTAGACGTGTAACAGACACTTCCTGGCACTCCAGGGAAAATTGCCAAACAGCAGGAGGTAAACAATAAGGATAATAAATGTGAACACAAACAAGAGTCTCTCTCTCTCTTTGGGGGTTTGAATCTCAAAAGAAAAAAACAGAAAGAAAACCAGGTCACCTTGTTAATGTTACTGTAAATAGCATTAGGGATAAACACAAAGGCCAACTTACACCTCCCATGTGTTTACAAAATACACACTGTTCCATGGTGCTAATCCATTTCATTTTTCGTGCTCCTTTCATCTCCTCACGTCAGTCTCACATACTGTCCTTACTCTCGGGACCAAAAAGTATGTTTTCTAAGTCAATCCTTCAACAGAAGCCATCTGGCCTCCCTGGTATTAATATAATTTCCTCACATACTGATACAGTTTTTTTCTTGACGCCTGTGTCCTCAGTGTTGTAAAGAATCAGGCCTTGTTCAGTTGCTTACCTTCCATTCAACAGCTTTATAGCCTTGCTCACCAGTTCACCAGTGTGCCACATTCAATGTCTATTAATGCCTATTCAGATCATAAAAATAACAATCCTGTACGGAAATGCTTGCAATTTGCAGTATTGTTGGCGCTGAGCTGGAGATTCAGCTTGAAAGCAAATAAATAGTATTTTCCCGCTCCTTCATCTTTGCAAGGCATCCGAAAAGTATGATCAGCAGCAACGAATCCAAACTCAGCTGCCAACAGATGACCTTGTCTATTTCGTCCATTCAAAAAGTTGAGTCTAAAAAATCTCTTAGCATATATTTAAAGCGGTGAACAATGGCATTTAAATCCTAAGAGCAAGGTTAGCTGTTTTTCAACTGTAGGCATTGCAAAGCTTCTCACAAATGGGAGGCCAATGTGTGCCTGGTGTATTGAGCGACTGCCTCAGTCCAACTAAACACTGGCAGTGTTATTTCACTGTGGAGGCGAGTGTGTCAGTGTGTAAACGCCACATCACCACGAGACAGCCTGGGCCTGCGAGGGGATGACAGCTGAAAACCTATTCCCGGTCATATCTGACGTTTTCACTCTGCCAGAGCAAGATGTCTGCGTGAATCAGCTGAAGAAAACCATTCTTTCCCAAGTGTAAAGAGCAGGGGGCTGTGCAGGGCCTTGATGCTCTGCCATCTGGGGAAAACTGGCCTAGAAAACATTAAGGCTGCCCTCTCCTCGAGCCCTGATTCTAAGATGCGGCAAAGACAGAAAAAGCATCAAAGAACAAGAACATACACTTATGTGTAATCTGCTGGGATCCATCAGTTTCATGTGTGGATGAGTTACTTAAGCAACATAGCTGTGTCTGGCTTTCGTTAAACTGCCAAAGTTCACTTCATTCTTTACTTCATATTTTGGGGTGAAATGGATTTCACGAAGAAAGAAGAAGCAGTACTTTTGTATCCACGCTATAATTGCAAAATTTAAAAATCATATAACGGCAGTTGACAGGCTTGTTTTTTAGTCGCAAGTTCAAATCTTGCCAATCATTGACGTAATAGACTGTGGGTCAAATTAGCATTAGCATCTAGCTTCTGATCAGCACAGGTGAAGGCCTTTGATTGTAGTAAATAGTTTTAAATTGGGCACGGGTCGCTTCTTAGGCCTGTACGGAACCTCTAAGTTTGGCTGTCATGTAATTCTCAACAATCAGTCTTGTATTTCTTTTTTGATTGACGTCATTCCCAGCTCAGGAGAGCACAATGATAATGATATGACAACAAATTTATTCCTCTTCCTCTTCTTCTTCGATGTTATTACGTGGGGACCACCCAGTGCCCAGACTGTGACACCATAGTTGAATCAAACGGTGACAAACTTATGTTAGCAAAACTGGTTAAAAGGTCATTATTCCTGAATGTTACTTGACGCAGTCTTGTATTCAATTTAAATCTTTGCACTTTATCGTATTGCTTAAAAAGAAATTGCACATATTTTGATCGAGACTTTTTCTGGCCACTGGATTATATGTTTCATTTCATGTATTGATTTGCTTGAATCCATTTAGTTGTGTGTTCTATGCAAAATATAACTTTTATGAACAAATGGAAAAAAGATGCCATTTTAAGGGGAAATGCTATAATGGAACATACAGTATGGGTCTTTCTTTAAAAAGATCTGTCATTTTTTTTCAAAATTGTATGTATCAAAAGTCCTACCGGTATCAGTATTTGGTATCAAGAGTTGAGTAATCCCACAGGTATCAATCATCCCTACATTATACAAAATATATCTGTAAGTGTATCATTCTGAAAGCTGTTGCTGATGTTCTTGATACTGCAATTAGCTTCTGATGAGCGAAAAAAGGCAAAAACAGCTTGCAGTTAACCCAAACTAACCATGACTGTAGATCTAACACCAAGCAAGAGTCCTCTCAAAGTGCAATTGTTGCCGGCATTGATTTGGCACAACACACCAGATTGCCATTTCTTGTTCAGGGAAATCAGTCGATGAGTGGCAAACAGGTTGTCATTTCAGGGGCCTGAACATCGATCACACAGCTTAATTATTTCAGGAGGCGATGCGAAACAAGTGTGAGGTGAAGACAAACAAAGCCTGTCGATGAGACATGAGTTCAATTGAAAGCAATATCAGGAAACATCGTGGACAAAATAAGCATGTTTGAGTGCACTGTGTGTGTGCTGGAGGACATAGCACTTGAATCAATCCCTAATATGTACACCTGGATGTATTGTATGCTAGCCTGCATTGACTATCTGGGCCCTATTTTCATGCCGGTGCAAGGCTAGCACAAAGGGCAGTCTAACTGTGTGCATGGGTGGAGCTTTCTTTCTCTTGGTATTTTCGTAGACGGGGGAAATTAGAAAGAGGCATATACGCCGTTGTGGGAGTGAACACAGCCAACTTAGTTATCTGACCAATAGAAGTGACTCCCCTCATTCCCTTTAAATTCAGCAGTCCTCACACTGCCCAGAATGCATCAAGACAGCTGAAAAATGTTCTTGCAAAAGAAAAAAAAAACAACAACAAAAACTGCTCTGATCAATCACACTTCTGTCATCTGTCATCATTAGAGAGTGTGAGCCAAAGTTAATGAAAGTAAAACACAGCAGACCGTCAGATACACAAGGCAGCACCTCAGGATCAATACATACTGTGTACACACAACACGTGAGGTTAAAGACGCACAGACACCACAGACACACATAATCCAACTGCGCAGTCTCACACACACACACAAACACACTTAGCATATTGATCGAGCCCTCCGTTTGCTATTTTCTGAGCAAGCTTGATGTGAAGGCTTATAGGTTACAGCCAATCCTCCCCAAAACCACAGTGATCCATCTGCTGCTTAATGAGGCACAACTAAGATTTGTTTATGTTTTGACTTACTTAGCTGCAAAGCAACAAGGATTACACTTATCCAGCACATGCATCTCCTATAATACAGTATATATTACACCAACGGGAGGGGGAGAAAAAAAAACAACTCTACATCAATCGTCTTTGCTCCATGAATGAAAAGAGTTGATCAGAAAACCTTATGCTGTTTCCATGTGCATGACGTGTTCACCATTCTCGCCCCCACATCCTGCTCCTAGACACAGTTCTGTTTGCTCAGTGCTCAACTGACATTAAACATGAGTATTTTTTTTTATCATGTTATTTTCTCCTTTCCTGCTGAGTGTCCTTCCGAGTGTATTTGTTTTTTATTGTATTTATATTAGAGCTGTCAAACGATTAAAATATTTAATCTAATTAAAAACTCAACTGTCATAATTAACTCAAATTAACTAAAAATTAATCATGATTACTCACACATTTTTTTATCGTTTCTGAATTTCCTTTTGTATTTTTTGTCCTATTTTCCCCCATTTTAATGCTCTCATCAACATGGAATCATGAATCAGTTTTCTATGTGCAAAATGCAAATATTTACTGAAATAATTTCAATTTTCAATTTTACATGAACATTTTTCACTTGGAGCAGTTATTCACACATCATCTCTCACACAATATTACTGTCCATCAACAACATTTAAAAAAATATTTTGTCACACAACAGCTGCTTGAACAGCTCTTTTTATGGAATCAAAACAGCGCAATATAAAGTGCACATCTAAGGTAAACTAGTACTCAGCCTATAATTTTTCACGGCCCCCTGAATAGGGATTGTCGGTCAGCATGGAAGGATCTCTCGTTCTGTACTTTTTTGATCATTTATTGGAGCACTTTGCAGCAGAAGTAGTAGTAGTAGTAGTTGTAACAGAAGTATCAGAAGCAGGTAATAACCTAAACTACACATAAATACGGTAAAAAATTAATATATCTATCTTTCTGCATCACAATGTAAATATGTATATAATTGACATTAATTAATACCTTTATTTAACAATACGTTTAATAAATAATTTAATCAACCCTGATTTCACTATGTATCATTATCGTCATCATTATTCATTGTTTTAAACGTAAGAAACCATACAACACAAACATAAAGTCGAATCGAACAAAAGAACTACAAGTCCCAATACTCAATCCCGGAAGTGGAGCGCCGGCGCTAAAACGCAATTTACTTCGTTTAAACGTCAGATTGCAGACGGACAAACATGACAACTATGCAAAAATGAGCTAAATAAAGACACCCCTATTCTAGCAACATTTTAGCCCACGCTGTTTGCTTTGAAATGATCCATAGCTGTCGGTCTGAGACGAGGGGGCGGAGTTACGCACGTCAGCTGTGTGCTTGGCCATTAAGTGGTATTTCAGACTTGACGTGCTATGATGATAGCTCAGTTTACGACTGCAAAACATACAGGTAACTTTGGTCTTGTCATTGGAACAATCTGGCAACTTTTTAAAAGTAAACTTTCCATTCATAAACTATTTAAGTATCCGTTTTCGGTGTCTCGCGCTGCCGTGGCTGGCAAAACAAACGTGCGTTGACCTGTGCAGAGCGATTGATGTTTTGTTTCTGGTTTATTTATAGAGCAACGTAACATCCGCTGTGACGTCTGCCGCGTTAATCTCGCGAGAAAATTTTTGATCCCGATAAAATTCATTTAAATTAATGCCAATAAAAACGCGCTAAACTGACAGCTCTAATTTATATTTTTCTGTACCTACATAAAAGAAAAGTAGCAGTAGCAAGGTCTAGTTTAAAAGTGTTGTGTCGTATATTTACATTCCGTATATGTGTGTGTGTGTGTGTGTGTGTGTGTGTGTGTGTGTGTGTGTGTGTCCAGTATATGAATGGACAGATGACTGTGTATTCGAGAATCTACAGGCAGATGTTTTTCAGTGAGAGTTTATGTGATTGGACAGTCAGATGTTTACATTTTTTATAGCTTTGGATGGACAGACATATGGGACTCTATTTTCATGCCCAGTCTAACTTTCTAACTGCGAATAGGTGGATTTTTTTATCTTTTGGTATTTTCATAGACACGCGCAGTTAGAAACAGGCCATGTATAAACACAGCTGCCTTACTTGTCGGTCAATGGAAGTGGCGTCTCTCATTTCCTTTAAATTCAATGCAGGGGAGGTGCACAGGGTATATGACAAAAAAATCACACTATAACAAACACATTCATTCATTCATTCATTCATTCATCTTCCGAACCGCTTGATCCTCACTAGGGTCGCAGGGGGTGCTGGAGCCTATCCCAGCTGTCTCCGGGCAGTAGGCGGGGGACACCCTGAATCGGTTGCCAGCCAATCGCAGGCCATAACAAACACATCCTTCAATAAATATTTCTCTGAAAATGTCAGATGAAACGAAGCTTTAAGATCGAATTTTTGATGCAACAATGCCAGCAATGATAGGCTTGGTACATTTCTCTCTTGGTGTCTAGTCGAGTGAATGGTAAATCGTTTTTCATTTGTTTGGCGCTTTTCTACCATCGTTACGCAAAGCGCTTTCACTATGTTTCCTCATTCCGACTGATGATGCAGCATGACGAGCAACTGAGTGCTGAGTATCTTGTTCAAGGACATGATCACAAGGGGTGAAGATCAAAATCACAACCTTTGGGTTTGAAAATGACTACTCTACCCCCACTGAGTCACGCCACTCCAATGAACTGCCCAAGTGCAGGACTTCAAATTAAAGCTACTGTGTGTACATTTTGAAGCATGCACACTATGGTGCCTCGGAAAGAGCACACTTGGCAAGCAAAATTTCACCAAAAATGACTTTGAGTATGCCCTCAAGTACCTGAGTAACACATGCTGTAGTCATGGCAGGAAGACAGCGGTGAAATATGGCAGCCTCCTGTAAGGGAGGGTTGCCCTATGTAAAATAATTAGCAATTATTTCACCTACAGTAACATAAAAAAAATATATGTTCATGTTATACAATATATTGTTTTGCATATTACAGTATTGAAATTATTTTTTTAAATGACAGTGAACAGTGAAAACAACGCATTTTTACACACTGTCCTTTTAAGGAGTTATAATCCATGTGTGTGTCATTTCTTGATTATTTCAGTTTGGCAAGAGAGGGAACAGGTAGCAGATAGGACAGGTGAGGATGGTCCAGATTAGAAGAGGATGGTCATTTCAATGGACAATTGTGGTTTACGACCCAATATGTTTCACACATGAGTTTTTTGTAGACCATTGAATGACAAAATGTTTTAGTTGTCAAGTTCTAACTTTCTTAATGCTGATGTCAGTTTATGTTAGTAATAATAATAATAATACATTTTATTTATAAGCGCTTTTCAAAACACCCAAGGACACTTTACACACGCTCCCCATCTTACGAATGACTTACGTTCCGAACGATCGTTCGTAAGGTGAATTCGTTCGTAAGTTGCTTCAGTGCTATATTTTGTATGGAATGTATGTTTAAGGCTTATATTTTTGACATCCATATAACGGGGAGAGAGCTTTTCGTCACGTTCTTCCGGGCTCGAGGGTTGGCTGCCCGGTAAACTAGCAGCGGCTTCAGTTTGAAGCTCCCGATCTTTCTGTTTATAATGGTACCGATGGTCGAACGATTCATCTTGTATTCACGTGCAACGCTCACCATTTTCTCACCCGCATCAAGCTTCTTTATTATTGCCACTTTCATTTGAAATGAAATGGCTTGCCTCTTCTTTGCATTTCAACTCTCACTAGAAGCCTTTCGCTTTTCACCAACCATATTGAATAATGGATGCACGAGATATTTAACAACTGGGCAGAGGAAGCCGGATTCGGGGTGGATGCTGGGCGAGCTCTCACAGCGCCACACGTCGGTATTAGCGGCGGAAGGAAGCACTACAGTACCTGTACTCGGAAAAAGGCGTGCAATACAAAATCTAACTTTTTCTTCTCTTTCTCGACATACCCGTAAAAATGTTCGTATGTACCGTTGTTCGCAACTCGGATGTTCGTAAGTCGGGGAGCGTCTGTACAATCAGGAACAGGAACAATAAAACACAATGCGGGTTGAGCAGCGGCAGCCAAACGCGCCTAGCGTTCACTCAACCACAAGGGAGGGAGAGGGGGAGGGAAAAAAAACCCACGCTCGAACTATCTCATCTGAGGATAATTTGAGTCCAGGAAAAAAAAAAAAACTCCAGCACATAAATAAGCGTATGACAGTTACAACAAGTCACAAGATAAGAACAATGAAGGCGGTGATACAAGGGTGTGTATGCACGTGTGATTGTCTGGTTGTGTGTGCGTGTCAGGCCGCAGCTGATACGTCAAGGTCTTCTCATGGAGACAGTCCTGGCTTATCAGTCTATGGCCGAGAAGGAGGGGGTAAGTTTAGTAGGCCTGTGTACCTCGTGAGGTTAAGTTTGGGAAACTGAATTTATCTACAATAAAGGATTTGAGTGGAAAACGTGGACAAGAAAACAAAAAAAGGTCAAGCCAGTAGAGATGAACCATTACTGTTCCCTTTCACTTTCACAGTTGGTTGCCTCCTTTTAAACTGTTGATAGAAAATATTCATGAGTGCATAAATATGAGTGCTTAAAAGAGAATAATTCCACTGCAACACAATCATAAATACGCTTGAAGAATACTAATATATTTCATATAAAATGTGTTTGTTTTCATCCGAAGCTACTTTTTACCATGACCAGGAATTATATTTCATTAGCAAACCAGCAATATATAACTATTCAGACTAAATGGAAAATATGCTTTTTAATGTTTACATACACATAGTTAGGTGTTTCAAGTGCCTTCCCACGGATCATGTGTGAATGTAAACATCTGACTGAATGCCATAGCCATTTCCGAAAATATCTTTCTGAGTGAGACGTTCTGCACTGCCAATTTCTAAAAGGAAAGAACCACTCTGAGGTGGCACTCGAAGCATTATGGCACTGCTAATAGGTTA
Source organism: Hippocampus mohnikei (assembly GCA_026261675.1). Lineage (NCBI taxonomy): Eukaryota > Metazoa > Chordata > Actinopteri > Syngnathiformes > Syngnathidae > Hippocampus > Hippocampus mohnikei. Next base: position 20,323,007 of record JAKGUB010000557.1, on the reverse strand, counting down.
GCATAGCTGTAGTGTTAGCACAGATTAGCATTAGCCAACATTTTTACCCGCATTAGATTCTGATAATAATATCATAATAAGGTGCGGCTAAGTTGTCAATGTAGGGGTGAGGCTTGTGTTTTATGTACCACACCGCTACATTAATTGACAAGTGTATTTCGATGGGTTGGTGAGGAAATGCAGCACCCACCAGTGATGATGCAATGACATCTTGAAACTATTTTAAATTGTGACCAGTGCATAATATATCTCCTTACACAAACAAATGCGATCTAAGATGCTTTACATCACAATTGTTTACAAATTGTAATTCTGTTGAAGGAACTACAAGCGGATGTTAATAAAATATCATGCTTTATACATTTGGGATTTCTCAAATTATTAATATTTCTGTGAAACCCCAAATCCCACACCATTTAACAACTAATCCCTTTAGCTCTTCCTTCTCTGCATAGCCCACAGGACACACATACCCACACGCGTGCACACACACACACACACACACACACACACACACACTGTACACAGCTGGTCTTTGGGGATGCGGGTTCGCGCCTTCAAGGGAATACAAATATTTCATTTTATTCTTTCTAGTCATACATTATGAAACCAATCAAACACATATATGAAGAACAGGGTGTGATGTTGCAACACGTAATTTATAACAAACGGTGCATATTTACATTGCAAAGGTTGGTTGGCGTCTTCTTGTCTTCCATTTTTGTTTTCTGCTTTCAGGGATTATCCGTCAATCAAACAGTCTCTGTGTTGATCTTGCAGAGAGCTTCTGTCAATCAAACCATGTGTCTGTCATTTAATTAGATTCCCATCTCCATAGAGTTGGACATTTTCAGGCTTGTGCGTGTGTTTCTTTTTCCATCTATACTAATTAGACCCTCCCTCTTGTCTTTAGTTTGAATTAATGGGAATCATTAAGTCGCTCACTTCCATGTCCATTCCCCCGAGAAGATATATAGGAGTGTATAGCAGAGTTTTAATAAGCTCCTTGCGATAGAAAAGATTTAGAAGAAGAAAAGTGCCATCCAAAATTAAAATGTTTCAACTTTAAATGGAAACATCTCGGAGGCGTGTAGGACACTGTGGCGGAGTGTCAGAAATGGAGCTGTTGTGTTTGATAGGAGCATCATTAGGAGAATCTTGGCAAATGTCTCGAGGGTTCTTATGTTAACCGTGTGGAACAATTAGTGTCAAATATCCCCCCCGACCCTCATCCACAGCGGCCCCCTTCTAAGACTCTCCATCTTTCTCCGACTCTTTCTAGCCGGTGTAAATAATCCAATTTGTCACAGACAGTCCTCTATGTAGGAGATGACCTTTGGAAACCTCACAGTAAATTGGCTCCAGCTAGAAAAGCTACGTCATTAGCCTCTCGCCGCCACTGTGTCACTGACGCTTTTCTTTTGCTGTCTCGCCATATTCACATTCTCTTTTATTTAATTTCAGTTTCATTCGAAACGCGCTGTTTAAACTGTGCTGTCTTGTGAGGCTCGCTAGCTGTCTATGTCTTTCTTCTAGAGTGGCCGAGTCAAACAGTACAGGGAGATTCTCTTCTACTTGTGAGTGATCTACTTTTTGATTGGATCGTGGGATTTTGTTTGACAAGACACTTTTGACTCTCTTGTTCTGTAATCATTTGATATCCAGTATATAGTACGTCTGCCAAATTTTCAGCAATAGCTTGTGGCGTGGTCATCAATAGCCTTATTTTGGAAATGCAAACAGATTTTAGTCATCAGCAAATATGATGAATGGGTTGGCCCACCAAAGGAGTTGCAGTACCCCCGACAGAACCAGACACACTGTTTGTTGCGTCATCCAATGAGTCATTATCAAGGCTCATAATGAGGAGATTGAATTAGAAGAGCCGCAGTCAGAATACTAATTGCAGCCCTGCGTGACCACTTTGTCAGGCTTGAAAACAACAAACAGCAGCAAGACACCCGAAAAAACAAATGTGTACACTAAACATTGCTATCCTGCATCTGAATACACCTGCGTGAAGTATGCAATCATGATTTGACTGATGAAAAAAACAATTCTGATTAGTTTAGGTAAATACTGTATACCACTTATTTGACACATTTCATTCTCAAACATGGTTTCACACAATTGTATTTTGTCAGAAAACACATTTAGATTAATGTCATATTTTTGGGTTTAACTATCAACTACATTGGTGGGGAATCGATCGAGAAGTTTTTTGTTTGTTTGTTTTTTTGGTTTTTTTAATGGTGACAGGAAACAGCTAACATTCTGGTGTCCCTGAAAAATATAAACATCATCATGTAATTTCCTTACAAAGACACATTGATACTCTTAAATGCTTTTAGAAAGTACCCACGACAAAAGTGGAAGTGAAGCAAGCACTGATTGATGACTGCGATTCAATTCAAGTCACACAGTATATTCCTAATTTAATTTCAACATTCAAGTATTTGCGCAAATGATTGACAAGCTCAATGATGAGTTGACTAAATCTGATCATAGTCTCTGGTAAACTTGCTCTCGATTATCTCGATACCACAAAACAAACTGTTTTTATAAGCCTTCTTTCTGAGTTCATTTTTCAAAAATGCACATCTTGCATGTGTGGTTTTTGTGATGTTTGAATCACCCACAAAAAAAGTGCAGCATAATCCTGATTCCTGCACTTCTCGATAAACCATTGAGAGGTTCTTTTCCTTGAATATTGTATTCATTATGTTCGTTTGCTTCATAAGAGTTTCTTCGTTGGTCATTGTACCTACAGCAAGTGTTTCTTTTGTGCATTGTTCTCTTGCACTCTTGTGTGAGCGTCTGCTCCAGCAGCCGGTATAAAAAGTGACTGAATTCATTTAGGCTCATTAGATTTTGCTTGCGCAGCGGAATGATGCCTACTGGCCATGACTTTTATGGCATGATTGCATTTACAGTGAACATCAATGCAGTCAATAATTTTCAAATGCTTTATGTTGACACTAAGTAACCTGAGGGATGTTTTTGTTTTTTGTTTTGTTTTTGCCATGCACATTTCTCTCTATGTGGCATGTGAAAGTGAGTCTAATTATGGGGTCTCCAAATGACTCTTCAAAACAACAAGTTATCAAAATGCCGGCGCAATCATCACACAGTAAAATATGGTTAGCGATGCTCCAGGTAAGACATCAATTATTCCAACAGTTCTGGTGTACAACATGTTGTTGAGCAAACAAAATTCTGTCACGTCAATTGGGAAAGCGATCCAAGTTTTGTACAACGCACAGAAACAACAACAAACTGTATGTCAGTTCAACAAACTGTATGTCAGTTCAGACAAATGCTAAAACAGGTCCTTATCCATAGATCCATAGCTTTGTTCAACAGAATGTTCCACATCATTAGTTGAAATCATTGAAATGGCAACTCACTAAACTCCCTTGCGGTCTCTCGGTGAGTTATGGCGAATTACTCATCCATTTTCCACACCGCTTATCTTGGCCGCGACGAGCTATAGGCTGTCCCAGCTGATTCTGGGGAACACACCACCGAATACTCGCATTCACACCGTCACCAAACCCCCGCTAACAGCACCAAAACAATGTACTAATATGCCGTCGTATTAAAGTGAATGAGATGACTCGTTTACTATGTACTGGTATTTTAAAGGACATTTGCATATAGTAGAATCCAGTTGTGCTGGAATTACTTTCAGTCCACAACAATTCCTGCAACATGATTGCTGGAGTCACTTCATTTTAATCCATCCATTTTCCGACCCGCATTATCCTCACAAGGGTCACGAGGGGTGCTGGAGCCTATCCCAGCTGTCTTCGGGGAGTAGGTGGGGCACACCCTGAACCGGTTGCCAACCATCCGCGCTCACACTCATACTCACTAGGGACAATTTGGAGTGTTCAATCTGCCTGCCATGCATGTTTTTGGAATGTGGGAGGAAACTGGAGTACCCGGAGAAAACCCACGCAGACCCGGGGAGAACATGCAAACTCCACACAGGAAGGTCGGAGCCGGGATCGAACCCATGACCTCTGCACTGTGAGGTTGATGTGCTAACCACTGGACCACCGGGCCGCCCCACTTCATTTTAATTCCGGTTAATAACATGAGCGATGCCTTCTTTGACGGTTACTTGTTGATTATGATGATTCTGAGAGTGGATCGCATATAATCGCATCGCACTACACTAGAACCTTTAGTGCTGATGATCAGAAATAAAGCTGTTTGAAGCGTAACACTCCAACAGCTAGGGCTGATCTGCTCGGTCTATCACAGTGCTGAGATGCTATCGTGCAACTAACAGTGTGTGAACTCCTTTCAAGGAGACATGTGAGCTCTGGGAACACGAGACACAAAACATGATGGTGTTTCCTGCTGTGGTGTAAATGAAGGCGATGAAGACACTGCACACTGCTAATTGAAGTCTGTTTTGGCCAGTACTGCGCAAGATACTTCTATTTTGATCTGTTTGCTGTTAGGCCACGATTATTTGTTGTTTGTTTTAGTCAGGTTGATTGAGTAATGTGATACTATTATAAAAGGGAGGCTTCAACGCAACAACACTGGTGAGCTTGTCTAATTTGTAAAACAAAGCTCTCTCTTCAATTCTGTCTATCTGTGTCACTTGCCCCCTCTCTTCATTAGACAAGACAAATGTCAGGAAACAGCTGGATGAAGGCTTTGAAAATTGCATATATTATTATTATAAAATGTGTCTGCTATGCGTAAAGTATGAATGAGCTTTGTTACTTGGATTGAAAAGCCAAAGGTTGTCAGCAGGTGTGAGGTCTCATTCAGGTGCTTGAGCACCTGCTGACAGTGGTGCTTGAGCACCACTAGGAGTCCATATTGCCTCGACACTGATGAGGAACCCAAAAAGTTTTCAGGAGAACTACGGATTCTAACCAGACTTTACAACAGGCTCCAACCACAAAACCAGTTATGAAATGCCACAAGCAAAATCACCACAGTGACGAGCCCAGGGACTGAGACAAGCCTAACGAAACAACAATACAAATCAAATCATTGAATTACCAACCGGTTACTTTTATAAATTGCCATGCAAAGTACCATCTATTGTGTACCGTAACATATAACATAATCCACATGTTTCACACTCACATTTTTCTTCTCTTAACACCACCACATTCCATCATAAGAATAAGTATTACACATAAAATGTAAAAAAATAAATAAATAAATAAATCATACAAATACAAATTATAGCTAGCTGAAGAAAAAGCAAAAGTGCATAGTCAATCCATACCTGAGGCTCAGCTGCATTTGAATTAAGACCCTAAGATCAATATTAGAAATGTCAAAAAAGGAATACAGGGCGGCCCAGTGGTTAGCACGTCGGCTTCGCAGTGCAGAGGTTCGATTCCAGCTCCGGCCTCCCTGTGTGGAGTTTGCATGTTCTCCCGGGGCTTGCGTGGGTTTTCTCCGGGTGCTCCGGTTTCCTCCCACATTCCAAAGACATGCATGGCAGGCGGATTGAGCACTCTAAATTGTCCCTAGGTGTGAGCGCGAATGGTTGTTCTTTTCTGTGTGCCCTGCGATTGGCTGGCAACCAATTCAGGGTGTCTCCCGCCTACTGCCCGGAGACAGCTGGGATAGGCTCCAGCACCCCCCGCGACCTTAGTGAGGATCAAGCGGTTCAGAAGATGGATGGATGGATGGAAAAAAGGAATACAGTGCAGTAATACAATACTGTACTTTTAACTTCAGTTGCAGTGGTTTGATTTTTTTCCTCTTTTGTTTTAATGTACCACCAAATAATTACTTTTAAAACTATGACAAAGCTGAAATTTCCTTTGGCATCACAAATTGCTCATGTTTTATACTGATCTGCAATTTCTTCGCATTTTCATGGCACTCATGTTAGCGTCCTGGCATTAGCATTCAGTTTAAACTTAAACTCTGCAGAAATGGCAACACGGCGAGAGGGGCTCCAATTATGTGGCCAGGCACTGCCTTTATCCTTGAGATCTGACACCTGCATTTATCAGGCAAAGTAGATTGCGTGATCGCAATTATCAGACTCTATATGGATAAAAGTCCTCTTAATGTCAAAAGTGAACAGACGGTTGTTTTGTTGTTTTCTTTTTTTTTGTTGTTTTCTGGCAGGGGCTGAACCATTTGTTGACGTGAATGATTTGTGCAAAGGCCCGTGAAGGTTCTTCTGCCCACAATGTAAGTGCATGGCAAGACATAATGGATGAGCTGGAACTTGATGTGTAAGAATGTGCAAGGTAGCCTAACTTCAACCAGATCAAACACCTTTGGGCACAGCTTCTGAGCCTCTCATTCAAATTCAGCGAGAAATTGGTCATGATGAATGGACAGCAATTCACAAAATCTTGAATGGAGACATCCGAATAGGTCGATGCTTGCATAGCTGAAAAACGAGAGTGAAAGCCAAACGCAGGCACCTGTCGATTTGGATCGTTCCTACAAATGCAATGTGTTGGTGGCCTTTTGTCCGTGAGGGTTTGTTCATATAACTGTGCAGTTTCCGGGTTTATTTCCCAGATTGACTCCAGGTGATGCGATGGCTTGTGAGGTAGTCACACACACACACACACACACACACACACACACACACACACACACACACACACACACACACACACACACACACACACACACACACACACACACACACACACACACACACACACACTTTTTTTCTCTTCTAGAAAGAACCTTCCTTCAGTGTTGTCTGGGAAGTCTTGGCAGCTCCGGGATGAGACACAGCTTCTTTTCACAGCCTCTGAGTCGCTGATGATGTTAGTGTGAAGTAGCACCAAGTGGAGCTGTTTTGGCAAACGGAGACTGATCATGGAGCGGGGGTGCAGATTTCAATGTGATGAATGATTTGAAGCTCGCACGCGTGACTGTGCTGATTGAGAGCTTCGGGAGCGTTGAAAGGCAGATTGAATGTAGGAATGTGAGACTGAACACTGAATACATGCATTCGAAATGGACTGTATGTCAAAGTGTTCTAAGCTTATCTCTTTACTTTGAGGGCTGGAGACAGCAGAATATGCTTTTCGACTCTCACTAATAAATGTGCAAAAGATAAGGCAAATAATTCAATCAAGCAATAATAATAGCAACAGTAATCAGGGTGTTTTCATGCAGATGTGCATTTTTAGGCCGGAAAATGCCCCAGCTGGGAATTCATCGTGAGCTGATATGACATCAATTCTCTAATTACCTACTCCATTTGTACAGCCTATCACAATCAGCATCAATTAACATCCTCCGCCCAACTCCCCTGATTCCACTGCTACAATTAGTCCGATACATGATGTCAGGAGTAGGTTGCATAGAAAGGGAAGTCCTCTCACAATCATACGAAGCTTTCAGATCCTTTTTCAAGACAACCAGACAAGGAGTGAGATGAGAGGAGGGGAGCAAGATCAACCAAGAAGAGTTGAAAGAAGGAGAACGATGAGCGGGAGGGGACCTCCGCTGTTGGATTCAGTCACATTTACCAAACGTGGAGGAGAGCGTCTTGGGTTTTTTTTTCCTTTGGAAGGAAAATCCACTGCCACGCACAAAGCGCACATCAAATCATCAAACGTCTTACCATGCGTGTGATTTCCACAAAGAACAACTCATTTGGAAGAAAAACAAATGGGAGGAAAAATGGTTCTCAGCTCAGTGTGTTTTTTTTTTTCGGAGTGTCTGTATTAATCTCCTTTAAATATTGAACAGTGCAGTCCATTTCATTTTCGACTACCCCTGACTCCGCAACCACATCAAAAGTGTTCAAAGGCGCATGCGGCTATGGGTAAAGAGCATTAGTTCAGTAAAAGGAGCTCGATTTCCAATCATTGCTTTGGATCGTGATCAAAATATTGAACATTGAAGAAGGTCCATATGTAAATCAGTTTTTTGAATTATGATCCTAAGCAGTCCTAAATGCTCACCTGCAATAATGGACGCACAGTGGAACTTCTATTCTGAGCACCATTTGTTCCATGATCCTGGTCACCCGCTGTTTTACTGGGCGGTGCAATTTGATTTTTCATCGGAAATAATACGAGAAGCGATTGCATTCATCTGTTTCGCGGTCAAACTGGTGCCCTCGTTCACCTTCATTAAGTGTACAGAGTTGTGTTTTTCAGTTAGCCTTGATCGTACATTCAGATTTTCTTCTTTTATTATTGGGGCCAACTTCGAGACATGTGTACCGTTTTTTTTTCCCCTACTTAATGATGTGGAGGTCGGCAGTCAAAGTCTGTTTTTTTCTCTTAGCCGTCACCGGCACCCCTCTGGCGGAATGAGAGAACACAAAAACCTATGACATGCTCACTGTTACCGTCTGTAAAGATTTTGAGTCTTTTAAAATGTGTGAATTTGAGAAAATGTTCCTATTTCCTGAGCTAAAGTCCTTCCAAATCCTCTAATCCATCTAATCATCATGAGTAATTCACCAAAACACTTTTACTGTAATTGATGAGAACCTTAATCAACATTTAATAGAGTTTACCATTTCGACTGTTTTTATTCTCCCATCTCAGTGATGAAAAGCGTCACACAGGGCACTTGTAGGTTCTGCTCAGTGCAAGCTCAAGGCGCCGAGTGACATATGGCCAGTGCAGTCCTGTAAGTGGCTACGTTTTGAGGGCATGGATGAAAAACACAAAGGTGGTCAGCGAGGATTTAGGAGTTAAATGGGTCATGTAACCTAATAGATGAGGGATTTGGTGAAATCTCCAAATGAATGTCAAATGAAGAAAATATTTGTTTCCTCTTCAAGTGTCTTCATATTAAGTAGAACTATGATCAAGAATACTATAAAGAATATTTGTCTTCTTCCTAGTCAGCTGGTCTAAGTTCAGAAACTCACAGGCATGAACCAAGTGTATTGTGTCACATGCCAAAATGCCAGCTGCTCAATTCAAGTTGCGCAAAGGCTTTTTTTTTTTAATTATTACAATTTGTTTCATGCCTTAGGTTTTGATACATGAAAGGCTGAGTTTAAACTAAAAAAATGTATACTTGCGTTTGAAAGTGCCCCACTGAAATTGTTTCTGGGCAATTAAATATAGTTTGCTGCTGTGCACAATGTGACTTTTACAAATAAAAGTTTTGGTGAGGTAAATTAACAATAACAACAAATGGTCGTTCGTTACGAAGAGAACTGTCGTCAGTAAAAATAGAGTTGACTCACCCGTCATTTCTTCATAGTTTAATAAAACCCTTGCTTCAGGTACTTGGGATTAACCTGCATAAAAATGCTCCTCAAATTTGGTGCTCCTAAAATGAAGTAATTTATTAGCGCCTTGAAGTTATTTCAAGTCTTGATATTTGATATTTCAACATTGTGGTGAAAATCCAGACTCATCGACTCACCTGTAAATATGACACAGTCAAAACATTTTGTTCTGGTTGATAAGGCTGCATACGTGGCTAATTTCTCAGACAGTAGACAAGTAGACAAACATGTTTTTGTGAAACACTTCATCATGCGGCTCACTGTGCCGGCTTCTCCTTCCATTCTGCCCCGGCTGTCGCAGTCTGCGGAGAATTATTTGTATTTCTCTGTGTTCCATCGTTTGAGCATCATTAATGAAGGAACTGCACCGCTGGGAAATGTTTCTTTAACTTCGTACATTTCGAATGTGTCAAGAGCGCAAACAGTTAAAAGTGTGTTTGTAATCAATTAGAGATAAATTACAGTAGATGACATGCATGCATTATTTCCCAGCGCATACCACATTAGCAGGTGATGTGAATTACTGTGGGAATGTCATGCCTTGTAGGCAACAGAGAAAGAAAAGGAGCAATCCAATTCAGTCTATCAATTACTGTCCCCTAGGCGGCATGGTGGTCAACTGGTTAGCAAGTCCAGCTCGCAATGCAGAGGTGCAGGGTTCGATTCTGGCTACGGACTTCCAGTGCGGAGTTTGCATGTTCTCCCCTGTGCCTGCGTGGGTTTTCTTTGGGTACTCCACGTTCCAAAAACATGCATGGCAGGCTGATTGAACACTCAAAATTGTCCCAAGGTGCGACTGTGGGTGCGGACGATTGTTCGTCGAATGTGTGCCTGCGATTGGGCTGCCAACTGGTTCAGGGCGTACCCTACCTACTGCCCGCGGACAGCTGGAATAGGCTCCAGCAACCCCCGCGATCCTCGTGAGCATAAGCGGATCAGAAAATGGATGGATGGATGGAATTACTCAGCAATTACAAAGCTGTTTTTTTTTTCATTGTATAGTGACATTATGCTCCCATCTTCAGCCTGACAGAGTAGCAATAAGCTCATTGTATCGATGAAAACGTGAAATCAGGGTGCTCTCATAATGACGGGTTCAAACACTTCAGGTAAGAAAACCATCGTGACCACAGTCAATCAAAGAACAGCTAGCGTTCTCGTTGCGCTGGGTTTTGATCAACCATGCTCTGCCTATGGCTCTGATGTGTTCATGTACATATCCTTATCACCGAAACCCAGCGTTTATTAGCTTTTTAACTCTTACCATCCCGTCTCAAGAGGCTGCCTCACACAGCAGCAGAGCATCAAATATGATCCAATTATTTTCTCTCCGTAGCCGCATGACTTAAAATCGTCTCCATTGATTCAAAACGGTGGAGCCAAGTCAAGTGATTGTGCATGCTGTTTCTACTTGTTCGTAAAACACTTCTTAACGTAATTGTATTTTCACTTTAATAAAATTGTTTATCTGATTGTTTTTATAATTCAGCAAGCAACAGATTAGGGACAAATGTGTTTCAATGTTGAATGATTCATCCAGTGAATGTTTTGATGCAAACATTAGACGTGTAATGTTCTTGTATCCGTTATGCTGCTGTGAAAGGCAGTTGCACTTAATTGTCTGTTTTTAATACTGTATACAAAATTGAGATGCAGTTTAAACACACCCATGAAGTCCACCAGACTAGTATCAGTCACCTTACATTCACTATAAAAAAAAGTAAACAAATTACAGGGGTGCCTCAACCAGATGGACGATTGGTTGGATGATTTATTTTTTTGGGGCACTGACCTGTGAGCAATGGCTTGAGAATTGTGGTGGGAGGTGTTTAGGGAGTCGGGGGGTATTAATAACATTTCCATTAATTTCAGCAGGTAATGCTAATTAATGATACACATGATTTGAGTGACAAGCGTGGTCATGAAACGGTTTAAACATGTATTTCATGGCACCCTTGTATTGGTATAATGCAGTGTAGCTCTATTTCAGTGCAAACTACCACTTCTAACTTTCTAGGTTTCGGTTCAGCAGATGGGGCCGTATTGAAAAAAAATATTTATGTGGATAAAGCACCCATCTACAGTATATGTAGAAGCCACCTTTAAGACTAGAGTGGAACCCTTGCGCCTGTCACGAGGTACAGCTAACAAGTCACACAAACATGTTATAGGATTGTTCACCCCTCATGGATGTCTGTGCTCTGCTGAGTGCTATTCAAGTTATCTCTCGAAAGGGAGAATTTGTGGTATACATCCAGTATAGACTCTCATTAAATCGTGCGGCTCCATCACTAGCTGTGCTTTAAAACCCACACCCCATTTTGCTACCTCTCATTCCGGCATGCAGCCTTCACTGACTGGAACCGATTATCACAAAAGCTAAAACACACTGTATACAGCTAATTACCTGCTTCTGATGGCCTTAAACCGTTACTAAATTTCATATTTAGATCATTCTGCTGTTACATGCTATGAATATTTTTTTTTTTTAGTAGTAGTAGTAGTAGTAGTAGTAGTATGAGATAAATTATGTCTGTGCGCATATACCTGTGTATATATATATATATATATATATATATACACACACATACACAGTATATATGTTTATATTTTAATTTTCTGCCCTACTATAGCTTCTCAGGCTCCAACGAGGACATTTCAATGGAGTACCATGTACAAACTGTGACTCATGACTATGATCTGTCCACGCTGTCATGTGACACAGTGCACAAGCAATCACGCACTTGTGACTGACACACTTTAACCCACACGTTAACACCCAAGCAGGATTCATTATTCAGACCGCTCATTTGTGCACATTTCCATATTCTCTTTCCAGGAATAAAGCCGTTGTCTGTGCCAGCCCCGTTTCCCATCAGGAGCAGCTGTCAGCCGCTGTGTGATGGACTGGTGGCAGAGCGAGGGCAACATGTAGACACCCTGAGCTTGTTGTTCAGCCCTGAGCTGCTCCGCTCCAGCAGTGGGGGGTTAAGTACCTTGCTCCAGGGCCTTCCATGGTGGCTGCTGAGGGACAGCACTGTGAGTATGAGTGCGTCATTTTACCTCGCTTAGATTTTCCAGCAAAAGAACACACAGCCAAAACAGCAGCACTGTTGCCAAGTTATTGTGGCGCCGCTGTAACACATGGTTGACCTGGAGATGTGGTGATACAAAATGTTGATGATGCTCCTTCTACTGAGCTCTTGACAAACCCACAAAATGACCATGAAATGAAATGCGGTCTCAAAATCTACAGCCGCGCCAGTACTTGGCTCATTCTATATGCCATTGTTAATTGTTTCTCATTTCTTTCACCGGTCCTGTGCACACAGCCGAAACTAAAAGTTATTTGCTGCTAGTAAAAATGATGTGCAAGCCCTTGAATAGGGCGCTCCTTCAACTATATCCAAATAACATCACACCAATGTTTGAAGTTGCAAGAAAAATCAGTTTCTTCTTTATCAACTTGGAAATATTCATGAACACATTTTCAGAGGCATTCGGATAACACGAATCCAGCGGAGTGATACACTTTGTTTTATGCGGGGACTCATTTCACTTCTTGCAGTTGAGTATGCATACACTTAAATCACTGCCTATCACAGTTGGTTTTGCCATGATAAAGTGCTCTTTGTTATTTTTTGTGTCAAGCAATAATTTAACGAGAACAGGCTACTACTGTACTACTAACAGGCTCCTGTACATGTTTTGACCACACTAAATCACATGTTCTAGAGTCTACAAAAAGGATGGTGTCAGCCACTGTGCATGTCAACATTATCTATTCATTAACTCAAACAAAATCTCTGAAAAAGTAGGAAATCCATATTGCTTGTTTATTGATAAAATCAGTTTTTCTTTCCTCAAACACTCTTGGAACAATGGCTACGTATGATAAAGAAACACATACACCAGCCACAATATTTGGTGCACCTGCATAACAAATCATGCCATTTCATAGCTATTTAATAGCTATACATACAAACACACATCCTGTGAATTTATGTTGTGTCCGAAGAGAGCATGAATACAGTATACATCCTCACAGTGCAAATATTGAAATGCTATTTCTGGAATCTTTGTATCACAGATGCAATTACTTCTCTTTTAACATAATGGATGGTTTCCAACCCCACCGTACAACTCGGTGGACGCTCAAGGCTGCAGCATGCTCACACCTCAAATGATGCCCATTCATCCTTCCGTTGCAAGTTGACTCGTTTGTACGTTTGTTCACCCAGACGCACTTTCAACTCTGGCAACAGCTTGATGCCACAAGCAAGCATAACACTGTGGAACTTCCTGCTACCTGTTAACACTGCGTGCACGTGACCGTGTTCTTACTATGTGGCTCTGCTGACCACTATATGTCTCGCAATCCAACATTCCATCATTGCACAATAGGACTCCAAAAGCCGGTGTTGCACGCATGCATTTCTGTCAGCCAAACATCGCGGTGACACAAAGGAAGAGAAGCTAAGCGGGACCCACTTTTGGCTTCATCTCCATCACTCGTAAAAACAAAACACGTTGCAACTCTTACATTGGGGCGCTTTCGTGTCCGCGTTTAATTAAAAAAAAAAGAGCAGACAATAAAAGAGGCTACATGAACTCACCATGGTTGTTCAAGCTCCCAGTCTCGGAAAAAGTCCAGTTCAAAGAGATCCATGACAGGCTCCGACTGGCTTTGTGAGGCTGTTCAGAATCCAATTCTTGTGCTACGTGGTTCTACATGGGCAAGTGACACACGCACTGTGTGTGTGCGTGCGTGACAAAGACAGAGAGAGAGGGAGTGAGAAGGAGAGTAGACACAAGCGGCTGCCTCTGCCAGGAATCTGCTACGTGGTCGAGGCAAGCTGACAGCGAGGCGGGGGGCGCGTGCCCGCTGAGTAAGACTGCACACAAGACAGGCACAAACTGAAAAAAGAAAAAAGGGGAGAAAAAAAAGAAAAACGTTTTCTTTATGAAGACTCGTGTCTGTGGTGAACAAAAGCGCGTGTCAGATTTAATAAAATACAGTTAAATTGGCGTACCTTCATCTGGCTGCACTCTGAGAAACTGTGAAGATTTAAACTTATAGTCTGATGAGTCACCTCACATTTACAGACATAAAAGGTGATTTTTTTTTTTGTAGTCACCACTCTGTGAGATAGAGTAAATTAAGCTTTCTGATTCAAAGCGGTGACAGTAAGTATAAAAGCTTAGAGGCTGAAATGAGAGGATTCTTTGTTCATCTCGCTCAACTCAGTGGCAGGGCCATAGCGAGCATTTGAAATATCTGACTGAGGCCCATTACCCCTCATCTCTCCCTCCCCCTCCACACTCGGAACATACACCCTCCAAGATACTTTCTTAGTCTTACGATTTGTTTGATTCTGTAGAAGTCCAGATCACATTCTGAATTATTTTAAATGCTTGTTGAAATGTTCTATCGTGGCTGATATATTTTATAAATTATAATAATGGACCATATAATGCAGTCAAAATGTGGTAGCATTTGGTTGGGGACAGCCACTGGTATTTTTTTTTCCATGTAGGTTTAGGATTGTCAACAGGACACACACAAACATAAACATAAAAGATGGTGCAATTCTATTCTGGAGCAGCAGAAATGTTCAGGTGTATATCAACTCGAAAGAGTCCAAAAATTCAGGGTCACACCTCCCAAAATGTGATGCCAGAAGCAGTGGCAGGAGGTAACATTTGATATCATAGTTCTTGAGCAGATTTTTTCAGGTATCTGTACTTTAATGGAATATGTATTTTTCTGACAACTTTTTACATGTCATACCTACATTCAAATAAAGATATCTGTATTTTCTTACTTTGTTCAACATACCTTGTCAACTTCCTTAATGCAAAAAAAAAAAGGGCTAGCCAGGAAGAGACTAAGTCAACCATGAGATTTTTGATTGATTAGAGAGTAACTGAGATCTTGGGTGGTTTAGAGCAGAAAAAATAGAGACAGCAAAGACATTGAGCAATGTGAAACAGGGAGCGTTAACAATGATGATGCAACCGATTAAGAGATATGCCCTATCCATGGACGTACTTAAGATATATTTTTTAATTTTTTTTATGCTGCCGGCTTCAAGAGTATGTGGTAAATACTTTTGTGTTTTCTGCCATCTTCAAAACATATGTTTTCGGTGTTCACAAATTCTCCGCTTGTGTACAGTCATTTGTCAGTCATCAAGAGCTAATTTAAGTAATTTTCTGCATTTCTCACAGCATTAGCAAAGCTATGGGAAACTCATTTTTACTCCTGTACTAAAGACATTTCGTCTGCCGTTTTTAATTCTAAATAATACTTAAGTAATGGAGCCAGAGACACAAGTAACGGTACTTCTCCTACTGCAGGGGTGTCCAAACAGGGTCGTCAAGGGCCGCTGTCCTGCCTGTTTTCCAGCTCTCACAGGGGGCAACACACCTGCTTCAAATAATTGGGGGTTGTTCTAATGCTGCTTCAGAGCTGGCTGTTGAGCTGACCATCTGAAGCAGGTGTGTTGCAGCCGGGAGAGATGGAAAACAGGTAGGACAGGCCTGTGTGACGACTTTTGCCATCTTGGCCAGAAGGGGCATAATGGTGTTAGTTAGTAAGAGCAAGGCAGCAAGCTACTGTAAACTTATGAAACTTCGGCCACCAGAGGGCCCCCAAGAGTTGCTCGAGTCGCAGGCTCCCAATGTGCCTGCTGCAAGTGGAGCTCATGGTGCCTCCCTGGAGGTCCAAGTCAAGCAGGCTCATGGAGGGCCAGGTAACAATGGGTACGTGAAAGGCCAACCACTGGAAAGTGCTGCGATTTATTTTTCCCTCTGACTCTCAATGTAAAGAAACGGAAAGTTGATGAAACAGCTTCTATTCTATTCGCTGTATGATTTAAGTGAATGAAAAGCAAGCTTGTGGAGCCCAACATAATATATATTCCTTCGTGAATCTATGTCATTCAAAGATATAATTTTGTTTGTATAAACAGATTGAGCTCATTAGAAGTGTCATAATGTGAACACATTTCATGTCTAGTGTCTGCTCTGATTTATCGTCATTTTAACTTTTACCTCATTAATTAGCACAGAAACTTTCTGAAGCAGGAAATATGAAGCCTAAAATATAAAGTCAAACCCTGGACCTCAGAATTGTAGTCTGATCTGCTAATCACTCGTCCCACTGAGCTACTGTTGAATTTATGTCTTGCCCTTTTCCAATTTTCTTCTATATTGAATGTCATTACCTTTCTTCGACAACCCTGCTCATGTTTCCATACAAGCTTGTCCTCCACCTTCATTTCCGAGCAGGCCTGGAACAAGTGTGTCATTAAATGTTAGTGGATGACCATTCTGACTCCATAGTCGTCATGCACTTGCCACGACACGTGCCCAGCAGCAGGTTTACTGTTTATGCCTTGCCTTGAGAAATGATTGAGCAGATGGTCCAAACGTCTCACTCAGCATGTGTGGTGGCGGGCGTTCTAACTGTGGCTTCTTTGTGTGACACCACTGTCTCCCACGCAAAAGCTTGCAGTTTTATAAGATGACAGTAGATCAACGCACACACACACACGCGTGCGTAAAAATATTGCACAAAATAACATTCGAGGATGTGCTGTAGCAGTGTGTGACATACACTGTGTGCATACAAAAATAGTGTGGGTTTTAGTGTGTGCACGTGTGCTTCAGTGTGTGCGCGTCTATTTAAGGGTGCGTGTGCGCGCGCGCACGTGTGTGGTCTAAGGCAACATGCCAGCATTACTCTGCATCACACTCTGCAAGTACAAACAGCAGGCTCTAACAGAGATGAGGAGAGACGAATATATCTTATTTAACAATGCAGAATTTAGGATTTAGATCTCAGCTCCTTTGTCCTCCCTCCAGATGAAGTGTGTCATTTCACGTCAGAGTGCCATGGTAATACCCATAAGCATTGCCATGACCTTGATACAATCCAGCCATTTTATTGATATAAAAAAACTTCACGCTCATAAATAAAATAAATAAATCACACCTTTGTCTGGTGCTTTAAGCATCAAACACGTTGTATGTATGGATGTGTGTGTGTGTGTGTGTGTGTGTGTGTGTGTGTGTGTGTGTGCGTGCGTGCGTGCGTGTGTGTGTGTGTGTGTGTGTGTGTGGAGGCTGTCCAAAACTAGGTCAGACCTTGAAAGAGAGAGTTCATAGAGAGAGAGAGAGAGAGAGAGAGAGAGAGTGCAAATGATGCGAGTTTAATGCAGAAATTGCAGGATGAGTTAGTGGTGCATAAAATGCCAAAAAGAGCCCGAAAGACTCCGAGATAAAATATCATTGTGACAAGGAAATGATTAAAACCCTCGACTCCAGTTCAACTCATCCCAACACAATCATTGCTGTTTTTCATAATTTTACTGACTGTTATTTTTAGCAATGAAGAGGTTCATAATGTAACAATAATAAACATTACGACGTGAAACAGTTCCACATGGGAGACACTCCTGTCTCTCTCCTCGTGGAGAGACAGTACCACAACGTCCCCATGTGGTTCCTAATCAATACTGCATGGTTATTTTTCATTCATTGGAAATGCGATTACACAAAAATGTGTTTTTTTTTAAATGAACTCTCCCGACATTTGCAGGGCGCACCTGAAAAGCTTGAAAGGGAGAGAGACAGAGAAAGAGAGAGAATGAAAACAGTCGTGAGACTCGAGAATGCATTTCAGTTAAGATAATGAGCTGAGGCATTTCTTTACTTTTACTACATTACAGCCCCAAAGCAGTTGACTCTATAAAAGTAATACAGCCACAAAGGTTCAAGCTCACGAGAGCAGTAGATTACATAACTGCTGTTAGTTCAATGTTTTAAGAAAGAGAGAGACAGAGAATAATAGATTTGATTTTGCAAGCAACTTTATGAAGCAAATTTAAACTGCATCATCTAAAAAAAAAAAGTACAACATCACAGAAGGTAATCTGCATATACTAAATGTCATGCTGTGACACAACATAAATGGTATTGTAACACCAGAGGTTTTTAAGAGGTTTGCTGCTTCCGAATAACAAATCAACAACTAATCTAGAGTGTCACTATGCAGCAGTTATATCGCATTCAACTATTTTAAGGATCACCAAACTGATAATATATTGCTATACTGTATTGATAGAGGCATCACTACACCCAGCCCGTCACAAAAGAACATTATATAACAAACGCACATGCAAAACACTATTTGAGAGCACATACATCTTAACAGTGCAGTATGTTTTTGTACAACCTTCTAGCTTGTTAAAGACACAGTAAAATAAATACAGTATATATCTCTCTAAAAATGTACAACATCATTGTTGTCTTTCAGGGTTCAAACACCCCTAAAAATAGGCACGCATAGGGTTCCAACTAATGAAGAGTGAATCCAAGTGTGAATGGCTGTCTGTATCCACCCTTATGTTTGAAATGGCAATTATAAGAGTCCATGGTATAATCTGCCATTTGCCCTGTCAGATGAGACTCCAGCTCCCTGTAACCATGAACTCAAGAAGCAGTTGTACAAAACGGATGGGTCATTTAAATGTGTGATTGAGTGGCAACCAATAAAAGGTGTCCCGTGTCTCTCATCCAAAGTCGGGATAGGCTCCAGCTCACCCATGACCCAAATGAGGATTTGCATTATAGAAAATGGGACAATGGATGGGATGGATATTTCATATACTTGAACAGCATGATGACTACATTCAAATAATAATAATAATAATAATAATAATAATAATAATAATAATAATAATAATAATAATTGGACGTCATCAGCGTAGCAGTGGAACAGGAGATCATAATGACGAATGATTTGGCCGAGGGGTAGAAGGTAGAGGATGAAGAGACGAGGACCAAGCACAGAACCCTGGGGGACACCTTGGGACAGTGGGGCAGTGGGGTAGTGTAGGAAGAGCAGTTGTTGATGTGTATGAATTGTTTCCTGTCTGCGAGATGTGAGCGGAGCCAGGTGATGTTTAGTGATTGCAGGTGAGAGAGTAGGATGGAGAGGTTGATGGTGTCGAAGGCAGCTGTAAGGTCAAGAAGGATGAGGATGGAGAGTAGGCTGGAGTCAGAGGAGAGGAGGAGGTCATTGGGGATGTTGAGGAGGGCGGTTTCAGTGCTGTGTTTTGTGCAGAATCCAGATTGAAATTGTTCGAAGAGTTGATTATTGTCTAGGTAGGTTTTAATTTGAGATGCAACGACATGTTCTATGACTTTGGACAGAAAAGGGAGGTTGGGGATGAGTCGAAAGTTGCTCATGATGTCAGGGTTGAGTCCGGGTTTGTTGATGATGGGGGTTACAGCAGCCAGTTTGAGTCAGGAGGGAAATAGGCAAAGTTGAGGGAGGAGTTGACAATGTTCATGACGAGGTGAGAGATGGCGGGAAAGCAGTGCTTGACGAAGGAAGATGGGATGGGATCCAGTGTGCAGGTAGAGGAATTAATAGTTGAGATGATGTTGGTGAGTTCAGCTATGGAGACAGGTCTGAATTCGGAGAGAGGTGGAGTAGTTGGAGTGATGGATGCAGGTAAGAATTGAGGTGGTGAGTTAACTGTAGAGGATGTCGATTTTAGATTGAAAGTAGGATAGGAATGAATGACGGTAAAAGATGAAATATTAATTATTTATGAAATAATTAAGAAATATAACTATATCCCAGGCGGCCCGGTAGTCCAGTGGTTAGCACGTCGACTTCACAGTGCAGAGGTACCGGTTCAATTCCAGCTCCGGCCTCCCTGTGTGGAGTTTGCATGTTTTCCCCGGGCCTGCCTGGGTTTTCTCCGGTTTCCTCCCACATTCCAAAAACATGCATGGCAGGCTGATTGAACACTCTAAATTGTCCCTAGGTGTGAATGTGAGCATGGATGGTTGTTTGTCTCTGTGTGCCCTGCGATTGGCTAGCAACCGATTCAGGGTGTCCCCCGCCTACTGCCTGAAGACAGCTGGGATAGGCTCCAGCACCCCCCGCGCCCTAGTGAGGATCAAGCGGTTCGAAAAATGGAACTATATCCCAGAATGTGACCAAAACACTAAGATCATGTTACTGAAAATACAAAACTACAGCACAGTGTAAATTTAATTTGCTCTTGCCGGATCATAATAAAACACGGCAGGAAAAAAAACCAAAATTGTACAATTCAAAAGACGAGGCGAGAGTTACGAGATCAATTTTTGTTTATTTGAAACTGCTTGCATACAAAATATATTGCACTATAACCAGACATGTAAACCCAGACACTTTAAATGCTAGTAAGTAGTATTTACAAAGGAAAAAAAACAACAAAATGCCCCAAAGTGCTCACAAGATTTACAGCTTTTTAGACTACCCTGGTTTAAGTATGTCCAGATTTTTCTTTGCATCTTGCCTTCCTGCTTCAGCCGGCAATTGATCAACTTAGCATTTGTTGCATTATACATTCTGGAGTAAGAAAAGAAACATTTGCTGCAAAGTGGCAAGCAAGAAAAGTCAACATTAGTCATCCTCATTTGAAAACATGGGAAAACCCCAAATGGAGTCAATGCTGAATGAGGGATGCAATTCAGGATCTCGACGCATTATTAGCCATCTCTTCTGAAATGCTGTCATTTAAAACTGTCACATACAAATCAGAGCGGTTTTTCAGTTAAGTTTGAAGTCATATTTAACATTCATTTTGTAAGCTCGCCCGGCAGATGTAAAATGACACTGCCTCGTCTGTTAGTTGGTAGACACCCTCTAATTTATACAAACGATATTTTAGAAAGCTTTAAAGGTCCATGTTCAATCCCACTTACGCCATCAATTTAACGGAAACATTTATGTAAAAATACCCAAATTCCCGCCATGATAAAAGTCGCGTCGAGTTTTCAATAGTCCAGCGAACATATTGATCCAAGTTTTATTAGAAGCTCTGATCCAAGCCGTCACTATCGTTGGCATTAGGCATAAAAGGAAGAATTTACATACAACATCCATTCTGAAAGGACAATATACACCAATAAAGTTTGCAAGAGGTTGAATCCGATTGGTAATACTGATTTGGAAGCATTTCACCGTCACGTTTTAGGTACAGCGAGGCTAATTTTACAGGGTCTATTCAAACCATCAACAGATTAAAAAAAAAAAGGATAATCGCCTTGCCTTTCACAAAATCCAACCCTTTATACAATTTAGTGGTCATTGTTAGTACAGTATCCCTTTTCGGGTTTGTATTGGAGTTCCCTCAATTGGACCATGAGCATATCGACTCAGCCAAAGAATTTGGTTTTCTATTATGTTTGTTGCGGCACTTAACTGATACAGTGGTACAAATCTTGTCAGAACGAGTTAGAATGGCGACACTTTCATCAGTACAGTTCTTTACCGACTAGACATGGGCAGCATGCAAACAGTTTCCCCATCTCTTCAATGTACATTTTCTTTCACAGTACAAACTTTCATTTTTGCAACACTATTTGTTAGTATCAACCCCTACAAACACAACAATGCACACAAGTTAACTTCTTGCTGTTGAAAAGTTGACCTCCCAAAGTGTGTGTATACAGTATATATGTTTTTGTTTTTTTAGGCTGGAACTGTGAACCAATTTGAAACATACAATCTCAGCCTAATCGTTCTCTTACTACACTTGGGTCTGTAAATGTAAAGAATGAAAACGTTTTGAAGCATATCATTTTCCCGCTTGATAAATGATGAAATGGACAATGAGAGGTTAGATACATGCGGTTTCTATGTTGAAACAACCAGAAAAGAAAGAGAAGCAATACATTTTTATAAATATTTGATTCTGGCTCATGAATGTTTTTTTTTGTATTTTATTTTTAATGAAGGTGCAAGATTATTCGCAATTTCTGCATTATTATCTCAAATGATAAGTCAAGAATGACTTTGTGCATCAGACATTTAAGAATGAAATGATTTGAGTACAGATTACCACTATGTAGAGAAGCTTAAATTCAGTAAAACAAAAACAAAAAAACTGAGCGTGTCAAAGGAAAATGAATAAAACTAAAAATGAAAGTAGGTTTGATGCATTTTCCCCAACTCTCGCTGAAAACTAAAAGAAAAACCTACACCTAAAACACAGAATTGAAAGTCAGTCTAATTTTAGGTCTCAGTATAACAAAAGTGGTAAATGGACTGCAGTAAAAGGTTTCTTCCTTGAGACACTTGACGCGACAGAACATTTATATACTCATCGTTTCGTGTGAAACTCTTCCTCTGTGTTATCACACTCGTTTTGGACCTCTGCAGCAGTGCTATGAACATTCACTATCAATGCGACTCAACCGTGCGAGGGAGCAAAACATTTTTACAGCAAGTTTATTAACAAGAGATCTAGCATTTAACTGATATCAAACAGCAACAAAAGAAAGAAAATAAGGATAAGTGCACATTTGAAACAGTACAAATTATGACATCATTATATACAGTATGCCACCCTATCTCCTTTTTGACAACACAAAACAACGTAATTCAGTTGCTGCTTTATGGAAAGTAAAATGGTCATTTGTACTCAAACCACATTGTTTATGTATTGCAGAACAAGCTAACTTTAAAAATCCAGCCCGACTGCAGTATGGAAGCGAAAGCTTAGTGAAAAAGAATCACATTTAATTCATACTTGTGTAAAAGCAAGCACAATGGAAAGGAATACTGGCCTCAGAAAACAAGTTGTGAGCACGAGACGGAGTTATCCAGAGCGTGGCACAGAAAGGTGTGACGCATGGGCCTAAAAGGATGGGGGCGGGGGGGAATACAAATTAGTCTGGGGCTCTTAAAAAAGGGTTATACGTGGGCCTAAACAGTTGGGGGGAAATTACAAATCGGTCTGGGGCTCCTAAAAAGGGCTGAGAGAGATGGAAACAATGTTTAAAACACCTCAGAGGGTCTGTAGATTTTACTCAACATTATCCAAATGAGCTTGACACTATCTTAAATCAATTAGGTTAGGATTTTTTTTTTATGCAGGCAGTGGAGCTCAGCTTGACTCATCAAAACACACCAAGAAGCTAAACTGTAGGCTGTACGATGCCAGAAGAAGTGATACATAAATGATATCACAGGAACAGAATGACTGACAGAGGAATGTCATTAGTCAACAAGCCAAAGAAGCAGCGCTACGTTACAGCAACCACATTCTGCCTTTAGAACTAACTGCAAGAACCATGGTCCCGAAAAGCTGTTAAGCATTGGTTCATGACTGCAAACGTATCGTTTTTGTTGAACTTGCTATAGATTAAACTGTCATGGAATTCTCTTTCTGGAACTCAATGACAGTTTGATCTACTCTGACACTAGTTAACTCAACAGTGATGATTTGTCTTCTCGACGTGAGCAGGGATCAATCCGTTGGTGAGGCTTCATGCTTACGAAGCCAACTGGGATGTTCAAGTATCCCCAGTTAGGGAAGCAAAGACATTTCCCAAATGAGTTTTCAATGAGCAGCTTGGAGAAGTGTGTGCGTGTTTGTGTGTGTTTTGTCCAAGATCAGTTCAACAACTCTCACCTCACTTGTGTATTTGTCCAAAAAGCACTGAGCCCCAGACAAATGCTGTCACACCTTGGCTGCAGGGATGTCAGCGTGAATAAGGGGGACATTCTGTTCATGTGAGCATGGCTCATTTATCATTATGTGTATGAAGAAACAGACTATATTGGATTGATGCGTCACGTAAGGTGTTGCCCACGTGTGACACCTAGCCCTAGCCTGTGACTTTGCACACATGCTTTATATCAACTTGCAAGTTCGAGGGTTATGTACTACGGGTTGCCCTCATTATGCCCGAACCAAATGGTCAAAGGAGCAGTCACAGAATGCATGATGAGCTAAGTCTAAAGTCTAGTTCGAAACTTCACGGCACAAAGAAAGTGAAGGCATCCATGCCGCTTCATCAGGTAATGGAGAAAAGTGATGCACGTAATTGAACTTTCGATGCATTTTGACATTGAAGTAAGATGGTTGCTGGAAAAAGAGGCTGCTTTTACATCAAGAAACTTCATTGCTTTCTTACTGTAGGAGGAATACGTCCATTCAATATCAGACCAGCTCGCTGCACTACACCGAGCAGTACACAGATGTAGCACAACAGGGAGCGGTCGTCACTACATTTACTCACTACTGCCTTCCATTGTGACGGAGGCTGCTCGTGTCTAATCTGGCAATTGACAAAAACGGAAAAAGAAAGACAGCGAAACAAACAACTGTGGTTGATTAATGAGCGGTTGTTTGTGTATGTGTGTGAAGAGTGTGGGTTCATTTCTGTAAGTGAGAAGGTCCTCCAGTGATGCATCTATGACACTCCGTTCACCAGAGGGGGAGCGTCCTGCTTCTCCTTCTTCATTCCTCGGTCTCTAATGGGCCGCTGCTGATGGCGTAGTGGACCTTCGCCACCGGCACTGTGGCAACCCTGTGATGAAGGCCCTCCTCCACCTCTCCCTCCAGAGGAATGCTGCACACTACGTTCGTTGTTCCCATCCACACGAATCTGTGGGGTGACAGAAGCAAGTTTAGCGTCAGACATCCTTTATAGTAAATGTTATGCTTGGCATTTTATTTTGAAGAACAAATTGCCTACCAATCAATCAAACCCCCCCCCAAAAAAAACCATGCTGTTCAAGAAACAGATCTCTGTTAAGGATCACAACACTTTTCTGACACGAAACAAAGAAACAAACACATTTGTGTCCTTTAAAGCAGCGGACCCCAACATTTTTTGCCCCATGGACCGGTTTAATATCAGATAATATTTTCATGGACCGACCATTGAGGTGTGGCGGATAAATACAACAAAACAATATGATATGACCTCCATGAAAATTGTGGTATTTTCTAAACATAATAATAAACACGAATTTGTGACACGAGGAACGTCCTATCTGGCCGTCCTATTTGGTATGGCCAGTGGCCCGATCAAATGATGAATGATTTGGTTGATAGCAAAGAAGTGAGAGATGAGCTGTATTAAGGATATCATCACATGGGCTCAGGAACACTTCAGAAAACCAATGTCAGTTAATACTGTTCGGCGTGACATCCGTAAGTGCAACTTAAAACGATGCAAATCAAAGCTATTTATCAGTAACACCCCAAAATGCCGCCGGTTTCTCTGGGTCCGAGCTCATCTAAGATGGACTGACGCAAAGTGAAAAAGTGTTCTGTGATCTGACGAATTGTTTTGGGAAATTTTGGACGACATTTTCCTCTGGCCATCGAGGAAAAGAAACATCTAGATGGTAATGGACGAAACTTTCAAAGCCAGCATCTGTGCGGGTATGGGACTGTGTTAGTGGCAATGGCATTGGTAAGTTACGCCATTCATGTTAGCAAATACTTTTTCACAGATGCCCCTGCTTAATTTAGCAAGACAATGCCAAACCACATACTGCGTGTTACAATAGCGTGTAGACTGGCCTACCTGCAGTCCTGACCTGTCTCCCATTGAAAATGTGTGATGCATTATGAAGCATAAATTACGACAACGGAGACCCCTGATTGTTGAACAGCTGAAGCGGTACATCAAGCAAGAATGGGAAAGAATTTGACCTCTTCAACAATTGGTGTGCTGCATTCCCAAAAATGTATTAAATGTTGTCACAAGAAAAGGTGATCTAACACAGTGGTAAACATGAAGCTTGTATGGTACGTTTTGTAGCCATGTAACTGAAGTTAACATTTTCTGAAAACAAAAATTATTAGTTTGAACATGAAATATGTTGTCTATCATGTGTTCAATTAAATATAGGTTGAACATGATTTGCAAATCATGGTATTCTGCTTTTATGTTGAACACAATGTCTCATCGTCATTGGAAGTGGTTTTGTATTTAAAAGTGAACTAAAACCAAATGACATACCGTAAATTCCGGACTATAAGCCGCTACTTTTTTCCCAAACTTTCAACCCTGCGGCTTATTCAGTGATGCGGCCAATTTGTGTAATTGGCCGCATCACAGGGGCGCTCGAGTAGAAAAGGTAAGATTAAGACCGGTGGAATATATGCATCGAGGAAGACTGCAACTTCTTTTCTTGTGCATAAATTAAATTAGCGTGAACATACCCTCATCATGGAAAATGCAAAAAGAAAGGCATATGACGCAGCTTTCAAACTAAAAGCAATCGAGCTGTCCGATAAAGGAAACAGAGCTGCTGCACGTAAACTTGGCATAAACGACGGCTCACCATGATTTTTACAAGTACCGGTATGTTCTTTTACCAGACCTGTTATACTGTGTTGCTATTCTGTTGCTAGCGTGTTGTTACCATGTTGCTACCGTTTTACTGCCGCGTCACAGGCACCGTTTGGGAAGAAAGTTATATTATTATTATTGTTAAGTTATATTATTAAAACTTTGAGAACTCTCTCTGTGTACCGTCTTTCTTTGTAAATATGTTTAAATGTTTTAATGTGGGCACATGCGGCTTATATACAGGTGCAGCTTGTGTATGTACAAAATTGGTTTTCCTCTAAAAATGTAGTGGGTGTGGCTTATAATCAGGTGCGCTCTATAGTGCGGAAATTATGGTAATCACAATGTGGCATTGTGCTAAGTGCCACTCAGCACTCTTGTGGGAACCACCACAACACTTTAAGAAAAAGCAGTTCACACACCGAGCCAGAAAATGTTATAATGTCGTCTGAGCTCACAACAGTAGGTAGAACAATTTTTTAAAATATTGCCCAGTGACACTGCTTGTGTATCTGGCTTTCTTATAACGGCATTAAAACAATATATCGGGCTCTTCATCTTGAAAATCCAGCCTCAGTATTGCAATCACAAGGAAGGTCACATCTCTCCGCCTTCATTGGTCAGTATGAAATACTGACCAATGAAGGCTGATGAATTAATTCACCCTACCACATCTCTTAAATTAGCAGTACAAATATATTGCTTGTCATTCAGACAGAATTTTACATCGGCTCCACAAAGACCGAACAACGCTTACTCCAATAAGTAGCAGAATGGGTCTAATGGATTAATTTATGACCCATACTGCAACAGTACAGTAACTAGTACCAGTAACTAACCCGGACATGCTTAGAAGTCAATGAAAAAAATCTGCATATTTCACAGCATCATCTATTTAATCAATTTCAAGTAACTATCCTGTTAGGCGATCCCTGCAGACTTAGGACAAGAGGTGCGGTACACTATGAACTGTTAATCAGTCAATCACAGGCCTTGCACAAAGACAGACAACCACTCACATTTACAAGCAATTTAGAGTCTTCAGTATACCAACTATCCACCATGCTATATGTTATATCAAGTCTTTAAAAAGACATTCATCCATCCTTTTATCCAAACCACTTCTCCTCACAGGGGTCGCGGGTTGCGCTGGAGCCTCTCACAACTGTTGTCAGGCAGGAGACAGGGTACATACAACCTGAACTGGTTGTCAGCTGTCTGATTAAATTACGGTGCAGTCAGCATACACTCCATATGTAATGGGGACATTACCTGCAAGGTGTCTTCCTGTGCTCTCATCTTGGGCTCTCTGATATGACGAGGCCTTGGGTCACTCCACTGTACATCATCACCTGAGTGGGAGAGTCCAAAACAACATTTATTATTTATTACCATTTTTTTTGGTATGTGGACACTGCAGAAGGTACCCGTATATTAAATTATTTAATAATTAATGTCCAAGATCAATAATCTGTGGCACAGCTGTGCCAAGATCACAACAGTTGCATGTCAGATCAATTCTCATTAAATCTCAGAGGGCTGATGAAAAATAAGTTAAATTGCCATAATAAAGATAATAAACTACTTACCTTTAAATGCTCCTCTTCCTCTTCCACCTCGCCCTCGAAGTCCTGCCCCGGCAGGTCTCCTCCTCCCATCAGTTCGTCTTGGCAATGTCCCACCTCCTGTCATTAGCTCTTCTGTGGGAGCCAGGGACCAATCGCTGAGCTCGTCTCTGTGGTCTGACTCTGTCTCTGAAGCGTTGGATGCCTCCGAGTTGGTGCCTAGTGGGCAATGCGCAAGTCCATTCAAACTGACGCTACATTAATTTGCTTTCCTGTGTTGACACTCTAAAAGTTTCTAATCAAGTACAATATAAGTGAACCATGTAAAAGTACAAGACTCAAGTGGCAATGGAACAGCACCTGAGGCAAAAGCAGCACCACCTCCTCGTCGCCCTCGACCACCTCGTACTCCTCCTCCATAGGGTTTCCCACCTCCTGTACCTCTGCCAAGGCCTGTGCCATTATCAAACACATAGCTTTTGTCTTTCAGATTTCGTGGGCCCGTCCCTCCAACACCACCACCGCCTCCTATCTGTCGCAGCTGCTCATCAATCTGAAGACGCTCCAGACGAAGTTGGTCCACCTCCTGTATTTATGAACGGAAATACTATTAAGATGCCACATTGAATAACATGTCGTTATAATTCCAGAACAACATGAACATTGCCAGGGTGTCATCTCATAAGATTGGTGTATGTATCACGCAAACACTTTTTTCTTGTGTACCTTAAGGTAGTTGAGGTGATAGTCCAGCAGTACCGTTGCATTCGAGATGCTTTCCTTAGTTCCAACAAATACAAAGGGCACCATTCCCTACGGCAAAGATTGGCAAAATAGAAATATTCAATCTTTTGGCAAAACTGTACACAACATTAGGACTCTTTGCATTAATGTGGGCTACGGTCGAAAAAGGTCATCTCTAATGGCCGGAACATTGGCAGTTTATAGTTCTGGACTCAAAAATTATGTTTGCAGAAAAAAAACAACAATGAAAACAGACTCACTAGTAATTTTAGGCAGGTTTTCTGGTGTTTTTTTGGGTGATTTTGGAACGCCCACATTTAGGTGCAAACTGGCATGAGTCCACTGTTGACGGAGGGAGAAGAAAAGTGCATTTGCCCAGTATGTGTCTGTCCTCACTTAGGTTGTTAGTTTTTCCGCAGTATTACCCAATTTATTCATTCATTCATTTATATTCCGAACCGCTTGATCCTCACTAGGGTGGCGGGGGGTGCTGGAGCCTATCCCAGCTGTCTCCGGGCAGTAGGCGGGGGACACCCTGAATCGGTTGCCAGCCAATCGCAGGGCACACAGAGACGAACAACCATCCACGCCCACACTCATACCTAGGGACAATTTAGAGTGCTCAATCAGCCTACCATGCATGTCTTTGGAATGTGGGAGGAAACCGGAGCACCCGGAGAAAACCCACCCAAGCCCGGGCAGAACATGCAAACTCCACACAGGGAGGCCGGAGCTGGAATCGAACCCGGTACCTCTGCACTGTGAAGTCGACGTGCTAACCACTGGACTACCGGGCCGCCTTACCCAATTTAAAGTGGTGATAATGCTTGAAGTCAAATTTATAAATTCTCTTGAATGCTCAAAATATCAATAGGCATGAGAAGCGATGCCTACATCCTCATTCCGTGGAAGAAAGCAATGCGGGTGTGCCGGTTTCTGCCCGATACACAGCATTAGCAAGTGACTGCATATACCATATATGTCATAAGTCGCACTTAAAATGCAACATCGTGCCTTGTAATGCAATGCGGCCTACAGTATGTATGGATGAATGTCGGCTTTTGAGGTGGACTTTAATTCAAATTCCTTCCTTTTATGTGCACGTTCTTATTCGCATCCAATCGCTAGCAGATGTCTCTGTTTTCATCACACCAGAATTAGGAATACTTCTTGTTTTGTGTCTAAGAATCATGGGAAATGTAATCCTACTAGATGAATGATGCAGTTGCCATAGATTTAAACAGAGATGTAAACTAAGTTTTTTTGCCGGCATATTGCCAATGTTACAACTTACAATGTGGGACAGGATCGGCGCGAGGTAAAAGACACAGCGAGCTTCCAATAGCTGCTGGGGCCGAGCAAAAAAGGTTGGATCATGGTGAGTGCATGGAGTTGTTTGCAACTGTTGAACTGTCAACAAAGATAGCATTTAGCAGTAGCCAAAGTTATCACAACGGCCGGTCACCAGATTGACTAGCGATGTTTAAACTTTTCATCTGCCGGATGATCCCATTCTCTTCTCCACTTGAAGCAACCCCCGTGGAGTTTCACGGCGAACATTCATGGAAAAAAGGGAACAAATAGAGCCTTTTTTTTGTTTTTACATCAGTAGTAAGCAAAAGGTGATTTTCAGTTGTTATCCGTGTGTGCAACAGTATGTCTGAAATGATTTGTGGGTTATATCAAGTATGTACCCTGTAGTTTTCTTAATAACAATGTCCTAAATTTAATGTATACGATAACTTTATCCCCTTGTATTAAAACATTGAACTAATTGGACCTCAAGTTTCTCTCTGACTCACATCATCCATTGTTGATGCTGATGCTGCTCCCGCCACTGATGATGATGCCACTGATGATGATGCCACTGAAGGCTTTTTGTCATTTTCTGGTTCAATACGGACTCGCACCACACCAGACTTATCAACCACTTCTTGGATCAGTTTGCCACTCTTCCCAATCACTTTGCCTAAAGAGAAAAAGGTGCGTCATAATCACAATAGACATACTGCAATACATCTCAGTAAATAAGAACATTCTTGGTAATTTAATCTATTTCAATTGTCCACATTTTGCTTTGGACTGCTGAGCAATTGTCCAGTTCTTTTTCTCATTCGCATGCTTCTGATATTGTCTCTGGTCCCGGAATGGCACGACATTAGAAGTGTGCCACTTTCCTTCAGACATCTATGCAGAGTAGTTTCAGCCTTCAGTTGGTTGAGCATGTTTTTTAAAACCACACTTTTTTTCTTCAACTCAAGTTATTATTACTGTAATGCGTGGATACATAAGTCTAAGAACAGTCAGCTTCTTAAGCACGAACATTTTGTGGCTTGCCTTACTAGTGTAGGGTGACAATGGCTGTCTTCTGGACAACAGTCAAGTCAGCAGTCATCCATTATTGTGGAGACTACTGTACCAGACTACACATCTTCAATAAGTTAAACGTTTTCACATATTTCTTCCTTTTTTTTTTAAGTCAACAGTCAAGTTAAACAGTCAACCCCCAAATATTTGCGATTTGGCATTTTCAAATTCACCTATTTGCCAATATTTTTGCAATCTATTCTGTTATTTGCTGAAAAACCTCATCTTTTTTTTTTAAATAATTGACAGCCATATAGTAAAACCTGCACATATGCAAATCTGCCAGTGCTGAATTGTGAGTATGCAGGGTCCACTGCATGTTTAAGTGAGCCGAAACCTTTTATTAAGACGTAGCTAGAGATTTGCAACCATCCTGTGGCATCTCTGGGCAATTATAACCCTTTTTTTTGGGATTTTCGCCGTTTGTGCCAGATTTTGGTCCCTAACTTATGTGAATAGCGGAGGTTCACTCACTATAAAAAAATGTATTGTTATTATTATAAAAAATTGGTGCACCACCAACTTAAGTTATTTGAAGACTCAATAGACTTCCTGATCATGTCATACGACTTGCTAGGCAGCAGACTTTTAGAGTTCTGCACTTGCTCCTGGCCCATGATTAACTGTGAGTCACATTTTGAATTCCCAAACTGCTTTTAAAAAAACAACAACAACAAAATCTGGTGGGACACCACCCCGCTGCCATAGTCACCACAGAGCTTATCCTATTGGTGGAGTGAATTTCTCACCTACTAAATTCCGGGGAACTTTGATGACATCTTCAGAAAACTCCAGGAAACTGCGCGCAATACGGACAGCTTCCTGGTCCTAAGATAAACACCAAAACATAAAAATTTGTTGGGAAGCGTTTTTTGAAGCGTATTAATGCGTGACTAAATTATTTTGAAATACAGTAACAGATATATCGAGGCTCTCAAACCAAAGGAACGATAGTGATGTTTCTGCACTTAACATGCTACAAAAGTGTACCGCTCAGGTACGCAATGATTTCCTCTTCACAAACTCAAGTCTTGTATCAAGTTTATCTTTCTTGTTCATGTTAGGGTCCTTGATGGCTCTTGCTCATCATCGTGTGTGCGCGTGTGTGTATGCGTGCGCACAGGCATACGTGTATGGGTGCACATGCGGTAACAGGTCAATCGCGGGATCTTCAGTCAAAAAAGGTTGGGCACCCCTGATTTTAAGGGTTCATTGTAAAACTTGTCTGTGATTGTTCGGTTACTGTATGTCACATTAAAAGAACTGAGATGCATTAAATGTAATGCAATAGCTAATTAAAAGGGTATATGTAACCATCTATCACTAGGTCAACAGGAACAGTTTAGACTGGCATACCTCTCCATAAATATGGAAGGTGCATGTCTCTTCATCCAGGTCTATATTAGTGACTCCAGGGACTTTCCGGGCCTGCTGAATGTTGGCCCCGTGAGTCCCGATGGCGAGCCCCATTAAATCATCACGTACTGCAAATTGTTCATGGAACCGTGATGCCAGCTGTCGGGAACTCTGCAAGCAACACAATAATTAGGAAATAGGTCGGACTTGTAGTTTTGATGGACAAGAAGAATTCAATTAATGTTCGAACATGAAAGCTTCATACCCTGTTTTAGTGTGTGCGCGTGTGTGTGCATCTGTACCTCCAGTTGTCTGCTGGCCTCTTCATTCCTCAGCATGAGAGAGAGTTTGGTGCGGAGGCTCCTGAAGTGCATGTCGCTCATCATGTTGGCCCGCTTCGCTGTGACCTCATTCACTGACTGTTGGAACAAATCAAAGCTTGGAATATGAGTAGATGCAGATACAAGTTGAATGTATATATGTGTGTATATATATATATATATATATATATATATATATATATATATATATATATATAGAGCTGTCAAACGATTAAAATATTTAATCTAATTAAAAACTCAACTGTCATAATTAACTCAAATTAACTAAAAATTAATCATGATTACTCACGCGTTTTTATCGTTTCTGAATTTCCTTTTATATTTTTGTCCTATTTTCCCCATTTTAATGCTCTCATCAACATGGAATCATGAATCAGTTTTCTATGTGCAAAATGCAAATATTTACTGAAATAATTTCGATTTTCAATTTTACATGAACATTTTTCACTTGGAGCAGTTATTCACACATTATCTCTCACACAATATTACTGTCCATCAACAACAGTGAAAAAAATATTTTGTCACACAACAGCTGCTTGAACAGCTCTTTTTATGGAATCAAAACAGCGCAGTATAAAGTGCACATCTAAGGTAAGCTAGTACTCAGCCTATAATTTTTCACGGCCCCCTGGATAGGGATTGTCGGTCAGTATGGAAGGATCTCTTGTTCTGTACTTTTTTGATCATTTATTGGAGCACTTTGCAGCAGAAGTAGTAGTAGTAGTAGTTGTAACAGAAGTATCAGAAGCAGGTAATAACCTAAACTACACATAAATGCAGTAGAAAATTAATATATCTATCTTTCTGCATCAGAATGTAAATATGTATATAATTGACATTAATACCTTTATTTAACAATACGTTTAATAAATAATGTAATCAACCTATGTATCATTTTCGTCATCATTATTCATTGTTTTAAACGTAAGAAACCATACAACACAAACATAAAGTCGAATCGAACAAAAGAACTACAAGTCCCAATACTCAATCCGAAATCCGGAAGTGGAGCGCCGGCATGATTAACCCAAACTGAAACGCAATTTACTTCGTTTAAACGTCAGATTGCAGACGGACAAACATGACAACTATGCAAAAATGAGCTAAATAAAGACACCCCTGTTCTAGCAACATTTTAGCCCACGCTGTTTGCTTTGAAATGATCCATAGCTGTCGGTCTGAGACGAGGGGGGCGGAGTACGCAGTCAGCTGTGTGCTTGGCCATTAAGTGGTATTTCAGACTCGACGTGCTATGATGATAGCTCAGTTTACGACTGCAAAACATACAGGTAACTTTGGTCTTGTCATTGGAACAATCTGACAACTTTTTAAAAGTAAACTTTCCATTCATAAACTATTTAAGTATCCGTTTTCGTTGTCTCGCGCTGCCGTGGCTGGCAAAACAAACGTGCGTGCAGAGCGATTGATGTTTTGTTTCTGGTTTATTTATAGAGCAACGTAACATCCGCTGTGACGTCTGCCGCGTTAATCTCGCGAGAACATTTTTGATCCCGATAAAATTCATTTAAATTAATGCCAATAAAAACGCGCTAAACTGACAGCTCTAATATATATCTATATCTATATCTATATATATACACACACACACACACACACACACACACACACCGTATTTTCACGACCATAAGGCGCAATTAAAAGTCTTAAATTTTCTCCCAAGTGGACAGGACGCCTTATAATGCGGAGCGTCTAGTGTATGAGCCGAGTTCCAAATCCTGACTGAGAGCCGACACGCTGTTTATATAGAGAAAAGGCGGAAGTGGGCGTGAACAGGCATGCGGGAAAGCAGCCAGCCAATCAGTGAAGGGTAGGCGTGTAAGTGGCCCGCGAGTGTGACCAGGCGTGCGGGAAAGCAGCCGGCCAATCAGTGAAGGGTGGGCGTGTAAGTGGCCGTAAATGAGGACGTGAGAGAGGCCAGCCATGCCGGAAAGCAGCCGGCCAATCAGTGAATGGTGGGCGTGTAAGTGGATGCGAAAGGCAGGTGCCAGTACCTGTATATAGTGTGAGTTTGTGCGTTATTGCAAAACAACTTCGGTTTTGGTTTCTAAGAACCCCCGAAAATGAATACAACAAAGAGACACGCTTACGAAGCTCAGTTCAAACTGACGAAACTGGACGAAGAGAAGATGAGAGAATGGCTAAGTGAGGTGTATGTAAAGAGACCGGATGGCTTTTTCCATGCCTCGCCGTCACTCTTGATTTGCGACTCCATGCATGCCCATCTCACAGCAGCGGTGAAAAACCAAGTCAAGCAAATGAACTCTGAACTTGTCGTCATTCCCGGAGGCTTGACGAAAGAACTCCAACCGCTGGACATCGGCATCAACCGGGCGTTCAAAGTGAAGTTGCGAACGGCATGGGAACAATGGATGATCGATGGCAAACACAGCTTTACGAAGAGTGGGAGGCAGCGCCGGGCTAGTTACGCCACTATTTGCGAATGGATTGTGGCTGCTTGGACAAACGTGTCTGCTTGCACTGTTGTTCGAGCTTTTGGCAAAGCCGGCATAATTTCTGTGGATCCACACGGCAATGAGAGTGACTCTGACAACGAGAGGGAACCCGGCGTTTTTGATGGATTGTTCAATTCGGACACAGAAGATGAGGACTTTGATGGATTTCTGGGTGATGATTGATCGAAAAACGTGAGTACATTGTAAGATGTCGAAATAAAGTACAACCGATCTCAGTTTTGCTTCCGTTGCCTTTTTAAAAACGTGTTTTTAGCATGTCTTAGCATGCTACGCTATGCTTCAAGCTAACGTGTTTTTAGCGTGCGTGCATGCATGCCGTATGTTTAAAATGGCGTATGTTTTACCACCCCTGGCTGCGCCCAATAATACAGTGCGTTTTGTGTATGTGTAAAATACAGAAATAGCACCCGTTACTGAGACTGCGCCCTACAACACGGTGCGCCGAATGGTCGTTAAAATACGGTAATTTTTTTAAAGCATCACGAACCAGGATGACCAGCTGCTTCTTCTCAGAGTCGTAGGTGACACTGAACGCCCCCACAGCCTTTTTGAAATCTTTGTGTGCCGATTCCTTGGAGCACCTGGTAACATGGAGTCAACATTCATGTCATTATTAAACTGACACTCTTTGAAAATGTGCGTGTGCTATCTTTATTACATTGTTTCAGGCACAATCATTGTTAATCAATCCTCTCCACTGGGAGTAATTTTCAGAATTAAAGGCATTCAACAAAA
Source organism: Hippocampus mohnikei (assembly GCA_026261675.1). Lineage (NCBI taxonomy): Eukaryota > Metazoa > Chordata > Actinopteri > Syngnathiformes > Syngnathidae > Hippocampus > Hippocampus mohnikei. Next base: position 20,287,015 of record JAKGUB010000557.1, on the reverse strand, counting down.
CTCCTTGTGAACAATGTGTGCAATGGGGTGAGTGACTGAATTCAATTTCAAATATGTTCTCTAAGCAACAATAAACTGCAGTATTGTACAATATACAATGCCCTTAAAAAGCATTTACCTCCTCCCTGATTTCAGTTTGTTTCTTGTAGTTGCAGCTTCTAAAAAAATGGCCCTATGTGAAAAAGTATGGGGGGGGAGCCCCCGGTGCACATGCTCGTGTGTTTCTGGTTGTTCTCCTGCTGCATAAGCCAACAAATTGAGGGCACAAACTGACAGTGACACGTTGAACTGCAGGAATCTTTGGAATGCAGTATAATTCATTTTTACATTCATCACAGTTTCATTCCATTATTCATGTTGTCCAGCCCTATATTATGACGCTACCATCGCTATGTTCAATAACTGGCATGATGTTCTTTTTGTCAAATGTGACCGGGCTAAAGGAGTCAGAAGTGCATTTCGAGATCGGTGTCAATAATCGGTACAGTAGGTCATGTCTCTCTTTAAAAAATTAAAATTTTCATGACATTTTTCATGAAATAGACATTGTGAAGTGGTCAAAAAAAATCACCTTTTGTAAAGGTATATCACGTAGAAACACAGCAATCAAAACAATCTCATGACCTTGCCATGGTCGTAGATATCCACAACATACGGACATCAGTATTTGCATGCATTTGGCTGGACGCGTTTCATTGTTTCAGTGCCAAGGTCCGCCGCACAGGGCACAATGCTTCAGAAACCAACTTGGATTGACAGGTACTATTTAAGCATTTTCATGATTCAATAAATCTGTCTGTCCCCCAAAATGAATAAAATCCACATTTACAATGTGCATTTTAATAGTTTTTTTCTGGGTGAGCCAATCGGAAACGTGCAAAATGTGCATAATGCATTCTAGTCAGGGCACAAATACTTCTTCAAGGCATTGTATAAAGCAGTCTTACATTTGCCGTAGATCATCAGGAACATCCAGTCTGATCTTGAGGAAGGTAGTTTTGGTGGCTGGTTTGTTGGGATTGATCGGCCGTAACCGCTCCAGCGTCACAATTTCGTTTAATGTTGCATCACATGCGGCATACTCTATAACGTAAAACTACACACACAAAACAAGAAATATATCAACAAGGACTAATGAAGAGAAGGACTATAGGTATTAAACAGCCATCAAAAGGATATATATACATGGCAAGGTCATGTACAGTGAAACTCCTCTACAACGAAATTGTGTTTGCGGCAAGAAATTTTTCACAACAGGGGGTTTTTCACTGTAGCAAATTTGGTGGCAGATGTAAGCACACACACCACACACACCTCCACACACAAACGTATGTGTACTCTATTTTTATTCCAATAGTGCATTAAGTATGAGCACACACTTATTTGACACTTCATCTTGTCAGTGTAGAAAGAAAAAAGGGAAAGAAATTGCGAAATTTACAATCAGCATTCACTTTAACTTACATCAATTACTTGGATAATGTCTTTTATTTTGCTTGCTCCGTCTATCATTTTGATCGCTTTTACCCTCTCTTCCAGCATCAGAGCTCTTCTTGTCTTAGCTGCTTGACATCCAAAGGTCCGTTTTGTAGCCATTTTAGCATTATAACGTCCACGGTCGTCTGAATCTAACAATAACAAATACTCCTGGACCCGTGGGTTTTCTTTCCACCATCTCACTGTCTCTACCTAACCCTAACCCAAGACAGTGTTGCTCAGCTGATGTCATGCAATGAACTTTTAAGGCCGGCACGGGACGCTTCGTAGTCCTCGATGGCCACAGTTCGCTCTCGAAGGCTAAAAAACCGTACGCTATTAGCGTATTCGCATAAAAACCGTACGTTATTAGCGTAAGGTTTTTAGCCTTCGAGAGCTAACTAGACCATCGAGGACTACGAAGCGTCCCGTGGCGCAACGGACATTCAAATAAACGAACGTTTCCTCGAATGCTTTACTTGTTATCATGCTAAAAACAGCCACGGGACACTTCGTAGTCCTCGATGGCCTAGTTAGCTTTCGAAGGCTAAAAACCTTACGCTAATTAGCGCTCCAGTTAGCGTTAAACCAGTGTGGTGGTTGCTGTTGCCGTTTCCGAACGAACCAGTAGAGGTCGCTGTTGGATAAGACTTTGTTGTAGTGAATGTCTTCGAGAGGCTGAAGCAGAGAAAATGATTTTGTATAACGCAACGGGGGTTTCGTCGTATGGGGGGCAGGAGAATGGGAATTGTGTTAATGCATGAACATTTTTTTACATAAGGGGGTATTTTCGCCCATGTAGGTTTCGTTCTAGAGGAGTTTCACTGTAGCACAAATCACTTAGCCATGCTCTGGTTCATTCTCTTTTGAAGTTGTAAATAGCACAGACAACGCAGATGATTTAGAATTCATTAAAAAACTTCCTAACTGAAATAAAAAGGTGAAATGCCGGTCAAATGCATATTGTAGATCAACAGAATTGCTCAGTGTACTTCTCCTGGTCTCGCTACCGTTAATAAAAAAAGGGACATGCAAGTCAGGCCCACTAGACAGTGCAAGCCCCGCCCACTAGACAGTGCCAATGGCATACTGTAAACGGAAAGTGAAGCAGAAATACAGACACAAAAGTGAAATTGTTTGGACTGAGCCCTACCTCTCCTTTGACCATGCGAACCTTAGCCAGCCACCATCCACATGGCTCCTTGTCATTCGCCCTGGAATACACCTGCCAAAACCCACACAGTAAACAAGACCCATCACAGACCTAAACAAAACATACATTCATTCATAAACAAATAAATAAATAACCATGTGCAATTGGTTAAACCGAAAAATTGAATCATTATCTCGTTTTTTTTTTAATCCATTTAGATGTTTGGCAAACATTAAATCACAAAGAATCCTACCTCAACCTCATCACTCTCATTTATTTCTTTACAGAACCCTGTTGGAGGAGGAAATCGCACATCCTGGAATGGGATCTGGCGCTCTGGCTGCCAACTAGTATGGAAGAACACATTTATTTGATCATTGCCTGCATTAATCCCAACTACATACTATATATTGTTCTATTTTACAATCAGAGATGAAAGTGGACTTTTCTAAAATTTCCGGGGGAAAAAATTATATATATATATATATATATATATATATATATACATACACACACACACACACACACGCCCGAGCATGCGCACGCACACTTGGCCGATCACGCATGAATTAGTTTACACAAAACGCTATTCAAATACTCGACATTCGATGATTAATCTTCCTTTTATGTGTAAACGTGCACCCTATGTGGCTTTCGTTCTCGATGAAATTTCGAAATCTCCGAGATCTGGCGAGGCCATGAGAATGCGAGGCGAGGGCATTACTGTGTTGTGGCGACGCCACTCAAGCTAAGCGAGCCTCAGCAGTAGATAGTCCGCTGCTGTGCTTGCTTCACCGTGAACAAGTACGCAAGCGCGTCTTTTGATTTCAACAAATCAGCGCCGACGCAACGATGTCACACACCCGACGTCACACACGACGTCACACACAACAACAGCTAAACTAAGCTAAGCTAGCCGAGACGACACTCGAAGTCGGACGGAGACGTTTTTCTGCCAATCTGTGTGTTTCCCTTTTTGTCCAAATATATTTTTTACGACAACTGTCTTATCCACGGTGTCTTTTATTCGTTCCCATGGGGTTTAGCAAGTGTGTTTATAAAGAAATTACTGTTAATAGTGTTAGTGTCTCAACATGGCTACGCTCGTGAAAGCAAAACAACGAACTCAAACGCGTCTTCGTTCAATGCTGTCATCTAATATCCGGATTAATTTTCGGCAAATTTTCCTCAATTCTCCAGAGAGATTTTCATAAACATTTGAAAAACCCGGAACTCCGGAGGACTTTCATCTCTGTACAATGTCCTATAGTTTGTCAATACTGTCATTTGACTCACTTGTTTTCAAATGCAACTGTGATGGAGCCTTCATGGACATCCTTCACAAATGCCTAAAAGAAGCAAAAGATATTACAGGAAACACAGAAAGTTAACATTCTGGTGGCAAACTTAAGTCCAACGGTTTTGTGTGCACCCAAACTGATAAAATCTGTTCGCACTGTATGGCTCACTCTGAAATTCTAAACACTGGATTTGGACATATCAAATGTTCAAAGTAGGACATGTCATGCCCTGGAGGATACCAGACAACGTGGCTTCTCTCTGGGTTGCACAAGTCTGACAAACTGAGTAACAGATGCAAGGAGATCCAGAATTCCCCATGATTAGAGATAAACTACAATTAGTACCTTGACCTAGGCCAGGGGTGGGCAAACGTTTTGGCTCGGGGGCCACATTGATTTCTAAATTTGACAGGTGGGCCGTGTCAGGACAAGATACGGTACATATAAAAAAAAATGTATATGTTGACAGTCCATACCAAACATCAACAGAACAAAAGCATGAAAGTATTCCCATACCTTTTTTTTTTAATGAGAAAAGTGAAACAACTATGGTATATGTCCTGTATCTGTATGAAGGTTCAAGTATGTGAGCAACATACATGTGACAACACAAGCAACAATATATTGGCCAAAAACTGCAGCAAGCAGTACAGGTATATGACACAATATAGCAAAGTTAGGACTATTTGCTACAAAATGAGACGTGTAAGAGACCTGGTGGCTTTTCTTTCGACTCACTCATTGTCTCTGACTTGAGCTCCCCTCGATCACCACACATTACAGCATTGCTCAGCTGATGTCGCGCAGCGAATTTTTGAAGCCAGACACGGGACGCTTCGAAGTCTTCTATGCTCATAGTTAGCGCTCTGAGACTCGCTTCCTCTCTTTTTAGCGGTCCGGTTTGCGGAAACTTTTTAGCACGATAGCAGTCAAACCATTCCAGGAAACGTTTATTTACTCGACTGTCCGTCGAGCCGCAAGCAATTCACTCTGGGCATGGAATCGTACTTTGTAAACCGCTTTGTTTAATCAGATACACTTCACTTTCTCTTCCGTGGCCATTACTGTTCCTTTTCATTGATCATGCCATGATCGACAGGACGTGAAAATGTTCGCAATTGCAGTAAAACTCACTGCAACAAAGAGTCACTTGCATGTCGCTGTTTTGGATCCAATGATAGAAAATAGCAGCGCGGACACACTTATTCCGTCGTATCGAGCAGGAGTTGCTTGAGTTGGCGCTACTGCTGGCTTCCGTATCGTCTCCCCTACTGAAATAATGTGTATTTGACTTAAGTAATCATAAGGCGTAGGAAAGAAAGTAGTGTTTCCGGTAACCCGACCGACCGAGAATTTCTACCTCGAACAAAAACTTTACGGTCTGCATTTTTTTTCAAACCTTTTACATTTTTGTGTAATAATAATAATAATACATTTCATTTCATAAGCACCTTTCAAAACACTCAAGGACGCTTTACAATCAAAACAAGAACAATAAAACCCGTGGAAATGTCCTAGAGGTGAGAGAGAGAGAGAGAGAGACTCCTCCGGTTGAGTGACCGCTGGCGCGTTTGGCTGCCGCTGCTCAACCCGTATTGTTTTGTATTGTTTTGTGTTTTTTGTTAGTGTAGCGTGTCCTTGGGTGTCTTGAAAGGCGCTTATAAATAAAGAGTATTATTATTATTAAAACCACAGACAAAATTATAAATAATAAAAGTAAAGATGAATTTAGAGCATTTACATCGGTGCAAATTCTCGCGATATTCGTCGGCGAGCCCAACGGCTTCAATAAAGGTCTCGAAGAATTCCAACCAGCGGGGCCACGGGACAGGCGGCTCGCCAGGCAGGGCGAGGAACGGAGGAAGAGGCGAGAGTGGAAGCTCCATCTTCGTTGCCATTGTTGTGTTTAATAAAACGCGGGGAGTCTGACTCTGTGCTCACTGCCGTTTATTGTCAGTACAGGTAGTCACCTTTTCATATGAACGCTTTTACGGCCGTGACGTCACGCCGTCGTAAACTGACCCGTGGCTGTGGTTATAACATGCCACAAATAATAATTATAAGCGCCTTTCAAAACACTCATGGACGCTTTACAATCAAAACAAGAAAAATAAAACCACAGACAAAATTATAAATAATAAAAGGAAAGATGAATTTAGGGCGTTCACATCAGTGCAAACTCTCGCCATATTCACATTGAGCGTGCGCGTGGTTTGCCCTGTCGTCTGTAAACAACATTGAATCGTGGCGGCGGCCACGATCTCCGACAACTGTTTAAACCGCGTTTTGTGTGTCGCAGTTGCATGCTCGCACCATAATCTTAAGAAAATAGCATCCAATCGAAAAGATTCAGCGAACTATTTGACGAACACCACGGGCCGTCTAGGACGCGGGACGCAGAGGTAACGAGACACCCAGCCGGGGGGTACCCAACTCTCTCGCCGCCTTGGCGGCGAGCGGGGGTTTCAATAATAGTAAAAATGTCTCCTTATTTTATGTTTTATGGGTATTTTGTTTACATTTTTGATGGGGGGCAAAAAAAAACCCGATTAAAAAAAAACGTCCCCCCGACCTACCGACCCTATGCTGAAATTTCATGTTACCGGAAACACACTACTTATTTTTCTACGCCTAAATTAAAAAAAAAAAAGATCATGAAAATTAACCACATTAAAATCTACAAAATTAAATTTAAAAAACAAACATTAAATAGGATTCGACAAAAATGATGGTTTAAAGATTTAAAATAATTTGACCACAATGATAATTTGACCACAATGATAAGTTGAACGAAAGTGTGTCAGCAATTAGCATCATACGTGCTTCAAAAGAACCCCGACTGTAATTATGTTTTTCTATAACAGGGGTTCCAAACTTTTTTGACCGAAGATTGAGTTTTCAAGTAAACAAAATCTCATAATTGAACCGTTATCGCATGTGCACGCATACATCCATGAGCAACACCCACAACAGCCCCTAATATGAACGAAATCAAAAAAATAAAGTGGACATAGGAGTTTGTGACTTTGTGAAAAATAAACTGCCTACTTTAGTAGAGACCCGATATGGGACGCATGCAGTTGCACATGTTTGCAGCGTGTCAAGTGCAGTAGGAACATCACAATCTTAGGAATATATATATATATATATATATTAGCTGTCAAACGATTAAAATATTTAATCTAATTAAAAACTCAACTGTCATAATTACCTCATATTAACTAAAAATTAATCATGATTACTCACGCATTTTTTATCATTTCTGAATTTCCTTTTATATTTTTTGTCCTATTTTCCCCCATTTTAATGCTCTCATCAACATGAAATCATGAATCAGTTTTCTATGTGCAAAATGCAAATATTTACTGAAATAATTTCGATTTTCAATTTTACATTAACATTTTTCACTTGGAGCAGTTATTCACACATCATCTCTCACACAATATTACTGTCCATCAACAACAGTGAAAAAAATATTTTGTCACACAACAGCTGCTTGAACAGCTATTTTTATGGAATCAAAACAGTGCAATATAAAGTGCACATCTAAGGTAAACTAGTACTCAGCCTATAATTTTTCACGGCCCCCTGAATAGGGATTGTCGGTCAGCATGGAAGGATCTCTCGTTCTGTACTTTTTTGATCATTTATTGGAGCACTTTGCAGCAGAAGTAGTAGTAGTAGTTGTAACAGAAGTATCAGTAGCAGGTAATAACCTAAACTACACATAAATGCAGTAAAAAATTAATATATCTATCTTTCTGCATCACAATGTAAATATGTATATAATTGACATTAATTAATACCTTTATTTAACAATACGTTTAATAAATAATTTAATCAACCCTGATTTCACTATTTATCATTATCGTCATCATTATTCATTGTTTTAAACGTAAGAAACCATACAACACAAACATAAAGGCGAATCGAACAAAAGAACTACAAGTCCCAAAACTCAATCCCGGAAGTGGAGCGCCGACATGATTAACCCAACCTGAAATGCAATTTACTTCGTTTAAACGTCAGATTGCAGACGGACAAACATGACAACTATGCAAAAATGAACTAAATAAAGACACCCCTGTTCTAGCAACATTTTAGCCCACGCTGTTTGCTTTGAAATGATCCATAGCTGTCGGTCTGAGACGAGGGGGCGGAGTTACGCACGTCAGCTGTGTGCTTGGCCATTAAGTGGTATTTCAGACTCGACGTGCTATGATGATAGCTCAGTTTACGACTGCAAAACATACAGGTAACTTTGGTCTTGTCATTGGAACAATCTGGCAACTTTTAAAAGTAAACTTTCCATTCATAAACTATTTAAGTATCCGTTGTGTCTCGCGCTGCCGTGGCTGGCAAAACAAACGTGCGTTGACCTGTGCAGAGCGATTGATGTTTTGTTTCTGGTTTATTTATAGAGCAACGTAACATCCGCTGTGACGTCTGCCGCGTTAATCTCGCGAGAAAATTTTTTATCCCGATAAAATTCATTTAAATTAATGCCAATAAAAACGTGCTAAACTGACAGCTCTAATAAATATATATATATATATATACACACATACATACACACATACACACACACACACACACACACGCCGCAACAACTCTGACCGCAAGCTGCAATTTCAGACTACTAACAACTTCCGGTGATGCAGGTCATGCACCAACGTAGGTTAAAGGTGAGCTGCCTTTTTGTTTTATTTTATTAACACTTTTTTGGAAAAATGAAACTGATAGTATGCTGAGGGTACAGTGTACACAAACACAAAAACATAATATTAATAACACACACACACACACACACACACACACACACACACACACACACACACACACACACACACTCACACACACACAGAATTAATTTAAAGGTGAACCCCATGGTCAAGGTACAGTGTCAAATCACACCATCTGTTGTCATTTGAGCCAAAACGGACTGCATGGGAGATTATCAAAGAGAACACCTCTGTTTAAAATAAATCATAAAAATGAGAGACTGCAATTTGCAAAACTGCATGTTGACAAAGCTACACAACTTTTGGAAAAATGTCCTATAAACAAACTAGACAAAACAAACTTTTTAGGCAAGGGACATAAGCTCAACGTTAACAGATACAAAGCATATCAAGAAGAGATGACGGTCCCTACTGTGAAACATGGAGGAGGCTTTGTCATTATCTGTGACTATTCTAATGTGGCCTTCTATGAGCCCTGATCTAAATCCCTTTGAACATCTGTGTGGAAGCACCCTTCAAACCTGAGACCAGTGGAGCAGTTTGCTCATGAAGAATGGACCAAAATACCTGCTGGGTGGTGCAGAAACCTCATTGAAAGTTACAAAACGTGTTTGATCGCAGCACTTGCCTCAATAGGCTCCGCACCAAAAGACTAAGTGTACCATCTGTTACAAGAGTGTAGAAATCAATCAATATATATTATGTTGAACCACAATTCAAATTGAGCAAGGTATGATTTTCATTGGTTCATTTTCATGTCGTTTTTTTTTATTATTACTTTTGTCAGATTCTTATTTTTTGTGGGGTTGTCATTCATTAAAAAAGGTAGACCAATGATTTTGTCGACGAGTGTACAAACACCACAGCTGATTTGAAACATGAAAAACTCGACTCTGCGGCTGAGGTACGTACAATTGTTTGTAACCGATTAGGTATATCATAAATGACCACTGAAAAGACCAAATTTAAAACCCCTTTCAGGACACCACATTTAAACTTGTGTACAGGTACTTTGGAATTAATATCGAACACTCGCGTTACGTTAGCATCGTGCCAGGATGGTCATATTACCACTTAACAGCTGTGACCATATTAACAGATACCACTTTAAACCAAACATCGTAGAACCCCGATAAATTATAATTGATGTCAATAAAAGACGTACGCCAATTAACATAACTCATATTAGAACGTTAGCAATGAACGGCCGATCAACGACTACCGCTTCACCGATATCACCATACATTCGGTTCAGTTCAGCAACGCCACTGTTTCGACTGGTAGTGCTTCAGTACTGCCAAGGTATGATCCACCACACATATGTTGTCAGTACAGATCTCGAATCATCACGCTCTTCGCTTTGTTTTCAGCCTTTCTGCTTCTCAGTCCCAGCCGGCGGAGGGTGGAGAAGTGCACGGAGGCCGAAACAGGTACCTCAATCAATGCTAGTCCAGCTGGGGAATTGCTTCCAAGCTTACTTGGCGTGTATACTTGACGTGTAAGCGTCGCATGTTGATTTGCACAGAGAAAGAACAAAAAACAACCTACCTTATAAAAGGCGCCACTTGTTCCCCTCACTTCCACTAGTAATTCATCCATGACGCAAGTTACAACAGCTCGCTAGCCTGCTAGCTAACCACCGTTAGCGATGCGAGTAGTTAGCTAGCTGGCTAGCCTGACGCTAGCCAAGGCACTGTTCTTGCTAGCTAAAATCGGTTGCCAGTAGGATGCAAGACGAGGGGTGCAAATAAATATTTGGAACCGTAACACGATCTCTTGTGCTGCAAGGTCGATAAATCGCTATTTGATGTAATGCGAGTATTAAAATTTGGATTTCAGACGAATCAAAGTCGAAGCATGAAGACCGCGGCGGGCTTTGCTCGTAGTAGGTAGTTAATGTTGTGTGATTAGTGGTCAGCCAGCTACTACTGCTTGCATCTATGTATGTGACGTCTCCGGGTTCTTCCTCGACTGAGCTCAGAGGCTGCTCACATTCAGGAAAGGCTGGTGCTGCTGTCCTTAGGTTACTCATAAGAATACCAGATCCACCCAGATTTAAATAATGAAAATGAATGACAATTCAATGATCAGATTTTATATCATAAAAATAATTGAATCATCGCGACCACCTCTTGATTATTTATCATAGATTTGTTTGCCCCTCCCCTACATTTTTCAGTTGCAACACGATTCATACTAGACCTTTTATTATTATTAGTAGTAGTACTAGTAGTAGTAGTATTGTATGTCACGTACGGCATAGATTCTTTGTGAAACGAAATGTCCTCAATTTTGCAGGTAACTCTTAGCTTAAGTTAATTTATTTAGGAAACTTTACCCTATACGGTATTAGGAAGGACAGAAAGACCCTATTAAAAATATATATTTGAATCATTGCTCTTGGAATCCTTCTCAGATGGAATTGTTTGTTTTTGCTTTCTCTTCCTTTCTCTTTCTGTTTGTACTTCGATATAGCACAGATGATAGGCAAATCCCCCGATTTTTACTGACAAAATCCTTACACACATCACATCATTCCCATTTTACTGAACATAAATTTACGCATCGGACAATGTTTCTACCAGTGAAGTTTAAGTAGGGTGTGAATTGGGACTTTTTATTTATGGATGGCTGTTAAGTTTCTTAATAGTAGTTCAACTGGATAATTTTTTACAAAACATTTTGTCGAATACTGAGAATGATTTCCCTCACATCTCTGATGCTCTCGTACACCATGCATCTGTACCATTAATGGACACTTTGAACACTGCCAAGCTGCCGCAAATTATCGGTATATGTACTCCTTAGTGCATTTTATTAATAAAAAAAGAATAAAATCGAATAAAATCAATAAATAAATAAATAAAATGATGGTTTTATAAATACAATATTGTTTATATATTTATAAATACAATATTGTTTATATATTGTATTTATAAAACCGTCATTTTATTTATTTATTGAATAAAATCTATTGAATAAAATAAAATCTATTGAATAAAATCAATATTCTTTTATTTTATATAAAAATTTTATTCTTTTCTTCTTTTACATATATATATATATATATTATATATATATATATATATATATATATATATATATATATATATATATATATATATATATATATATATATATATATATATAGGACACTTTATGTCAATGACATAAAGTGTCCTTACCTTGCACATATAAAATATCATCGACATACTGTAATGTCGATGATATTACAACGCGCAACTACTGTACATGATGAATTAGCACATTAAAAACTGAAAAACAACAAACATGAAGAAGAGCCGGGATGGCAGAAGTCAGGCGGTTTACTCAGTTTATCATTTAGACGATCATCTTGGAGGATTTACCAGTACTCAAATGCTCATTTATCTGAATGATCTCCATATGAACCACAGCACTGTGTCCCTTGACCCATCAATTATTGTGGAAGCTCTCTTAATGTCAAGCATATAACGGTACATGCCTGTGGACTGTAAATAGTGATCGTCACTTTTGTAACCTGGTCTAGAGTTTTCCAACTGTCTTTGAGGTAAATGGCGGCAATGATACAAATGTACATGAACTTGAGAGAAAGGGATAAAAATGTAAGAATTACTGTGCCTGACCAAAAGTCACATTGCATTTTGGTGTCCTTGTATTTGTATGAAGGCAAAATGGGAAAAGCCACTGCACCGAGGAAAGCAGGAGAAGAATATTAGACTGTATATTTACAGCATGTCAAACAGGAGAATGCATTTCCCTTCTGGTTAAGAAGCAACAATTCTATAAATGTTTAGGTTTTTATTTTTTTTCCTGGAGTGTTCCACACCTTTACTGTGTCTGAGATGTGTGACATTCCCCCTGTATTCATTTGTTCACAGTGATTTGACCCAAGTCATTTTTTTGAAAGATCAAAATGATCCAAACCCTGATCCGATCTGTCGTTTCTGTACTCCTGTCGGCTGACTGGTTCATCAATCTCGGAGATGCAATTCTTAAGGCAAAGGTAATATGATGAGCGTGGGAAATTCTGTTGGTTCTGATCAAAATAATATCGTGTTAAGAACACTGACAGTTATAAAGCACACTGTGCTAGGTCTTTAAACAGCCTTTCATCAAGTCATTTTGACTAGTCTTGTATGCACAAAGTTAACGCACCCTACTATATAGTGGCCAGGGGTTTACGCAACTTTGGAGATGAAAGTCTATTAATGGTAAGGCTGTGATTTGGGAGAGGCCTTTATTTGTATAAATGGTTTTAATTAATCATATTCTATATTTGAATGAGTTCACAAACAAATAATGATGCTTGATGAAACCATTTGCATGACAATACTTTATAAATGGACTGTATATTCTATATGGCATTGTATTGTTCTATATGTTAGAGCCTCATACTTTTTTTCTTCTTTCTCCACTACAGTGCGCTTTTGTCAGCAGACATAAGCACAAACAAATAATGATGCTTGATGAAACTATTTGCATGACAATACTTTATAAATGGACTGTATATTCTATATGGCATTGTATTGTTCTATATGTTAGAGCCTCATACTTTTTTTCTTCTTTCTCCACTACAGTGCGCTTTTGTCAGCAGACATAAGCACATTCTTTTGTTCCCTCCCATCCCTAAATCTTTCCTCCGGCAAATACTTTTTCTTTTAACTCCACTATTGGCTTCACATCGAGGCACCTGTTCCGAGTGGAGGCCACTGCTTAGCAATACCTTATAAAATACCTTATACGGTTCATCAAAAGTGAAACAACGCAGACTCATTTCAGAACTCATAATCACTGTGTAACTTCAATGTTTATCTTTCCTTCGATACATCAGGAGCACATTTTTCTTCTGTCCTTGTGCTGAAGTCCAGGGCCTCTCTTTCTGCTCCGTAAGACATGTTGTTTTCATTGTCAGTCAGAAGCATCATCTTGCTCCTGAACCGTTAAAAATACATTAAGACTCTTGTTTTACAGCCCCATCCTCACTCTCCTCCACCTCCATGCCATACACCGTTATTCTGATGCAGCATATTCTCTCCCGCTACGCCAACCGATTGCGTTTTTTCCTCAACAAAGACAATTACTCTTTGTCTCAGTCTCCTGTGTGAGTCGCACTCTCCCGTCCTCCCGTTCCACGTCCCTGTAGAGAAGGGATTTTTGGGCTTTCAGTCGACAGGCCAGTGACATGAAGATTGAGTCCACATTCTGACTCTCTCGCGGGTCCTTTGCAGATGTTTCGAACAGGAGCATGTTGTGGGAGTCTGCGTACTTCAGCGCCATGTTGGACGGCACCTGGAAAAGTGATTATTATGATTCATTAGCTCACTTTCCTTACTCCCTTATTGCTTGTGCTCATTAGGGTCACGGGTGAGCTGCAACATATTCATGGTGACTTTGGGTGAGAGGTGGGGACACCCTCACCTAATATGAATGTTTTTTTTGTTTGTTTTTTTTATAATGGGGGATGAATTTGGAAGAAGGTATTGCTAAGTAGTCTATTGTTATTTTTTTAGATGTTGTTTCTAATGGACAATTCTCTGTCTGCTCAACTGCCGTTTTGATGTCAGTCATATTGAACAGATTAATGCTGCCGAGAGTTGCCATCGAGGTCTGAGTGTCATATGTTGTTTGTCTGTTGACTGCAAACAAGTTTCGACAATTAATTGACTATTCAATTATTCTTCCCATTTTCATCTTCTGCCCTCGGTTGTCGGGACTGCTTCAGTCTACTGACCTGTACTTGATCCACTAAGTCACACTTGTTCCCCACTAAGACTCGAGGTACTGATGCTGAAACTCGATGACCGTTGCATTCCTGCAATAAAAGGAAACACTTGATTCAGTAAAATTAAAATGTCCAAGCAAATTCGAAAAAAAAAATACTTTTTTTGTTAATTGTCATCAATGTCCAACTCAGATTAATAATTTGAATTATTGGCAGGTCAGCAATGAAAAAGCGAACATCTAAACAACCCTCCAGAGTCTAGCAGTAGCTATGGAGATAACACTAGAAGCTTGAAGGAAGATGATAAAAATGGCTGTGAACAAATTATACAAGTTGTTTAACTCACCTCTATCCAGGTTTGCAGATTGCGGAAGGAAGCCATTTTGGTGACATCATAAACAAAGACTACTGCGTGGACATTACGGTAGTAGTGTTCTACCATGGATTTACGAAATCGCTCCTGGCCAGCTGTGTCCCATACCTGCACCTGAAGATGAGAGTCTTTTTTCAGATGAAAATAGTAGACGATAAGTGTGTGGTTCTCAGTATTAATTCAATAACCAGAGAGGATTGAGAGAAGAACAGCCTTTATTTGCATTGACTTCAACATGCAGATATTTCACAAACAGCCCTGCAAAACATTATTTTGTGGTCTCTCCAAAACCTCACGCACACGCGCCTTTTAGAAAACACGACTTAACAGCCAGAATATCCTGTCTCTGTATTTATCCAAAACGGACATGAATTAGCAGTGTCAATTTTGGTTGCCATAGTGACAAAGGATTCTGACCAATAACATCACAGCATATAGCTGACGACGCAAAATTTCTGAATGCATATCTTTTATGATGAACCGAATCAACAGGAAAGCCTGTTCAAGGGACAAAAAACAATGAACAAATCATGCTTTAATTGTTAACCATGAAAGCTAGAATGCATAGTCAAAGGGAACCGCAATGTGTCTGATCATCCACCCTCTGTGTTTGTTATAGAGTATAAAGTATGTTTCATAAGTATAAAAACATAATGATCCAATATTATGGTCACATCACATTAAAGTAACTTAACAAAATTGGAATATGTTGTATGCGCCCCCACTAGTCTAAACACAGCCATCTGATTAATATGGCGTTTGTGGGCTATGAAGTAAGCAGCAAAATCCGCGTGTTTTTCTCCATCTCATGCGGCTGCCATTTTGCCACTTGCTGTCAACTGAAAAAGGCATCACAGTTGCCCAGGGCTCAGATAACAACCAATCACAGCCAACCAGTTTTCTGGATCTGATCGTGTGGCATTAGCAAGCGGAAACTGTAACACTGGCCCTTTGGCACTGTGATGTCATTTTCATTAGACACAAGCAAAATTATCCAGTAGGAAAAATTAAAAAAACCTTGTACAGATGCCCAGACATTTTTAATGTAGCAGATTTCCAAAATGTGAGCGGTACAGCAGTGTGAGTCATTCTGAACAGTCACAGGATGGGAGTGGGAGTTGTTTTCACTGGGACCAGAATGGGCTAGATTTTTAATTTTTTTTAAAACTTTCGTCCAAGACTGGGATGGGATTTTTCTGTGAGAGTGGGATGGCACGGAGTGAAAATCCACTCCCCTGTCTCTTCTCCATCCTACATCTCTTGACATATCTGTTGTGAAGACCTAAAACATTAATTTGGAAGTTAATGGCTGCAATCTATCTTGAGTATCCACTAATTCATTGCATACAGTAATTTGAATCTTCAATACAAGTCCTATGAAGGCTCTCAACATAGTTCAACGATTGTTTTAGCGTCCCATTGATGTCACAACTTTTAAAAATTAAATCATCAGCAAGACTGAGGATACCAATTGTGTCTACCTTGGCTGGGGTGTAATTGATTCTGCATCTTAGATTTAATCACTCAAGTGCACTATACATAGAAAGAATTGATGCCCATGTCAGGTATCCCCAGTGAGTGATCATCAGCTTGCTTTGTCCAACACTCCAATAAACTGGCATGACAAACAAGAGGAAGAGGGTTTCCTACATTACATTGCTTAAAAATGTTTTCAGGAGCAACAAAATTGAAGATGAAGATCCCTCAATGATGTTGCCTTTATTAATTTAACCACCCAAACGATTAGTATGAAGTCTTAATACAGTACCAATTTGGACATGAACGAACAGTCAGTGCTGACTTAAACAATGACGAAAAAAAGGTAAACAAAAATCATCAATAATCTCTGAAATCGGTGATGATAAGAGTAGCTGTGGCATTTTATAGGCCTGCTCCATTAGAGGGGGAGGATGTGGATGAGGGAGGGGACAAGGAAACACCTCCAATTCCCATCCACACAAGCTTCAACGTTACCTTGATCGTTTCTCCTTCAATTTCCACCGCTTTCTCCCTGAAGTCCACGCCGATGGTGGCCTCGGTGTTGTCCGGAAAGCTCCCGCCAGTGAAGCGGAAAGTGAGACACGTCTTCCCCACGTTGGAGTCCCCGATAACGATTATCTTAAAGATCCGCGTCTGAATGCTCAGTTCCAGGGAGGAGGTGCTCAGGTCCGCGGAGGACGTGAAGCTGGCGCCAGCGTCGTTGCTGCTACTGGCTCGGCTCCGGCTTCTGTAAACATCCATGGATGATGTCAGAATGGTGACATTGTCGTCTGCTCGGCTCGGCCGAGTCACCACCCTCCTTCCTCGGCTCTCGTCCTCGGGGGAATCGTTGGTCATTATGCCGGAGGAGGCGACGCGAAAATCGGGATACTTGAGTGGAGAGTAGAGATGGACGAATGGGTGGATGGATGGAGGCAAGGGAGGGGAAACGGAAGAGAATGGAGGAAAGAAGGAGGAGACTTTCATGTGCCCTACCAGCGAGATTCTCCGTCAGCTTGGAGACACATTTAAAAACACACGAGTGCACAAAGAGGACTTCGGGTACAAATCCAACGGAATTCAACATTCTACACGCTTAATAATAATAATTTCGATTGTACTGTCACATTTGTTCATTTTCACCTGTGTGCATTCGGGTGCAGAACCGCGCTATCATACTCAGAGATTTTTGTCATTCATCCCTTTCATGCAACTCACCAAATGTCAAACCAAACCTAAAACACGTTCTCAGTTACATTATACAGGAAACTACAACCACAAAACAAGCAAACAAAACAGATAAAGCTCTATGACAGTGCATAATGGGATTAAGTGGGTGGAGACGTCGGCTACAATTGCCCTGCAAATTAAACACATTTCATTTTTGATGTTTTTTTTTTACTCTGTAACCTAGTATTGGAGCGTGAATGCGCAAAGAGTTCTCACACAAGTCATGTGATCTGATTAGCTGCGTATCATCACATTCCACGAAGCAACACGACCGTAATGCACAGGATTGCTGTGTTGTCACATTCCAGACCTGATTAAGACAGTGGTTTGGAATTCAGTACACCGCTATGAGATTTTTTTTATTATTAAAAGTGCATTGTACATGGTCAAAGGGACTATTCAAAATAGTTGCTTCTCTTTTAGATATTGTATACTGAGTATTGTGACACAGAATAGATAGCCAATCAGAACCCGAGAACGTACAATGAGCCATCTTTTTTTGTAGTAAATTATTTCTCGTGAGGTATCAAATCCAAAAAATGTTCATGAGAAAGCCGATGTTCACTGATTTCGATCTGAGTTTTCAGTAGGCCTATTACGCTAGGTTATTAGTTTTATGATGACCGACAGACCTTTATCTTTGATCTAATTGGATTCGTTACATATTAAAACATACCAAGAATGCAGAATGAATTTTGAAAGCAAATGCTGTTATAAGACAAAAACTTGTCACTCAGCATTTACAAAAATATAGGCCGAAAAAATGTTGCCAGACGCTTAAACTGCTTTGCCTCCATTCTGACACACACTTGGATTTAATACCAAACACACACTGCTAAATAGTGTCCCTCTTTTTTTTGTAGAGATGACACTGTCTTTGGTACACATGCAACACACACACAAACGATTTGTGAACAATCAAACACAAATCTCTTTTACACAGACTCTTTCTTTCTCAAAGCGACAAACATAATCTTGTAACACACACGCACAGCAAACACACACACACGCAAGCTGCAAAGAACAATCCTAACATTTTTGTCTGACAAAGCTCCCTTCTTCCTTGATCAAAGACTTATTTGTCGAAGTGAAACAGAGGGAGACATTCACATTCTGGTGAAAACTAACAGTGAAATTGAATACACATCTGGGTACAACACATCATTTTGATTTATTCAGCTCTTGTATCGGAAACACTAAGTCGTTGAAAAAAGTGCAAAACGCCTAATAACCCAGCACACAATAGTGAGTGAAATGTATTTTTTACTTAATTACTGTGAAATCAGGACAACAAAAGTTTGAAAAAAAAGTGATGTAATAATGCTGAAAGCGATTTTTCCTGAAAAAACATCAGGCAAATGACATTTGAAATCATGATCACATATACGATGTACATGATGTACGACAGATATTAGCATTGTAAAAAGTAAATGACACAGGTCTCACAGTTCATTTTTTTTGTTGTTGTTACTGTTACAGCATACAAATAAACTCAAAGTCACTGTGTAATTATTTAACGGTCAAATATGTGGACTTAATTTTGTACAAAATATATATTTTGGTTGTACCACATAAATTAACCTCCAAGTGGTGCTAAAGGAGAGGATAAAATGTACTACTCTAGAACCGTTTTTTTAGTCCCAACTGATTTATTGCTGATGCATATTAGCAGAGATCTGTATCATCCATTAGCAAATAGGCGTAAAACTGCACATTTGCCTGAATTGGTGTTTAATAAAATACCCAAAATAATGGCCATGGCCATCGCCAAGTGTAACGGAAATCTGCCTGCAATTGAAAGAACAGCCGAAATGAGTAAGTTTTCTCTTCTGTAGAGCAATAATGACACCTCAAACACATCTAATAGAATTTAAGAGATACTGCAGTCTACATCATCATGGCATCATTGGAACCAAAGTAAGATAGGTAACATACACTAACCCCCTGCGATTGGCTGGCAACCAGTTCAGGGTGTACCCTGCCTACCGCCTCAAAAGATGGCTGGTATAGGCTCCAGTACCCCTGCGACCCTGGTGAGGATAAGCGGATTGGAAAATGGATGGATGGATATACCAACCCAATTCCAATAAATTTGGGATGTCTAAAAGGTTAATAAAAACAGAATACAATGATTTAAAAATAATTTTCAACTTGTATTCAACCCTAAAGACACAATGTTCAGAGCTTAGCACTGTAGAACATTGTTGTCTTTTTTTTGTTTTGTTTTGTTTTTTGCAAGCATTCTCTCATTTTGAATTTGTAACCTGCAACATGTTCTGAAAAGGCTCAACAGGGGCAACAAAAGACTGGGAAAGTTGAGAAATGCTCAAAAACACCTGTTAGGAACATTGTAAAGGAGTACAGATTAATTGGAAACAAGTGAGTAGCATTACTGGGAATAAAAGGAGCATCCTTGAAAGGCTTAGTTGTTTACAAGCAAGGATGAGCTGAGATTCAGCACTTTGTGAACAACTGAGTCCAGATTTCAAATTGTTTTGAGAAATCATGTACGTCATGTCCTCTGGGCCAAAATTGAAAAGGACCATACGGATTGTTCAAAAGCCAGCATCTGTGATGGAGTGTGTTAGTACCTAAAGCCTGGGTAACTTGTACATCTGAAGGCACCATTAATTTTGAAATATTTACAGTACGCTGTCATCCAGGCAATGTCTTTTTCCAGGGACATCCCTGCTGATTTCAGAAAGACAATCCCAAGCCATTTTCAGCATACCAGTAACTTTGTAGGATAAGATTGTGAGTACTACACTGGCCTGCCAGAAGTCCAGACCTGTTTCCCGAAAATATGAGAGCAGAGAGCCTTGATTGTTGAGCAACTATTGTATTACATCGAGCAAAAATTGGAAATAATTCCACCTACAAAGCCTTCACAATTAAGGGGTGTTCACACGGCAAGATTTGTTTCGGACCTACTCCGAAACTGCGCCAGTAGAGCGTTCACACGTGCAAATTTGCTCCGGCGTAGCGCCGCAAAACAGCTTACACCGGATCAAATTTGATCCACCTCAGGGAGGTGGTTTAAAAATTTGCTCCAGAACAAATGCTCGTTTGCGGGGCAGCACCGGTGTAAATTTGCACGTGTGAACGCTACAATTTGCTCCGCAGCAAATGCTCGTTTGCGAGGGGGTGGTAAACCTCG
Organism: Hippocampus mohnikei; assembly: GCA_026261675.1. Classification (NCBI taxonomy): domain Eukaryota; kingdom Metazoa; phylum Chordata; class Actinopteri; order Syngnathiformes; family Syngnathidae; genus Hippocampus; species Hippocampus mohnikei. The sequence continues at coordinate 20,266,379 of JAKGUB010000557.1, read as the reverse complement.
CTACACATGAGAAGAGTTGATTACGTACGGCGAGAATGCTTTGCTTTCGTGCTCTGTCGGACTTTTGTCAGGTGTTTGACATGGCTGGAAACAGCAGCAAAGCACCTCTTGGGTTATACCTTCTCAACTAGAACGGGGGGGATAGTCCCCAAATGTCAGCTTTCCATTTGTAGGAGACTGGACTGTCTCGGAGTTGTTTGTGTAGTTTGTTCCTTTGTTGTGTGTTCACAACCCCCCCCCCCCCCCCCCGTGCCCCATAGAATTTATTTTGTGATTTCCTCTCTTGATTTTTTCTGTTTGGCGCATTACATGTTTGCTTTTCTGAGTGTCATTGAACTCATCGTTGATTTACGTTTTCGGGGGCGGTCACTCTCGAGCAGAAGGCACGGAGACCGAGAAGGAGAAGAATGTGCCTTTACAGTAGTTGTTTGAGTTGTGTATACGTTTTAAAAAGAACCAACACGACAGCTCATTTGTTTTCTGTCGTTTCGCTCCGCAGCAGAAACTGCCGTGTGAACGCAAGTGGAGCTGCGTCGACGCTGCGCCGGTGCTGCCACGCTCAGCAGCTTTGTACGTGTGAACGCTCCACAAAATTTGTTCCGGTGTAAAATATATCGCAACAAAATACACCAGTGCAGCGCTGGAGCAAATGTGTGCCGTGTGAACACCCCTTTAGTGTCCTCAGTTCCCAAGCGCTGACTGAGTGTTGTTAAAAGGAAAGGTGATGTAACACCGTGGTTCCTGTCACAGCTTTTTGGAATGTTTTGCATCAAATTCCAAATGATTGAATTGATTGAAAAAAACCTTTTATCATTTTGCACATTTAATACAGTACACTGTGATGTCTTTTTAGGACAGTCAACTGAATAACGGAAACTTGAAAAATTTGCTAATAATTATATTTTGTATTTATTTATATTTTACACAACGACCAAATGTCAATTGGATTTGGGTTGGCATTGAAAAACAACGTTGATACACATCGTAATCCGTAAAAGGAAATCTACTTCTATCCAAGTCAACCACTTTTTAATTACATCTTCCCAATAGTAATTTTGACAGTATAAGACAGTAAAAGTAGGACAAATACAAAAAAAAATTAACCAAACTTTTTTTATTTTGCTTTGAGGATTGGACATATGGATGAACCCATAACAGGAATACTAGGACATTATTTTTACCATTTGAGGTAGTATGCCATCAAGGGAATGGCTGATGCGGTAGAATTAGAATGGCACAGCCATTCTTTTATCCTCCATAAACCAGGATTTAGCTTGCTAACTGACCAATAGACAGATAAACAAATACATATACGATTCTCCCTCACGTTGTGTCCATTCATTAAGAGTTCTGCAGTGTAAAAGTTATTGCTCACTAAAACATAGATTGAAAATTTAAAAACATGTACATAGACTAGTTCACTGCGCCCATTTAACATTGCTGTAAGTCTGTGCTGCTGTGAAAAAGATTTCACTGTCTCTCCCGAGAAAATTTATGCTTTGAAGGGAGTGTCGTTCCCGAGCATGTCGCAAATTAATGAATGTTGGAAAACACTATGGGTGGCTGCAACACATTAACACACGTGCAGCAATTGTTTTGCCCAGCCCTTTCTGGCCACCGATGGTCAATCCACGCCTGATTCTGGGGGCACAACTCATTAATAGTGGTTAAAGTGGTCTAGTGATGCCACTGGGCATGACCTAGAAAGGCCATTCTTGAACAAGGCTATTATGACTTGATGAAAAAATATCAAGAATTAAGCTGCCTACGGTTAGAGTGGCTTGTCTCTATGGCATCCTTAATGTAGAATAGTACAGTAACTTCATTATGGGCAAATCCTGACCCAGCTTTGGCTACTGGGAGTGTTTGTTAAGGCCATGGTCCCAAAATAGGAAATGTGTCAACGTGTCCCTCAGCTAACTTGAAGGTAAGTAGATTTAAAATCTGTTCCAAGAGCGTTTTTAGCATTGCATTTGTAGATACCAGAGTTCATGAGCACTGGACTCCGTATGACCAGGCTACCCTCCTCTGTCATGTGGATCCCTCCTTGAACTATGTAGCGGTTATGTGGAACTAGCGTCGTACGGCCAGGTAAAGTCCAGGAGATTTCCGGCTTGGGTACACCTGTGGCAATACAATTTAATTTAACAGGTGATCCCCGATTCACTCTGGTGATGGAGGGCAGCATACTGGTGATGCGTGGTGGATAAACCATTACTGTGATAGGGTATGACAATGTTGATGTGCCAAAAGAGTTGGAGGCTTTGCAGATGTATGTCCCTTTGTCAAAAGTAGCAATCTGTCTCATCTGGAGGGTTCCATTGGCAAGAAAAGTAACTCGGCCAATAGATTGAGGTTTATCCAAAGTGAAGCCATTGGGTAGGGTCCATGTGATCGATGCCTGCGGCCAGCCATCCACCGTGCAAGGTAAGTTGAGCGTTTGGCCATAGGTGATCTTTATTCCACCTGCAAAAGGAAAATATCACAGTACTGCAAGAAGATCTGGCCCAAATATAATAAATAAAAGTTGAAAAATATACTGTACCTGATGACCCTCTGATCACTGGCTTCCTTCCTGCTTCCAGTGCATAACGCTTCTCTGCTTGACCTGCCACATTCTTCGCTAGACACCTGTAAACTCCCTTATCGCTTTCAGCCAGGTGAGTGATCCACAAAGTCCCATTACCATGATGGTGGGTAAAGCGTTGTAGTCTAACACCAGGCATCAGCATTGTCCCGTTAGGTAGCAACCATATATACTCTGGGTTTGGTTTTCCGCGGGCAGTGCACTGCAGATGCAATTCCCCGCCGTAATGTTTTAGTGATATGAGTTCAATATTAGGAACAGCAAAACTTGGTTTTTCTGCTATTGCTGCCACGTCCAATTCGACTAAAAGGTCTGCTTCCCCTAGATGGTTTTTGGCCAGACACATGTATCTCCCTTCATCTGTTTTTCTCACTCCTCTCACTTCCAAACTTCCATTTTGGTGTACTTGAAAGCGACCACTGAGGTAGGAGGGTTGTAGTGAGTGGCCGTACGGTGTAATCCACCAAACCCTTGGCTCAGGTTTCCCTTCAACCTTGCAATCTAAAAGCACAGTTTGATAAGAAATACCAACAACCTTTTTGGCACTCTTCCCTTTGTTGCCATTGATAAAGGGTTCCCTGGATTCAACCTCAAGAATCACGTTTTTAATGTCATCACCAGCAGAATTTCGTGCCACACAGGCATATTTCCCTTCCTCAGCTAATGTTACTTTTTTAACCACTAACATACCATTTTCTGTTATCTGAAATTTGTCCGATGACATTGGAATCACATCATTTCGCGGTGAGATCCAAAATATTTGTGGTGGAGGTTCACCAGTGGCTTGACAGCTCAGCTGAGCTAATTCTCCATATTTCACTGTGACCAGGGATTGAAATTTGAAACTAATTCTTGGGGCATTCGGGCCAACCTTGACACTAACTTTTCTCTCATCTTTACCCAGTTTATTCTTGGCAAAACAAGTGTAGTCGCCCTCATCTTTTTTGTCCATCTGCTGAAGAAGTAATGTTCCATTGCCAAAAATAACATAGCGGTGGTTGCGATAGCCACTATCATCAGACTGAAGAGCATTGTTGATTAGCGTTCCATCTGGTAGACTCCAGGAGACCTCTGGATCTGGGAGGCCCGTTGCAACACAGTCCACCTAAGACAGAGACAACACACAAATGTTTTAGATGTATTTGTTGTTTTCACTTGACGCTACTTAATCACATACTGCGTCTCATTCAAACTGTTCATCGAGATACCTGCACTTTTTCTCCAAAGTTGACTCTCGGTTGCGTTGTCCTCACATGTTCGATTCTAGGCGGTGTCATCAAAACATCCACCTAATACAGAAATATGAAATGAACGGAGGAGTGAAGTGATCTTCATTTTACTTCACATGGGCTACCGCTACTGCTACATTTGTGATTGTTGAGAGAAAATATAGGAAGAATACAGGTAATTGTCAATATATATGCACCTCTTTAAATCGATCTGCTTATAATCTCTGTCTGTCCTAATCATACCCGAAAGACCTCCATGTCCTCTCCATTCGGTCGCTGAAAGAAGCACAGATAATTTCCACCATCCAGCTCTGTTAGCTGAAGAATCCTCAGAGTCCCATTTCGGAACACTTTAATTGGTCTCTCTGGACTGGAGGCAGATGGAAGGGAGAAATTGTCCGAAGATTAAAATATTTACTCAAGTCTAACAGCAACAAATCATGTTCTAAATTCAACACTCTTGTATTGAGTGATCAAGTTTCCAATTGAATATTTTTGTAACCTGTAGTGATGCTCCAGGATGGTTTTAGAGGGCAGCTGCCAGACGGTTCCCCTTGGGGATCCACTTGACTCTGGACAGTGTAAGTAAACAGCAGAGCCATACATAGCTGAGACTGAGTGCTGGCGAGATGGCACTGCATGACGATTAGTAGGGGGGGCAGGAAGAGGAGTATGACGGATATGTGAGGAGGAATCTGCCCGCACTTCGAGACGGACGGTTCTTTTTGCAATGCCCACCGTGTTTGTGGCGAAACACTCGTACCTGTGTGGAGGACAATGAAAGCCTGAATTTCTGTTTCAAAAAGTAGCAAGATTATCCTGAACATGTTCGCAATAACAAGCATTGGTTTATTACGTTCTATAATGTATCAAGATGAGCAATGAAAACCATGGTAGTTGTACAATTGTCTTAATCACTCTTTAATACATTTCATACCTCCCTGCATCAGATGGTGAGACATTCTTGAAATACAGTGTCCCATTGGGAAATACAAAGAGCTTATGCCCGAGAAACTGTGATGGCTTAACATGGATCCCTGATGGCAGTGTCCATTTCAAGGTTGGCAAAGGTTCTCCCTTCATGGAGCAATGGACATATACACTCCTCCCTAGGTAGATGTAATTAGTTAATTAATTGCATTGAGAGTATTTTTACTGATCAAGCCACGAGGGATATGACTTTACGGATATTTGTTTTGTGTGCAATACCTGTCGGAATGATTACGATGTCACTTGCAGCTTCACTGATGCTTGGAGGTAAAGCTGCAACATGGAGATGGTAAGTGACTGTATCCGCACCAGCTGCATTACTTGCAATGCATTTATAGTCTCCTTTACTGGAGAAATTGGTTGAATGCATTTGCAGTGTCCCATTGTCAAGCAGTGACATTTGAGAGATTGGCGTATGAATGTTCCCAATTTCCCGAACAAATGTTCCATCCGGTAGAATCCAGGAAATTTGAGCTGGGGGTTTTCCAGAAGCAAGACAGTCAAGTGTCACACTTTTCCCAAGATAGTTTGCTATCTCTGTAGACGTGGGAGGTTGGATCTTGGGGGCCTCAATCTGAACTGCTAAAGTAATAACCATGCGATCTGATCCAAACTTATTTTGGGCAGTGCAGAGATACTGGCCTCTATCCTGTAGCTGGACTGTTTTAATTACAAATGTTCCATTTTTGAATACTTCAAACCGGGAACCATGCTTGGTGTTGGCTGGAATGGTGGCACCTGCAGAGAGAAAAGAAAAAAAATGAAGGAAATGAATGAGTCAACCTCATGTCGAAGAGTCCAATGTTCATTTTTCGTATAAAGTTGCACAAAAAGGTTGCATATGTCAACATTCCCAAATTTCAAACATTGCAAATGGCTTCCAGTTATGTTACTAAGCTCAGACATTGATAATTTTAACATTTTACCTGTGGATACTTTTGTCCATGAGATGCTTGGTTCGGGATTCCCTGTTGCTGTACAATGTAGAACAACGTCTCCCTCTGCCAGGACTGACACACTGGCTTTGTTCACTGAAGTGATCCGAGGTTTGGCCCCACCAACACCAGCTCCTAACAGCATGATTTGATATTAAAAATACCTGTTACAAAGTCCATCTTTTAATATAATGTTTGGAAACTTTAGATGCGTACCTCGAACATGCCACTGACCCCCATGCTGTAATCCCGAGGTGGTAGGATGGAGAGAGTGTGACGACAGATTCAAACCAGAGAAGGAGGACGCTGTCGGTTTGGCTAGGTTTGTAGGTTGTTGGGCATAAAGGGGTGTCGGTACTGGTGGTCTGAGGGGGGAAGGTCTGGTAAGAGGAACGGGACTCGGTTGAATGGGGTTTGGAGGATTGTTGTAGATTATGCGAGGTTTGGGTGTAATTATCTTTCCTAGCTGAGATAGACGATCAATATAGGCCTGAAAAAAAATGTATATGGACAATTAGTACAAACTCATTTCTACCTGGAATTTATGCTTCATTACAATCACCACTAGTGAAAGAAAAAGAAATAACAACACAAGGACTATGCCAAAGTCCACCATTGTATTCATTATTGCAGCAATCCTAAAATCACATTTAACTAGAATGGCATTTACTTCCAACAAGGCCTCACCATTAACATGAAAAAAAATGCAATTGTGTGTTTTGGTTTAATTGTCTGACTGTTCATGACTTTCAGGTTCATTGAGGATGATGACGAACGAGACAGGAGATGTACATCCTAATTACTGCATGCATGGGACTAACATCTTTAAGGAATCGACTAACCAACCTGTCTATATCGGTTCCTCAGCTTTGATAATAACAGCTGATCTCTGACTTGAGTCCTGGCATCAAAAGGATTATTTTGATGTGGAGAATTAATCATTGTGGGCTCAATAATGTTGGTTGTGGGTTTCACTGTTTGAGCTGTCATCGCTGGTCTTTTGGTGCCACCTGGGCTTTGAGCCCTTCCGTGGGGCAAACGCTTGGCTTCTTGCGTGGGCACAATATGTAGCACAGCACCTGGAAGAGAAAACAAATATGTGGCCAATACATATGCCACCTATCCAACACAATATGTCTGTGCCAGTTGAGTTGGCTAACATGAAGCTATTTACTGTATTATCGATCACAAACATACTACCTACCTTTCTTCTGAGGTGGAAATGATTGTTGCCTGTGCCAAGTTGGATGGATAGGGTACTGATGACGGTGTGAAGGCCAGTAGGAAGTTGGGGGAATGCGGGGAGGCGGTGGTGGCCGATTGACATCTTCCAGCTTCTCTGGATTTCTGTCTTGATGCGTTTGTGGCACCCGAGCAGAGTTTGCTTGCTCTTTTCTTTGGTTGTGCTGGTGTAGCCAGGGATGAATAGGGATGGCGGCAAAATAAGGCTTTTCAGGATTTGCTCCTGCTCTATCCACCTCCTTGTTTTCGTTGTGAATGTTGTCCTCCTTTGTATTTTCTTTGCTTATATGAGAGGTTCTGAAGGTCACTTTGGAAGGAGTGCTGGGTTTTGGTGTTTGGGATGTTGAAACTATGTTATGCCCCATATCATAACTCTGTGTGACCAAATCATTCTGAGATGATTTTGTCATCATCTCAAGCTCTGTGTTCATTGTTTGGGTTTCTTGTCTAATGATTGTTATTAACCTTCTCTGTGTCTCAACTTTTTCTTTCATAATATCCACCTTCTTCCCTGCATCTATTTTTTTATTTGCACTCTGTTGCGCTGTTTCCACCACAGCCATTCCCGTGTGATGAGAAGTGACTTCTGTCTTTGGAGCAGTAGTTGATTTCGGAGGAGGTAAAATATGTGTTTCTGGCAAAATCTCTAATTTGGCTCCTATGTCTTTGCCTGATTGAAAAGCCGTATGGCTACTTTCAAGATCCTGAACTGGACGATGACTTTCAGTGTTGGATTCTTTTCTCTTGTTCATGCTTCCGCTATGCTCATTAACTCCTACTTTCTCTGTCTGATAGTAGGCGGTGACAATAGTTTGTTCAGGTGTTTTCCAACTAGAGGTGGTGGTCTTGGTGGTGGTGGTGGTGGTAGTAGTCATAATTGTGGCTGTTGGTGGGGCAAAAGAAGATTTCAGCATGTTTGATGAATGAACAAATGATTTGAGGTCAGGATGAATTCTTCTCATCGATGGTTTTCTGCGTCTAAAAGGTGGCCTTCTTCGGTTTGAGCGACCAGGAACAAACTTCCTGTTGCCTGAACCAAATTGCCGGTTTTCTGCATTTTCAATTTGAGTTTCGACAATTGGAATTACTCCATTGTTTTTTTCTGTCATCCCACTAACATAGTTAAGGGATGACTCTGTACTTGTGACGAATGGAGTCTGTGAAGTTTGGGGTTGTGTTTCTTTTGCTGTTGACTCCATCCTATATTCAGAAATGGGTGTAATGGGATCAATTATGGCAGTCGTGAAGGGAGAAACAGTTGTCAAACTGGTTGGGACAATCACAGCAGTAGAAGACGGCAATGCTACCTCTGATGGCCGTGCAATGGGTAGTTTAGCATTGGCTTTAGCCAAAACCTCCGCCCAGTAATTTGGATCCAGAGTCTTCACCACAATGGTCGGTTTTCGTTTAAAATCTTTCTTTGGGACTTTGTTTGAAAACAAATAATTCCTTCGCTGGTTTCCTACTGTAGGCAACTGTGTCGCAAAAGGGCGAAGAGTTTCTTGGTAATCTCCCGCTGAACCCTCTTCCATGTCGGTGTTCAAGATTTTCTGCTCTGTTTCTGTCTGTACTTCAGAGACCGTTTCCCCTGTCACTTCCACCATGTGAGACAGCATGTCGACTCCATAGAGATTTGAGGCCAAACAACTGTATTCTCCCGAATCTTCTTCTATTAACTTCCTCACCACCAGCGTACCATTTTCCATGACTGCTGCCTTTCTTGTCTTTTGTGTGGGAAAAAGTACTTTGTTTGTGGGCATGTACCATACGGTTTGACTGGGTGGTGTTGATGTCACCTCACATGGGAGAGAGATTGAACCACCCTTTCCAACGACAATTTTCTGGCCATTGAAAGCGGAGGGGCTTGGTGATTGTTCTTTAACAGTAAGCCTCAAAGACATCAAATCCACTCCTGCTTTGGTTCTGATCATACAGTGATAGAGACCAGAATCAGAGTGTGATGTATTCATGATCACAAGATCCCCTGTGTCATCAATTTTAAGATTTTCAGTTTCACCCTCCACAAATGACAAATCTGGAAGCATCCACTCCACTTTTACCTCCTGTTTTGAAGTGACAGCACTGCATTTTAAGTGAACCTTTGATCCCTCAAGAGCAGAATTGACCCGCCATGCGGTCCCACGGTTAATCATTGCCCAAGAGGAAGAAAGCTCATTGTCATCCTGCTGCCCTCTGTGTCTGTGGATTATTCTGGTGATGACGGTTGTAAAATCCATGACCAGTTTTTTGGTTGTTGTTTGTTGTCTATTCAGCTTTAAAGAGATTCTGTGTTGAAGCAGCCATGCTGGTTCTGCCACCAAATACCCTTTTAAGTCTGTGAAATAAGGGGAATTTTCATTTGCAACTTGGGCATATTGATACGTAGTTCTGCTGGTGTTAGCTCTTTCCTGACCTCTTTCCAAGATAGCAGGACTTTCGTAGTAATACGCCACCAGTTGCCAAAGATTTTGTAACTTTTCCCGATCAATCTCACACTCCAGGGTGGTTGCTAATGAGACATTGGCAGAAAGTCCTTGAAATGACCGTGGATTCACTGTCCAGTTTATATGAGAACTGTCTCCAGGGTGGCGCACATCGCAGTCCACATGAGCATTATTTCCATGGCTATCTGAGAGAAAAAAGCTTAAATGGCCTAAGGGCTTTTCAAAGTCCCTGGTATATGGCAGGTCAGGCTCTGTGTCAGATTCATCCCACACAGGGTTGTCCCGCAGTTTGAGGGAAGAGCGAAGAGCTGGTTTTTCACAGGTAAACTGATCTTCACTTAATCCAAGCAATATGGTGCCGTTCAGTGGTTGAGGAGAGAAACACTGAGGACAAACTTCTGTTGTGGTTGTCTCACGATCCTTTTTACACTTTATTACTCCTGGACACAAGAATAGAAGAGATGGATGGTCAGCTGTCAGATGGATGCCAAAATGACAAAACTCCCAAGAGATGTCTTCAATATAACGTGCATCTTATCTGGCACTGTTTGCAAATATTGAGAAACCAAAAAAGCTAGGTCAAGACGGTCATCTTTAACTTTCTTGCTTTTCACTGTGCAGCAAATGTTTTTTTTCGGTTCATACTCCAGAATATATAACGCAACAAATTCGAACTTGACATATTTCTGTCTGTTTAACAGAGCAACAGGGAGGCAAGATAAATGCTAAGAAAAATCTGTAAATTCTTACTCCAGAGTAGTCTAAATAGCAAAAAATATTGTGAACATTTTCGCAATTTTTTTTCCGTTTCCTTTGTAAATACTACTTACGAGCCTTTAAGGTTTCTGGGTCTACATGTCTGCTTATAATGCACAATATTTTGTAAGCAAGCAGTTTCAATAAGCAAAAACAATTCTGATTACTCATCACATGTCTTTGAATTGTATAGTTTTAATTTAGAATTTGTAATACTAATTATGATCGATCCATCCATCCCTAACAAAAAAATCAAAATTTGGCATCACACCCTCCTGTGTGAAGGTAGACGAAGTGGCAGGTTGGAAAATGTCAGAACAACGAGAGTCATGAATATCTTTTTACAATACAATACAATACATGCTGATTAATATTTTTATACGATACCTTCATGTGTAGAGCTCCACTGGACCAGCCAGTGGAGTTGACAATCGCAGGTCCACGGGTTACCATGTAGAGAAAGAATTTCCAATCTGGGAGCTGTGTTCAGTATAGTCGCAGGGAGCTTTTCCAACATATTATCTGAAAGGTGTAAGTGCCTGAGAAAAATAAATAAATAAATTGAAAGTCAAATTAAGAGGCTAGATTCTAAAAAAGTCATGGACATTTAAAGTGGCCAAACCGGGACAGGTAGTGCAAAAGAGCAAGCTTGGTGAAGTATATTCGGTACAAGTTTGCTTGTTCCAAATTTTTGTGGTCAGAAAAATTGGTTGAAGCTTCTAAAATTCATTTTGTAATTCTAGTCTGACATGAATTGTCGGTATTATCTTATACCACTCAGGCAAGATTTTCGCGTTACTATTTTAATTTAATTAATCTTAATATCATACCTTCAAAAACAAAACAAAAAAGTGTGTTTTTACTTACTTGAGTCCAGAGGTCCAAAAGTTCCCTAATAGTGACACTGTAATGAAGGTATGAGGATGAATCTCTTTGAGAAGATTCCCCTCCAGTTGTAGTAGTTTGAGGGAAGTCAAACCCGAAAAAGAATATGGCTCGATAAAGCTGATGAGGTTGTGGTCTAGATGCAGGCGAACCAGGCCCGCCAGACCATCGAACAGTCCATGTTTCACTGTTGTTATCTTGTTATAACTCAATTTCAATATCTGAAAAAAATACAGAATCCCTGTTACTCGTAAAGTGCCTCACGGAGGAAAGTTCACAAAATTGCTGTCAAACCAACATTAAATTTGTTTTAATTGAATTCACGCAGTGTAATTGCAGGATGAGCTTGACTGATATTTCAATTCTATTTCAGTAGATAATTATTGATAACAGCTGATTAAGTTAAAAAAGACAGCTGAGGCAGTTATGGGGTCCTCTCAATTTGGAATAGGGGCATGTAACATTCGGTAGACAATGTACACCTTCTTTCATCACATGCGGACATGCTGTGTGATGCAGTGAAGGCGACCACTTTTCAAAAACCAAGCACACTTTGATTTATGTGCGTGACTTTGGTTATGTTGTACCGTACAGACAGATATTTTGCAAGTATAAAATAATGAACTCACTGGCACATTTTCCTTTTGCTTGACCAGTTTGACCAGCAAGTTGATAAGAGTATAATCATGATAAAATCATAGGTAAGGCTCATAATTTTGACTTCATTTGTAATTATGTTACGATTACAGTGGGTACTTAACTGTAATACTTGATTTTTTGCATCCAGTTTCTTATCAGTTAATATCGATAATTTCTGCTTCAACATTACATGACTAATGGTGTAACACACACATACATACTACCTGTAGCGATCGCATGCTGTAAAATGCCCCTGGGTGGACTGTGCTTATGTCGTTACCATGCATCAAGAGCATTTCCAGTTGCCGTAGTGACCTAAATTCTGATGCCTTCACCTCAGTCAAGCTATTATATCTGGAAGCAAAAAAGAGCAAAAACAAAAAATGTTTACCTGGTCGCAGGATTGGACTGTCCATAGGTCGTTTGAAATTAAATTAGCATTATTCATCGTGCCATTCACCAAATGAGGGGAACTACTAATAAAAATGTTTGAAATGAATGAGAAAAAAGTGTCCCCCGCCTACTGCCCGAAGACATCTGGAATAGGCTCCAGCACCCCCTGCGACCCTAGTGAGGATCAAGCGGTTCGGATAATGGATGGATGGATGGATGTGTTAATACAATGCTTAATTACCTAAAAGCATTCAATTTTCTCAAAAGCTGACAGTGGGCCAAGTAATCTGATATACCCTTATGTATGGATCAATATTCTGATTTCTTAGACGTAGTATTTTAAATGTTCTGTAAAGAGCTTTGACACAGCTGCAGCACTTGTGAAAGCACTATATAAATAAATAAACTACATAAATAAAGCTGTATTTTTTCCCCTATCGCAGAGATCCCTCAAGTGGATGCATAACGCAACTGCAGCCACTATTGTCACTTCTATTCTATGCGCCCTATAATGCGGTGTGCGCTATTTATGAAAACTGTTTTGAAATAGGCCATTCATTGAAGGTGCACCTTATACTCCAATGTGCCTTATAGTGCGGAAAATACGGTACTCTCTAATTATCTTTGTTGTCAGTCCCACTGTTTTAAAATTGCCATTTAAAAGCAATGAATGCAAAATTGATTTTTATATAGCCGCCCCAAACTACACCATTCATATCCATCCATGGCCCGCTCTCTTCTTCTCTGATGTGGAAGTACAGTCTTGGGTTTGAAGCCACCCTTGAGCAATATCCGCCATCTTTTGGTGAACATTGTTATTCCAACTTAAAACTGCTCGGGGTTCAGTCAACATTTTTACTTTCAAAAATTGAGCGTGGGCCACATGTGCCCCACTGCCTGCCACTTGCCCACCCCTGCCATTGATGTTCGCCATCCAAATACAGTGAGTGAAAACCATTCCTGTTCTCGTCAGGGATTTTGGATTGTTCTGTTTCATGTTAACAACGGTGACATAGTGTAAAGCAGCAGGAGCATGTGTGAATAGAGCTTTGGCACATAATCCTAGTTAAAATACAAAGCGCTATTGAAAACCCTGCTATGCATTCTCCAGCTTTCAGCACATTACAATCAGTATCTTTCCAAGACTCATTCCCATGCCAAATACAGCACAGACCACCGAATGCCTGAATCAAATGTGATTCATACCCCTGCGCAAAAAAAAAAAAAAAGGACTTTCTATCAACAGTGAGACAGCAAGGCCTTCCAAAATTCGAAGTTTTGGGTCTACAAAGATGTGATACACTAAGTCCATACAGTTAACCTCGGCCTCCTGAGCCCACTGTCCTTTTGCTCAATAAAAGAGCCCATTCATAAATTCAACTTTTATCTGTTATTTTATTTTATTTTTTATGAACGAGCCATTTCTTGTCTGATTTGTTTTTTTATCGATGGTGAAAACTTAAGCCTGGCAATTGTTTGTGTTTTGTTCAGTTTTTGTTGCTTGGTAACCGATGTGGAACAGATAGACCTAGGAAAACCCATAGAAATATTTTTCGAGTTGAACAAAAGACTCTCTGGGGTGGAGTTATGTGGAGTTAGCTTGTGTAGTGAGGGGAGCTTCTGCCGTTTCCTCGGGGTCTGTCTGCCCTGCGCCCTAGTTTCTTGTTGCTGGGGTCCTGGTAGCGTTCTGAGCACTTGCCTTGCTTATGGGCAGGATGGGCTGAGTACCTCATGGCACTGAGGAGAGGTGGGCTAGATGAGCTTAGCCCAGAGGTGGGCAAACTACGGCCCGCGGGCCGGATCCGGCCCGTTGGGCTTTTTAATCCGGCCCGCCGAAGGTTGGTACACAACACAATTAAGGTTCGATATAAATGATTGCATTCATTTCATTTGGACCTGTAATGACAGGCATTTCAACGCCAGGTGGCGCAGTTACTTGAAGTTGCAGAGCACAGGGAGGGAGGGGGAGACGATACGGAAGCCAGCAGTATAGCCAACTCAAGCAACTCCCGCTCGATACGACGGAATAAGTGTGTCCGCGCCGCTATTTTCAATCATTGGATCCAAAACAGCGACATGCAAGTGACTCTTTGTTGCAGTGAGTTTTACTGCAATTGCGAACATTTTCACGTTCTGTCGATCATGGCATGATCAATGAAAAGGAGCAGAAATGGCCACGGAAGAGAAAGTGAAGTGTATCTGATTAAACGAAGCGGATTACAAAGTACGAAACATTCAGGAGACGCTTGGAGTCTGAAAGACTCAAATCTACAAGACTTTGAAAAACGAGAAAGTGATTTGTGCTCAGTCCGATTCTGGCTATTTCCATGCCCAGAGTGAATTGCTTGCGGCTCGACGGACAGTTGAGTAAATAAACGTTTCCTGGAATGGTTTGACTGCTATCGTGCTAAAAACTTTCCGCAAACTGGACCGCTAAAAAGAGAGGAAGCGAGTCCCAGAGCGCTAACTATGAGCATAGAAGACTTCGAAGCGTCCCGTGTCTGGCTTCAAAAGTTCGCTACGCGACATCAGCTGAGCAACGCTGTCATGTGTGGTGATCGAGGGGAGGTCAAGTCAGAGACAATGAGTGAGTCGAAAGAAAAGCCACCAGGTATCTTACACGTCTCATTTTGTAGCAAATAGTCCTAACTTTGTTATATTTTGTCATATACCTGTACTGCTTGCTGTAGTTTTTGGCCAATATTTTGTTGCACTTTGTTGCTTGTGTTGTCACATGTATGTTGCTCACATACTTGAACCTTCATACAGGACATAGACCATAGTTGTTTCACTGTTCTCATTTTAAAAAAAAAGTTATGGGAATACTTTCATGCTTTTGTTCTGTTGATGTTTGGTATGGACTGTCAACATATACATTTTTTTTATATGTACCGTATCTTGTCCTGACACGGCCCACCTGTCAAATTTAGAAATCAATGTGGCCCCCGAGCCAAAAAGTTTGCCCACCCCTGGCTTAGCCTGATACATAGCCAAAACCCAATCTTCAATCTACATCAGTCTACTGCTCAAATTCTTGTCTTTATGTTTCTCTTCGTTTTTGTTTGGCTTGGTTTGCTTCATATATGGTGAAACACGCCTATACTTGACGAGATTACCCTGAGTATGAAGTTCAAATTAAATGATGATATATGTTGTTTTTATTATGGTTGCTCTCCATATGATCCTCCTCGGCATTATTCATTGAGAGGATAAATATTAGGAGCGACATTTATTTATTGGTCTTCAATTTCCATAACAAAGTCAAACTATAATATAGTGAAACAAAACAGTCCCAAAATGTAAATAAAAGCCACAGAATATGCCTCGTATGAATGTATACCAAAGTTGTGCCTTTGAACTATGGTTAAGTGGGTGGTCTGGTGTTTTGAAAGTCCGTTATGTCAGTTCCCTGAAGGTCTGGTCCCCCTCCAAATATCTGGTCTGCTGATGTGCTCTGTTGATTCCTGTAGGATCATACGCTGCACCACGTAAACACACACCCAGCACAAATGAATAACATACAATTACCATGAAGCACTTCCTTATAGCGAGGGAGTCATTCACTAGTAAATAGCTCAATTCAACCTGGGGGGAACCTTCAGCATTGCCTCCATGTGAAACTTAAGGCCATACAATATTAAATGGCTTTGTTGATGTTTGTCCTAAGTGTCTTATTTCCTTCCTGCACAACATGAATGTGCATCCTTCCGCTATCGTCTCTCCGTCCTTATTCATAAAATAATCGTCCTCCGTCCCCATCCTTCCACGTCCTTATTAAATCGCTTCCATCCTGCTTAACCAAGGACGTACGTATTGGCTGGACCGGTCATGGGCCTGCTCACTGGGCCTTTGATACAAGCTGCAAGACAGCTACAGTACATCCAGAATCCAGGCTGCCAGCTGTTGTATTTATCTGTGAATGTGACATATGAAAGTATTCTATATGGGGGGATTTTATTTGCCTTCTTGTAATTATATATAGCTGTGAAACACTGAATTGCCTTGCGTACAAACTGTACTCCACATTGAAACGTTGCCTTGCCTGTGTCATATGCTGGTGTGCGTGTGTGCGCGCGCGCGTGTGTGTGTGTGTGTGTGTGTGTGTGTGTGTGTGTGTTCTGCTCCCTTTCTTGTGCTTACGTGCCATGATTCATCATGATTTTGCCTTTGCTGACTGCTTTCCCATTCCCTAAATCTTAGCTTTTCATGCCACCATAGGTTAACTTTATTTCAGTTTCTTTTTTAAATACTTTTTGTGAAAGTGAGACTGATAAAATTATTAGGGTGCAGTGTACATTAACACAAAAATATAGATTACTAACATGCACAGAGACACAAATGTTTTTTTTTTCTTTCCTCTACACCCCTCGGATCATTTTGGGACCATTACCTGATCTACTGGTCGATCACGATCAACGTAATAGGCACCCCTGATTTAGAGCATATATTGAGACTATACTGTTACCACACAGTGACTGTGTTATTTATCTACTGTGTGAGAACACTGTGCTGAAACCTTCACGCACTCTGCAAAGACCCACATGGAAGTGATTAGGAGCTTTCCCCACTTCACCGTAAGTTTACAACCACATGCTGGTGCTAAACCTTGAGCTCCTGGCTTTCAAACAGAAGTTGTCATATTAAATACACAGTGAGTTGTGGGCTGCCGATCTTCCCGATTATTGCTTTGACGTAAAAAAAAAAATAATAATAATACATACCATGAGTTTTTATGAGAACAGATGAACAGCAATGTATTATGGTCATACATGTTGAGACAAGATTATAGAATATTTGAAATATTAGATAGACCAAATAGAGGTCTACGTCAAATAATTGGATCGTTAACAGACTGGTGGTTTCGTTGACATAACCCACAACAGATTATTTCCTGCAGCATTTTAAGGTTTGCCCCAACTTGAGTCACACTGATTAGATTTTCCACAAGTGCAATTTTAAAATGTGACCAAGTCTTACCCCAAGTTGATTCTCTCCGTGTCTTTAGGAAAAGTTTTGGGTACAGCCGTGAGATGTCTGAACGTACAGTGAACATCTTTGACACTTGGACAGCTACAACCCCGCGGACAGGAGGGTTCAGCTTGGGCAAGGGAGATCTGCAATAGGAGAGAGATGACAGCCCAGATGGTCCAATAAGTACAGAGAGAAAGTGAAATAACAAGAGCAAATTTGAGTTTGGCAATTTAAAAGGAAATTCAAAAATTTTAAAGTGACTGACCGTCAACCCTAATTCAACATGAAGCAAGTTGAACCTTGCTGATAAGACAGTTTGTGTAATTAAGATATTTACCATTAGCCATAGTGGTGATGAGAGGAGAAGGGGAGCACACACTGCAGCCAACCTGCAGAAGATCTTTGTGCACCACCACAACGCCATCACTGGATCACTGAGGACGCTCACGCCATGAATGCATCTGCAGAAAGTGAGGAATAATGTACAAATTAGCACTGGAATTAACAGTTGGTACATGTATGTACACAACTCAAACATTTACTTCAAAGTCATGATATGGCAGTCGGATGTGATCGAGCGTACAGTTCACTAAGTACCCTGCCTCACTCTCAGAGTCAGCTGTAATAGGCTTCAGATCCCTAACAGCCCGAAGGGGGTAAACAGCCCACAAAATTGAGGAGTGAATGCATTTTAATTGAATGTCATAATTGAGCAATGAAAGGTTCAGTTTAGCTCCAAACGATATTGAGCAATATGTCATTACATTTGGTATGGACTGGGTGTGTTTACTGTATATTATAAAGGCAATTTCAGCAAAATTGCTTCTGTACTGTAAGTGAAGAGGGTGGTTCGCGTTCATCCGCAAAATTCCATCAACAAATCTTACAACCCCCAATTACAATGAAGTTGCGACTTTGTGTAGGATGTGAATCAAAACAAAATACAGTGATGCGCAAATAATTTCCAGAAGGTTTGGTGACCCTTGATGTACTGTACAATACCCATGGTTCACAAATGATTCTGTGCACATGTTGCAATGTGGTCGACCATCTATTTTTTAATACGCTCAATGTACAAACTGAAACGGATTGGACAAGGTGTAACTTTGCAGTCTTCACCCTCACCTCGAATATACCTGGGATGCAATCATCTCCTTTTGATGCTACCGTGACTTTAACCCTTTCATGCACACTGTAACCTGATAGCATGATAAGCTGTCCACTGTAGCAACCGCTGTCCCTGAAAGATTTTAAGAGCAATAAAAATCCAACTCATCTCCGCTATAAAGTGGTCTGGAATTGTCTTTGTGGGTCAAAGCTACATTTCTACTTGGTCTTCCTCACTAATGACTTTACCAGTACTTCTGGAGACAGTGGGAGAGGACGGAAGGAACAGAAGACCGTAAAAACAGAGTGCGTTGCAGGACACATGTGGCCAGAGTTTGGAGAGGACAAAATGGCATCAGAAAAGAGGGTCATGTTGAGGTAAAAGTTTAAAGGACAAGCAAAAACAAGAAAAGGACAACACTGGCACATTTACATTCCTGTGCAGTGCACCCACCCCGGCCTGGTGCTTTCTGGTAGCTGTTAACATGGTCAGCAGCTGACTTTAGAGACTGAGCTGAAAATGCTCACTTGTGGACCACTTTTATGCTTCCGGATGGCTGAGGGTGACCTTGAGGAACCCCAGAAGGAGAGTCGGGATATAGGGAAGCCCACACTCCAGAATCCTGGTCTTCATCCACATATGTCATGAATGCAATTGCGGATGGCATCTGATCAAGTATTTCTTATACATTAACATGTTGAGGACGCTCTTTGCCTGAGGAATTAAGGTGAGGCCGGCATGCTGTGGTTTCAAGCACGACAATTCCGGTATACATTAACTATAGTGTATGTTCAAATGATCTCATAAGTACTCATCAACCTCCATGAGCAGAAACATTTTAAGGTAATGAAAATTCAACCTTTTTTTTTCTTCCAAAAAGAAAGAATTATAAAACAGGCACACTAAATGGCTTTAACATTTAGACGATTGACATCCATTCCAGCTAGTGATGATTTTCAATCACAAAATATCTCTTTAAAATAACACAGTAAGCATGTACAATAAATGGCATAAAAAGTCAACAATCTCCTGTTAGAACATGTCCCTGAAATGGACCACACGTTGGCATTCTAGTATTTGAGTTACCGGTACTCCTGCTGTGAAACAAATTCAATGTCACCTGACTTAATGGAGCATGGCTCAGGTCAGAGAATATTTTGGCCAAAGGACTGCTTGTACCTTAAAGAGGTGCCAAGGACATCTTTTTGGCAAAATCATTTCACTGACAACCAACCAACACACCGTTTCTCCACTCAAGAGAGGAAAAAGAACGCTTTAGTGGAACCTTCTGATTCAGGTCCATCTATAATCAACCACAATATATCTGAACAATATCAAAGGGAGAGTGTCAAAACAAATGTGCTGCTAAATCCTTTTCAAATCAATTTGGAATTTTTGCCATTTAAAACAACTTCCTCAAAATGCAAACAAATATTTGTTTTCTATGATTGCACCATCAAGTTAGACTCTGAATGAAATCAAGTTAAATGAAAAGCATCTCTAAGAGTTGTAGGCAGTTTCATGCACTCACCTGTAAATTCCAAAACAAACAACTGGCATGAAAAACAAAGACCCGGAAAACAAAGTATTGGAGCTTTGACTGCTGTGTGGAAAGTTTTACATAAATTTAAAAAAAAGATCAGGTTTAAAAAGTTCACAGTTGACGTGTTAGTCCAGTCTGCTGACTTGTCAAAGTCTAAGAAAAACAACAGAGAACACAAGAAGGGATGGAGCTCTCTGAGTGTGTTTGGATTAATTCGACCCTCTGTTGGTCCTTAAGGCATCTGGATTTCAGATTAGTTTCTTTCCTCCTTTCTGCTCCCGTTTGGTGTGTTCAGGCAGGAATGCTGCGCCACTTCTCCATCTCCTCCTACACCTACGCGCCTTTCCTTCACCTCCCCAAAACTCCCCTTCCTCTCTCCACAGTAGTCTGCTAGAAACATTAAGGTATTATTTTTTTCTTTCTTTCTTACTCTTTCAGCTTGTTGTTTGCCAACTATTGCAATCTCAGGCATTGTTTCTCATGAAAACATATTTCCCTTGCTTCCAAAAGAGATTCCAATACACCGAGATCATTTGTGGTAGTTATACTCTGCGGTTAAAAGTAAGGCAGTTTCAGGGAACACGCTGTTGCACCTCCATTTAATGAGTATTTACAAACATTATCGAATAACAAAAGATGCTTTAATCACTTATTTGCAAACACGGTCCATTCATCATCTGATCCGCTTATCCTCACAAGGGTCACGGGCGTGTTGGAGCCTATCCCGGCTGTCTTCGGGCAGTAGGCGGGGGACACCCTGAACTGGTTGCCAGCCAATCGCAGGGCACACAGAGACAAACAACCATTCGCACTCACAATCACACCTAAGGACAATTCAGAGTGTTCCGTTAACCTGCCATGCATGTTTTTGGAATGTGGGAGTTAACTGGAGTACCCGGAGAAAACCCACGCAGGCACGAGGAGAACATGCAAACTCCACACAGGGAGCCCGGAGCCGGAATCGAACCCTGCACCTCTGCACTGTGAGGCTGGACCACCGGGCCGCCCCAATAGACATCCAAAACCTGTATTCCGTTTTAAGCCACAAGACTGACTACACTCGCGTTCGATTAAACCACACTACAACTACTCTCTTTATCTGCCTCACCTCATGATGTCTGGATTTTGGCCCATTTTATTGCTGCTTCCCCTCTCTTCTCCCCTACTCGTGCCCTACTTGGAGTGGGGCTTGGTTTGACGACAGGCAACTCCGGTCCTCGAGAGCCGCAGTCCTCCTTGTGATCAGCTCGTCAGCAAGCTCTGTAAAATCCTGATTATCCTGATCATTTGAATCATGTTTGATGACTGCGGCTCTCTAGTAACAGAGTTGCCTACCCCAGGCTAGGTGGTGATTAGGAGGAGTGAAGGTTGTTGCTGTGGAGGATTCTGTATTGCTCTCCCAGGAGAGATCCTGAGGAAAACCACGTTCCTGGCAGCGTCTCCATGCGGCACTTCATTTCATTCGATGAACTCTTACACTGTTTAAACTAACTTTGTATTGCATCATATCATGTGATTGATGTTGCTCACTCTCCACGCATTACAGCCTGGTTATCCTGGAAGGGAGATCCCTCCATTTCTGATCCTGCCTAAATGTTTCTTTCCCACTTTGACCCCCCCAAATCGGTTGTCCCAGAGTTTTTAATGTTTTTTTTGGAATGTGGGGAGAAACCGGAGTACCCGGAGAAAACCCACGCAGGCACGTTGAGAACATGCAAACTCCACACATTAATTATTGTTGCAAATGGTGACAATACAGAATCATTTATGAATACAGTGGTACCTCGAGATGATTGTGACCTGATTGACAATTGGAAATGCATATAACCCTTGGAATATTTTTATTTTATTTTTTTCTGCAAAGAATGACAAATATTACTTCTGAGGAGTGGTGATGTTTCCTGTTTCGATGTACCGGTATATCTGTAGCCGTATATAAACAGAGTTTGAAAACCCACGCAGGCGCACGCAAACTCAACATGGCTTCCTAGGCCGGGGCCTGGAATCAAACTCATGACCTCTGCACTGTGAGGCAGACATGCTAACCAGTCGTCCACCGTGCCATCCGTGCAGTATTCATTGAGCAATGTTTTATCATTGTGGTTAGTAGTTTATAATGGTGCACAGTGCATCATACAGGGAGGTATTGCTAGCGTTCTTGTCAACTCTTGTTTTTGATCGCACTCGGTAATGTGCAGCTTAGCTCTGCTACTGCATAATCAGACGTGAATACCTGGGTTTGGCTGATTGCACCTCATAAAACCTAAAGGCATGGCTCCCTCCATAGCAAGGCTGCTGGTATTAAATAAACACAGGCTCCAATCATGGCGTTTGAACTTGTCAGTACCATTTGGAAACACTTAAGCTGCTGACCTGTTCATTTGTTGCCTGAGTCAAGCTCCAAACAAATCTATCTGAATAGGCCTTCTGTATCCAACTATTACACTTTTGGAGGGGAAAGACCACTATGGCCATCAACACGTGGTTCAACGTCTCAAATCATTATTTGGAAGGTTTTGATTCATTTAAGAACTACGCTGAGCTAAGAGCAACTCGCTTAAAAAAATGATACAGTTGTGTTTATTAACCTTTACAGGAACAGGTTATTATAGTTACATGAAAGGGTTAAATACGGTCACTAACTTATTCTATACCACAAGGTTTTAAAACCACACCCCATGATTTGGCTCAGCAAGAACTGGAATAATTTTACTGAGAAAAATTCCGGGAAAAGCTCCAGAATAATGACTTTGAGTAGAAATATTGCCACGCCGCTAAACTATCAAGTAAGAACAGCATTTGATGCTTTCAGTTATTATTTATTGAGAAAACAAGTTGAATTTATGCTTGGGTAAAACATACAAAATATTGATCTTGAAAATGCAATGCAGCACATACACTGCACTTGAATACAGCGTATGCTCGTGTTCATTCACAGACGCAAACCAATTAGATGAAAAGACGAGCACATTCTTGAGAAATGACATGCTTACTTCCATGTATGCCAGATTTTCATTTATAATTCTTTTAATCCCCCTCGAGTCTATGAAATAGAAGACAACCGTGCATCACTCAACACTATCTCTTCCACACCTGTCTTGTACACACACACACACACACACACACACACAAACACACACCCACACACCAGTCATCAGCTCATCGTAATGATGACCCTGCATGTACGCCACCAGCTTCAAAACCATGGACAAGACCTGGAATTCTTGTGCCAACTCATTTTGCCTAACACAAACAAATGCAAACTTAAAAATACACGTGCAGAAGAAAGACAGTCGTGGGTGTGTTGTCCCAAGTGGGAATTGCAAGAGAGTGTGAGAATGTCGCAGAATTGCTGGGGGAAAAGATCACCCCTGAAGTCAAGAAGAGGTTCACTTGGTAGTTGGCTCATTTTGGTTCTGAATGTGGATGTGAGAGTGCAGGCACTATTCTAATGTTATCTTGGGCCCACCAAAATCCTAAAATGAAAGCAAAGAAAAGTATGACACTGACCATAGAACTGAAATTGAATAACATTACCATCTAGCAGTTATTTGGTGACATATGCCGAACCGTGTCCTGGCAACAGTGGCAATAAATCAACATCATTAATATAATTTAAGTTGAAGAGACTCATCTCCCAGGCACAACTTGGATCTAGGTGTTTACACGTGTTTTCAGCAATTTTCTTCAAGCACGTCCTGTATAATGAATCCGTCCATCCATTTTCAAAACTGCTTATCCTGAACATGGTCACGGGACTGGACAATGTATTTAGAAACTAAATCTGAATTCACTTTACACTGTGTTTGAATGTGATTACAGATTTTTTTTCAGTTTTCTTGTACTGCTTGTAACTTATTTTTACTTGTAAATGGCGGTTTATCATGTGAAAGAAGTAGGATGCATTAAATGAATTAGGCAGGCACCAGTCTGCATTTCCGTAGATTTATGTGATTCAAAGTGCACCAATTGACTTATGAATGTATATACAGGTGAGTCATTTGAGGTGGTAAGATCCTGCATCCTGTTTTGACAAGTTCTGCATGGCTGTTATTTGAGCACGTGTGCATTTTGAAGAAATGTGTGCCTAAACATGACATCTTCTCCCACGTCATCCATCTCCAAATATTTGTGTTTTGATCGTGTACTCTATAGCAATATCATATGTTTATTATTGTGATCACGATCACTGGAAGTTCAGTGTACAGTCATGTTATTCTGTCTTAACTGGTTTATGTATAGGGTCTTGCACCCCCAGGCGCAACTTTCTGTCTCTTGAGTGCTTACTTAAAAGTCTGTCATTCTACCCAGTATTTTTGGTCCTTTATTAAGCAACATGTCATTGTTCAATAGGTATGCACTGGACTGGACTACTAAATACTGATTTGGAAAATGACTCCTGACTGTTAATGTTTCTATTTATTTGATGTGTCAGAACCAGAGGGGGAAGAAGAAGAAGAAGAAGAAAAAAAAAGGATAAATTGTCGTTGTAGCTTAGGGGAGAAGCTGACATTTTTTCAGGAATCCGGTGAGATTCTCACAACATGGGAGCCAATTTCACCTTTAATGACAGGATTGGGACGGTACAGTATAAAAAATCAAAGGGAGCAGACAGGAGCAGGATTATCAAGTAGGAAAAAAGAATGTTGCACGAAATAGTGAGTGAGGCAGCACGGTGGTTGACTGGTTAGCACATTGGTCTCATAGTGCAGAGGTGCAGGGCTCGATTTTGTGTGGAGTTTGCATGTTCTCCCTGTGCCTGCGTGAGTGCTCCGGTTTCCTCCCACATTCCAAAAACATGCATGGCAGGCTGATTGAACACTCTAAATTGTCCCTAGGTGTGATTGTGAGTGCGGATTGTTGTTCGTCTCTGTGTGCCCTGCGATTGGCAGACAACCAGTTCAGGGTGTCCCCCACCTACTGCCCGAAGACAGCCGGGATAGGCTCCAGCACCCCACATGGGCCTTGTGAGGATTAGCGGATCGAAAAATGGATGGATGACAAAAAAGAGTCAACAAATTGTTCAATGAATGAGTAAAATGCAACTTTTTGGTTGGAGCTCCAAAATGGGAGCCGAATGTGAGTGGGAGCCATTGTGGACGGGAGCAGGACGGGATGGGAGTCATTTTCACTAGGATGTGACAGTAATTTATTTTATTTATTACTATGGTCCGAGATTGGGACGGGACAGGATTTTTATCCGTGAGGTTGGGATGGGACAGGAGTGAAAATGCGCTCCCTAGCTCGGGGTTTTCAAACTCCCTCTCTCGGGTCTTACAGTCTCTTACAGTCCAATAACTCAGCACTTGGGCGCATTCATCATCCACTATAAGTATCAGTTTCGGACAGCCTGGGCAAAGTTCTACACACTCTATTGCCCACCAGGCATTCAGTCTCACCCATGCAAAGCCAGGGTGTCGAATTGGGATAAAAACAACAAACACATCTGATACATACAGAAGGCCACTGTAGCACAGCTTCCTCTGGTGATGTTTGTTCTTCAAGGCAGTACATATTGATGGTGACATGATGACATGTGTTGCAATTTAACACATGTCAAGCTGCGGGTGATCTCACGGGTGAGGAGGGCACCATGGAAGTTTCGGGCTATTGCCAGAGGAACATTCTGGACTCTGCTGTTTGGACTGCAGGTTGTTTGACCCATGAGAGACTTCTGGAATATTTCCATCTGGGAAAATAGCATTGATTATTGTATGGATACAGTGCCTTGTCAGTGATGTGGTACTACTTTTGTACTCAACATATAGTATGAGCACAACTGTACTTCTACATCTTGAGAAGGTCAGGTATCTATTTCCCAGTACAGGTACAAACAGTTACTAGTTATTACTCCTTCGAAGTACAGTAGACTTTGACTTCAACCATTTTGGACATTATATTGTCATATTGAAGCCTTCAGATGGCTGAGATATTCAGTGCGAAAATGAAAGTGTGAGTGATGCAGACAAAGTATCCTAATTTGTATTCTGCGGATGTGTTAGGTCATTATTAATTTTAGCAATGTGCTATAAGCATATAGAACAATTGATCATTTATGGCAAATTGGTGCATCGAGCAAGCATTTTTGATTTGTCTCATTTTATCTTTTGTTGTATTTTCCTTACTGTAACATCAGGATATATCTAACTCATCCAATTCAGAACAGCACTACTATTTAGCCACAGGCAAACGCTCATGCAGGAGGGAGAGAAACATGCATACAGAAATTCCGAAACATCTCAACAAGTCAACACACATTCTGTAAAATGAAGGTTAACATGGTGTCAGCCAGCCTCTCTGTCCCTTGCAACAGTGTTGCAAGGTTGAAGATTCAACTGTACAAAAAGAAATAGACTTGCATCTACCTTAGCCTTGATGTTTGAGTAACATAATCTCAAGAGGAGATGAATCAACACTGACAAGCCAAGCAATAGCACAAAATCACTTATATGTGAAATAGAACAATACATTTGGCCCAGTGATTTGGCGAAGACACTTCTAAAAATGTGGCTCTTGTTTGGGGCCATCTGCTGGGCCATGTGAACGAATGGCATGTTTATTTTGGTAAAATACAGAACTTTAGAGAATGTTCAGACTGGAGCTACTGTGTGTATGAGATGCACCCATATTCTTGTGGGAAACCTCAGGCCCGACTACGCCTACAAATAGATTACTGTACACACAGGACAGACAGGTACACCACTTTCATGGAATTATGTTCCCTACAACTTTGCCAAAGCATCTGGTTGGGGTAAGTTTGTTTCCATGACTTTTGGCCACGCAAATTAATTGTAATTAATTCCTTCAGTCACAGTCAACTGCCTCAAGCTTTACTCAAGGATTTCAATGCTTTCGCACAATGACACACCGTCAGTCACACAGTCAGTCACACATGACTTCTGGCAGACATAACTTCATCGATGTAGCCGCGCTTGTCGACTGTTAGGTTTTTCTGGTAATCTGACGCTTAGAATACATCAGGAACAGGAAGACTCAGGAGGCAGGCATGGTTGTCTTTCTTGCAAGAGAGCGTGCGCTAAAACATGTCTCGGTTCACAATCTTGGAGCAGCTCTCCAGCTGGCTCTGCCATGTAAACCGTTACAGTTTCCGGGGCAACTCTGAAGAGATCGCGTTTGTCTCCTTGCATTTAATGGAAGGATGTCCTTAATACACGATCTTCTAATGGGTGTGGGGAGTATTTGCACATTTCACAACAGTTTCAGTAGAGGAGACTTTCAATGAGAACACACAGTTCATTCCTGAGGTGAACAGACGACTTCTGCTGGAGGTCGGTGGTCCGCGAACACAGTTGTGAATGTCCCTCACATTGTGTCCTGGGGTTGAGGTTATCTTCTCACAAGCAGCAGTCACTTTGATCAGAAGCCGTTAACTTAACAATAAGGATGTTTTCTTAAAAGCCAGAACAGGAGCAGCCTGAGCTCTCCCAGTCCGACAAGTCTACCATTATTAACCTACCCCATTGTAAATTAGGTATTTGCGAGATCTCACTCTGGAAAAGGTTTTAAAGTTACACAGAGAGTAAATATGGGATAACAGAATTACATTTATTCCAATAAGGACCTTATTTTATTTTCAAGAATATGGCAAGTGTTCAAAAACAGACTCTTACTTGGCTCTGTACTCGAATGCTTTGGGTGCATGATGGCTCCACGCCCCCCCCCCCGACAAGACCTGCAGAGACATGCTGTCATATGCAAGTGATTTATACACTAATCCTTTTATAATCCCAACAAGAAAAGAGTCACATTGAAATCCACTGGTACTGGCACTTTCATTTTGTCAAAGGGCAAAATATTTTTATAACTGTCAAGCGCAAACATGTGATTCACAATTCATGCTATTATGCCATTTGGCGGCGGTCATGGGTTCGATTCCGAGCCCCGGACTATGAACCCGTGTCGAGTTTGCGTGCGCCTGCGTGGGTTTTCAAACTCTGTTTATATACGGCGCTGGGTATAGAGTCTAAAAAGTGGTCAACCAGGTAACAATTTTCTTGAGATACCACTGTATTCATAAATGTTTCTGTATTGTCACCATTCACAACAATAATTAATAAAACAATTGAATCGTCATCATATAAAACTACATATATTTTTGGAATGAAATATTTTCAAGGGTTAGCCATGGAGGCTTAGTTTTTGTTTTGTTTTTTAGTGCATTACACCAAAAACACTATGTAATAATTATATTATCGTGTCCAATCATGTTGAGTTGAGTGTGTTGCAGAAAGCTCGCCTTCGGGGACAGCGCCTACAGAACACACCAGGCAGGACACGCAACAGTGAAGGGAAAAATGAAGAAGTGCTTGAATCCAAACGTAATCACCAGGCCAAAAAGCTTTGATGGCATGTTTTTTTATTGAAGAATTCTAATACAGCCTCGCAAGTATAAAGCAGAAAGAAAAAGTCAACACTCCCTACAAGCATGCAAACAAATCATTGTTATGGCCTGATCAGCCCACAACCTAAATGCTGACCGTCTAGGGTACGCACTTCGACTTGTTGATGGTGTTTTCAGCTGACTTGGAGCCCAAAGACACTTTACAGGTGTAAGCGGTGTCTGTGTTCCAGTCGGAAGTCTCCACGGTCAAATAGCTGCTGATTTTGTAAGTTTGGTCCGCCTGTCGCACGGCGGGGTCGGTCGTGACGGCGCCGCTCACTGGAAGGCCATGAGCCAACCATGTGACATCCGTATATGGAGACGACTGAGTGGCCATGCAGACCAGGGTGGCATTTTTGGACTGAAGCTCGGCGCTGGCCGGTGGAAATACCGTCACCACGGGCGCAGGGAGGTCAGAGCCTGGAGGGTTAAGATCCATTTCCTTGTGTTAGTATTGCAAAGGTGCAGAGAAGCCCACCCAGCGACCCACACATACCAAAATACTGTACATCATGTCGTACAAATCCATCACCATATATTATATGTTTAAAATGAATGATGAATAACACTACGTATATTAATTTACTACAACAAACATGCGGACAAGACACAGTTTTGGATCCCTGGCTCCAATGAACCGAAACAGTAAACTGATCTGAACTATTAAAAAAAAAAAGCCCTGTATTCAATCATGCTTAATTGTCATTGACAATAGCTTGATCGAAATACTTTGCATTGGTGTAGGAGTGCCCTGAATCATACTGAGAGGTGTTTCTGATATTTTTAGTCATAAATATAAAGGTATATAATGAAATATAAAACAAACAAAACATCTTTTAAAATAACATGCATAATAATTATGTAATAATTATGTTATTGTGAATATAGTGAAAGCAACCACACAACTAATATAAATATAGGCCGCCTAAAAACTAACACAATAAAATATAAATCAACAAAATAATTGAATATGATACATCGAAAAATAAATATATTGTTCTTGTGCATAAAAAGGTGACCATACAACTAGTATAAATATATTGTTTAAAAAAAACAACAACAAAAAAACAAACACATAAATTGTAAAAGATAAATATAGCAAGCATTAGAGACATTCAATAAAGACATTGGTGGCCATCACTGAGAAATATTGGAATAAATAGTACTCGTGTAAACCTAAACTACAAGATCAATTAAAAAAGTAAAAATAAAAAACACCTGCTAAAAGGTATGGAAATGTTGTACATTAGTAGATTAAGAGAAAGGATGAATTTGAAGGACTTACTTGTCACAAACAGCTTGGTTCCTCCTCCGAATACCACAGTGATTCCGTTTGTTTTCATGGCCTTACAAAAACTGATGAGCCTGAGGACTCCTCCGCAACATTCATGATATTTGCTTTTGATTGAAAATACTTCTGCATGGGGATATTCATTCCACTGTCACATATCTCCGCTGCGGTGGTGGTGGAAGTCAAAATATCAGTCAAGTGGTCACTGAGATGGAAATGTCCATTTAGAGGAGAATCGTGAAGGTGAATCTTAGAAAAGCAACATGTTGGCCCTGTAGAAACAACGCTTTGAGGAGGTGGGATTACCATCTTCATCTTTTGAATTCTCCACCTTGATTAGATATGGATACGTCCGTACAGCTTTTGTTTTAACAGTGATGTCATTAAAATTGCGTAATAATCTTGTTTTAGGATACACTGTATTTAACAGGTGTATTTTCATTTGAATGGGAGCATCCAGCCTCATCTGTCCAATTTCTACAGCGCTTGTCCTCACCTGCATCATGGGTAAATTGGACCCTATCCCAGCTGACTTGTGGTCATTAAAGCAGGGAACACCTGGGACTGCAAACCTTGATGCTGTCTTAAGAACATTAGGCCCATAACCAGCATCCCTTCCTAATAATCCGCCATGTGAAACAATTGAGCGTGTTGGCTCAACTCAAAGCAGAAGTAAAAATGGGGAGTTTTTGCGACCCACAAAGTCACTGTGCTACAAGTAAACCAACAGCATTGTCCCATGTGCTACAATAATACTCAGCAGAGTCTCCCACCTCTGCCTGTTTAATGATTAACTTGTAATTTGTTGGGGAGGATGATTTCGCATCAAAACGACTTGAGGGGAATCCTCCTCCAAAGGTAGGTGAGGAATACGAATGGTAATAATACAGCACAAACTGAGGAGCGTCTCCGGGAACCTGTTTATAAAAACTGACAACATAGCCGT
The DNA here is from genome assembly GCA_026261675.1 of Hippocampus mohnikei. Classification (NCBI taxonomy): domain Eukaryota; kingdom Metazoa; phylum Chordata; class Actinopteri; order Syngnathiformes; family Syngnathidae; genus Hippocampus; species Hippocampus mohnikei. The sequence goes on along the minus strand of JAKGUB010000557.1, from coordinate 20,236,019 downwards.
CGTCCCTCTCGATGTCACAGTTGAAAACAACCTGTTGTCCTACAGGAACTGTCAGCGCTGCCGGTGTCTGGGTCAGCACCTTGGCTGCGTCAACATCTGTCAAAGGAAAAAACAGAATCAACAACAATCTGCTATCACCTGACTCAAAAATGTCAACATGGAGGAGATACACCAGAGAGGGTCTCACAAGTTAGCGCGCTGATGAGAAGGCAGAGGGTCCCCAGCATGGTGTCTTCTGGTCGTGGGGAAACGTCAGGCAAGCGAGTCAATGAAGCAGTGCTAGAAGGGCACGGCGGCTTTTAAAAGGGCCAGAGAGGAAGTGCTGGAGAGCTTCACACGTCAGTGATTCATTCATTCAGGCTGTGCGGTCGGTGTGTGGGCCTTTAGTGGAGGATTACTTGACCTTATCCACCTGTTGATGCCACCATTATCACATGAAAATGATAGAAACCATCAATGCGATGCAAAAAAACAATATACAGTAAAACGCATGCAAAGGTGCATCGTCTGGAGCTGTTTAGAAGCAATAATTGATATGTTAACATGGCAAAAAACATGACCCATTCATTTTTTAATCACCAGAGATGAATTAATATGGGGATATTTTGCTGACATTGAAGAGTTCATTGCAAATGAAATGAAAGTGCCCTGAACAGTGAAATCATAAATGTGCTTCTAAATATTTTTAAAATGTTGCACGACGATTACTGAAAATGTACAGACTGCGGACTGTGTAGTTCAGAATTGTGGAGGTACAATATTAGTTGCCATTTCTTTTTTTTCCTTTTTCCATGGTTTGATTTTTCAAGGATCATTTGACAGATTTGGCAGTTTTTTTTTCTCTGCTGTGTGTCAAATTTACAAGAGTTTTTTTGGGGGATCTCTTTTCTGTTACGCTGCACGCAAATGAAAACACCGCCTCCATTAGTGATGTCAACCCACGTGCAAATGCTTTTAAATCCAGGTTATAAAAATATACTTTTTAATCCCCATTTCTTTGATTAAGGTCTTTTAAAATATTTTCTCAAATCAGTCTCTCCAAAATGTTGTTCTTGCAACTGTACATTGCTTTTGTTATTTTAATTTTATTTCTTCACTTTTCTTTTAAACATCTAACTCTCTTGGTCCTAAATGTTTTTAAAAGTACTTTTAATCAGGTGAAACACATTGAGTTACCTCGCTTCATAAAATAAAGCTTCCTTGCCTTGCCTTTAAGTTACACCAGGCAACACTACTAGATAGGCTTGACAACACATAGAAACTGAAATCTGATTGCGCAACAAATCCAATACTTTTTTTTCTCAAGTCGTCATTTCATCAAATAAAATGTAATCCCATAAATTTTTGTGGCATTCATTAAGTGAGAACACACGTCCATGGCTCACTTTCCATGAAATACATACAAGCATTAAGAAGGCATTGATTTCTTGCCCCACGTAGATTAAAATTTCAATTTGTTGAGCTTTGACAAACTATTTGTGCACAAAAAGGCAACAATCCTATTGATTTTCAAGACTATTCATTAGAAATTGGACACTATTTTTCAGAATATCCTGCACGGGACATTTGTGGTAGCTGGGGAACATGTCGATTGTCAGCTTGCATTTAAAAAAAAACGATATTATTTAAACTTTCAGCGAAATTAAAAAGTAATTACTGTATTTGACTATTGAATGTCAGACAATTGAGGGTGTGTGTTTGATTTTTCTTTTTCAAACAACCTTGCTCAGACTTTCAGGTATTATTTGCTCATTCTAAAGCAAGAGTCCTGCTAATTCTCCCATCTTTGACTGACTTTACATGTACAGATATTTGTTCGTAAAGATTGCATATGAATACCTACTCTGTCCTCATCTGCTCACCAGAATGTTCTCCTATGAGTTACATTACTACTTGTTTCTGCAATGATGGACCAGATTGAGCTCAGCGTGATTTGAGAGAAGTGAAACTTGATCACTTCATTTGCATAGAGCCAAAGTGGAGGGGAAAGGGACATGCAGGTGCATCCTGGGACAGCAGAGAGTGGACGCTTCATTAGTCGAGCGCAAAGACTCGGTTTCTGTTGCGTATCTCATTTGATCTCAATACTGTTCTGTGATTAAAATCCAATCAATCTGCTTTTTTCCCCCACATCTCATCATGAATACAGTATTCATAATAATTAGAAGAATAGCACCAATGCAAATAGTGGTTCACAACATCTTTATTTCCTGGATAATGGGGGTAAGAGAGAAATTTACCCTGGTAATGGGAGTTTAATAACAGCTAATCAAAGTTTGTGCTCATATTGTCAACACACTTTAAAAATAAACATACAACATAAATATAAAATTAAAAATATATATTCTTCTCATTCCGCCTACGTGCACAATGGAAGGTAGCAAAAGAAGGAAATTATTTTTTCTGCTATTTTTTTTTTAGCAAAACGGGCCTGTATATAATTTACAACACCTTTTTACTTGGACAATCCAAAAGTTACTACAACTTGAACTTAAGTACATTTCAGAGGGTATCGTTTTTACTTTTACCCAAATAGGTGCATAATTTGAATCAGGATTTCGAAATTTACAAACATCTTTTGTCACTCTATTTTAGTAGATAACAGAAGTTCTCTTGCCACCTTTGTATGAATCTTTGCTTTACAGTACAGTTAATAGATCTATGATTCATTTCCCTCCGCTAGTCACTCTTCCCGCCCTTCTCTGTCGTGGTTGTCGCTGTCTGATGACGTAGCACACTCTGTTTTTACCATGGCAGCGGCTACCTTTGCTAACTGAAAGACAAAATGTCATTTTTGTAGCAGTTTCAGCGGCCACGAATCTAGAAAAAACAACACATCTCTCAGAATGACGAACAGGACGTCGTATTTCTATGACCCCGACGTGGGCAACTTTCATTACGGTGAGTTACTGGTTGTGTTGATGAGCGGGCCTACAAAATGCAATGGATGCTCATCATATCTGATTTTCTTCGTTTCTCTCGAGTATTTACTAAATACGTTTTATAAATAAAATAAATAACACGCGACAAAATTTTAGTCGCGTGTTTATTTAAAATGTGAGCCCTGCTGTTGTCCTTGAGACTTATTTGCACTAATGTTTTGTATAATGTTTAATTTTATACAGTTTACCATTTTAAATTATTTTTTAAAAGCTGAGCATTTAACTGCAAATTTAGAATCTTATCCCAAGCTTGAAGCTTTCATCGTCACAACCTTCACACACAATATCACTGAAATGTCTCCCCCCAAATAAGGTGCCGGTCATCCGATGAAGCCTCACCGATTGTCCCTGACTCACAGCCTGGTGCTGCACTACGGACTCTATAAGAAAATGATGGTGAGGTCAACAGTTCAGCTTTACAATAGAGAGGTTTTTGATCATTTGACCAACGTTTTTTTTACCCACCATGGGGGACTTGTAGGTCCACTCCCGTTTGTTTTCATCTCCTTGTATCTGCTCAGATGAGGGTTTAAACACTGACAAAGTAGAGAAAAACTTACACTGAGGCAAGACACAGCATGATGACATTTCCCATCATAACGCGTACAAAAATAAGTAGTGTGTTTCTGGTAACATGAAATTTCAGCATAGGGTCGGTAGGTCGGACAACGTTTTTTTTTTTTAATCTTTTTTTTTGCACCCCTCTTTTTTTTTGCGGCGAGAGAGTTGGGTACCCCCCGGCTGGGTGTTAAGCCATCTCGTTACCTCTGCGTCCCGCGTCCTAGACGGCCTGTGGTGTTCGTCATATAGTTCGCTGATTCTTTGCGATACATCAGTGGATACTATTTTCTTAATATTATGGTGCGAGCATGCGACTGTGACACACAAAATGTGGTTTAAACTGTTGTCGGAGATCGTGGCCGCCGCCACGATTCAATGTTGTTGACAGACGACAGGGCAAACCACGCGCACGCTCAACGTGAATATCGCGAGAGTTTGCACCAATGTGAACGCCCTAAATTCATCTTTCCTTTTGTTATTTATAATTTTGTCTGTGGTTTTATTGTTCTTGTTTTGATTGTAAAGTGTCCTTGAGTGTTTTGAAAGGCGCTTATAAATGAAATGTATTATTATTATTATTTGTGGCATGTTATAACCACAGCCACAGGGTCAGTTTACGACGGCGTGACGTCACGGCCGTAAAAGTGTTCATATAAAAAGGTGACTACTGACAATAAACGGCAGTGAGCACAGAGTCAGACTCCCTGCGTTTTATTAAACACAACAATGGCAACGAAGATGGAGCTTCCACTCTCGCCTCTTCCTCCGTTCCTCGCCCTACCTGGCGAGCCGCCTGTCCCGTGGCCCCGCTGGTTGGAATCCTTCGAGACCTTTATTGAAGCCGTTGGGTTAGCCGACGAATATCGCGAGGGTTTGCACCGATGTTAAACGTTCTAAATTCATCTTTCCTTTTATTATTTATAATTTTGTCTGTGGTTTTAATAATAATAATAATAATAATAATAATAATAATAATACTCTTTATTTATAAGCGCCTTTCAAGACACCCAAGGACACTTTACAATAACAAAAACACAAAACAATACAAAACAATACGGGTTGAGCAGCGGCAGCCAAACGCGCCAGCGGTCACTCAACCCAGACGAGTCTCTCTCTCTCTCTCATCTCCAGGACATCTCCACGGGTTTTATTGTTCTTGTTTTGATTGTAAAGCGTCCTTGAGTGTTTTGAAAGGCGCTTATGAAATGAAATGTATTATTATTATTATTATTATTATTACACAAAAATGTAGAAGGTTTGAAAAAAAAATGCCGACCGTAACGTTTTTTTTCGAGGTAGAAATTCTCGGACGGTCGGGTTACCGGAAACACACTACTTTTTTTTCTACGCCTAAACAACCGTGATCGCTAGACAATTCAAATATCTCTCACCACCAAGCTGTGTGAAGACAAGTATATTTAAAACAAAGACTTCCACGTAATGACTTGGGATTGCTGACAGCATGGCTTACCATACCTACCATAGCCATGAGCTTGATGGCAGTCAGCTGCCATTCTAGTCAACAAAGAATCCTACATTTCTGTCGTGTTTGTACATTCAATACAGTATAATACCACGGCAGTCATCGACCGACATATGATGTCATGGTAAAAGTATCTATATAACTGCATGCTACAACATATACAATTTTGCCAGTGTAAATTCTTTTGAACCATTAAAGTATATCATACTTTAATATTTTTGCAGGTGTTTAAGCCGTACAAAGCGTCACAGCACGACATGTGTCGCTTCCATTCTGAAGACTACATTGACTTCCTGCAGAAGGTCAGCCCCAACAACATGCAGGGCTTCACCAAGAGCCTCAACACTTTCAATGTGGGGGATGATTGGTGAGTGTTTACAGCCAACCATTTAAATATCCATCCATTTACTTTCTATAGAACTCTTCACTCAGGTCTCTGGCAACCTGGAGGCTGGATGCACTCCAGGGTGGAGAAATAATTACCGTAATTTCCGCACTATAGAGCGCACCTGATTATAAGCTGCACCCACTACATTTTTAGAGGAAAACAAATTTTGTACATACACAAGACGCACCTGTATATAAGCCGCATCTGCCCACATTAAAACATGTAAACATATTTACAAAGAAAGACGGTACACAGAGAGAGTTTTCAAAGTTTTAATAATATAACTTAACAATAATAATAATATAACTTTCTTCCCAAACGGTGCCTGTGACGCGGCAGTAAAACGGTAGCAACATGGTAAAACACGCTAGCAACAGAATAGCAATGCGTCATATTCCTTTCTTTTTGCATTTTCCATGATGAGGGTATGTTCACGCTAATTTAATTTATGCACAAGACAAGAAGTTGCAGTCTTCCTCGACGCATATATTCCACCGGTCTTAATCTTACCTTTTCTACTCGAGCGCCCTGGCGGCCGTTAGAAAAATTACACATATTGGCCGCACCACTGAATAAGCCGCAGGATTGAAAGTTTGGGAAAAAAGTAGCGGCTTATAGTCCGGAATTTACGGTAGTAATATATTGCTCAGACTTAGACTTGCACTGTATGGACCACACGGTGACTTCTCACCAAATAGTTGCCATTTCGTAATATTTGTGTATCTCTGCAATTTGATTTGCCTAATTATGAGGCTGTCAAACTGTGTCCCAGTCCGGTCTTTCCAGGTCTTTTTGAGTTCTGCTCCAGATATACAGGAGCCTCGTTGCAGGGCGCCACTCAACTCAATCACAAGGTAACACCACACAATTATATAAAATGTATAAATGGACATTATTTCACGAGCATGTATCGACCTCACAGTGTAGAATCATTGTAATTCTTGATGGCGCCCTATGTTACCTTCCAGATTTGTGACATCGCTATCAACTGGGCCGGAGGATTACACCATGCTAAAAAGTTTGAGGTCAGAACACACATGCGCACAAAAGCTGCGTCTGACATTCTAATAATTCCCGTTTTTTGACGACCATTGTCAGAGAGCGATTCGTTGAACAAGACATAGTTGTTGTTGTTCTGTGATTATTCAAATCAATAGAGCGCATGATTGCCTTTGTCAAGGCAGAATTTTTCGTTTTTGCTCTCTCGCACAAGTGCACATCTGACATGTTTTCGTAGTTGTTTTTAGGCGTAGAAAAAAAAGTAGTGTGTTTCCGGTAACCCGACCGACCGAGAATTTCTACCTCAAAGAAAAACTTTACGGTCGGCATTTTTTTTTCAAACCTTCTACATTTTTGTGTAATAATAGCCTTTCAAAACACTTAAGGACGCTTTACAACCAAAACAAGAACAATAAAACCACAGACAAAATTATAAATAACAAAAGGAAAGATGAATTTAGAACGTTTACATTGGTGCAAACTCTCGCGATATTCACGTTGCGTCGTTTGCCCTGTCGTCTGTCAACAACATTGAATCGTGGCGGCGGCCACGATCTCCGATAACAGTTTAAACCGCGTTTTGTGTGTTGCAGTCGCATGCTCGCACCATACTATTAAGAAAATAGCATCCACTGCTGTATCGAAAAAGATTCAACGAGGCGGCGGCGGCGGCGTTCGAAGTCGGCGCGAGAGAGGCGGGCGGGCGTGGCGGTGGGACGGGCGGGGTTGTGGTACGGCGCGCCGGTCGTTGGCGGTCGTCTATTCTACCCCGCCACGAACACCCAGCGCCCGCCCGCGCCCGACCCGCGAGGCGGCGGCGGCGGCGCACCCTGCCTCCCGAGCCCGGAGCGAGCGAAACCCAAATAAGCGGCGCCGCCACCGCCGCGAGCGGCGGGACGACGGCGGCGGGGCGTCCCGGGGAGGGGCGGTGTCGGCGCGGGTCGGTCGGTGCGCCGCGCCACCTCCGCGTCCCGCCCGTCCCCGTCACTACCCGGTCAGGCGCCCGTCGGCGTTCCCCGCCCGCCCACCCCGCCGACCCGCGCGTCCGCGCTTCGTTGACGTCGACCCCGTCCGCCTTAGTCTTACGGCACCTAGTCCAGGCCGGGCCACGACCACCACGGGCCGTCTAGGTCGCGGGACGCAGAGGCTCTAACACCCAGCCGCTGGGTACCCAACTTCGCTTCGCCGCCGGCGGGGTTTCAATCAGTGGCGATTGCTCTCGGACTGCAAGGGAAGCTTGGCTTCCCCTAAAATGTCAAAGAATAAGTGATGAAATATATGAATGTAAATGTCATTGTGTGTACATGTCATTGACTAAATATGCGCTACAACGTGCTCAACTTTTGCTCAGAGTCAGCTTCTTCATGCCGCAGCTTCGCTGTGCTTTAAACGGTGGTGAGTTCAGGGTAGGTTGTCCCAATACGTTGAACGGAGACGAGTCATTGGATACAAACTGGTTTTTGTCCCGCCCACGGAGTTCGGCGTCTCTGGGACTGGATGGCAGTGGGAGGGTACCGGACGCCAGGCTTTTCTGCATCAGATTGGATGCCTGTGTGCCAGTTCGATTGACATTGAAATGAGCCAATCACCGAGCTTTTAGTGTAGGCATCTGTGCGAGCATTTTTTTCAACTCGCATTCTGTTCCGAGTTGAGCTGGAGACTTCTCCTAATCATTTTAGCGACACTCTTTGTTGTAAACAACTAGCGACAAATTAATCTTTTATTTCTGGTGGGTTTTATTGTAGTTCCTATAGTTGTAGGACACTAATTAAGTACGGGGAAAAGACGCCTTGTTGGTATGACAGGGTCACAGATCATTTTCTTGAAAAGCAACGGAGCTAGAGTAGAATTCGCGTATAAATAAACGGACACATTTTATGATGTCGATCAAAATTGAGCTTCCCCTCTTTGACAGACGAGCATCCGGCACTGGTTTCAATGTCTCCTTGTTTTATGTTTTATGGTTATTTTGTTTACGTTTTTGATGGGGGAGGGAGGGAGAAAAAAAAAAAACTTTGTCCGACCTACCGACCCTATGCTGAAATTTCATGTCACCGGAAACACACTACTTTTTTTTCTACGCCTTGTTATTTATTAGTTATTTATTGGCTTAGCAAAGGTGCTTCTGCTGCATTTGCAGGCGTCGGGATTTTGTTACGTCAACGACATCGTCATCAGTATACTGGAGCTTCTCAAGTAAGACGACACACAACGGGATGTTACCAATTGCTCTACCATATCACTCTACACACAGTCCTCTGTGTGTGTGTGTGTGTGTGTGTGTGTGTGTGTGTGTGTGTGTGTGTGTGTGTGTGTGTGTGTGTGTGTGTGTGTGTGTGTGTGTGTTTTATGTCTTTAGATACCATCCCAGGGTCCTGTACATCGACATAGACATTCACCATGGCGATGGCGTGCAAGAAGCCTTCTACCTTACTGATCGTGTCATGACCGTGTCCTTCCACAAATATGGGAATTACTTTTTCCCTGGAACAGGTGAGCACTCTGTTTTAGCATTCTCAGAAATGATTAAATGCTGCAGAATCCTCAGGGAGGGGGGGATAAGAAGACTCTTTTGTCCCTGAGAAGTTGAAAGACATTCTAGAAGCCCAGGGCTATGAATGAGTTTGACAGGATGTATTTGAACCTCGATGTGTAATTTAGACCATGTGTGTGGATTAGAGAAAATCCCACTTCCGGCTTTGAAAACGTATTGAAGAAGTAGGTCGTATTGTATTACGTGTATATTCAGTTAAATATTTCAAAGCCCATAAGTAGTGTAAGAAAACACTATGGATTCTGCAGTCGTGTCTGCAGACTCCATCTTTCTTTGGTGTTTTTTTTTTTTTCCCAATCTCTACAAAAAGTCATCACAAGGGCAATGCGGTGTTTTGAGCGCTTGTCTGTTTTCTGCAAGTGTGGAATCATGATGCGTACTCCATGTGTTGTCCAAGGTGACATGTATGAGGTCGGAGCCGAGAGTGGCCGCTACTACTGCCTCAATGTTCCTCTCAGGGATGGCATTGATGACCAGAGTGAGTTACGCACCGTCGCCAGCAGAAATCAATCTGTTTTGCAGTTGTGCTATTTGACTGTGTGTGAATGTCGGTCTATCTTTGTGTGTGCGTGTGTTAGGTTACAGGCAACTTTTCCAGCCGGTTATTAAGCAGGTGGTGGATTTCTATCAGCCTACGTGTATTGTTCTACAGGTAGGCCAAACACCTAATTAGCATCTCACAGATGGACAACCCTAAAGCGATGCACTTTTAAAGCTTATCATGAAAGGTTTTTTTTTTTGGGTAATCTTTTTGCAAAACATTTGGAACACTTAAGAAGTCTTGCGCAACTCCTGCTTGATGAATACATAAAGTTCTGGACTGTCATCCGCGTAGTTTTACATTTGCTGACGCAGAACCAAAATTGCCCTTTCAGTGTGGAGCAGACTCCCTGGGTTGCGACAGGCTGGGCTGCTTTAACCTCAGCATACGAGGACACGGGTTAGTATTCGAACAGTCCAACAGTTATTCATTGCACCTCTTTGTATTCCCACTCCTTCAAAGTCCAAGTGTTTTGCAGCGAGTGCGTAGAGTTTGTGAAGAGCTTCAAGATTCCTCTCTTGGTCCTGGGCGGAGGCGGATACACAGTGCGGAATGTGGCTCGATGCTGGTATGTTGTCAGTTAAGTCGTAAGTCATGAAGTCCTATCCACATACATTGTATTGATCATAAAAACCAAGGTCACAGATCATCCTACAAAAAGTACATGAAATCTAAAAACTCTTGAACTCTGCTTTGCATTGCAGGACCTTTGAGACGTCCCTCTTATTGGATGAGTCGATCAGCGACGAGCTGCCTTACAGTGGTGAGATGCTGCAACTTCATGTGTTTCGAATTACAACGGCAAGAACGCGTTGAGGGCATTTGTTAGACTTTGGCGCCACCTAGTGGACAAGCCATGTAGCCATGATGTAGTCAGCTTCCGGTGGGCGATGTTCCAGACGCTTTTAACATGTCTTTCAGAGTACTTTGAGTACTTTGCTCCCGACTTCACTCTGCATCCTGACGTCAGCACCAGGATAGAAAACCAGAACTCCCGACAGGTGAAAAATCCAACAAACCTTTTACAACCATCTCAAAGCACGTCTTCCGCATGTAACCACACCAATCTTGAATGGGTTGGCGGGCGCAGTATTTGGAGCAGATCCGTCAGACGGTGTTTGAGAACTTGAAGATGCTGAACCACGCTCCCAGTGTTCAGATCCACGACGTCCCCTCGGACATAATGAGCTACGAACGCACCGATGAGCCTGACCCCGATGAGAGAGGAGGCGAGGAAAACTACACACGGTCAGAACACACTTTAACTATGACACTGACAAGTACCACAAGTGCGTTCATGAAACACACATCTGAAGTTTCCTTCCTCTTGTCACTCCTCCACAGGCCGGAAGCAGCGAATGAGTTCTACGATGGTGATCATGACAATGACAAAGAAAGCGACGTGGAAATTTGACCTGCTTTGAAGGACTGGGGCGATTTATAAGCAGCGGTTTGCCTCCTGCCTTTTTATATTAGGTCACTGACAATTATGAAGGACACACTGAATATCTGGACATTAAAAAATATTCCTAGTTTCAATGTTTTGTATATCTGTTTTCACCAGTAGTTTGCCCAGTTTTTAAATGTGTCTTTTGTGATCTTGTTCATACTTTGTGACTGAGAGACACTCACCTGATATGCTTCATTTTTTTCATTTGTAAGGTTTGGGCACAACCTTAACAATAAGCAATTGCCGATGAAATAGTTGATCTAATTCTTCTGGAAGGCTCATGCCCAAGATGCTTTGACAGTCCGAACATGCTACAGTGTGAATTCCCTCTGACGTAAACATTTCTCATGTGCCTTTCTGTTCTCATTGGTAGTACATTAACTTCCGTTTGTTGCTGGATTCTACAGCTTGTAACAAGTGAACATGTCACTGTATATTACACTAAAACAATATCTGGTATATGTAAGGACTGCCGGTGTGCAGCAGTTTAGGTAAGTCAGTGATTCACTGTTTGTAAACTATGAAACTTGGTTGGCTGATGCAATCCAGTCTTCTTTTTAGCCAGATTCTTGTGCTTTTGATATTTTTGCAGCATTTTTTGTTAAAATAAAAGGACTATGTCCAATCACTTTTTTTTTTTCTCGGTCAAACTTTTAATGGGCCTGGCACCACCCCTACCTTGTATCTCTTACTTCCTGAGTGAGTGAAATCCATCCATCCATTTTCAACACCGCTAATCCTGAACAGGGTCATGGAGCCTAGCCTATCCGACTTCAGGCAGAAGGCAGACTGCACCCTGAACTGGTCACCACATAGAGAGAAACAATCACACCCACGTCGCCACTGAGTGGGAACCAATCCCACGCTGCCCACTCTCAAGTCAGGCGAGTGTCCCATTGCACCGTCAGCGACGTCAAACCACCATAAGAGAGTTGACACCACAGGAGGTAAAGCAATTTTGATCGTGACTTTATTCCGCATTCATACATTGCCATGCTGAACAACAGACACCACAAATAGTGTTTCAAGAGAAAACACTCCTTCCTGCACCATAACATTTTGTCAAGAGTTCATCTTGGTGCTCGGGGAAACCACACGCTAAGATTTGCTTTCATGTGTGGAGAAACACTGATGATGCAGTTCAACTACAAAACATACCGGATTCAAATCAGGCAAGAGAAGCAACACAGATACCGGTAACTAAAATCTTAAAATAAATATCATCATTCACATACACGCCATATTAGCAATCAACTTTAAAATCAAACAATACTGTATGTTGAATGGTGAAGGTTGTGACAGAGGGTTGCGAAATGCAATAAATATTTCAATTTCCAGTGACTTGACATATTGGAGGAGAGGAGACTGGTGGGAGGACTTAAAGTGCAGTTCTGTAGTCCACAGATGCTGGATTGTAGGTAACTTATGTAGTGTCTACAATGTTCAAATTTTAGATAGAGGGTGTCTTGAAGGTTGACAAGTGGCTGAGGTCAAATCTTACGTTTCTTAATCAAGCTAATCTATGCAAAATGAGCTTCATGATGCTGACTTATGAGGAAATGTTTCCCCGTAAACTGCGTTAGGACACGAGAGGCACCTGAACCAACTGTCACAACACAACTATTAATACACTTACAGTAAGTGACCTCAACGTACCATTTTGCTGAGAGACGCCATGATGGCTAGCGAGGCTTACACATTGATTCCAACATTAGCCCTTTAGCCTGAAACAGTAAATGCAGTCACGGACAACAACAAGACTCCAAGATTAAATTCTGAACACACACGATAACGAAACTTCATCTTATGCCAGTAACACAAACATTCTAAAATACCGCATCAGTGCTTGACAGTTCTGAGGTGTGGGCGTGCGTGTATTTCGCAAGGCTCTACAGTTCCTCGCTCTCATAGAGGGGGGCAGTGTGCTGCACGGGGGGCTCTGCTGTCACAGCGGGCACATGGCTCAGAGATGACAGCAGTTTCAATGCCTTGGAGCCAGGGGGCGCCGTCTTCACCGGTGGGACTGCTCGGCCTAGCAAGGACATTAAAAGGATTAAAAACATTGAATTATAATTCTCTGAACAAAGAATTTATGAGACTAGTCATTTCAAAATGCGATTAAAGAAATTCAAGTGCAATCAGCAGAGGTGGGATTGTTGGTGAAGGAGTTAACATTCCCCTCATGCCAGGAGCCTGAAAATAACTCTCCCCTCCACACAATATGGAGCAGCACAGGCTGGGCGCCTCAACTGTCACATGTACTGTACGCTATGAACATAACATACGGCTCCTTATAAATCAACGCTTTGCAATACGGACTTCATATATTAAACGGCATACTGTCGACGTCACGTGTGGTGAGAACTACAGCTTTACTTTAACCAAAACCAAGTGAATTATTCACTTAAAAGCAGTTGCACACATACATCACTGCAAGTGAATCACTACAGTATTTCACCTCGGTAGACCAGTATGAGGGAACATGTTAAAAAAAAAAATCTGTTTACAATGAATCACTAGATTTTACCGTTTACAATGTTGCAAATCATATTGAAGGGATAAAATAAACCGTTCAGCTGCAGGCATTTGGGATTTTGTAAAGCGAACAGCTCTCAGCTTTCTGAGAACCACCCAGAATAATTTGAATCCCAAAATGGGTCCAACTCCACTTGACCAATGCAAGAAGGCTTTCAACTTGTATCCAATGACACTTGAGCACACGCAAAACAAAAGGCAGGTCACTTTCTCTGCCGTGTAAGCCGTCAACCAGCACACCGAGCAGGTGGTGTGCGGCTTATGTCATCGAGCAGAAACCGAATAGCCCCCTTGTACTTTGCTCCAGTGAGCCGCCTCTTTCCAATGGATGGACCTAACGTTTACGCTTGTGGCCCACATGCAGCCTTTTACGATCCAGAGCAACAGCTCATGTGCCCAATCGGGTCTCTGTTTGATGGTGTCATGCGGTGTTTGGTTTATGCCTTTCAGACTTGAGAATCGAGTGCAGTCTGGCGTTATGTGCAGGGCATCCTCCATCTATGGTTTGATTGTACCGCCCTCCTGGGGCTTCTCTGGTAACTACTGAGAGAGGAAGAAAGTTCAACGGACTTACAGCTGATATCCAGCCTGGCGTTGCATGTCGACAGGCCAGCCTCATTGATAGCAGAGAGTGTGTACCACCCCGCATCGGACTTGGTCACCCTCTCTATCAACAAGCACTGCCTGCCCGAGCCGTCTTGGTACAGGCTGCACAAACATGAAAGGAGGACACAGTAGTCAACAGTCAAAAGACGAATGCGTGAACACTGAGACGGACTGAGACATTACTTGGGGACGTTTGGATCCGGTTTGATGTGGAGGTCTAGTGAGAAGGTAGAGAGTGAGCTCACCTCATCCGGGTTGGATCGATGCGTAGCATCTCTTTATCTTTCTTCCAGAAGAGTTGAGGAGGAGGCGAGGCGTCCACCTTGCATTCTAACCTGACAGTGTCACCTTCGAGAGCTCTGAAGTTGGACATCTTTTGAACGAAGGAGGGGGGGCGAAGAGCCTCTTGGGCTACAGAGTGAAAACAATTTGTGGATAACGGATTTCATTGAAATGGGAGACGCAGCTGAAATACGTTTAGTAGCTGCTCCAGATCAAGTTAATCCTAACGGTTGCATTTTGCAATGAAAAAGTCAGAGGGTACAAAACTTTCAGGCAATGGACACACAGAAATATCATGATGTGTATCAATGATAAATATGTTCGCATTATTTGTTTATTTCATTTCACCCCAATGGAAGATTTGAATTTGAACCCCCGAGACCCCTCCCATGGTTGGCTTTTCAATGTCTACTGAAGAATGTCATGCCATTTTACCTATGACATCAAGCCTCAAGGTAAATCTGCATTCTCCAGCACGGTTCCTGGCCACACACTCGTACACGCCGGCATGGTGCACGGTGACAATCTCGATGATGAACGAGTGCATCCCTTTCTCGCACACCAGCATCTTGTGGTAGTCGTCCGGACGCAATGCTTTCCCGTCCAAGTACCAGCAGACATCTGGTGTCGGGAGTCCTCCGACCTGAATCAGATGAGCGAAGAGTATTTTACTTGCAAGTCAGAACACTGCATCTGCTCATTTTAAAAAAAACAAAAAAAACCCGTCTCGCTTCCATTTCTTGACGCCCATAGTTTGTATCCGCCATTTTTGAAAAGTGACACTTTCAATGGCTGTTTGCATGTCTCACCTTGAAGTCAATTCTACAGAAGCGGCCCTCCTCCACAGTGAGGTCTTGAGGGATCTGCATGAAGCGAGGGGCGTAACATTTCTCCTGGATAGCGGATTCCTC
This sequence comes from Hippocampus mohnikei, assembly GCA_026261675.1. Classification (NCBI taxonomy): domain Eukaryota; kingdom Metazoa; phylum Chordata; class Actinopteri; order Syngnathiformes; family Syngnathidae; genus Hippocampus; species Hippocampus mohnikei. The sequence goes on along the minus strand of JAKGUB010000557.1, from coordinate 20,220,767 downwards.
GTTCCCCTGCTCATCTGTCCCACTGTGGTGCTTCCCCCTGCAAGGGAGAGAACCACTATTTGTGATCCCTGTGATTCACCATCCAGTGAGTAGATTTCACTTGCATAGAACGAAACACACACAAACACACACAGTGGTGTCCTCTTTTCTAACTCAATTAGCTTTGGGATTGATACACCAATACAATTTGGTTTGTTTGAGAAATGTTGGATTCATGAGCGTTTTATTTGTTAGCTCATATATTTTCCTCCCGCATCCCTGGATCCATCCATCTGACGTTATTTGACAGATTTAACAGCTCTACACAGCATTTAAGATTTGCTCTTCTCTGTATTTTTTTTCTTGTACCTTAATTCAAATCTAAGAATGAAATTCATGATCACGTGACTGAACTTTAATTTAGCTCCAGACAACCATTCACATTCACTCTTGAGCTGAGATTTGACCCTTAAAACATTTTTGGTATGAGGCCGCAATAACGATTGCCAATCTTTTTCGTGTTTTGCTACGTATTGGGAATTTTTTATCTCAAAGTACTTGGCCTTAACTTCACCACCCTGTGCACTCGTCATACACACCCGAACTGAAGGCATTATTCCATCCCATGCAATTTCTCCACTAACTACTAAATCAGTTTCCAACGATTTAATTTACAGCATATTTACCATAGCCCACCAGTGTGTCTTCCTTCTGGCGAATCTGGCTGTAACAGAAAAAAACCCCCGCTCAAAGTTAATTAATCAATCAAAGTTAATAAAATAACCCGATGGCTTGCTCCAGCCTATATGGAACACTTGCTAGCACTGCATTCGTAGCACTGGCAACAAGCGCCGTACAATACAGTGTCAGCATGATTAACTCATTCTTTAGCGCCCTTAATTTGCGACTGAACATCATTTCAGGACATTGTTGTGTTGTTCAAGTCGGTGGCAACGGTTTGTGATTTGTGATGGCACCTGGTCAAATGGTGAGTCTGAAAGACTGTCTTGGTCAAACACGTAGTTGGCATTGTCTGGACCCAGCAGTCGTCGAGCCATGCGCTCCTCATAAGAAAGTTTCTGTCCGAAAATAACCATCTTCGTTAATCGGTGTGCGTATATATATATATATATATATATATATATATATATATTATATATATATACAGTGATACCTCGGCTCACGAACTTAATTGGTTCCCAGAAAGTGTGTGTGAGCTGAAAAGTTCGTCTTCCGAACATTTATTTCCCATAAGAAACCATTAAAATGAGAATAATCCATTCCCAGGTCCCCATAAACATATTCTTCTACTAAATAAGCCTTAAAACTACACATAAATATACCTTATTTTATGTATAATAAATGTGCTATTGTATTGAAATTAAAGAAATAAACTGTACTGTATAATAAAGTTGTTTTATTTACCTTTGTGATCGTAGTTGATGGCTTGATGGAATGGAGTGGGAGGAGGGAGGGAGTTACGGTTTGGAAGGAGAGTCACCTTCCATAAGGACTGTAGGTAACTCAACCTCCGGTGTGGCTTCTCTTCTTTGCTTCTTAGAAGGAGACTCTTTGTCCTTTTTGCTGACTAAAAACCGCTTCATTGACACTTGTTGCGTGTTAGCGTACTGGTACTGGGACGCTAAGTCACACAAACGCACACCTCGTTCGTGTTTTTCAATTATCTCCTTCTTCTTGTCTATCGTAATTTTCTTTAGTGTTTTCTTCGGCTTAACACTAGCCTGGGGTGGGGTCTTTTTCGGTCCCATAATAGCAAAAGTGCCTATCAACTTAAACCACGTCCGCATTCAAAGAAAGGGGGTGACGAAGTGAACGAAGTGAGCGTGCGTCAGCTTCTCGCGGCCGCCACGGGGTCACTGTTCGACCGCTTGGTTTGGTTCGTCTGCCGAAAACTAGTTCGTCAGCAGAGACTGTTCGCAAAATTAATGTTCTTGAGGCGAAAAGTTCGTGAGCTAAAGCGTTAGTGAGCCGAGGTATCACTGTATATATATATATATATATATATATATATATATATATATATATATTTTCCCAGATAAAACAACAACACATACCTGGCTGTTTTTTCTCCTTGGTTCTTTTGAACGTAGCTTCTTTTCCAGATCCTGGATGAGAGCATCTTTGGAACCTTGGATCTCTTCATCTGTGGAGCGAGAGGATGACGGCCGAGAAGCGCCAGCTTTCTTGACAATTTGAGGTTTCGGAAGACTAGGATGGAACAAAGAATTAAAAGTTTGTGAAGAAGAAAAAAATGCATTGAATAAACCAATCATCAGGACTCCAAGTCATTACTAAGAAATCCACTGTTTATCATGAAACATTCTGTCGATGGTGTGGAATTTGTTTGCTCTCACATTGATATACACTGTGTAGCTACACAGTCACAGCCAACCCAAATATGTGTCAGATACATTTTTCCAGAAAAAAAGGATCTACTTTGTACAGCTTAACCATGATAAACATTTAAAACAGTTGAATTTGCCTGCAACTGAAGCAAGCATTGTCTACTGGCTGGGTGTAACAAAGCACGAATGTGAAACTGAGGTTTACTCACATGTTCGGCGTCCCCTTGTAATTGGCGGGCAAGGAGACCACGGCAGGCGGCTCTCTGTTTTGACTGTTAGGTGTGTTGGGCTGCGCCAGCGAGGTGGGGGAGAGGCTGGAGCGAGGGAAGGGAGGGGACAATGGGGGAGGCTGCTGAGAGATGGAGGAAGGAGAAGCTTCTTTTATGGGGGGGTGAGGGCTTGAAGGGGCTCGTGGTGAGCAGGATGGGGAGGCGGAGGAAGAGACGGTGGAGCTGGGAGACAGTTTTGAGTAAGGGGACAAAGAGGACTGGGAGGGCAACACAGAACAGAGGTAGGCGGCTGAAGCAGACATGGTGTTCTGATTGGCTGGCAGAGTGGCGCTGCCAAGACCACTAGCGCTTGGGATGCTCGGGGTGAGGGTTATGGTCGAGCGCATGGTCACGCGTGAGGAAGTGGACGATGGCAACGTGGAAGAAGGGGCAACAAAGGAGCAAAGAGGAGCGGCAGAGGAAGCGGAAAGAGGGGAGCTCAGACCGGATGAAGATGGGGACGACTTGCCTTGACCATTCGGCTGCGTCTTATTCTGAGTCAGGCTCAGTGACTGAATCTGAGACTGAGATTGAGACAAGGCCTTTGACATTGACTGGCTTTGTGCAGACATCCTTTTAGTTTGATTTGGAATTTCAGCGACACTCGAACTATGCTTGGAACACGGCAGGTTTTCCTGGGAATTATTCTGGTTCTCCTGCGCCTCCCTGATCACACTTTCGTAGCTGGGTGCCTGAAAGGCTGACTGCGACTGAATAAAGTGTCTGGGCCGCGCATAGTTGAAGGCACTGGGAGGGAAGGCACCGGGCTTAAAAGCAGGCAGGTCGGGCAGGTTCATAGCGTTGCCTCCTGATGGGGAGGACTGGACAAAAGAAGAGCATGAACAACAAGTAAACAAGGTGGAACAATTCAAGGGGAGATAGGAGACGAGGAGCACGTTGTCAGCTAAATGTGTTGGAAATAACTTTTTACATTGAAACGGAGCTTGCTTGGAGTGAACAGCTTGGGCGTCGTTTGTTTTTCTTTGAGGGCCAGACGAATGGACTGTGACCTCTGGTGACCAATGGACCTCTGAGCACCGAGAAAACTGCTCCGGACTGTGACTGAAGCGGTCTTGACGAGAATGCTCGCCCAGCAGATCCTCTTGGAAGCTGGGTGAGACAGTATAACAGTTTGAAATATCTTATTATGGTTTCAGCATATGAGAATCAGAACAACAGTCAGACACAAGGATGAGTGTGACACACTTCATGCAAATATTAACTTATTTCATGATGACCAGTTGGTTGATATTTAGCTGAAGTACGACAATGACAAACGAGCCCATGTGCCCAGTTCTGTTGTTTGTGGATACGCCAAAGCACAATACGTATTATGGCCTCTCATCTTTAGTTGTCAATTTTGTATTTGAGTGACAAGCCTTCATGCTTGTGACACCAAACGGTATTTGTTAGTGTGGTTAAATGATTTGAGGTGCACCAAAGGTTTCAACCACATCACATTCAACAATTGTCTGGTAAATGATTAACAAACAACACATTTCTCTAAGTATAATTCCGCAAGGCAGGTAATGTGCTGAAAGGTCTTGGTGCTAAAAGTGCTATAAATGCAGTAATGAGTCAGAAGTTACAGTTTGGTGGGCAGGGCTGGGCAATGTGGCTGAAAAAGTGCTTCACAATCAGGGTTCAACATTTTTTTTTTCCCTCGCAGAGCAGTTTTGTGAATCAGTGACTTCATTTGAATAGCAACCTTCTAATTTTGTGGAGCATATTTTTTTTCTCTCGACTTGCTTGGCAACATCTTGGCATCTCAGCACTCAAAATATTTAAAGGCGACTGCAAGTTCCATTTACTGGTAAACATGTTTCTTTTTTTTTACGATTTAAGAAAACAATTAGGAAGCGAAAGGTCCCATGATGATTATCATCAGTGTATATATTAACATTAATTTCAGCGTCATCAATGAGCAATGCTTAAGGGAATAGATTTGAACAATTTCCAATGTTCATGGTGGCTGAATTGAGGCCTTGTAGACTGAGTGCAAGGGAGAAAGAGATTAAGTGGGCAAAGCTATATTGGTCAAGGAATTTGGACATCAGCTGGCAGGTGCAGGCACACGACTGGTGACTCTCTCATACACACACACACACACACACACACACACACACACGAGTGCATGGTAACACACAATGTTGGCGTGGCACGGCTAAGCGTGCACTATCCTTTTCGTCCTCTGTGACTGACAACGACAAAGTGAACAATGCAATCTGGTCATTGTGCTTTGGCATTTGTTGTCAACATTACCTCAAAAATAGAAGCAAACCAGCTAGATCTTGTCACCTTTCACTCTGCAAATGCCCAATCACATATATGCACGTTTATATCGCTATTTAACCATTAAAAACAAAAGTTTTAAAAAAGTCAGAATAATCCAATCATACTCTTGTAATGTAATTTCTAATTTTGGCACCGTGAAATACTGATTAGCACGTCTGTCTCATAATTTGGGAGTTTGAATGTGAGCTGTGGTTTTCCTGTGTGGAGTTTGCATGTTCTCCTTGTCCTTGCCCTGGGGACTTCCTCCCACATTGCAGAAACACACGTTAGGTTTTGCGAAGATTCTTAAGTGTCCTCAGGTGTTAATCGGACTCTGAGTGGTTGTTTGACCTCATGTGCACTGCGATTGGCTGGCGACCAGACCAGGGTGTGCCCCGCCGCTTGCCCAAAATTCACCACACCCATGACCTTAATGAGAATCAGCGGTGGAGAAAATGGATGGACGGATTGATAATTAAGTGATCTTATTAATTTTCTATATTGCTTTGGCTGTTAAGGATGCAAACCTTCAGAAGTATCCACTCCCCTAAACAAGCATAAAAAAAACATGAACATAGGCATTGAACCTCAATTTGTCTTTAAAAGTCACACTGTTGCCAAGATACACTGTAAACAAATGTTGAACTGCAACGAGGAAGGACAAAAGTCACCATGTCTGCACTTCGCAAATCATATAGCAGATGAGATTACAGTACTGTACACCTCAGCAGACATTAATTTAGATGGGACACATCACCCTCAGGAAATAGCCAAAGCATCTGTGCCGACATTCTCAGATGGTACCGACTATACCGTTTCATAAAACGGAAATATACCGACAGAGCCATTTGAAACAATATTTTCACTTTTGTTTAGAAATGAACAAGATAAAATAAACATGTCAGTGGAGAAAAATAGTTTGGCTGTAAACCCTTTGGGGAAAAAAGAGACAAGCATGCGGGCAGGGAAATATTACCGCCCTCAAATGAGCTCATAATTTATTCTGAGATAGCACTTGACTTCAATTTGAGCCGTTTGGCATGTAGTCGGCACACAGGGCATTCACAATTGGGGCCCTCTGTTTAGATCAAGAAAAAAAGAAAAGGACATATAATATGACTATTATATTAATTTGAAATATAAGGCCACGTGTCCACGTTTCGCCTGCAGTGCCATGCACACCAGGGCAGATGACAACCCATTCCTTCAAAACATTTTGAAAAATCAACTTGACAGCTTATCAAGATAGTCTCAGTCCAAACGTCGTTTTTTGGTGGTGTGTTTCCGTTGTAAAGCGTAACATTGCAAACGTGACGTCCTCAAAAAGGTCGCGCTACACCACATTTCAAAAGGCATTGTTGGTATGAAAGCTAGGGCTCGAGAAAAAAAAAACGATTTTTAGATATTTCTTACCTTGAAAATCGTCTTTGGATCTTTGTGTTTGAACTTGTTGGAGACGCGAGGTAATACTGGCCGTTTCCTTTCAACAATTGACGTAGACAGCCAAGAAGCAACAACAAACAGGTGACGCCGAGCTCGCACGCCCGACTGAAGACTTGAAAGACTTGCAAAGTAACACAAGCTCCACCGGATTGCTTCTTCCCAAACTACGTCAGAGCGGCAGCGCCATCTTGTGGTTTCACCCTTCCCACTGCACATAAGAACTCCCAAACTATTCACTTTGAAATAACATTGGTTTCTACTCAAAACCTTCTTTCTTGCCCCATTTGTTGAATGCATCATGTCAGTCTAGGGAATGGGCAAAATATACACCAAGAAGTCCAAAATATAACAACAGTGACATATTTGAAAAAACAAACAAAAAAAAAAACCCGATAACTACAATACACAAACTGGTTACAAATGGAAACAGAACATAACGTGTTTGAGTATCATCCACTTCACTTGTGACGTTGTCTCCCAGGGAACGGCTTGGCCAGTCAGGTCGGGGAACAATCAGAGAATCAGGCAACGCAGTTGGGAAGTCTTCACAAGTCTGAAGAGGAGCATTCTGGAGCTGGACCCCCTCCTCATTCGGGTCCACGAAGCACTCTGCCTCCTGCTGACGAATAGCCAATAGCTTTTATCTCCAGCTACTCCTCGAGGTCTTGGGACTTAAATTTGACAATAAAGCTGACTTGACTTGACCTATATGCACATATTCATTTTTATACTAATAAATAGAAACTTTCTGACAAACAAGACAAAAGCCAAAGGCCAGAATGAGTATTATGTTGGAAGCCACAAAAAACACTCTGGTGAATTCAATTCAATATTTATTGCTGCCTTCTGCCACTTTGCATCCAAACATATGTTAGCATGCTATTAAAGTCAAGCAATGAAACATAGATTCAGTGCAAAAAAGAAGCCAAGGTAACAAATCGTTAGCATTGATACAGGGTTTGCACATAGAAATAGCGGTGTTTGACAGAAGTTTCCTTTCTACAAAATATTTAATCTCATTTGCCTCTTGGAATGGAAAAACAATTACGAGCCCAAACCTTCAAATCAAAAATTCAAATTGTGTAAAAATGCACCTTTATGTTTCGTTTAAGGTCTTTTTTTTTTCACTGCCACCAACTACTTCCTCCTTCCATATTTCTTGCCCTGCTTATTCTACACACATTCACATAAATTTGGCAAGATGAAATAAGATTCTTGAATGTCCGGAATCGAACTACTTCACGACTCTAGCCTTACTTGGTCTTGTGGCGAATGACCACTTAAGATTGTGACTGTCATTTTCTAAATGTGCAGCTATGCATTCAATGTGACATTCAAAACTGAAAATGTCACAAATGCTGAAAAATGCAGGTCTGACAACAAAAATGTCTTAATGAGTTTTAATGTTTTAATGAGTTTATGCGACAAAACTAATTCTACATGAATCCATGAATTGTCCTCATGCTTTCGTGTGTTCGTGCAGCACTAGTAGAAGAGTATGCAGCTTGACATGCCACCGACTGCATCCAGCGACACTACGAGAAGCTAATTGATGCAGCTGCAGGTTTCTGCAGCAGAGCTGGGGGTGGATGGAATGTAGAGAGCAAATAACTCTTGGGAACAAAGATCGGAGGAATGTGAGTTTGAGGAAGATGAAAGTCAAGTGGAGGGTACAGAGGGAATTGGAAGGAGGGATGAAACGCACCAGTTGAGACAAGACTGGTTGACAAAGTTAAAAGACTTGAATATGTAGACTTGGGAGAGGTGAGTGGCAATCGGTGAAAGTGTAGGTGGAAGTGCAGCGGGCTCGTGAGATGACGCACCGTGTGCATGTCTGCTTCCAATAACCCAGGAATCACCGGCAATTATAGAAAATACATTTCACCATTCATTGGAAACCCTTGATACCAAGCTAAAGGTCCATGAAAATACAACACTCTTTGTCATCACGAGTAAAGCGATTCAGTGCAACGACTGTGCCTCATGAATGTTTTTTTTAAAATCCACAACTGTGTGCTGTGCCAGTAATCTGAATGTACAAAAGATGCAGCCTCAGAGGGCTGCATGGCAGGGGATGTGGCGTTCCCTAAAAGAAAAAAAAATGCTCATGTGGAATGGCACTGTGGGCCAATCTTCATTTTTCCTTGTAACTCTGCAATTTTCAAAGTAAGTTTGTAACATTGGTTAGTTGATCTTTTCTCAGGCAAGATACAATATTTGGTCACTTGCACACGTCGGCTTTTGCAGCACAGCACACTTCCGTGAATGAAATCACAGGTCAAACAGGAACACATTTCTGATTGGTCGCTTGACAAAACCGCCTACCTGAAACGCAGTCTTCATATTCACCTTTGAAACAAAACTGCATATAACATTCAGTCATTTACACAATTTGTTTTACATAGACATAGACATCTTTCATCTGTACAATGCAAAGACACAAAAACCAGAAATACTGTTTGGAGTGCATTTGTTCTTTTTGATTGCTACACAAACACTGTACATTTTAAACATTAAACTACATTGATTCTGTGGTATGTAATTGTGAAGCCTGCTAAGTAAAAAAATGTCGAAAAAATAACAAAAAATTGGAATTTCTTTTTAATAACGAGCGGTAAATGAACAATGTTGAAATGTCATGATCTTAATTTTCCTTAATAGTCGCTGTTGAAACGAGGCCTTCTTTTTAGATCAACAATTTAGCAATACAAAAATGTTTGATGGTGCAAATCAAATTCACTAAGCAGATAAAAGTAAACAACGAATGAACGTGGAACTGCTGGTAGGATGTCAGAACCTCCCTAGCAAAGTGCATATGGGCTCACCATTGAACACTGTAAAGTGTGGAAAAACATTTCTTTTTCAACTGAGGTTCTTTCATATTAAATATTTAAAAGCAGCCGGAACATTGAAGCATCTCCATGTGGCTGTTTGAATAGCTCCAACAATTCTGACCGCTGACAAGCAATCTGGAATGTTTTTAAAGAACGTTTTGAGCGATTGCATGTGCATCCTGCTCGTCCCTGTTGAGGGGATCCATTTTTCCACACACACACGTACACATTCATGAAGCACTCCGATGATTTCAACAAGAGTGAACAAGGGATAATAAAGCTCCTATTTTTTCTCCCCCTTTTACTTCCGTTACCTGGATACCCTTTGTAAGAAGCACTGCAGCAGAACTTTGGAACGTCTATGCCAGAAGATAATGGCCATAAGCGAGTGATTGATCCAGACAAGATGACCTTGCACGCGCGGGGAAAAAGAAAATCCAGTGGATTTGTTGGATTGAAGCTTCAGACAGCTATTGATGAGAGCAGCTCCAAAGTGATGTCAGTGTGATGCTCCTAACCCAATTTCATGGATGTGATCTAATTTCACATCCGCGATGTGACAAACTGTCGACAAGCGTGAAAATCTGAGATGATGAAGGCCTGCACACCAGCAGCTGATCTTGGAGCCACGCGTCCAGTTCATTACCAGTTGAAAAGAGAGTTCTGACCCAACGTCATGAAGTAAATCTGACTGCTGCCACCCGACTGCACTGATGCAAAGAAGACCTAAAACAAGAGACACGCACGGTCGACATTCAAATTAATCTGCACCACAACAGAATGGCTTCATTTCCATATTTCATGTTTATTCTTTTTCATTCATCGTTTGTTTCATTAACTCATGAAATGCCGAGTGCGATTCAAGTCATTCATCGGAATAAAAACATTCCGCGCCATGTACAAGTTTTCTCGTTTTTTAATGTTTAACCTTCTCAGGGACAGTGGTTACACTACAGTGGACATCTTAACATGTTATCAGGTCACAGGTTGCATGAAAGGGTTAATCATTGGGAGTGGAAGCAAAAGGGTCTGATGCTCTTCTCATTTAATAAATATGTCGCTTTCAAAAGACATTCCTACATTTTGTTTGAGTTGCTTTCTAGAATGAAGCCAATGTTCAGAAGTTACAGATGCCTGCCATTGAATGAGTTAAGAAAATGTGGAATACTTATAATAATAATAATTGCTAATAAGAATATGATTAAAAAAAACATTCTTGTAGAAAGTTGGTGCAATGTCTAGTAATGGCATACCTTGTCATTCCTTTCACACAAGAACTTGAGTTTCTGCGCCCTTTTGTGCATGAAAACCCCCTCCAGGTTTCCCGTGTTGGCAGACCTGAGCTCAATGGCCTTCTCTCCCCATCCCATCACCTGATTGGACTGGAGGTAAGCTGCACAGGCATGGAGGAGTCAGCGAATGAACGTTATCCACGTGGCAGGAAAGTGAAGTTGCATTCACCGTCCACAACTATAGGCATTAATCCTGGATGTACGTTTTGGTCTTTCTTTGGTTTATCGCGGCCTTTTTGCAACATTTCTTCAAGGCCAAGCGGACTCGACAACGGGTGAAGAGAAAGATGTTCCGTGAAATAAGCAGAACCAAAGTTAGGAACTGAAAGATTCAACAATCCGCACGACCGTTCACGTCATCAGTTTTTGACAAATGAAGTATTTTGCGGATTTTACATTTTTTACATCCTTCTTTTATCCAAAGTGATAAGTTTAAGTGTTAAAACTGAACACCTCTTCACTCTATACACCCCTGCAAATTCACAGCCAAGCACAGACAAATTGTGCAAAGTGTTACTTGAAGGGGGGTGGAACCTCACCGACAGATGCGGGCATCTCTCCCCATTGCAACACCGTATCCTTGATGATGCGGCCGTAGGTATCAATGTAGACGCCTTCGTCTTCGTAGCAAGCGAGAACCTCTGTTCCAGCACTGTTTGGCAAAATAATGATGGCGTGCGGATGGATGCAACCCTGGATCTGTCAAACACACAGACACATGCAACCATTAGGAACTCTACTATAGTGTACGTCAAAAGCTAAATAGAAAGGCAAAACATGATTTCCACAGTATGAAACATTGCCGATTTAAATGATTCTAGGCATGACGTAGAGTACGTTATTCACATCTGCAGATATAGTGGTTGTAGCCAAACTGAGGACAAAGGCGAACATAATGGCGCCTGCAGATAGCTGCTAAGCGAGTGCCCCATAACATAAGGTGGTGAGAGCCATCCGACTACTTTTAGAAGGCGGTCGACGTCGTAAATGATTCTGCACACTTTGATGCTTGACAGCCTGACACCGTTGCAGTTCTTACTGATCAAATTCGGCTTCCTCAATTGTGCTGTTTGAGCCAGCAAACGCGCTACTGTGGTTCTGACGTCACTTCGGCTCATAACCCAAAATCTAATAATTTCGAGGGGTGAAAATAGCGCGCTGCTATGCAGAGCTGGAATTTAAGGGAAAAAAAAGTTGATTATCTTAACACCAGTTGGTCGTTCATTATTAAGTGTAATGTATTATTTTCTCTGCTGTATTCACATTTGTTTAACCAAGCAAAAAAATATATATTTTTCACCCACATAATCATGTGACAGAATTCTCAGTCGGACATTCAAATATCAATATATTTGTTATCTGCAGCTCTAATTGATTGGAAGTATCAACACAATCATTAACTCATTCAATCCCAGCCATTTTCACTGGAGCAACCCCCTCAATCCCAGCGTTTTACTGGATTTTCACTGATCTTGCAAGGCCCACAGAATATTTGGTTCCAATGCTATTAAACACAGAGCCTACCAAAATAAAGTTTGGACTCTCTTCTTTCAGCAGAAAAAAATATTGTTACTATGTTTTTCCATTCTCCGGCAATCGGTATTACAAAATGGCTAGGTTTCATGAAAATGGCGATTCCTGTGCAAAAAAAGGAGAAAAAGAGCTTTTTTATAAAAGCATGCATTTCAAGCACGTGAGGCACCACTGCCACCTACTGGTCGCTTTTTTCCATTAATTACAATGCAAACGGATTATTTTTTGCATATTTAAACCTGGTCTGAATTACCTACAAAAAATAATAATAACTACAATATAAAAATACATTATTAGGATATTCTATCAAATTTCAGCCAATAAGTATTTTAAGCAAGGTCTTAGTGGCCCAACATCGCTCCGCGCCAGCAGTAGTCGGCAAGGTGCGCACTTAACCAGGCAAGGGAGGACATTCTATACATCACCAGAGTGTGAGCCACCACAATCCTCAGCATCAGCACCGGCATCCACAGAGGCAACGCAATCTTGATCCTCTGCCTTGGAATCAGCATTGTTACATCGCTCGCGCAAACCGCCAAAGCTGATTCACAGATGTATGTGGATGTTAATGGCTGCGACTTTGCGTGGCTGAATGACACATTGTGTGTCTGAGTAGGCGTCAAGTGTTCTCAAGGGTCCCCAAAGACAGTGAAGTACAGTATGCCTGTGTGTGTGTGTGTGTGTGTGTGTATGTATCAGTTTCAGAGAAAAAAGGTGAGAAACAACTTTGTAAGATGGAAGGTTAAGGCACCAGTTGGCAGACAGCTGGGTGAAAACTGCCTTAATATACTAGAGGCACACATGCACACTGACGCGCTCTCTCACAGTGTCTCACACACACACGCACGCACGCACGCACGCGCACACACACACACACACACACACACACACACACACACACACACACACACACACACACACACACACACACACACACACACACACACACACACACACAGGCATGCAAAGGAGGACAGGAAGAGTGTATTTTTAGAGCGTATTTCTCCTTCCAAATGTCCGACTATACTGCTCTCACCCTACCACCGATTCATTACTGAAAGTAGAGCATGGATGAGGTGGATGAGTGTTGTGTGTGTTTGAGAGTGAGAGCTCGGCAGAGAGAGCAAAAGAAACAGAGGGAGAGAGCGAGACAGAATCGAGGCGGGGCAGAATCGCCTTCTGTTGATCAATCGGAAAGGGACTACTACTATCCACTAGTTTAAAAAATGTTTTCCTTTATGCTGTTATTGTTATGATTATCATTATTATTGTGTGATGCTGAAGAAATGGAATTTCACCAATGCAAGACTCATAAAGACTTGTTTTAGTATACTTCCTGCAAGACAATTGTGGAGCTCGAGTGAAAATCTCAGATACAATTGTTTAAACAAGCTATGGAACACAAGTTTTTGTACGGAAGGAGAGGACACTTACATGTGTGGGCAGGTAGAGGTCATACGGCGTACCGGAATCGACATCAATTGCATGGAAACCAGATGAGGAACCATAGATGACCTTTAACCTTTGGCCTTCCTCCACTGTCAGATCAACAGACAGTGGCTTTTGTGGTAAAGACCTGAAAGACTGAAAAGAAGAGAAAATGTCATGATTATGACCCAAATTAATGGGCACAATAAGTCATACAAACACAGTATATCCTTGGCCTTTTCCGAGCAAGGAAATCAAAGTAGCTCAAGCCATGGTGGATGCCAAGAAATGGGACAACTCTCTAATGAGACTCTCCTGAGAGTGTGGGTCTCATAGCCTGAATGGATCACGTCTGTCAAAGAGGGAGAGTTTGCTTGCGGACTGACCTCAATCAGTGTTTAGTCCGTCTATGGTCATGTTTCTTGTAGAAGTGAAGAATTATTGGTCTGCTATGTTTAAGATGATGGGAAAGAATATGGTACATTGCAAGGGAATAGCGCTGACATTTCAACATCCCGGGAAAAAACATCCATCTAGCTTTTGGGGGGCGGGGGCGCTGGCGCATCTCCCAGATGGCTTTGGGTGAGAGGTGGGAACACCATGCTTGGCATATATCGCTTCACAAATAGTCACACTTACATGATCATTTAGAGTCATCAATTAACTTAACATGAATGCAATGTGGGAGGAGGCCAGAGTGAGAAAAGGCACACAAGCATAAGGAAGAGCAAGCAAACTCCACATTACTACATTTAAAACATTACCAACCTTAAAGGCCATGAATTTATGGTAGGGTTTGGGCGCCCAGGCGTAAACCTCCACCGCATTCTTCAAAGCAATTACTAGGAACTTGATCTTCTCGTAGCGTACTGTACAAAGGGACACAAAGGCCTCGAAATGAAATGCACAAATAATCTCAAACAGCAACCTTCAGCTTCCCCTCTGCCTTGGCTTGCAGCCTCGAGAAAAGTCCCAAATGTTAATCTCCTTACCCACTTTATAGTGGACACAACCTTCCAGATCGCCAACAGATGTCCAACCCTGCCTCTTCTCCACTTCCGGGTCATTCCGGAGGATTTTATTTCTCAGCCAGGAAAGATAGTAAAGGCGGAGCTTGTTCTTTTTACCTTGAAACACAGAAAAAAAAATCAAACCTTTTTTTTTCATTTTATTTATTTTTTAACACAAATGAACTACTGGAAATGCAGTTGCCTTTAGAGAAAAACATTTCAAAGGTAATTTCTTCTCTAGCCCATTAACGAGAACTTGACAATGGTAAATGTGGTTACGGTAATTCCCCTGATTTTAAAGATACAAATGACAAAACTTCAGTATGTGTACCTGATATAGTAATGAGCACATTGAGTCCTTCGAGCACATCCAATTGCTGAAACCTTCTTCTGCTAATGAGCGAGTAAACCTTCCCCTGGCCACTTCGGTCCAGCAGCCAAAGACCATTTTCTGTCCCCACCAACAGATTCACTCCTGCGGAGCAAACACAATCAAAATTCACAACTCATATTATTCTATTTAAGAAAATGGACATCTCTGTGATGTTCTGTATATGAGTCAATATCACCACAAGGGCACTTTCACTCCTCAAAAGTCAATTGAAATTTATATACATTAAAAAAAAACAGATTTAAGAAAATGTCCATGCAGACAACAACTTGCTGACAGATTGGATGACGCGGAGGACATTTTTGCGAGGGATTTCATGGTGGAGCTTAATTGAGCAACATAAATCAGTTAGCAAGCAGACAATATACTGTTTCACAAATGTATTTAGAAAATCTTGGAAGGTTTTACGGGGCTCCAGGCTAACATTTAGTGGCAGCATCATGACCCCTAACCTAAAATTTAGGGGCGACACGATAAATTCACTTGAATAAACATTCCCACTAATTTTTACAATATTACCGACAAATGGGCTGACGTGTGGACCAGGAGTTTGTCAGCAACATAAAATTAATAAAAATCAATAATATTTACAAAAACAGACATATCCGCAAATTTACTGGTCACAAATGCGCACGATGAACTAAAATGTACTTACAGTCTCAAATTTTATGGGCAAAATTATACCATTAGATTCCTGTTTTATATCAAATGATATTTCACTGTAACATGTTTGACATGTTAACCCTTGTGCAGTAATACAGTTTGTCACGTTCTCAGTATTTGTCCCAAATTGGGTTGCGCTTTGAGGTGTGACAACTTTTTTCACTTTTGAATTTTTTTTCACTTTCAACTTTCAAAATGTTCAGTGGCATCAGGCCAAGACATACATATCATTATTTATTTATTTATTTATATTTGGCGCCCTCTATGAGCCGCAGCAGCAGGAGTGTGTCAATCACACAGTCACTATGCTGCATATGTAAATAAAAAAACCACCCAGTCCAAATCTTGCATATGACATAAATAGAGCCTTGAATATGTCACCAAACCGCAGGAACAGAATTGTATTTCATGCCTGTTTTTTCTGTAATGGCCATTTTTAAAAATGTGACATCAAACATATTTGTCCCAAATTGGGTTGCGCTTTGAGGTGTGACAGCTTTTTCACTTTTGAATTTTTTTCACTTTCAACTTTCAAAATGTTCAGTGGCATCAGGCCAAGACATACATATCATCATTTGTTTATTTATTTATATTTGGCGCCTCTATGAGCCGCAGCAGCAGGAGTGTGTCAATCACACAGTCACTATGCTGCATATGTAAATAAAAAACCCACCCAGTCCAAATCTTGCATATGACATAAATAGAGCCTTGAATATGTCACCAAACCGCAGGAACAGAATTGTATTTCATGCCTGTTTTTTTCTGTAATGGCCATTTTTTAAAAAATGTGACATCAAACATATTTGTCCCAAATTGGGTTGCGCTTTGAGGTGTGACAACTTTTTTCACTTTTGAATTTTTTTTCACTTTCAACTTTCAAAATGTTCAGTGGCATCAGGCCAAGACATACATATAATTATTTATTTATTTATTTATATTTGGCGCCCTGTATGAGCCGCAGCAGCAGGAGTGTGTCAATCACATAGTC
This sequence comes from Hippocampus mohnikei, assembly GCA_026261675.1. Lineage (NCBI taxonomy): Eukaryota > Metazoa > Chordata > Actinopteri > Syngnathiformes > Syngnathidae > Hippocampus > Hippocampus mohnikei. Next base: position 20,204,297 of record JAKGUB010000557.1, on the reverse strand, counting down.
ACTATGCTGCATATGTAAATAAAAAACCCACCCAGTCCAAATCTTGCATATGACATAAATAGAGCCTTGAATATGTCACCAAACCGCAGGAACAGAATTGTATTTCATGCCTGTTTTTTCTGTAATGGCCATTTCAAAAATGTGACATCAAACATATTTGTCCCAAATTGGGTTGCGCTTTGAGGTGTGACAACTTTTTTCACTTTTGAATTTTTTTCACTTTCAAAATGTTCAGTGGCATTAGATCTAGCCATACATATATAGTTTGCATTACTTTTTTTCTTGAATAACAAAATGAGTATTGGGTTATGACTCTATATAAGTAACTCTAACTCTATGTGTCCAATATTGTGTATAGCGTTTATATAGATATCAGAGTGAAAAATGTTGTACATGGTAATTAGAACCTTGAAAAGTATAAAAGTCACAAAAACTATGAAAAATGTTGAAGTAACATACATTATAACAAACAAACAAAACAACCAGCAACTAATATGCAAACTTGATAACAAAAACGAAAAACAAACACAAAACTTTTTTTTTTTTTTTTACAATCAGAACAAATGGTTGTAGTGTGTTTGTGGCGGATTGGCCTTTCCACATCTGCCACAATAATTCGAAGCACGAAGTGGTTTTTCGCAAAAGCTATCCGTATTGCTTTCTTTTTCTTGCATGTCCTCTTCCTGCAGCTGCTGCACCTGGCTGCTGTGCAGCTGCAGTTGCAGTGTTGGTGTGTTTACGTGCATAAACAAATGTAAAACTCATTCATTCATTCATCTTCCGAACCGCTCGATAAATGTAAACTCGATTCTCAAAAAATAACACTTGATTTTCAAAACAACGTCCAGCCAGTAACTATCGTTACGCGTTGAGTTTGCGCGTGCTGCACCCTCAAACAAGCCAATCATGCCAATCAATCAGGGCACTGGGCATGCCCGTGCACAAATGCACATTGTGAGTGCGCGATCTACTGGCGTGAAGACGAGAAAAAAGACTGATGAGCCCATCATTTCAAATGGCCGTAAGTACACTCCTAAAACGTGGCTGTTTCGCCTGTGCTGAGCGCGTTCACGTGAACGCGCGGCTACGCGCGTTCACGTTCATTACGAGCCCACACGGCCGGGACGTGCATTGCATAACAGTTTGACCAATTCAAAAGTCGATTTTCAAAAAATAACACCTGATTTTCCAAAAAACACCCAGCTAGCAATGCTCTACAAACTGCATTACATTGTTTTGCGCGTGCGCGCGAGCGTGCACGTGCAAACCAATGTAATTTATGTGCAACATACGCGGGTGGGACATCTTAAGAGGTGACACCAGGAAGTTGAGTCTGTCTGGGTGACGTCTCTGCAAGAGACGCGTACGACCTCACATTCAAATGTGCACAAAATGGCGGAAAAATACTGCTTCGATGTCTTTGCTCAGTACTGTTCTATGTGACGTGCACAAACGATCATATCCACACACATAGATGCAAATAGACCTCTCGCAACAAACTACACCGTTTATTCGAATGAAAATGACGAACTGGAAGTACTCTCAATGACGTAAAGAGTCGGCACGAAAATGATATCTTAGGCTAAAGCGCCATCTCGTGGAGAGTGAGGTAAAAACTCACTACCACAATTCTCAAGCTTTGATAGTACTGGTGAGCCGCCGGTGATGTGATTTGTGCAGAAATTGAGAAAAATGCACGATAAAACACCAGTTTTACAGTATATTGGAAATTTGAATTTATAATGGGCGTCAATATGCCAAATTTGGGATTTCTACTATCAAGGTATTCCAAATTTGTTACAATGTCATATATACCAACTGCAATGTTCAAAAATGTCCAGCTTGCTGTCATTTTGAACTTTGACCCCTTTTGACATCCTATGGAAATTTCAGCTTCGTGGGGTTATTTTTCACACTCTGGCTGTGTGTGCAACTGTCTGACTGTCCAAAAATGTCCAAATTTGGGACAGATACTGCACAAGGGTTAAGCGAGACAGCATCCAGCTACACATATATTATGATGAATGATGAAACATAAATGTAAATATTCACTCTGCAACTATCCACCGCTTCAACAACAAATGGCTCTCTTTTTTTTTTTTTTGTGCCAGTGGAAGATTCTGATCAAGACACCAAAGGCACGCGATAGTGATATTGACCCACATACTGTATCACTGTTTAATATGATTTTGAGCAAAATAAAATGACCAACCCCATAGTCCAGCACAGAGCACCTCACTGGTGAATTTCTTCTTGTATTTGCGGATCTCAGGACTGTCACTCTGTGGCCGAATATTGGTTGGATTCACATTCACCACTGAGCCCTTCCTGTGGTTCGCTCTCTTGATTGGCTCCCCCTTACTGCATACTGAAAACAAGACGTCTTATAACACTGGGCCTCCTGCTATTATAACAGAAAGGAATTCATACAAAGCTTGTATATTTGTTTAGGGGTGTGCTCACTTGGGCTCTGTGGTGGCGAAGAAATAGGGATCAATCTCGGGTCGATGAAGGAGAAGAAAGAGGAAGAGGAAGATGAGGTATTTTTACTAGCCGGACTGCTGAAAACCTGAGGAAAATCAAATAAAGAGGAAAATCATAGTCATTCAAAGCTACGCTGCATGAGCCAGTGGTTTTCTAAACACCAATAGTCCACTCAAATAATCAACCATACTCTTGATGGATGTGAGTACAATACAAAGCTATTGTAGTACTAGATCACTTCACTGCTGATGACTGTCTCAATACCTTCCTCTTGTGGACAAATACAACTAATGCAACTCCTAAAACAGTCACATTGATTGATTGATGGACTGATTGATAGCTTGCAAGCTTTCATGGCTATTTTTCCCAAAAAAGTGATAAATGAAAAAAAGGTTGTGACTTTTAGTGGTGTTATTAAAGACTGTGAGACACGCTCCAGAGCACAAAATGTTCATCCCTCCAAACGGACACGAAAGAGTGGTGTCGCAAAAGTTTCTGGCCTGAACCAGACGAGAGGCAGATAGAATTCTGACCTTTTACTATTTTTCAACATAATCCCCCCCTGGAGTTTAATGGATTTCTTAATGTATTTATTTGCTCCTGTTGCCCAAATCTGTCCCGGAACCAGGTTTGATCACAGCCCTCGAGGAATGCCTCCACAGCAGAGGTGCCCAACCCCGGTCCTCGAGGGCCTCAATCCAGTATGTTTTAGCTCCGAGAAGTCATTTGTATCAGGTGTGTAGCACTGTGAGGCCGACGTGCTAACCAGTCGACTACCAGGCCACCTTTGATTAAAATGTACTTGAGAAACACAATGGATTGTACATTCCATTTATGGCAAAAATGCATAATCTACAGTAAATAAATTGGCCCTTAAGAGGTTTCAAGTCCACATTCAATGTTTATATAAAACTCTGTCCTGACTATGGGTTTCTGTGTTCTGTTACTTGTCACACTAGATATACTCACAGGTAGCTCCTGGTGTGTGGGGGATCGCAGTGCCGTGGGCGACTGCGTGTAATTCTCTTCTCGTGCTTGCTGCTGCTGGCTTAGTGCATTGCAAGAATGACTTGCTGAAGATATTTTCTGCAGTAGGTCTGGCAGCATGTAGGTAGCATCTGATGTCATCTGAGAAATCTGTGGAGCAAATATTAACACGGTCAAGTATAATATAATGTCTCACAGCGGGAGCAAATAAGCGAGTGAGACATAAAACGTGTGTGTGTGTGTGTGTGTGTGTGTGTGTGTGTGTGTGAAAATACCTGGTTAAGATTCTGATGAGGCTGCAGCACAATGCCATCTGGTATTTGCTTCAAGTATTTATCTCTCTTTCCATTGGGGAAGCCACAACTATAAAGATAGAAAGATGTGAATCAATTACAAAACATCTATTGGATGAAAGAGTGAGAAATACATTTTCAAGCTGAAAAGCAATGAAAAATAAGCATGTTCAAGTATGAACTTATTCTGAGACAAAGAAATAACAGATCACAGATCCAGAAAGCGACCTCCAACTTCTTTTTTGGAAACATGTATGAAATGCAAAGACTGTACATTGGTCATACTGTACAACGAAATAGCTAACATAGTTATGGCTTATTTTGACTTAGTACGATCTGAGAGAAAAGTCATAAGAGGGTCTCCATTATTAGCTTTGGCCTGCCAAAACTTCAACAGTCAAAAAGGTTCTAATGGAGAATACAGTTTATAGTTTGAGCAGGTTTTGATGATGTATTTTCGACTTTTCAAACTCAACTGATGTGCCTGTGACCTATCGTTCGTAATATATAGCCAGATGGAGGGGTTGATATGGGCTCAACACGATATCAATCAGTCATTCATTCTCCAAACCGCTTATCGCACACAAGGGTTGCGGGCATGCTGAAGCCAATCTCAGCTGTCTTTGGGTAAGAGGCAGGGTACACCCTGAACTGGTTGGCTGCTAATCGCAGGGCATGTATATCTTTTTCTTGGAAGACATTCCAAGTTTTGTAAATAGAGTGTATTCAGGATATTAACTTAAAATGAGCCTTCAAATGGGACAAGTGGTTTTTATGTGACCGAGACCAAAAAGAATGGGCCATCTTTTCCCCTAATGATTTTCTTTGGTTGTTTTTTTTGGACCCCCTCCCCTTATCTTTTTTTTCCTTCTCCTTTTTTCTCCTTAAAACAAAATAGACGGAGGGGAGTCTTTGATATATTACCTGAACTTTACACCTATATGATTGAGTTTATCAAATGTGGTCAATATTTTGCATTTTATGCACAAGGGCTGATTGACTGCAATTTGTGCGATCTATCAATGGCATTATTGACCAGATCCGCAAAATAAGACATTACATTTTCAATAAATTTTTGGGCTTTATCCTGACAAGATTATTAGTGTTTTTTCTGATTAACATCTGTGTTTTAGAGTAATCAAAAACAACCCCGTTGTAGTTATGACGAACAGATAGAGATGTACTCACCTGTTCCTCTCTTCTTCATCACTACTCCCAAACTCATCACTGGAGGAGGAATATTCTGTGGCCTTGTTGAAAGGGCCCAGAACAGTCTTGACACCCTACAAACAGCTGAGTTAAAATACTGTATGCAAGCCGATTAAAAAAAAGAAAACAAGAGCATCAAATCAGAGAGTGACATAGACAGCATGATTTTGGATGCATATGAGTGCATGTTTTTCTGATGATAAAATGTTTGGCGTAATTTACTTGACTTGGCTTTATTCACCAAGATGAAATTTACTTTTGTGATCAGCTCTCTTTCACCAAACTTTGAGATGCCTGTGATAGTATATGGTCATAACCTTACTTATGACACAGTCAAGAATGTCCTACTTGGAAATGTCGGCCAGTGATGTCGTTCTGTTGCCGCCTGAGCTGCTGAAGACATTGCTGCACACGTGGACTCTCCATCTTGAAATGATCTACAATCCAAAAATCTAATTTGTCACAGTTTGGAGAGGAAAACAATACAACTCAGCAGTTCGACTAGGAAAATGTTACGTGTGCAAAATGTATTTTTCGACTGGCTTGCGTGGAGTTCTAAAATGGGTTTCTTGTAGTTAATGAATAGTGTCCCAATAATTCATTTACTAACTGTCAAATATTTATTAGCACTACTACAAACAGTCTTTCTAGCGACAACATATTTTGTGAAACAAATATTACATTTCCGTAATTAGCACATAAAGCAGTAAATCTCGGAGACAATCTAAAACAGCGTGCTGCTTTAAACCGGGGCCTAAAGCTAAACTGAGATGATCGTTTATTTTCAGCCGTAGTTTAACAAGACAGAAGGCAACTCGAACTGAATGGTTGCAGTTTAACACTGTGCATTTCTCCGGTTAGGCAGGTAACAAGCACAATAATAAAAAATGGTGGAAGTAAGAACCTCAAAAGTAAGACTTACTATGTTTCTAGGGCAAGAATTCATTGCATTGGATATCATTAGGAATATACACACAGAATAATATTGAGTAATTACTGTTGGTCACAGGCACCAATAAATACTGTTCACAAATTGCTTGCCTCATTATCAATCACTTTTTGAATCAATATTGAATGATATTGGCCAATGAATATACTGTACTGCATTTACATTTGTGCTGCAATTTTTCTTTCAACATTTTCCCTCAAAATTTTACTATTCTTGTTTCCTGTGTGACCCACACAGCAACGAATGTCAGAAAAGAAAAAGGATATTTAATTAACAACCACAATATTTATTGAGTCATTTTTTTCTTTTATTTTCATCAATTACAAAAAGAAACTTCAGAGAGAAACTGACCTGGATTGTTATTGCTGATAGACACACCGTGAGAGACAGCCCTAGAAGTTTTATCTGTCATAAGCACGGGACTGCCACTAGATGGGGGGAGACACACACAGGCAAACGGAGTGTAAGCTGGAAATGAATTGCAATCACATACAAAGTATGCGGATATGCTGTTTCCTCAAGAACCAAGATTTGAGAAGTAAACCACATCCAATGATTTTCTAACTATAAACCTCAACAATACAGAAGGTTCATGACATGTGCAAACACAATGCCTTGTCATTGTCTTTGCAGCACTGTTTCAACTGCATAAATTACAGTCAGTGTATCCAATGAGCGCGTTACTCTGACCCAAACTGAAACAACTGTATTTGCTGTTGTGGATAAGTAGTATACAATTATAGATATTACAATCATTCAACAATATTCATTCATTCATCTTCCGAACCGATTGATCCTCACTAGGGTCGCGGGGGGTGCTGGAGCCTGTCCCAGCTTTATCTGGGCAGTAGGCGGGGGACACCCTGAATCGGTTGCCAGCCAATTGCAGGGCACACAGAAACGAACAACCATCCATGACCACATTCATACTTAGGGACAATTTAGAGTGCTCAATCAGCCTACCATGCATGTCTTTGGAATGTGGGAGGAAACCGGAGCACCCAGAGAAAACCCAGGCAAGCCCGGGGAGAACATGCAAACTCCACACAGGCAGGCCGGAGCTGGAATCGAACCCGGTACCTCTGCAATGTGAAGCCGACGTGCTAACCACTGGACTATCGGGCCGCCATTCAACAATATATTCAATTCATAAGGACAAGTGAACCCCCAAAAAAACCCTGAAGATTCCTGAATGTCTAAAAGTTAACAAAAGGGTGACATAAGTGACAACGGTAGTTAAAGTTCACCTAAAAAAAAAAAAAAAAAAAAAAGTAAGCCCTTACTAAGAATTTTGTTGCCTCAATCGCTCCAAGTAAACCATTTAAATCGGACCAATTTTGGACTTTTCAGAAACACAGCAAATCTATAGAAACATCTTTTTACTACCTGGAAGCGGCCCTCTTGTGTGCCTTAACCAGTTCTCTGCAGTAGAACTTAGAGGTGGTTCGTTCTGGGACCTGTAAAATACCATTTATCAGTAAATGTTATATATTGTCTTGCGCTGGACCAAAACAATCTGTTAATCATTTGAACAAACTGGAAAGAAAACACATGATTAGTTTCCCTCCAAATTGTACTTTATAGTAAAAGTTGTTCATGCTAATAACAGTAAAAACTGCATTTTAAATTGCCTTTATTACACTTTGAGTCAAATATGACCTTTCAGTAATAACTTCCAGGCCAAAATAGCAGGTTTCACAACAAAGAAAACCATTCAGAAATGAATGAGGTATGACCACTGAAACGCTAGGGGGGCTCATAATTTGAAATGAATGCAGATCATTGAAAGTCATCATGCAGTAGCTTGAACCATGCGCATAGGAGCGAGATCTCTTATCAAAATATAATGAATTACACTAGTTCAACAGATGGAGTTAGACAAAAAAAAAGGCCAGTTATCCTCAGTTATTTTAGGTAGATAAAGGTCTCAGTCACAGGGAGCAAAATAATACTATTTTTATATGTGACATAGAATAAAAAGCAGAAAAAGATATTTAATATTCACGGACCCTTTGCAATTACACCGCGGACTACTCGGGTTCAACAGATCCACTGTTGAGAAACACTGCTCTAGCAGAATCTCACAAAGTTGGGTAACATTTCAGGGTGAACCCTAAAATGCACTATTACATTTACAGGTAAACTCAATTTGCTAACAAACTAAAGGAGGCTTGCACGTTAAATAATCAAATTAAATCAAGATGCACCAGTGTTTACGCCCAAGCGCATATACGCTGTCCACGAAAATAGAACCCTTAAAGAGTCTGTGCTCGGATCAGTATGGATAATCTGCAATGGCTCATTTGTATACCTATATGTAGTACTTTTACACTATTGGCACTATATTGGTACTGAAAATGCTTCCCATTTTTGTCAAAACAACCATCTGGTGATGCTTTGGTTTCAGATCCCCAAGGTCACACAGCCTAAGTCACAGAGAGGAAGTGACAACTGACATCAAAGAAAGTGAATTGATTTCATACCATCCGTATTGCAAATTTTCCCTATCCTGTATACAGTGGGAGGAAAAAGTATGCAAATGCATCGGAATTTCTTACATTTCTGCCTAATTTGGTCATAAAACATTGGGTGATCCTTTTCTAAATCACAAGAATAAACTGAGACTGCTTAAACTAATACCAAACAAACAAATAAATGATTTCGTATTTTTCTCAAGCGTGCAACCATTCACAGGACAGGGAAGAAAAAGTATGTGAACCTTAGAATATTATAAATGGTTGTCTCTCCTTTGGCAGCAATAACCTCAACCAGATTTTACCTTAATTTGTAGAGCAGATGTGCACAACAATCCGGATGAAATTTGGACCTTATAAACTGTGATAGTTCAGCAATATCTCTGGGATATTTGTAAAGATTGAGGATCGGTGAGCAGCCCAAAAATTGTGGCGCAGTCAGAGTTTTGACCTCAACCCAATTGAGATACCATAGCATGACCTCAAAAGAGCAATTCACACCAGACATCCCCATAAATCTTGCTTAACTGCAACAGTTTTTGGATGGAGAATGGTCCAAAATTCATCCTGATTGTTGTACATGTCTGATGTGCAACCTAAGGTGACATTTGGTTGAGTTTATAGGTGCCAAAGGAGGGTCAACAAGTTCATAAATCCAAGGGCTCACTGACTGTTTCCTCCCTGTCCTGTGGATTCTTACACGATACGCTCAATAAAAATATTAAAACTAATAATTGTTTTTGCTGTATCAGTTTATGCAGACTAAGTTTTTTCTCGTGAATAGGATTATGCAAACACATTGTAGTGGTTATGTGGAAACATTTAACCACCCGCCCCCAACCTATGGCACAGCCGTGTCAAAATTTCAGCAACCGTGTGTCAACTCAAGTGCCTCATTAAAGCTCAGCGGTGTCAGGTTATGTGACACTGTTGGTGCCTTTTCAAAGCCACACTGCAATCACAGGAGAGATTGAGTTATTAACTGGTCTGTTGACTCCATATGGCCTCGTGTTAGTTCAACAACTTAACATAGCAAATAGACAGCTCTATTAGCTCTCCTGTTTCTGTTGTGGTTATTAGTTGTCCTATTAAATCCAAATGCCATTCTGTTCGTAAATACACCAAATGAGGTAATGGGGTACTGTATTTGGTTAGGACCTAGCAGGACAGCCGGTATATTAGACACAGAACATTGGAGAGAGAAAGTGAGTGGCACCGAGGTAAAACATAAAATGTCTCCTTCAACCCAAAGCGCACACACTTGCTGCAAATATAAATATTCAATCATGCCAGACTCACGATGGTGGACACAGGAAGCTTAGAACACACAAAAACACCACACAATGTGAGGGGCTTGACATCCAAGGACCAACACCTTCCTCCTTTTGATGGCAGCTTGCCATATGATCACATACACAAGAAAACACAACAAAGGTGCCCTATATGTGGCGATTCTTACAGTCAGCAATAGCTTTGTGTGCTTTCTTCCCGGGCAGTTAAAAAAAAAAGATAAACTACTAGTACTACCTTAGGTGGTGTCTCAGAGTCCCAGAAGACATCATCAGAGGGCAACACAGGTGTGAACGGGGACAAAGCTGAGATAGCCATATCTGACATAGAGCTGCTGTGAGGGGCAACTCGACTAGAGCGTAAATTGGCATTCTGGGAAGAAAAAAAAAATACACACATTGATGTTAATCTAAGATAAGATAAGAAGACCTTTATTTGTCTCACAATGGAGAAATTCGCAAGTACTGTACTGTGGAACCTCTAAGTTGAACCCCATGGGTTGCACAATTTATGAATTTGACCAAAACCATCAGGGGAGGTGGGGGGGGGGGGGGCAATTGATTTAAAATCACAATTATGCGCAAGCATGCAGGCACATGACACGAATTTGTCTCACTACTTTGTACCATGCTTTGCGTTCCAATGTCAAGAAGGTATGCCCTTTGACATGCACATTTTCCAGTTTGGTGGCTGAAAGTCGATCTCAACTTTAGCCTCCGCATCTAACGTTTGGCGTGAGGTAGACCGCTTGTCCAATGGCAAGCTCCGCGGGCGTGTGGTGGATGTGATGATATAAATGTGACAACAGCGGGCATCAAACCCTCTGAATCATTGTGGAAATCAATTAAATGAATGCATTATTATGATTGTCAGCATGACTTTATTATTTACATACATTATCCCAGGGGCCTGCATGCAACTTTGGAGGGGAACGGAGGTGGCACACAACCGATGGTTGGCAGGGGGCAGATACATGCGGTCGGCGGGCATAGTTAAGTCCCCAGCAGCTCATTCTGTTTTTAATGAGGGAAACTGCTTACCGTAAATTCCGGACTATAAACCGCTAATTTTTTCCCAAACTTTCAACCCTGCGGCTTATACAGTGATGCGGCTTATTTATGTAATTTTTCTAACGGCCACCAGGGGCGCTCGAGTAGAAAAGGTAAGATTAAGACCGGTCTTTATGACACTGTTTAATTCCGACACTGAGGACGGTGACTTCGATGGCTTCAGTTCACAGGAAGAAGATGAAGACGGCTCACCGTGATTTTTACAAGTACCGGTATGTTCTTTTACCAGACCTGTTATACTGTGTTGCTATTCTGTTGCTAGCGTGTTGTTACCATGTTGCTACCGTTTTGCTGCCGCGTCACAGGCACCGTTTGGGAAGAAAGTTATATTATTATTATTATTATGTTATATTATTAAAACTTTGAAAACTCTCTCTGTGTACCGTCTTTCTTTGTAAATATGTTTACATGTTTTAATGTGGGCAGATGCGGCTTATATACAGGTGCGGCTTGTGTATGTACAAAATTGGTTTTCCTCTAAAAATGTAGTGGGTGCGGCTTATAATCAGGTGCGCTCTATAGTGCGGAAATTACGGTATGTTGTCTGGTGCCACACTAGGAAAAAGCAGTGGCAATGCTGCAATCATGAACAGTTTGCTGATTCCTTTTCAGGACAAAGCTGTCGCCCATGTGAGATGTGAGCGCGCCACATTTAAAGGAAATGAGAGGAGTCGGTTGAGGTCTTGCTCACAATAGTGTAAACCGCCAAACTATCATCCCCCAATCTAGCCCACCTCAGCGCAGATTTACGATGCATGTTGCATGGGTCACGAATATAGAGCAGAATATTTTATAACTGTGTATAACGTTTTTAAACAGCAACCTTTTTTTTCCAGGAAATATTTTCCAATTTGAACAAATCAAAATTAAACCGGTATAGGTTGTTCTTAGAGGTTTCACTCTGCATTGCAGTTAATTTTCATGACAGGACTGTGAAATACCTGGTTAATGTGAGCTCTCTGCATGGCTGGAGTACAAGGACTAGAACTGCTACCAGAACCTAGTCTTGAGTGCATCTCATTTGGCAGGCCAGCAGCTAAAAGCATCCTGGCTATATGTGAGTCCTGGTAATCCACCTAAAACATGAAGCAAATTGCACCTCTAAGTGTGCCATATACAGTAAAGTGGGTCCAATCCTGATGTCAACGCCTGTGGGGTAGGAAAACTGGCAATATCAAATAGGACGAGAACCATTGGACCTAAAAAGAGGAGTTGACGACACTAAACACATGATAATAGTGTGGTTTCATGAAACACAAAACAATTTTATGCTGGCCACATAACACTACCTTACCCTAAACACTTAACAAGCATTTTGGGTATAATTATACTGTGAATGTGCAGTTTAATGTCAACAGCCACTTAGAGAAGTCCTACTTTACTAATTGAGCAGCAGAAAAGGATGGTAGTTCCGAGGTTCCGACGATGGGAGTTCTGTATGCTGTATGACCAGCAGTCAAAACATTTCATTTATGTTCTTCACAAGGGTGAGGGGTACAGTTGGCGGTAAGGGGCAAAGATGGAAACAGGAGCATCAAAAGAGAAGTTCAGTGATTTGTGAACAGACAAGGCCACACCAAGGACAGACAGCCTGTAACACAACGTGAGGAACGGCAGTGATAAAAAGGTGTTTGATAGCCAAGGAAGGCAGGGCTTTACCGCTGAGCGCTGGCAGTTTGCGTTGCAACTGGACGAGGAAGCAGCGGCGGTAGCAGCAGGAGCACTCGTGTTCCTGCTGTTAGCCATTAGCTTTTGGACAGAAGCCTCTGGCTTTTCTTTTTGCCTCTGCCGGTCCCTCTCTCTCTCCCCGTGTCTGTTGTCATGCTGCAGGGACAGGAGCTGTGTTTGGTCTTTAGGGAGGGTGCGGTGTGATCTCCTGCCTGACGATGGTTGCTGATGTTGGGTCTTGGCTGGTGACTGGAGATGAAGCTGTGAGTGCTTGGCCTTAAGCTGAAGCAGCTGGTTTGGAGTCACAGCTCTCTATGCAGCAAACATGGAAAGCACATATAGAAACAGACCGTGCCAGGAAGCGACTAAATGAAGCAGAATTTGTCTACGTCCAAAAAAGGTGGCGAATGGTGCATAACCTTTTGAATCCGCCTGTAATAAGATTTTAAGTTAAAGCACTCCAAATGCATGACAATAGCATTTATCTGGATATTACAATGGATAGGCATAGGGTTATAGTTAGCTCAGTCAACACATTGCTCAATCAGAGCGCTGGTGTAAATTGTATGATAAAATATATAATACAAGGAGACATTTTGGACTAATTGATCTCCCCCCTGCCCCCTCTCCCTCCCTCCCAGCGAACGGAGGCTGCAAGCTCTGTCGGTCACCATAAATGTGTACATCCGAACAGATGTGGAAGAAAACTTTGACGAAGAAACTGATTAAGATTTTACTTTTCAATGAGGGCGTATACTCATTTATTTTGAGCACTGCAGAAGTAACTACTGGACATGTGGTGCCCTGAAACAGGAAACACCTGTCTCTGTTGACAGTGCAGAAAATTTGACTCAAACAGGGTTGGTTAACAATTAAAAAAAAAAAAAAAAAGTGAAATGTTTCATTTAGGTGTATAATCTCATCACCAGGGACAATACATACGAGTTTACTGCATGGTCATGCCTAATGTGTTATGAGGTGTACCCTCCACTCCTGAAAGACAATAGTGATAGCATGGTGCTGACAACCTATTGAAGTAATAGCAACATTTTCGAAGGAATACCAAGTGATAGAACAAGAGAAATAGCAGAAAAGAAGAAGGATGCATGCTGTGCATGCCAGGGGGGGGGGGAGCAAAGGTGAGAAAACAAAGAAAGGAAGAGTAGACATCAAGCAAAGAGTTGAGACACAAAGACAATGCTTTAGAACCAAGAGGAAGGACCTGCTGTGATAAACACTGGTTGAAAAGCTTGTCAGAATCATCTCAGCTGCTTCACTGTGTGTGTCATGGCCTTCTCTCGCAATCCTAACAGGAATGCCTCTAAAATGCAGAATTAAAAACTAATTATTTTCCCCTCACGTTGCATCTACCGGTAAATGAAAAACACGGGCTGTACTACCAGGGGTCTGCAAAATCAATTCCATGGATATGCCGTCTTTCTACATTTCCTATTACTAAACACACGTAATGGCATTCTGCATTAGGGCAGCACAATACACTATATTGAAAAAAACCCCATCACGCAGTAATGGCACATGCAATATGTGTTCCACAAAGGCGTGCAATAAATTCATAATTAATACTCATGGAATTGTATGCATTGAACCTTACCTTTAAGGTGCAACCTTAAGTGTGCATCATCATCCAATAAGCAAACAGAATAGGGGTATTACTAACACTAAACTTTAAAATAATTTTGCCGTCTAAATTAAGTATTTCGTTCATTAGAAAATAAAACATTCATTTTTTTAGGTTCATACCATAAACCTCTGCAGATTCTTTTAGAGAACGGCACTTTGTCATTTGCTACTTTTTACTATTAAGGTAGACACACACATTCATGTAGCAGCTTGTTTTCATGTCCATTCCATGTCTTTCTTCAAAGCATAAAATAGTCTTATAACAGCCAAAAGGAAGTTGAGACGCATTTTCATGCTTACAACTACAATGAACAAAGAACTCAAACTTGAGCGAAAAATGTCCAAATGACAAAAATTAGTTACCTGCTCTGAGTCCAGAGGCCTGATAGATACATCAGCATTCCACTGTCTGTCTGCATTGTCCTGTTAAAGACAAAAAAAAATAACATACTTTATGTAAACATCATAGACAAACAGGAGTGGCTTGTGATTTAGCCACCGTCATTTAAGCAGGATTCAAAATCACCCTCCCTTTACCAGTGCACATAGGTGCATGCATACATGCATGTACAAATATGCAAACAAGACACAAAAAATCATTACCGCATTTTTACGACCATAAGGCGCACATAAAAGTCTTGAATTTTCTCCAAAGTGGACAGGGCACCTAATAATGGGGGTCGCCTTGTGTATGCACCGAGTTCCAAAATCTGTGAACGCTGCTGTGTGACTTCGATGACAGGTCCACTTTGACAGACTGATGTTGTGCCAACGCGTTACTTATATAGAGGAAAGGTGCACGTAACTGAGGACAGCATGCAGACGTTAATGTGGGAAGGGTGGGAGTGAAAGAGAACGTTCATTTCTGATACAGAAGATTAGGACTTATAAAGTACAACACAACTCAGTTTTGCTCCCGCTGCCTTTTTTAAGAACATACGCTAGCATGCATGCATGCTAGCATAAATTTACCATGCCTGCGTCCAATAATACAATGAGTCTGGTGTATCTGTTAAATACAGAAATAGCACCCGCAACTGCCACTCCGCCGATTAATACGGTGCGCCGTATGGTCGTGAGATGCAGTAGGATATTCCAAGATCCGAAGATGACTTTTGAGAGGTGGGACCTAAAATATTCAGATTGCAAGATGGCGGGAAGCTCTTAGCCAATGCCCTGTACTAAATATTTTACCATGACCTTTTTTTATATTTCTAAGGAAAACTCTTTTGATGCCCAAATAATTTCTCTTTTTATCTATCTTACATCTGCTTTTGTTTTGTCTTGCCGTGTTGTATCTATGCTGATCACAAATCTGCTCGTCCAATGAACGACTAGCAGTGGTTTACGTCACTCAAATGTTGGCTGCTCAACATGTTTGCCACCTTGATAGAGTTTTGTCTAAAAATTATTTCCGAGGAAGGAAGGATGGTCGTGATATTTCAAAAAGATCCTAAATCAATCACTTTTTCACCAGTTTGTACATATAAGCACATTTTGAAACAATTTCTCATACAACTTGAATAAAAATGTAATCTGTACCTGTTTCCTGTCAGTTCTCTGATATCTGTCAGTCTTTCGGATTCTGTTGTCGCAGTTATCAGATTCCTCCCCAAGCATAAGCTCTTGTAATTCTGCCCACTGAAAGGCAGCATCTGACAGCTGTCGCCTCTGTTGCTGGAAACATTCCAATGAAATCAAAGTTTATTCTATTTTGTTTTTAAAAGTTAGAAATGGCAAATCAAATAAATAGCACTTACATCTTCTAACATTTGTCGTTTCTCATGTTGTTGTTGGATCCTCCTCTGTCGATCAGCCAATAACTGCTGCTTGTATTGTTCTTGCTCTGCTATTTGCTGCAATAACAACAGTTACACAGTTTTATATATCACTGTGTGGCAATGGTTTCTCATAAAATCAACTAACCTGTTGTCTCTGCTGATCCTCACCAACTCTGTGGCCCCTCTGTCGGCTCTCTTCTCGATCCTCTGTCTGTAAACGCAGGAACTCCCGCCTTAATGTCCATTCACCAGGAACATTCACTATTGAGCTAGAGGAAGTGAAGGAGAGAATGAGACATATTAGATCAATTAATTCAAACCGTTATTAATTCATCAATTATAATCATAATCACATCAGATTTAGGTTGATAATAACAGAATGACGACCAAAATGATCAACCAACATTTATAAGTATCTCCAAATTGGAAAATATCAGTTCACGAAGCCATCCACTGTTCTTCAATTTCATTAATAATGTACTGTACTGTGGAGATGCATTTAGGAGTACTTGGAGATGAAGGGTTAGGGTCAGCCAGGTCTTCTCTGCTGGCATAAACCCTATCAGTAGCACTAACCTATATGTATAACCTAAATTCTAACATTTGTCTCATGAAATTGTATAAACCTATTCTGAACAGTGTATTCTAGTTTGTGTAAGTGGATGATTCCAGCCTCCATGTGTTGCCATATTAATTTAATCTACCCAGGGCCTTCAGAATCAGCAGTGCTGGCCGATGTAACTCAAACTATATTGTAAGCACTAAGAGTGCTTCTTTAATGGATATGATTTCAAATTGGCCCTCACAGGGCCAGCTCGTTTGAACTTCAAACAAGCAAAATCCATCTGTAGGGATCTGCATGATTAATACATTAAATAATCAGCAGCTCTGGTGAGAATGGTGTATTTTACATCAAGATTTAATGTGATGTGATATTAAAATGAAAAATGAATTGATTCCAAACTACTCAAATGTGTGCTCTTATATTGCATTCCTGCATCGTGTTGATTTGTTTCTATAATTGCAGATGACAATGTAGGTATTTAGTAAAGAATTAATTTTGGGAGAATCCCCTCTGAATCTGAAGCTAATAAATAGTCAGACATACTACTAGACGACTGCATTGTTTACTTTAGATGATACATGAAATAATCTTGTTTCCTTCTGTGTCAATATGTGCTATCTTTACATTTTTACAGCTGCGGTTTATTTTCTTGTGGTGGCATTTACCTGGGTTCTCCTTCCTCCTCTGTGACCTCGTCTTCTTCCTCTTCACTTCCACTGTACTCGTACTCTAGGCCCTCTGAGAAGCACGACAGGAAGTGCGAGAGAATAACGTGTTAACATGAAGTTAATTACTTATACAGTAGTACAAACCCCAAAAAGTAATCTGTAAAAAGTAAAATGATCTGAAATGGGTTACGAGAATGTGAATTATAGTACCCTTTGTAAATACAGAGTGTAATATAGTATGTGGAACCAGACTTCTCAAATGACTCCTCATTGCCTGTTTGAGTTTGAACACTACAGTTTGTCTATTAAAGTCAGCTTGCAGTCTTGGAGAGATGATGTTAGCTAATAACTGGTGCCTGGAGGGGTTTAGAAGTAAATATCGTAAACCTCTGCAGATTCTTTTAGAGAGCGGCACTTTGTCATAATGCAACATCACAATTCATTATAGTGGACCACATGATATCAAAACTACATACCAAATAGCATACAACATACAAATATTTGTACATCAGTAGAGCCATCCATCCATCCATCCATCCATCCATCCATTTTCTGCCGCTTATCCGGGGTCGTGTCGCGGGGGCAGCAGCTTTAGGAGGGAAGCCCAGACTTCCCTCTCCCCAGCCACTTCTTCGAGCTCTTCCTGGCGGATCCCGAGGCGTTCCCAGGCCAGCTGGGTAACATAGTCTCTCCAGCATGTCCTGGGTCGTCCCCGGGGTCTCCTGCCAGTGGGACATGCCCGGAACACCTCACCAGGTAGGCGTCCAGGAGGCATCCTAATTAGATGCCCGAGCCACCTCATCTGGCTCCTCTCGATGTGGAGGAGAAGCGGCTCTACTCTGAGCCCCTCCCGGATGACCGAGCTTCTCACCTTATCTCTAAGGGAGAGCCCGGACACCCTGCGGAGAAAACTCATTTCGGCCGCTTGTATCCGGGATCTCGTTCTTTCGGTCACGACCCATAGCTCGTGACCATAGATGAGGGTTGGGGCGTAGATCGACCGGTAAATTGAGAGCTTCGCCTTTGGCTCAGCTCCTTCTTTACCACGACAGACCGATACAGCGTCCGCATCACAGCAGACGCTGCACCGATCCGCCTGTCGATCTCTCGCTCCCTTCTACCCTCACTCGTGAACAAGACCCCAAGATACTTAAACTCCTCCACTTGGGGCAAGATCTCCTCCCCGACCCGGAGAGGGCACTCCACCCTTTTCCGACTGAGGACCATGGTTTCAGATTTGGAGGTGCTGATCCTCATCCCAACCGCTTCACACTCGGCTGCAAACGCTCCAGTGAGAGTTGAGAGCCCTGCTTGAAGGAGCCAACAGTACTACATCATCTGCAAAAAGCAGAGATGCAATACTGAGGCCACCAAAACGGACCCCCTCAACGCTTCGGCTGCGCCTAGAAATTCTGTCCATAAAGGTGATGAACAGAATCGGCGACAAAGGGCAGCCTTGGCGGAGTCCAACCCTCACTGGAAACGATTCCGACTTATTGCCGGCAATGCGAACCAAACTCTGACATCGGCAGTATAGGGACCGGACAGCCCGTATCAGGTGGCTCGGTACCCCATACTCCCGAAGCACCCCCGACAGAACTCCCCGAGGGACACGGTCAAAACGCCTTCTCCAAGTCCACAAAACACATGTAGACTGGTTGGGCGAATTCCCACGTACCCTCGAGGACCCTGCTAAGGGTGTAGACCTGGTCCACTGTTCCACGGCCGGGACGAAAACCACACTGCTCCTCCTCAATCTGAGGCTCGACTTCCCGACGGACCCTCCTCTCTAGCACCCCTGAATAGACCTTACCAGGGAGGCTGAGGAGTGTGATTCCTCTGTAGTTGGAACACACCCTCCGCTCCCCCTTTTTAAAAAGAGGGACCACCACCCCGATCTGCCAATCCAGAGGCACTCTCCCCGATGACCACGCGATGCTGCAGAGGCGTGTCAACCAGGACAGCCCCACAGCATCCAGAGCCTTGAGGAACTCCGGGCGGATCTCATCCACCCCTGGGGGCTTGCCACCGAGGAGCTTTTTAACCACATCGGTGACTTCAACCACAGAGATATGAGAGCCCACCTCAGAGTCCCCAGACTCTGCTTCCTCCAAGGAAAGTGTGTTGGTGGAGTTGAGGAGGTCTTCGAAGTACTCTGCCCACCGGTTCACAACGTCCCGAGTCGAAGTCAGCAGCGCCCCATCCCCACTGTACACAGTGTTAGTGGTGCACTGCTTCCCCCTCCTGATACGTCGAATGATGGACCAGAATTTCCTCGAAGCCGTCCGGAAGTCGGCTTCCATGGCCTCACCGAACTCTTCCCATGCCCGGGTTTTTGCCTCAGCGACCACCGAAGCTGCGTTCCGCTTAGCCAGTCGATACCCGTCAGCTGCCTCTGGGGACCCACAGGCCATAAAGGCCCGATAGGACTCCTTCTTCAGCTTGACGGCATCCCTTACTGCTGGTGTCCACCAGCGGGTACGGGGGTTGCCGCCACGACAGGCACCAACCACCTTACGGCCACAACTCAGATTGGCCACCTCAACAATAGAGGCGCGGAACATGGTCCATTCGGACTCAACGTCCCCCGTGTCCCCCGGTCCCCATGGGAAAAGCTCTGCCGGAGGTGGGAGTTGAAACTCTTTCTGACAGGGGATTCCGCCAGACGCTCCCAGCAAACCCTCACAATACGTTTGGGTCTGCCAGGACGGACCGGCGTCTTCCCCCACCATCGGAGCCTACTCACCACCAGGTGGTGATCAGTTAACAGCTCCGCCCCTCTCTTCACCAGAGTGTCCAAAACATGCGGCCGCAAATCCGATGATACAACCACAAAGTCAATCATCGAACTGCGGCCTAGGGTGTCCTGGTGCCAAGTGCACATATGGACACCCTTATGTTTGAACAAGGTGTTCGTTATGGACAATCCGTGACGAGCACAGAAGTCCAATAACAAAACACCACTCGAGTTCTGATCGGGGGGGCCGTTCCTCCCAATCACGCCCTTCCAGGTCTCACTGTCATTGCCCACGTGAGCATTGAAGTCCCCCAGCAGAACAAGGGAGTCCCCGGCCGGAATACTCTCCAGCACACCCTCCAAGGACTCCAAAAAGGGTGGGTATGCTGAGCTGCTGTTTGGTGCATATGCACAAACAACGGTCAGGACCCGTCCCCCCACCCGAAGGCGGAGGGAAGCAACCCTCTCGTCTACCGGTGTGAACCCCAATGTACAGGCACTGAGCCGGGGGGCAATGAGTATGCCGACACCTGCTCTGCGCCTCTCACCATGAGCAACTCCAGAGTGGGAGAGAGTCCAACCCCTCTCGAGAGAACTGGTACCAGAACCCAGGCTGTGTGTCGAGGCAAGTCCGACTATATCCAGTCGGAACTTATCTACCTCGCACACAAGCTCGGGTTCCTTCCCTGCAAGAGAGGTGACATTCCACGTCCCTAGAGCAAGCTTCTGCAGCCGAGGATCAGACCGCCAGGGTCCCCGCCTTTGGCTGCCCCCCAGCTCACATTGCACCCGACCCCTTTGGCCCCTCCCATGGGTGGTGAGCCCATGAGAAGGGGGACCCACGTTGCCTCTTCGGGCTGAGCCCGGCCGGGCCCCATGGGTGTAGGAGCCCCACCTCCAGGCCTGGCTCCAGAGGGGGGCCCCGGTGACCCGCGTCTGGGCAAGGGAAACCTAGATCCATTAATTTTAATCATCATAAGGGGTCTTTGAGCCGTGCTTTGTCTGGTCCCTCACCTAGAACCTGTTTGCCATGGGTGACCCTGACAGGGGCATAAAGCCCCAGACAACTTACCGTATTTTCACGACCATTCGGCGCACCGTGTTGTTGGGTGGGCGCAGTCTCAGTAACGGGTGCTATTTCTCTTCACCTCTTACACACTCACCGACTGGTACAAGCTAGGGACGTGCCTTTAGTGTCCTCTTACACGCCCACCCTTCACTCATTGGCAGACTTCCGCATGCCTGACGTCACTTACGCCCGCCTTTTCTTTATATAAACAGCGTGTCGGCCAGAAGCGCGCTCAGTCAGGCTTTGGAACTCGGCTCATACACTAGATTTTTAATGCCGCCTTATGGTCGTGAAAATACGGTAGCTCCTTAGCAACTTAGAGCCATGACTGTTTAATTTTTAAATACAATTTTATCCTTTCATTCACTGAATGAATGAATGAATGAATGAATGAATGAATGAATGAATGAATGAATGAATGAATGAATGAATGAATGAATGAATACATGAATGAATGAATGAATTTGATCCTCAGTCCCAGTGATATGTTCATGCAAATCTTCCTCTGTGCTTCAAGGAAGCATATTGTATATCCATATGCAGGAAGATGAGTCACGGTAGCATCAAACAACATTTGCTTCACATATGGTCCGGAAGCATCTTTGTAATGTGAACATTTAATTGGCACACTTTATGTTACCGTGGAAGGGTTGCCGAATACAGGTGTTTGCAGAAAGTAAAGACAAGCCTAGAAGACCCATTCCCATGATGAACAGAGAAATTTCTCTGCTGTGCTCTTTGCTGGTGATGTCATTTGGCTCAAGCCACCGAGATCTGATCCAAAATGCAGTTTGCTGAGACACTACATGTACATGAGTTAATGCCAAGTTTTGGTGACACCAAAGACTATTGTGAAGGGTTAAAAGCTAGGATCCTTTTGTTAGCATAAATCCGGACAACTGTACTGCATAATTTCATTGATCTTCTTTAATCAACTAAAGCTGTGCCCCCCTCCCACACACACACTATGACTAGTAGTTCATTTACGCACACACATATTTTACCTGTCATTAGTGCATTTTTATAGGCCAACAGAAGATGAGAAACACATGGTTTTCCTCTACTTCCTTGCCCACGCAGCAACTCTCTCACTTAAATCCTTTGTTCGTATAATCTTACTTTCTTTCTCTCCTTTTACTTTCTTTCCCTTTTGGCTCCAGTTTTCAGATAACAATGCATACATCTGATGGCGAAGACAAGGGTATTACACCTGAAACTATCAACTCTTAATGTAAAAAAAAAAAAAAAAGAAGTTGATCTGTAAATGTATTAGCTCTTGCCCACTCCATGTGTTGCGGGTTGGCTGTTGCGCAGGAGGTAGAATGGGTTCAGTAACGGATGGGTTGGCTGTTTGAATCCCGCTTGGCCCGAGTCATGTGTCGTCATGTCCTTGGGCAAGAAACCCCACCACCTCGCCTCCGGTGTCACTCATACTGGTGTACTGCTGGGTGTAAATGCTTGGTGGTGGTCAGAGGGGCCCTCGGCACATCCTGGCAGCCTCACTTTCGTCATCCTGCACAAGGGCAGCCGTAGCTACAGAATGTAGTTTACTACCACCAGAGCGTGACTATGTGAGTACATGAATAATGTATACACTGTGAAACGTCTTTGAGTGTCCAAAAAAGTGCTATCGAAGACTGATGCATTATTGTTGTGCTCACAAAAAGGCAAAAGTATTCTCAGGAAATTAAAAAAAAACAAAAAAACAGTGACGTCTATATTTATATCAACATATGTCCTCATCTTGCTTTTCTTGTGTTTCATTTTTAAAAACAAAACATGAGTTAGCAGCAGTGTATATTCGACAATAAAATAAAATTCTGTCCCCTAAAACAAATCTACCCTGAAGGAGTCACAGTAATCCATCCATCCATCCATCCATCCATCCATCCATCCATCCATCCATCCATCCATCCATCCATCCATCCATCCATCCATCCATCCATCCATCCATCCATCCATCCATCCATCCATCCATCCATCCATCCATCCATCCATCCATCAGGTAGTTATAGTTCCAAGAATTACAGCACACTGTCCACCGTTTGTTTTGACCTCAGCTAAAATTACTGTTTGAAGGACAGATGGTCTCATGAAAATGAGCCACTGTTCTAACTGCCTCTCTTCTGTTATGGCAATGCTAAGTGTGGCTTTCATTACCACAACGACTAGGGGCAGAACTGAATAAAGTTCATTCTGTCTCTTAGAATTGAACTTGTTTGCTACCTCTCTACCAGACAATTTTTTAGGTTGTTATTTAACTGCCAGTCTTTGGCCTTCTTCACCATCTTCATACCCACTCTGATATTTGCCTTTGGTCCAAAATTCCATTCTGTTCCATGTGTTTGCTCTCCACCTCGATTTCCCGCACCTCCACCTGCAAGGTTTGCTCCATTTCCTAACTGCCTGCCAGAGCCTAGCATCTGAGGACATTTGCTGACCTGCCTGAAATCAACGCCTACCCCCCCACTATAACCTTTTGAACATTCAATAAATGACTTGCACGCAAAGCAGCGTTTCTCCAGTATCCACACTTGGGTTCTCATCCCGCATCCTTGAACCCTAGCAGGTATACACTCTTGATATGTATTCAAAAAAGTGAATATGAAGCATTTTAAAGAGCTTTGGACAACATATGGTGTAGATAAAGTACACTCAATTTACCATATTGATGAAATGGGATTTTTCATTTTTGGGACAAAGATGTTTTTTGGGGCAAAAGTAAAATTAGTAACCCATTTGAATTGATTTGGTATTCAGTGGTTAAATGGCAAACAAATATGCAAATGTGGATTTGGGCTACGAGTCCAGACGTGCTGTGTGTAGATCTATCTAGCTATCTATCTTTTTTGGAGGGCGGGGGTGAAAAGACACTATTTTTTCCATTTTGAAACAAGGCTGTAATTTTCCAAAACTAAATAAAACGTGAATATTTTGAAAATGCTCTGCATAACCCCTTTATTGTCAGTACAAGAAATTGTGAATGTTGTTCGTCCACAGGATCCCTTGGCAAACAACATCCAATTACCTTTCTCCTTTTTCTTTCTGGTTCTGTCGAGGTGATCTTTGAGCATAATTCGAACTTGTCTCTCATTAGTCAAATCTCGGATGAAGGCATGCCTCAGCAGTATGTCCGTTGAGGGCCGGTGCAGATGGTTCTTAACTAGGCAGCTATCAATGAACGACAGAAAGCGCTTTGACCTGTGAAAAGATGAAAAGAAGCAAAACATGATGGGGAAAAATGGATGATGATATGTATAAGAATGTGACTAAAAAAATGATATTTGTTCTTTATGGCGGGCTTCTTGCTCAAGCTCACAATAGTCTTGGAGGGCATTGAAGCAACTTTTTTATTGTTGTTGTTGTTGGAAATGTAAGCTTACCTGAACTTAAAATACAGTTATAATTGAAACTTATTCCTTTACAACAATTATTTCCAAGATTATATTGTTAGAAATGGCACATAACATGAGAATAAAAACACAGAGCAATAAATACAATACAGCAATAAAGAAACACTTCATACTTAAATTGCAGTAACTGTATTTTGTCAGAGAGATTTAAACTCACCTATGATTTATTAGAACAGCTACTAAGAAAAACCCTTTAAAAATGTTCAGTTGATAGTCTGTCTTTTGCTCAATGTTTCCAATATGTAAATTATAGCCGACAACATTTGATAGATGCCTTACCTATATTTTTTCAGAGGAAGATCCTAGAAAACACATTATATGCCTTGAAACTGCAGAGAAGCCGGGCAGGGAGAGAACCCCATCCTTTCGAATGTTAGAGCTATTGAAGGCTATCCTATGAACTTGGGTTTCTTATGACATTAATAGTCAATGACAGACAGCATGGTTCTACCACCAGTTCAATCTGAGGGGTATATTCATTATGCAAAGGACTGAAGGGGATGATGTAAGAGTGGGAGGAAGCAGATTGCAAACTTACATTGACAATTAGTCCTTTTTGATTATTGTGATGGAGATGTAACTTGTGCTTTTTTTGTTTATGAGTTTAAAAGTGCTTACGAGACTAATCTGCCAAAAAGGTGAATTGCACTGATTTAAATGGCTGATGGGTATTTTTATGAAATCATGAGACAATGTTTTTGAAGAGACAATTAAATAGATTTTTTGCATAACCTGCATGTTACCAATTTAATTAATTATAAATCACATTTATCTGTATATTCCTGTATCTTAATCAGCAACCCTCATAATGACAAGCTGTATGGAAAATGGATGGATGTTTGTCCTGACTTTAGTTTTATGTCTGGTGTGTTAAACTTTCAACAGACTGCTTTTATTGCCTTTTTTCACCAAAGGAGCATAGTAGCTTTTGTGCATGTGTGTGGATGAATGTTTGCATGTGAAAGCTCACCATTTTTTCGACTTAAGTCTGGGTGGAGGGTTGCGTGGAATCAGAAACAGAGCTCTCATGGGATGCATGTCACAGAGAGCTACACATACATGGGTTCAGGGCGGGACAGAAGAACAAAATATCAGTCAACGATAAATCCTGAGAGGGAACGTACAGTTTATAAGAAGTAAAAATGCAGGAAATGTCTTACGAGGGGCTCCTTCTGCCATCTCTAAAGCAGTGATGCCTAAAGACCAAAGATCACTCTGACAAGAAAGAAAGGGGAAAAAAAGTTTCAGTCAGGTGCACACACAAAACGTCAGGATGAACTCACAACGTTAGACTATGTGAACAGACTTGTAAAAAGTGGCATCTTGTCAACAGATAAACTCTTGTGTGACATGCGCAGTCCTTGCGCAATACACAAGTATCAGGTACCATAGGATGCTAAATTCCACCACCCCCAGCGAATAACCTTTAAACGGAGTTACCATGAAAGCAAAGATCATTTCCTGTTTGGCCCCGAGTGGCTCTTGCCTTTGACCAGAACTTGCCACATCCAGTATGGTCGCCACATCTGCGCTCTAGTTTTCTCAACTCAGTGAATAGTTGAACGTGAAAATATTTCGAGGGGAGAATGTGGAGCCTGGACCGCATTGGTCAGAACAGGTATGGTGGATTCATGAACTTGAGGTGGTATCTCAATGAGCGGTGAATGCTTCCAAGTTGTTTACAAATGGACAATGATGGCTTTTCATCAGTGTTCGTTAAAAGTTGCTAAGACAGTCACCAGATGCTAGCAAACAGTTTTAATGGCTGTAAAAAAAAAATTGTCTTGTATTTTTATAAATTATTGGGAGAAGTAGAAATGTGAAATAGCATCATGCATACATTTGTTTTTCCAGTAACTTCAGTCATAATGTTACTATATTCAGTCATTCATCTTCCGATCCGCTTGATCCTCACTAGGGTCGCGGGGGGTGCTGGAGCCTATCCCAGCTCTCTCCGGGCAGTAGGCGGGGGACACCCTGAATCGGTTGCCAGCCAATCGCAGGGCACACAGAGACGAACAACCATCCACGCTCACACTCACACCTAGGGACAATTTAGAGTGCTCAATCAGCCTGCCATGCATGTCTTTGGAATGTGGGAGGAAACCGGAGCACCCGGAGAAAACCCACGCAAGCCCGGGGAGAACATGCAAACTCCACACAGGGAGGCCGGAGCTGGAATCGAACCCGGTGCCTCTGCACTGTGAAGCCGACGTGCTAACCACTGGACTACCGGGCCGCCCCATGTTACTATATGAACCACATATATTTATGGTCTAAATCTAAAACTAAATTCATCGGTGCTTTTTTTTGCATTTTTGTACTTTCTCTGTTGTAAAATTAAACAAATACAGTACTGAAGGACAACGAAAACTAAAACAATCAAACAAACGTTCTACCTGTAATTTAAATCTTTGTTGTTGTACGTTATTTTATTAATGATATATTTTCGTAAATAATTGAACAAAGAATCAGAATTATTAGAATTTTGTTGAATTTGAATTTCGTTCAGGCGTGAATAATAAAATCCATCCATCCATCCATCCGTTTTCTATCACACTTATCCTCACTTGGTTCATAGGTGAGCTGGAGCTAACCCCCAACTGCCTTGAGGTAAGAGATGGGGTACACAGTGGACAGGTTGCCAGCCAATCGCAGGGCACATATATTGAGAGAGACAACTATTCCCACTCAGGTAAGGGTAATTTTGAGTATTCAATTAACCTCAGAAGCAGGTACCGGAAATGTGGGAGGGAGCCAGAGTACTTGGAGAATTTAGATTTGAACTCCAGACCTCAGAATTCTAAGGCAGATGTGCTAACCACTTGCTTACCATGCCACAATAATATACTGTACGTACAGAATATACAAATAGAGGTGATTGGAAATGGCTGGATTCTTTTTTTTTTTTTGTACAGATATATGCTGCCCTGTGTCACTTATTCAGAAACATGTTTTTTTTTTTATACCCTGTAATCATATGTCGCTTCTGGATTCTCATCACAGGCAATGACCTCTGGAGCCATCCAATATGGAGTACCGATGAAGGTGTTTCTTCGACCAATCGTCTTGTCCAACTGTGCGGAAACCCCAAAATCCACTAAAACACACATAACATAACATACACCATAAAATGCTATGCGATCGCTGCACAAATGGAAGGCAGTGTATTGTTGTGCCTGCAGCAATCTGCATGTGCTCAACATGCCACTGTGCATGTGTCCATGTGTCATACCAAGTTTTACTTCGGCATTCTCTGTAAGCAAAACATTCTGTCCCTTAATATCCCTGTGAATCACATGATGGGAATGGAGATGGGAAAGACCCTGGAGGACAAACACGCACAAAAAACACACATGCACACAGTCAGATGACAAACGAGGTCATAAACAGTCACTGAATAGAGTAACAGTATTTCAAGCTTGTTGAGATGCTTTTCCCCTTCAGGAAAAAATACCAGAGACTATTAGTTTAAGTGGTGGAGCCGAGTAGAACAGGATGCCAATGAGTGGCACAATGTTCAAGTGTGTGTGAGTGTGAATGCGTGTGTGTGTGCGTGTGTGTACTCTCACTTCTTCAAAGGGAGTTAAATAAACAGAGGAAGCAAGTCCTAATTCTGACAATGACTTCACCGTGAGATCCTGAGTCTCTGGTAAGCTTATGCGTTATGATGTTGAAACAATAAGAAGACAGCATGGCTGTCGACAGCAGAAAAAAATACTGGCAACATTCCCGGCCACTTTGTCCGTCAGGCATATAACTGTTCAGAATCCTTCTCGTTTATTGAGAAGGTGGTTCTCAGGACCTTTTGCTCCCTTATGATGAAAACCATAACACAGAAAATAGTATCAATAAATTTCCTTACAGCAGGGATGTCACATTCGTTTTTGTCGCAGGCCACATTGTAATTACGGTTTCCCTTGGAGGGCCGTTATGACTTTCAACTCATTTGATCACTTCATATTTATCACATATACACAAAAAAATACTGACACATAACTAGTTTTACCAGTTCATTCATTCATCCACCTTTTCACCACTGTTTAGGGTTACTGATATTGGTCTCATGAAGCAGTCTCAATGTACAGTGTATGAAAAACAGAAACATAACAAATCTCTAAAGATTTGGATGCCAATCACACTTGTTTTTGTAACGTTTGTGTATTTGTGTTACTTTACCCTGAGAACCTCTCGGCAGATGTAGGCAATCCAGTCCTCTTTTAGACAGTTACCCTTTGTTTTTTTGACCAAGTCTGTCACAGAGCCAGCTCC
Source organism: Hippocampus mohnikei (assembly GCA_026261675.1). NCBI lineage: Eukaryota > Metazoa > Chordata > Actinopteri > Syngnathiformes > Syngnathidae > Hippocampus > Hippocampus mohnikei. The sequence continues at coordinate 20,175,727 of JAKGUB010000557.1, read as the reverse complement.
ACAGTACTCCATCACCAACTAGATAGACAGATGTCATCAGAGGTTGTGGAGGGGGTGAGGATTATATTCATGTGTGTAAAACTGAGGCTTTTATTTAGAGAAGTCTCCACACCATTGTACAGTAAAGGAACAAACCCAGAGCTGGTGGTCCTGTCCAGCAAGACCTCTCTTAACAAAAGCTCCATAATAAGTTGCAATGTTTCTGTGGTGGGAATAACTCTTTAACATGTTGATCTCCAGTTTTATTTCCTCTTCTTCCTCCTGGAGAAAAAAAAAGAGACAAATTAGGATCTTTGCATTGTCTTTACAAATGTAAAGGTGCACAATGATATTATACTGGTGTGTATCGTCCTTTTGTGTTTAAAAGTCCAAATATTTGAGGAATGATTTTTACCCCCCCCCCCCCCCCGAGCATAACAATGAACACCAGGGAATTAAGATTAAATGTGAGTAATTAGGCATAGATCAGTTGTCTTAACATTTTTCCTCATATAGGGTACGTTTAATACAACCATGTAAACAAAGTAAGACATTAAAGGTCAAGTGTGAAGTAAGTTCAGAAGAACCCAAATGAAACCCTTTTTGTCACAAGTAAAATAATTAAACAAAATACATTAAATATAGCATTTGCCTAAATGTGAACAGTGCATCACTACGCAGCACCAAGGCATTTTCCCGAATAACTCGATAACAATGGCAAAGAGCAGTTAACGGGACAGTCGACAATGCATTACAATGGCTGACTGGCGACTCTGCATTCTTCGAATGACGTCACTCGCCACAAAAGCATTTTCATTGTTAAGAGCATTGCTACGGATCTATGAACCTTGGTGGGTTGGGTTAAAAAAAATGCATATGCTTAAAATATTTTTCGACTTAAGTATTACTCAAAAAGATGGTTAGCTAAGTTGACTTCACCCTCCACCTTTAAGAAAATGCTCTGCTTTAAAATATGTTTGGAAATGTTATCGACAGCAGGCTCTTCCAAATACGTTTAAATGACTGAAATTCTGTATGAATTCTTGGACAGTGACCCAACAACTCACAGTCAAAGTTAGTCTGTTGTTGAGAAAAGTTGAACAGCAGTATTTATTTTTATTCACTAAATCCAAAGAATGACCCCAAAAAAAAGTCCTAAATCGAAGATTGACTGAGGAAGAAAGAGGAGGGGGTAGGGAAAGGAGATAAAGAAGCTGGATATGGATGTTCACCGCAAAGCAGGAAACAACTGGGCGCTTGTATCAGTCACTGACCTCCTTTCAATCGCCTCATGAACAGTGGAGCGAGAATGAAACAGTAGAAGTTGAACTTTCACCCCTATCTCAAACACAGCACATCCTGCTTGTGTCTGCCGAGTGTCTGTGTGTGTGTGTGTGTGTGTGTGTGTGTGTGTGTGTGTGTGTGTGTGTGTGTGTGCGTGTTCGTGTTGAGACAGAGCCATGCTCAGGCCTAGAAAAATAAGTACCGTATTTTAACGACCATTCGGCGCACCGTGTTGTAGGGCGCAGTCTCAGTAACGGGTGCTATTTCTGTATTTTACACAGTCTCAGTAACGGGTGCTATTTCTGTATTTTACACATACACAAAACGCACTGTATTATTGGGCGCAGCCAGGGGTGGTATAACATACGCCAGTTTAAACATACGGCATGCATGCACGCACGCTAAAAACACGTTAGCTTGAAGCATAGCGTAGCATGCTAAGACATGCTAAAAACACGTTTTTAAAAAGGCAACGGAAGCAAAACTGAGATCGGTTGTACTTTATTTCGACATCTTACAATGTACTCACGTTTTTCGATCAATCATCACCCAGAAATCCATCAAAGTCCTCATCTTCTGTGTCCGAATTGAACAATCCATCAAAAACGCAGTGTTCCCTCTCGTTGTCAGAGTCACTCTCATTGCCGTGTGGATCCACAGAAATTATGCCGGCTTTGCCAAAAGCTCGAACAACAGTGCAAGCAGACACGTTTGTCCAAGCAGCCACAATCCATTCGCAAATAGTGGCGTAACTAGCCCGGCGCTGCCTCCCACTCTTCGTAAAGCTGTGTTTGCCATCGATCATCCATTGTTCCCATGCCGCTCGCAACTTCACTTTGAACGCCCGGTTGATGCCGATGTCCAGCGGTTGGAGTTCTTTCGTCAAGCCTCCGGGAATGACGGCAAGTTCAGAGTTCATTTGCTTGACTTGGTTTTTCACCGCTGCTGTGAGATGGGCACGCATGGAGTCGCAAATCAAGAGTGACGGCGAGGCATGGAAAAAGCCATCCGGTCTCTTTACATACACCTCACTTAGCCACTCTCTCATCTTCTCTTCGTCCAGTTTCGTCAGTTTGAACTGAGCTTCGTAAGCGTGTCTCTTTGTTGTATTCATTTTCGGGGGTTCTTAGAAACCAAAACCGAAGTTGTTTTGCAATAACGCACACACTCACACTATATACAGGTACTGGCACCTGCCTTTCTCATCCACTTACACGCCCACCATTCACTGATTGGCCGGCTGCTTTACGGCATGTCTGGCCTCTCTCACATCCTCATTTACGGCCACTTACACGCCCACCCTTCACTGATTGGCCAGCTGGTTTCCCGCACGCCTGGTCACGCCCACTTCCGCCTTTTCTCTATATAAACAGCGTGTCGGCTCTCAGTCAGGATTTGGAACTCGGCTCATACACTAGACGCTCCGCATTATAAGGCGTCCTGTCCACTTGAGAGAAAACATCAAAAATGTAAACAAAATACCCATAAAACAAGGAGACATTTTTACTATTATTGAAACCCCCGAGAGAGTTGGGTACCCCCCGGCTGGGTGTCTCGTTACCTCTGCGTCCCGCGTCCTAGACGGCCCGTGGTGTTCGTCAAATAGTTCGCTGAATCTTTTCGATTGGATGCTATTTTCTTAAGATTATGGTGCGAGCATGCGACTGCGACACACAAAACGCGGTTTAAACTGTTGTCGGAGATCGTGGCCGCCGCCATGATTCAATGTTGTTGACAGACGACAGGGCAAACCACGCGCACGCTCAACGTGAATATTGCGAGAGTTTGCACCAATGTGAACGCCCTAAATTAATCTTTCCTTTTATTATTTATAATTTTGTCGGTGGTTTTATTGTTCTTGTTTTGATTGTAAAGCGTCCTTGAGTGTTTTGAAAGGCGCTTATAAATGAAATGTATTATTATTATTATTTGTGGCATGTTATAACCACAGCCACAGGGTCAGTTTACGACGGCGTGACGTCACGGCCGTAAAAGCGTTCATATGAAAAGGTGACTACCTGTACTGACAATAAACGGCAGTGAGCACAGAGCCAGACTCCCCGCGTTTTATTAAACACAACAATGGCAACGAAGATGGAGCTTCCACTCTCGCCTCTTCCTCCGTTCCTCGCCCTGCCTGGCGAGCCGCCTGTCCCGTGGCCCCGCTGGTTGGAATCCTTCGAGACCTTTATTGAAGCCGTTGGGCTAGCCGACGAATATCGCGAGAGTTTGCACCGATGTAAACGCTCTAAATTCATCTTTCCTTTTGTTATTTATAATTTTGTCTGTGGTTATTGTTTTTGTTTTGATTGTAAAGCGTCCTTGAGTGTTTTGAAAGGCGCTTATAAATTTGTGGCATGTTATAACCACAGCCACGGGTCAGTTTACGACGGCGTGACGTCACGGCCGTAAAAGCGTTCATATGAAAAGGTGACTACCTGTACTGACAATAAACGGCAGTGAGCACAGAGTCAGACTCCCCACGTTTTATTATTCACAACAATGGCAGCGAAGATGGAGCTTCCACTCTCGCCTCTTCCTCCGCACCTCGCCCTGCCTGGCGAGCCGCCTGTCCCGTGGCCCCGCTGGTTGGAATCCTTCGAGACCTTTATTGAAGCTGTTGGGCTCGCCGACGAATATCGCGTGAGTTTGCACCAATGTAAACGCTCTAAATTCATCTTTCCTTTTATTATTTATAATTTTGTCTGTGGTTTTAATAATAATAATACTCTTTATTTATAAGCGCCTTTCCAGACACCCAAGTACACTTTACAATAACAAAAAACACAAAACAATACAAAACAATACGGGTTGAGCAGCGGCAGCCAAACGCGCCAGCGGTCACTCAACCCGCAGGAGTCTCTCTCTCTCTCTCTCACCTCCAGGACATCTCCACGGTTTTTATTGTTCTTGTTTTGATTGTAAAGCGTCCTTGAGTGTTTTGAAAGGCGCTTATGAAATGAAATGTATTATTATTATTATTATTACACAAAAATGTAAAAGGTCTGAAAAAAAATGCCGACCGTAAAGTTTTTGTTCCAGGTAGAAATTCTCGGTCGGTCGGGTTACCGGAAACACACTACTTTTTTTTCTACGCCTAATCCCCAGCCTTTCAGTTAATCTTATAATTTCAACAGTAAATAAAATGTTTTTAAAAAAGTGTTTTATTTGGTATAAATTCAGCTGCTACGTGCATGACTAACATGTTTGACCTACTTGTCAACGACACTCAAATTAGTCTTTTCTCACCTGTTTGTCCCAATATGCAGCTGTAAGACCACAAAACAGAGGACACGATATCAGAGCATCTCCATCTGGAACTGCTCTAACATAGGTGGTATCTCTACTGTAATCCAAATTTAACTAGATTGTCTAACTACAATTCAGGTACTTGCAGAATTACTACCCAAACTGGTACTTGCAGAATTACTACCCAAACTATGTAATCCATAACAAAATTTATATTTTAAATAAATCACAGATTCTGATTCCGAAATTCTGTGTTGCTGATTTGTTGTTCTGCCTTTTGAACAACAGGTCTTTCTTTTAAGTGATATGTCATGGTAAAAATATATGAACCTCACAATATGAGAATTATGACAATGCTTTGGGGATGTTGGAAATATTTTAAAAAGCACATTTTACTGTATAAAAACGATTCTCGGAAAAAAAAATAATACAACTGCACCATTTTGTAGTTTTGTACATAACAGCAATGACACAGAAAAAGCTTTGGCCAGTCATTTTATTGTCATTTGTTCCTATTGGCTGTGATAGAACCACAATGACCTGAGAGTTGCCCTTCAAGTAGAGTGGGATGCCATGCCTCAGCAGACAATAAGTCGACTTGTGAACAGCATGAGCCGTCGTTGTCAAGCTGTAATTGATGCTCAAGGGCACATGACGAGGTCGTCATGATGCCCAGAGACACATATTAAAAATGCTGATTTTTTTGTGGATTTTGGATAGGGAGAAAGGTGCACATTTCTCTCCATCTAAAAATATGATATCAGAGTGTGATGCTTAATGTGTCTTGTAGACTAATTGTTTCAGAGACAGGTAATTGCAACCACCTGGGAAGGGTCAATTGCAGCTCGGACCTGATTGGCCTGAAGCTCAAGTGAACTCCCTTGAAAAGAGGAATGAGGAAGTTCCTGGGGGCCGGACAATTTGGAGAGCATTGGTGCAAGTGTTCTGCTGAACCTGGTTAGCTGTTTGCACTTGCAATAAAGAAAAGAAAATTTCCTTCCTGGATGCTGGCTGAAGTGACTTTTTATTAATTTTTCAACTGGCCGGCTGTTTCGCCGAGTTATTAGGACGTTGACATTTTTTGTTGGGGTATACCCACCATTGTTGTTAACCCTATGTTGCATGGCTTCTGCAGGAGTTATTCAATTGTGGTTTGTTTTTACATTTAGGGTAGATTATGGCCAAATATCATAATAAATTCACAATTTTGGGAAAACCAAAGTGCAGGTACTTCGTGTGCATAATAACTTAATCACTACACAATTACCTTGCCAAAAAGCATGGCAGTACTGATAGGTAACACATAGAAACTGTTATTTATTGTGTTCTATATGTTCTCTATACTCTTCTGCACAAGTACAATAGGGTATTTGGACCTTTTCATCTCACGGATAGAAATTATTCAACATTTTGTGGACCCTCTTTCACACTCACTTTTTCCTCATGGAGGCTGCCATGTTGCTTTTGCTGTTGCGCACGCTAGAGACATCTCGCGGTGGATTTAAAAACTAAAACTGGTAACTTGAATGTGGTTACTGAAGTAACCCGTATGCAACATAGGGTTAACTTTAGTAAGAATTGTTTCAGATGAGGAAATCACCAGTGCATCCTTCTACTAAAATGCCTTACTTTCATGATGATATCACTGTCGCGTGAACTTTTTATATTTTCCATAAATTTCACCTGAAAGCCAAACATCCCTAACACTTTGTGAGTCGTGTGTGTGTGTGTGTGTGTGTATATATATATATATATATATATTAGAGCTGTCAGTTTAGCGCGTTTATATCGGCATTAATTTAAATGAATTTTATCGGGATCAAAATTTTTCTCGTGAGATTAACGCGGAGACGTCACAGCGGATGTTACGTTGCTCTATAAATAAACCAGAAACAAAATATCAAAGACGCTGCGCGGGTCCACGCATGTTTGTTTTGCCAGCCACGGCAGCGCGAGACACCGAAAACGGATACTTAAATAGCTCATGAATGGAAAGTTTACTTTTAAAAAGTTGCCATATTGTTCCACTGACAAGACCAAAGTTACCTGTATGTTTTGCAGTCGTAAACCGAGCTATCATCATAGCACGTCGAGTCTGAAATACCACTTAATGGCCAAGCGCACAGCTGACGTTCTACTCCGCCCCCTTGTCTCAGACAGACAGCTATGGATCATTTCAAAATGAAGAAAATGGATGACACGACGAACAAATTTGCTGAAGCCATCGCTAAATATATGGCTACTGCATGCAAGCCTGTCAACATTGTCCATAGCTCCACTCAAGCTGAAATCATTCGCATTGCATCCAACGACTCCTGTTGGATTGACCTGGCGCTTTAAAAGGGGCGGGGCTGCCACTGACAGGTGACCGTTCGCGCGATGTATAAATAGCGTTTTGTTTCGTGAGTGAATACACTCGCTTCGTCGTCGGCATGGCTCAAAATGTTAAGCTACGCGTGTGCTTCTTATCAAGTCAGATGTGTAAAGTTAGCTTTTACATTCGGTCATGATCGGTTGCTTTGTTTGCCGCATCGCTATGCAATCACAGTCAGTTACCGTTCGCAATCGGCAATTTAAACAGCGTGGGCTAAAATGTTGCTAGAACAGGGCTGTCTTTATTTAGCTCATTTTTGCATAGTTGTCATGTTTGTCCGTCTGCAATCTGACGTTTAAACGAAGTAAATTGCGTTGCAGCTGGGGTAAATAATGCCGCGCCCACTTCCGGTTGGACCTTTGGGACTTGTAGTTCTTTTGTTCGATTCGACTTGATATGTTTGTGTTGTATGGTTTCTTACGTTTAAAATGATGAATAATGATGACGATATTGATACATAATGAAATAGTGTATGTATATATATATATATATATATATATATATATATATATATATATATATACATACACACACAGTATAAGTATGTAGGTCATATATATATATATATATATATATATATATATATATATATATATATATATTTTTTTTATATATATATATATATATATATATACACACACAGTATAAGTATGTAGGTCATATATATATATATATACACACACAGTATAAGAAATACTGTAAAGATGAAATGGGACTTTACCTCTGTGACTTCCATGACTTTGATAGCTGCCATTTGACCGGTTTTAACATGGCGACCCTGTTACGAAACATGAAGAACAATATTAGCAGGAGAATATTTAAGTCATACAATATGTATTTGTTGATGTCAATGATCGATTGCAATAATTTGTCAATGATAGGTTTCTGCAGTCTGTTGTTACTTTATTATGATGCTCCCCGTGCCGAAGTACAACACTTCGGGGACGTGTGATAGAGGGGAAATGAGAGCCAAAAAAATCGACTCCCACACAAATACTGGTATTCCAACAAAAATTGTTGGTGTTTACTTATGCTGTTTCATTCACTCCCCACTTCAACTCAAGTCCCTGTAGGAAACATTCTTCCTGTTGACACATATTTATTCTTTTGCGATACATTTAGATATACTTCGAAATTTTACCGTGAACTGGAACTGTATCAAAACTAATCGAATGTGCAAAAGATAGGTAGGATTGCTGACTTTATTTCATCACACAAAAGCATAATATGAAAATATGAGCTTCGTCTTGACCAAAGTCTTGACAGGCAGCCAAAAAAGGCAACATTTTTAACAATATTATTATTAACAATATCCTGTATATCAGGACTACAATGTAATGCCTGTTTGTTGTTTCCCCCTCAGTATCGAAACAAAGGCGGGAATTTATCAGTAATTATTCGTATGATGCAACTGTAAAGTGCATAATGATCTTCTAAAAAGTTTATTATATATAACAACTGTATGTATATGAAATATTAGCAGAGTATAGTGCAACACAGGCTCAATGGTAGTTAACTGTACTGAACCAGTAGCTGCGAAAGAGGCACACAACAGCTCATGGAACACCATGTATATTTATAAAACTGTGTGAGGTATTGTCAAACCCACTAACCCTTATTCATTCTCCCCTTGACATTATTCCTATAATTGCACAGAATTTTGACATATGAGCACAACTGTGATAAATAAGGAAATGGCCTTCCTGCCTTTCCTGTCACGATGGCGTCTGTTAACTGTGCTGCCACCACAAGTTATAAATGTGAAATGTCCGACTGATTAACAGCATGCATAACTGACATACACACACACACACGCGCACACACGCACACACACACACACACACACACACACACACACACACACACACACACACACACACACACACACACACACACACACACAATTAATAAGCGCAAGTACTTTCTGACAGTGTCCAATACATCTCACATCTCACATAGACTTAAGCTTCAGATTTGTCGAACAGCTAAAGGAATCAGACAGAAACACATTTAAATATGGCGAAATGCTGTCCATGACACACACACACACGCACACACACACACACACACACACACACACACACACACACACACACACACACACACACACACAGAGTGTCAGAGTGCTCTATAAATATTGTGCCAGTGAAAAGGTTAAAATAATATATTTATGCATATTTTAATCAGATGTAATAGAGACATTTATAACACAGACAGCAAATGGTCAAAAAGACAGACACTTCTGACCTCTGTTCCTTTCTCTGTGTGAAACTGTACATCAGCTGTAATCTTCTCTCTGCCTGTGTGTCTGTCTCGTAAATAACAATCTGTAGGTCATATAAGTTTGGCAGGAAATAGGAAGTGCTGTTCTATTCTCATGTAGCTCCATTTTCATATTGTACATGTACAATATGCATGTCTTGTAACAACCTCATTTCGATTGCAAGCAAACCTGGAGGGTGATTGGAGTCATCCTGTCTACAACACACACACGCAATGGTCAGCTGTGACGTGTTTCGAACTCAACTCATTACTGCACCACTTGGTTAGTGTTGATGTTTCATTGAAGTTCACCCGCAAAGCATAAAAAGAAGAAATTTTAAAAAGTAGTGTATTCATCCACTTAAAAAAACATTCTATTCCAATTTCTATCTGTTTATAATACAAAACCAGTATGTTATTTCAGATTGACGATGCAGAAAATACACAAATATAAACTGTGATTCAGCTACTGGTTTGGTCTGGAACAATTGTGCAGTGTTTAGGAAAAGGGTAGGGCATGCTCCTTTGCACACAGGCTGGTTCACCAGTTGGCTGCAGGCTAGTATAATCTGTCAGTGATCATTTTTGTACCGGCAATGAAAGGCATGGATTGGCGTGTGCCAATCATGTAATTTTCCATGCAAATTGGCCAATCACAATCGCTGGCTGATCAATTGGAGCAAGTTTGTAACACTGAGTAGCCCTTCCATCACTACTAAAGCTTTGGTCCTGGTCATCATAGTAACAAAATCCATACTGTGGTTTTGAATAATACAGCCCCAATCCCCACAAAATGAGTTATATCTACCAGAATGTGACAAGTACATATTGAGTGTATTGTAATTCTTTATCCTTCATGTACTTTGATGGATTAATGTTCGATAGGGCACCAGAGAAAGGCAATGATTTACACTGTTCAATAAAATATTAAGTCTTGAATTAAATGTCTCCTTTAGTAAAGATATTGGGAGAGTTGCTTACTGCTTATGAATGTTGGAGGTCGGTATAAACTTTAAACAAGTCATATTGTGAAACCCATGTCAGCAGCACACTTGGGTGATTCGCTGCTTTTCTCTTCTCTAGTTTTCATCGCTCTCCGAGCTCTTCCTTCCTCCCCTGTGCTCCGACTTTCTGCCTCTCACCTCTCTCTTCCTTCCTTTATCCTGCTTTGCTTGCTCCCATGGCTCCACTTAAGTCTCTTTTTTTTCTTTTGTGCCCCTTGCAAACAGATACAGAACTTAAGTTGGAAAATGTTGCCCAAAGTCTCCTTTTACGGTTTGACCCCAAAACGAGAGGAAGTTGAGCTTTTGAAACCAGAGTGATTTAAGGAAGTGGATTTAAGTTTAAGGATTGCATTAGGGTACAGCCTGGTTTTTAAAGTCGCTGACGTTTCACAATGTTATCAAACGCATCAGCTGTGGGAGCAGCATGATGAGGAAGACCTATAACAAGTGACCCTTGACAGAAAATGAAATGCTAAACACACATGTTCGTATTTTGCAGTGCATTTCGCACTTCGTTTGGGGTGTTATTGAACTGTTATTAATCCGTGTGTACATCTAAGTTAATCTCTTTACAAGTTTAACTCAAACCAACGAAGAGTTGGTGTCTGCAAGGTCCTAATTTTCACTCAGACACATACGCGCACAGAGTGTCTTTCTCTCACAGCACAGACAAGTGACTTGCACGGAAGGGAAGTTCCTATTACAAACAAGAAAACGCCCTGCAAGTGTATGTGCATTTGCAAGCATGCGTTGAAAGAAAATGATGACTCGACAATGACTGAAAAGAAAAGGCACAATCTACCTTAAAGTGATACTGTATTTGATTAGCTACAACTCATCCCATGTATTGCGTTTTTGTCCTCTTTTTATTTTTTTCAAAATAGCATACAGGGACTACTCTTCTCAACTAATCAAAGTGAAAACAAGCAGCCTATCTGGACTGAAATAGAACTCCGGTTACAGTATTTCTGCTGAATCTCATTTTTCTCTGAACACTTTCTCACTTTTATAAGAAGGCTCTTTATTTGATTTGTCCAATAGTTGTACCACATAACTAGTACTGTTGAATACACGGCAGGGGTTGTCCCCCCCCAAAAAACGGAATAAATAGGTCACAGGGGAACAAGGTCAGTGAGGAACTAAGGAGTGTGCTTGGGTCCCTTGAAAGATGCTGTATAAACCAATGTTATTATTATTATTATTATTATCATCATTATATGTGAGATATAACTGACCGGTCTGGAATGCCTTTCTGTTTCTAGAAATAAGCCATGAAGCTTTCCATGTATTATTGAAATTGTAGTATACATTGAATTTGAAAAATAAACTTGAATATTGTGGGCATTTTAGTCTGTATCTGTTGCAGTTGTGGAGATATTGACATGCCAAATGCACTTTGTTTGAGTGAATTTGATATACCCGTGCCTGTATCTGAACACTTCACTTCCTGGACAATGGCATCTCTACCACTCAACTTGGCAGGAAGCTTACCCTCTTCAAGTGTCTGTCCACACTCGTGGACTCGTGGACAGACACTCGTGGTGGACGTGCTAACCAGTCACCCACCGTGCCGCCCACATAATGCGACCGGTGAACATAGATGCACACATGCAGAGATTCCACTTTTCACAAACATTAAATTAATAAGCCACCTTTTCCAAATATCACACATTTCTGTATGAAAATCAACGAGGTTTGGTTAAATAAATAATTAATAAATTTGAAAAATCTTTTTTTACATACTTTTGTTTCTATGGGGTGGGTTCAATGGAATTGACTGAAACATTTTAAAATACTATCTTTTTTTCAAGCTGGAATTGCAGATCATTTGGCCTCGTCGGTTAGCCTCCACGTAGCTTCCACAGCAACGCTTACCTCACCGGAGCCACTGGCAGAAGTGGCGTGTTGTCAATGTGACCCATGATTTTTTTTTTCTTTAAATATCCGGAACACCACATGTTTCAACCGTAATGAGGTCGCCTTCAGAGATTCCCGTAATTAAATATCGTCAATCCGGAACAGTTGGCAGCTCTGCATTCCACAAAAATGTGTGTGGTCCATACAGGCTTTTTACATCAGGCACAGTTTTTGTAGTAACGACAATGATAACGTTGCTTTGTTGTTCAAACTGTTGTGTGAAAAACCCTTCTTGCTTCCAGAACCGAGACAAACACGTTAGTAATAGTGTGACTATTTTGATTACCACAGTGGGTGTTTTGCCTTTCTTGTTTGCATGTGAAAATAATGTCTCTACCACATGTTGGATTTTTATAGTGCTTCTAAACTTTGCTTGTTTCATAAAGTTAAACTTGAGCACAATTACTTTTGAGGTTGACTACACGTAACCTGTTGCACCCTGTAGAGTCTGCAAATTAGTATTAGGCGTAGAAAAAAAAGTAGTGTGTTTCCGGTAACCCGACCGACCGAGAATTTCTACCTCGAACAAAAACTTTACGGTCGGCATTTTTTTTTTCAAACCTTCTACATTTTTGTGTAATAATAATAATAGTACATTTAATTTATAAGCGCCTTTCAAAACACTCAAGGACGCTTTACAATCAAAACAAGAACAATAAAACCACAGACAAAATTATAAATAATAAAAGGAAAGATGAATTGAGAGCGTTTACATTGGTGCAAACTCTCGCGATATTCACGTTGCGTCGTATGCCCTGTCGTCTGTCAACAACATTGAATCATGGCGGCGGCCGCGATCTCCAACAACAGTTTAAACCGCGTTTTGTGTGTTGCAGTCGCATGCTCGCACCATAATATTAAGAAAACAGCATCCACTGCTGTATCGAAAAGATTCAATGAACTATTTGACGACCACCACGGGCCGTCTAGGACGCGGGACGCAGAGGTAACGAGATGGCTGTAACACCCAGCCGCTGGGTACCCAACTCTCTCGCCGCCGAGCGGGGGTTTCAATCAGTGGTGATTGCTCTCGGACTGCAAGGGAAGCTTGGCTTCCCCTAAAATGTCAAAGAATAAGTGATCAAATAGATGAATGTAAATTTCATTGTGTGTACATGTCATTGACTAAATATGCGCTACAACGTGCTAAACTTTTGCTCTGAATCAGCTTCTTCTTACTGGTTACGACGCAACTCCCTTCTCATTCATCCCGCAGCTTCGCTGTGCTTTAAACGGTAGTGAGTTCAGGGTAGGTTATTCCAATGCGTTGAACGGAGACGAGTCATTGGATACAAACTGGTTTTTGTCCCGCCCACGGAGTTTGGCGTCTCTGGGACTGGATGGCAGTGGGAGGGTACCGGACGCCAGGCTTTTCTGCATCAGATTGGATGATCTGTCTGAGCCTGTGTGCCAGTTCGATTGACATTGAAATGAGCCAATCACCGAGCTTTTAGTGTAGGCATCCGTGCAAGCATTTTTTCAACTCGCATTCTGAAATGTACTATTATTATTATTACACAAAAATGTAGAAGGTTTGAAAAAAAATGCCGACCGTAAAGTTTTTGTTCGAGGTAGAAATTCTCGGTCGGTCGGGTTACCGGAAACACACTACTTTTTTTTCCACACCTAATACTAATTTGCAGACTCTACAGGGTGCAACAGGTTACGTGTAGTCAACCTCAAAAGTAATTGTGCTCAAGTTTAACTTTATGAAACAAGTTGAGCTGGAGACTTCTCCTAATCATTTTAGCGACACTCTTTGTTGTAAACAAACAACTAGCGACAAATTAATATTTTATTTCTGGTGGGTTTTATTGTAGTTCCTATAATTGTAGGACACTAATTAAGTACCGGGAAAAGACGCCTTGTTGGTATGACAGGGTCACAGATCATTTTCTTGAAAAGCAACGGAGCTAGAGTAGAATTCGCGTATAAATAAACGGACACATTTTATGATGTCGACCAAAATTGAGCTTCCCCACTTTGACAGACGAGCATCCGGCACTGGTTTCAATGTCTCCTTGTTTTATGTTTTATGGTTATTTTGTTTACGTTTTTGATGGGGGAGGGAGGGAGAAAAAAAGATTAAAAAAAAAAAAAACTTTGTCCGACCTACCGACCCTATGCTGAAATTTCATGTTACCGGAAACACGCTACTTATTTTTCTATGCCTTATTGCATTTTATTTTGTGTGTGTGTGTCTGAAATCATGCAAAACACTTAATTATATAATCCGAATAATTTCTCTTCAGAAATATCTAGACTGGCATTTATTTTTAATGGAGTATCAGGACACCACGGGGACAACATGCAAATTCCACACAGGAAGCCGGGAAACAGGGTTCAAACCTATGATCCCTGAACTGTGAGGCAGATGTGTTAACCAGTCACCCAGCATGCCGCTCTTACAGTACATCAAATTCTAAACACAAGATTGATATTCTTGATTTTTCGAGCATTGTTGATTATCATTTATGTAAATTCAGCATGGCCGTATTAAAACCACAATATGGCCAGTCAGTATTATGGACATATGGGCAATGCGGAAATTATAGAATAAGACGGTGACTGAATTACAATGTCAAATACAGTGACTGTGGTGGTACATTCCATTGACGTAAGTCTCCAGTGATGGCAGGTCCGTCAGTTTCTCACTGGTAATTAAAAATACATTTAGAGATTTTAAAAATGGTCGGACACATGCCCTAAATCAGAATCTGGCACTAAAATCAAACTGAAGGCTGTAGTCTGTTGTGGTTATGTTATCAAATCACGTAGCATTTATCAATTAAATTATACTGTCCCATGAAAACATTGCTTTTAAAGCATTTTTTGTACACAGGCATTGAAAAAAAAGTCAAATGAATGATACATTTTAAATCACACCTGAGTAAAATAAGTGTGGAAACACCCACAGCTTTTGTAATTGATTGGGTGGTGTTACATGGAACTAAGATGACACCATGAAGTGAAATACGATTACACCGAGCCAGTGGCATCTGGTACAAATAAAGCGTGACTACAACACAACTAGTCATCACATTTAGTATTCCAGAAAATTCCAGCAAAGACTCTCAACATAAGCATTGTCTTCTGAATTGGACATGCCACAACAGCCACCTCAGGTGGAACAATGCTAACTACTGGAGATGAGAGTGTTAACATTTTATCCAAGCAAAAACTTCCATTCATATGATGGGAAGGGCGAGGGTATCAAGATTTCTTTTTTCTTCAAGTCACAGAATCCTGGGGCCATGATTCACATCCTGTTTTTACTGGTGAAGAAATCAATGAATTTGTGTCAATGTGTACTTTTCTACCCTTGAGTAAGAGAAATCTCTTGAGTGCACACACACATGTCTCACATGCTTCTTTTGCTACATTCAGGAAATAAGGAGGCAATCATGACTCACACGCGAGTTCTTTGTAAAAAGTCATTCAAATTCACACCACATTCTCGCATATTAGGGTTTATCAACAAAATCATTCCATACACTCTCACCGTCAATATCAATTCATACCAACTGTAATGCAATATAACTGAATCAAAATCTCTGGATCATATCAAATGAGCCAATTTTCAATGAGACAATTTCTAAGGTAACTGATACAAAAATGTAGTCTCCATGTTCTCATTAAGAGCTTTAACATCAGAATAATCACTGTAAAGCCTGTTCAAGAACAATGTGCATGTATGGTATTTTAAACAACAGCAAAATAAAATAATATTACGGTACTTTAAAATAATTTATTGTGCGGATCTCAAAAGCCCAAATCAAAACTCGCTACTCTATTGTACAACCAAACAAATAAGATTGCTGATTTAAATATTTGCAATATGTCAACATGCTCAATCATTTATTCCTGGGTTGACTCGGGCTTAGCTTTGGCATTCATTCTCCTGTCGAATATGAATCGTCCTCCTTTCATGTTCACGATACTTGTCAGAAGTGTCACTTATTTGCCGCTAAAGAGGCGATGATTAGTGAGCTTTATATGAGCGGTGGCTTTTCAGCCTCATCACTAGCCAGCCAGCTGCAACCGAGAAATGTGAAAGTACTAAAGTGCAGAGGGGACCATGTGATGCCATTCGGGCTGAATGATTTCAGTAATAATGTGAACTGCAAATTTCTGTCAGATACTGAGATTTTCCATTCGATTCTTTTTTTTTCATTGTTTGTTTTAATTGAAGCTTTGGGGCAAAATTCAAGACGTACAGTAACATTTACAGATATGACAGAAAATTACATAAAACGTGAAAAAGTATTACTGCATGGCCTGATCGCAATACTCACACTTGACCACTCTGCGGCCAGGATGACCCATTTTTCACTCAAAGACTCTCTCTATGTATTTTTGGATCAGGAAAATGAAACTAGCTTGCATTTTCAATTTGATGCATTTGTTTTGGAGAAATCCCACGATATAGCTTAATGATTAGCATTGTCTTTGTTCTTTCTTTCTTTCTCTGTGTTACACACGAAGCTACTCCTCATCCACATTTAGTGATGACAATACTTGTATAAGTGTAGCTTGTTTACTGCCACGGAGGCCAGATGTAATTATTCAGAGGAGCTCGTAGCTTGTGCACATACAGTAAACGTGCCTTTGTGCGACACAAATTAACTTAGCACTGAGCGTTCCCCCATTTTCGCAAGTTGCAGCGCGGAGCTGACCGGTGTACATGACCTGTCATGCATGAGTAGCATGCCGCTTCTGTTTGGTGAGTTTTGCAGGAAAGCGGGGACCCATCGTTTATGTGTGAGATAGTTAACACAACAGACTCAGGGTCAACGCTTTGGCGATCACGTTATCACGTTGTCTGGAATCGCAATTTGGTAAAAAAACATGAAATCTTTCAGCCCCAGATGGCATCAACAAATGTTATCATAACTAGTTGGCTCATCATCTTATGTCGGCCAACCACACGACTCGCTACTTACAGACTCACTTGCAAACTCAAAGTTGATACCGTGCATGTTGTCTCGTAATCTGTGGAACATTTTCGACCTCCCGGTAAGAGCGAGCAAATGGTAAGTGCCTACAACAAAATACATCCAAACTGCAACACTTGGCATCTCTGTATATTTGTTGCCTCTATTTTGCAAAATTCAAGACTTAAATTGATTTGTGTATTATAGCCATGTAGGTTATGGAATTGAAAAAGTGATGTGATTTAGACTCCCAACATACAGCAGTGCACTAAATTTGGCTGTGACCGCAAACCACATAATGCATCAGGGCACAAACAGATACTGCAAAAAGGAAGTGACCCAAACCCAGAACTTTTAAAATGTGCCGAGCATGCCAATGATGCTGGTGTCTGTCGGCCTTTGAGTATTTTTCTGGAAGAAGCTTACACATGTCTCTTAACCTGCAAACGGAAGCACCGTAGCTAAAACACGTTTTTCTTGAAGTGACGTGGATATTGTGTAAACTGTGGTGTGTCCTTGTTGAGACAGCTGATGGATCTTGAGATGTTTCTAAAATGAACAGATATTTGGAAATGACTTCCAGTTTGGTTTTGAAGCCAAGAGGTCTCACTGCTTTTTTATGTGGTTTCATTCAGTGGTTTAAGTCATTCAGGGCTGAAAAAAATCCAGAGACTCAAATAATTTGGTTAAAAAAAGGCAATCTCAGACTCAAAGCTCTACAGTGCTTATTTTTCCACATGGACTAATGTTAGTGGAGACTCACACACCACTCTGTAAAATTAGTTGCGGCATTCCTCCATTAACTCTGAACTCCTTTATGGGTGTCAGTTTCATGCATTTAAATACACAATATAAGACTTCCTAGCCAAATTAGACCACAAATCCTGACATTAGGTATAGTTCAATGTTGATGTAAAACACAAAATGAATGTACTGTATATACTGTATTTTGGTCTTGACAGCGGCTGGTCGGGGATCAGCTATGTCTCACTGGCTTAAACCGGAAAGAGATTTTTCATCTGGTGGATATATGTGAAATCTTCTATTCCTTTGATGGGCTGTACTTTGCCACCTTTCCACATAATGCAACGGCAATTCATATTTTGAATCGCTGCGAAAACAGTGGTCGAAATTCGCCACTCATGAAATATTATAGCAGAAACCCACACGTTGCAAGTGTGCATTGAGTAGCGCAGGCTTGGACAGTTCATTTATTCCCGAGCCCATCCTGCCCCACGACCGTTGTAATAGAAAAGCAAAGGAGGCGATGTGGTTTGGTGCCAGGCCAAGTGATGTTGTGTGTTGCTGTTTGGAAAAAGCAGCATAATTGACAGGTACTCATTTGGAGTGTTCTGTCAAAGCCTTATTGACCATTGTATCACAGCTTGTGTTCGCAAATATGTCTTCACCACACAACCAGCTCTGATTGTCTTTAAAGGTCAACTGAGACACTTAGATGAGCAGGCTTTGTTTTATGGTCTAACATTGCTACAATGGCACAGAATAAGTATAACTCAAATCAAATGGAATTGTTGTCACAAACAAATCTAAGATGGTGCATTGCTTCTTCAAATACTTTGTCAAAGCCATTTGTATAATCTATCGTCTCCTATCGGTCATCTCAGGAGCCATGATTCATTCACCCCCTTCGAGACAACATCCCCACTTCTCCTTTAAGCCTGCGTACATGTCTATCTGATGTACAGTCTGAGCAGAATCAACCTCAACACTTGTCCACCATTTAAACGCCCTATCCAGTACAGTAACAAGCTGCCATCCACTGTGTCACTGGTGTTCTGTTTAACACCCACGACTCTGTACTCACGAGTTAACTGGCCCGCTCTTCATTCCCATTAAAAAAAATAAAAATAAAAAAATCCATGTTTATCTTTAAAGCACGGATTGGAAAAGACCCCACCACCTCTGCTCCCCATGCATACGATCACCGCCACTCTCCATTCAAGTAATTTTATTAACCTCTCCCAAAGTTAAGTTAATGAACATTGGTTTACTGTATTTCTTTTTCGGCTAAGAATGTTGAGCTCCTCATTGTCCACACTATTATTCAAGGTTTTATGATGATCCTAGTTCCACCTCAGGGAGTGTGCAATGTTATTGGATGTAAATGCTATGGTCAGTCACAGTGAAATCCCTTTTTAAAGCATATTGAAATACAAATTTTGTATATTTGTTGGTTTTGTTGTAGAGTAGCATTTACGTGACCTCTTAATTCACTCAGCATTGACACAACTCAACTAAATACCATGGAACTCACCTTGTACACTTGACCGTATGTTCCATTGCCTACCACCTCCACCAGCTCAAATATACCTGCGGGATCCTACAGAAAATAAGGCCAAAAGCAAACATAAGTGGATTTCATCAATACAACAAAAGTTGAGGTATACTGTACACCATTGCTGCGGCTCATATTGCACAATTCAGTTGTTCCCGAGGGTGAGGAAGTGGAATTGCAAATCTGGATGACATTATCACTTTCATGCACTACACTTGGCCCCAGAGGTTTCTTCATTTCCAATCTGACATGGCTGTAGTCATTTAAGCAGCTACATGTGTAACAATGCACAAGCAAGAGTTATTTTATTTTTTTTCTGTCAATGTAGACCAAAATGCCTCTCCCAGGCTTGCGGAGTAAGTGTATGAAAATCATCCAGAGTGTGAACTTTTCAAAGTTTCCCAAGGAAAATGCTGCCCAAACAAATTGTAGAGTCACGCTAGACCAGGGGTGACCAATGTGGTGGTCTACTCTAAACATTACACACTGGTGATGGGACATTGTGATTTTCTAGGAATGTTGTAAAGGAGATCATTTGAAAATGTAAACAGTGAGAGATTGGAAAGAAAGTGTTGTGTATGATATGCCGTGTGAGAACTGTTGTGAGAAATCATTTTTAAAAAATCAAGTTTTCACATAAACTAATGAACTAATTATTAATAACCTGCAAAAAAATTTGTTTATTTCAGAAGTGTGTATGAAACTAACCCTTCGGATTAACCCGTAACCAAGAAGTAGCTGTCAGTTTCAAAAAGGTTGGTAAAGCCTGCGCTCGACAATATAGTGACACTGCTGACAACCACAGCCACAAAAAAAAAACATTGTTATTAGATATTTGCGAAGTTGACTCTGAATATAAAGTCTTCTCAAACATGAGTCATAACGCGATTATACACTGTGATAAAACAATGCTGGTAATGACAAACACGGCGAAAACAAATTAAGGTTATGGTTAACATTTATACAGCACGCAACAGTTTTCAGAAACGCCTCATTAAAGGTGAAGTTGTGTCTTGTCTTACCCTCAGTGCAGCAAGGTCTATGCTGTCCAGACTTCGGGTGGTATTTTCGGTCGACATTGCTGCCACTAATGTTGTCAAGACGTTGATATCTGTGGTCAAGTCATGGACGCGGTCTAGTTCTCTTTTCGTCAAACTAACGGACTACTCTCTTGGGTCCATTCTGAAGTTATGCTAACAGTATCAAGCCACCATGTCAATCACGCCTTTTCCGGAGGTACTTTTCACAATAATGCAAATGTAGGAAGTACAGTACTATCATTTTACGAGGTGGTTATCACATTCTCGAATACTTTGTGTCATGTTTTCACTTAGTTTGGGAACATAGATCTAAATCTTTAATTTCAATAACGTTTTTTCTTTCATACATCTCACTCTTTCGTCCCTCACTGATCTTTTTTCTGGTTCCATTTTTTAAAAATTTGCCTGTCTCAACTCACATTACTCAGACGTCTTCTAACTTGATCTGTTCTTCCAAAAACCAACAGTTCTGCTTCCTCCTTGTTAAACAGCGCCAAGAAAAACAAAACCTTAGTCAACAGATCCCAACTGAAAGGAAAAATCTTGATACCCCCCCCCCCACCCTCGCCTGAATGAGATTGGTGTATTGATATATACATGATTTTTTTTTAAACCTCTGACACTATGATATTGCATATATATGCAAAGAAAAATAAGGACGTAGATCAGGGCACCAGTTAGCCCCCAAGGACCACATAGGGAGCATGCAGGCCTATTACAAAAATAGCTAATCGGTGATGGGACATTGTAATTTCCTTGGAATGGTGAAGTCTACACCGTGTAAAAGTGTTCATTTGAAAACGTGAACACTGGCAGAGATTTTTAAAAGTAAAATGCCGCTTACAGATATTTTTCTGTTTCCTAATTTTCGTGAGAAATCTTTATACGCTGAGAAATATCATTGTGTATTTGAATATTATTCATTGTAATAACATATGTATGATTAATGGTAGTTTGAGCACATTTGTAAATCAGTAGCGAAGAGGTAACACACTTTCCAAAAGTTTGGTGACCACTGAATTAGAGTAATATACCGGGTTTTGAGTTAGAGGATGAATTCATTCATTCATTCATCCATTCATCTTCCGAACCGCTTGATCCGCACTACGGTTGCGGGGGGTGCTGGAGCCTATCCCAGCTGTCTCCGGGCAAT
The DNA here is from genome assembly GCA_026261675.1 of Hippocampus mohnikei. Classification (NCBI taxonomy): domain Eukaryota; kingdom Metazoa; phylum Chordata; class Actinopteri; order Syngnathiformes; family Syngnathidae; genus Hippocampus; species Hippocampus mohnikei. The sequence goes on along the minus strand of JAKGUB010000557.1, from coordinate 20,154,235 downwards.
AGGCGGGGGACACCCTGAATTGGTTGCCAGCCAATCGCAGGGCACACAGAGACGAACAACCATCTGCGCTCACCCTCACACCTAGGGACAATTTAGAGTGTTCAATTAGCCTGCCATGCATGTTTTTGTTTTGTGGGAAGAAACTGGAGTACCCGGAGAAAACCCACGCAGGCCCAGGGAGAACATGCAAACGCCACACAGGAAGGCCGGAGCCGGGATCAAACCCATGACCTCTGCACTGTGAGGTCGACGTGCTAACCACTCGTCCACCGAGTCAGTCAGCATGGTAAAATAATAAGATATTTATGTGGCACACAGTTTGTATGTGTGCATGTTCGAAAGAATAAAGGATTATGACCAAAAGATGGCAAGTGACTCTTTTGCACTATTTGTGTGTGTGTGTGTATGTGTGTGTGTGTGGGGGGCGTGGTGTGTGTGTGTGTCTGTGTGTGTGTGTGTGTGTGCCACAGCGAAGAATGCTCTCTCTGTGGTCTCACACACAGTGGCCCTGTTCACACCAGGGTCAGCTGCCTACACACACTTGTACACATTTCTTACGGCAAATCAATCTGAGCCATTCTTTAAAACAATTAAAGAGCATTCCAGTGGGTGACTGTTTTCTGTTGCTCTTTCCAAGTTGCCATTACTTTGAATTCATTTTCTTATTTACAGGGGAACACACGTTGACCAAACAACAACAATGATGAACTGAACCTCAACATTTTCCAGCATTTTTTATGCAGTCGTTCATATGACTGTGTGGTTTTGAACGACAAGAGTTTCAAGAAACAGTGACACTAGTCAATTTGTAGTGGACAACGAAACACTCAAATAAATAAATACATAAATAAATCACAGCAACAATAAAAATAATAATCAATTATTATCTTTACCCGAACACTGAAATCTATGAAAATGACCTTCCCTGATAATGACTTTGAAGTAAGTCTCTTGTGTTTATAACTGACACTGACTATTGGGCATTACTGACCTCAGCCACTTTTTTCCATGATCTATGGGGCAGAATTTATTGTTTTCCAAAAATTATGCCTGTCAAGAAAAAATCCTGCAACTATAATGTGACATCAGTTGGATTTACTGGAAATCATGTAATTCATATGTGCAGTTGGTTTGGAACATTGCCACAGAAAGATACAGTGGAAGTAGCAAAAGAACATCAGACAATAAAAATTGTAACTTGTAACCGATTAATGAAACTCATATAGTGGGCAACCCAAAGTTTGCACACATAGTCCCTTCACATTCCCCCTCTTCATTTTACTGTATACACACCGGCATGTCCCACACACACTATACTATCAACAGTGTTAAGTGGTTAAGTGATATCACATCAACATATGTTTTAAACATGGTTTTATTGATCCCAACAAGTTATTTGATAAAACGAGTCTTTCTATCATGCATATTCGGTTTGGTTTGGTTTGGTATTCTTTTTTTTCCACAATTATATTTAAGAATGTGGCCTTGAAACTGCTGCCCACCTGGTCATGAAGGTGTAACATCCCCTTTTGCCTGTTTGCAATGTCCACTCACAGTGAAATATAAATTGAACTAGAAAAAAAAGTTCCGAAATTAGAAATACCGTATGTTTGTTAAACAGTACAGAGTCAGTCTAATACAAACTAAATTATGTTAAGTGAGGTCCAACACTTACAGTAATATAAGATTACTACAAGATCTCCCCACTTATGTTGCTGTTTGTATGCACATTGTCTGATTGTAATTTATTTATACAAGAAAAAATGAGTGGGCGCTTGGCCAATAGTCATTCTTAACACCATAGCATCTAGCTAATACAATGAATGAAGATCACTGGGAAATTTCAACTTTTGGGGGTGAAATTGGGATGTCTCAAAGGCACCTTATAGGTGATATTAACAACGGTTCTCATTTCCGTCAGGTTATTAAAAAAAAAGAATGACTCCAATCATAACTTATCCTTTGAAAAAAAAACTGAAAAAATATTTGAAATGTACCGGGAGTCATTGTCTTTCCCTATTGCACCTGTTTCACTTCGATGTGCTTTAAATGTTCTGTGTCCATTCATGTCTTGCCATCCAATGATCCCGTGCTGACTTATATCCATGGAGGAAAAGCCATTTGATGCTAATTATATTTCCTGACAGGCTGTAATTGGAAAAAAGGGATTTGCAGAGTATGAACTTAAATAAGAGGAGGCGATCATCCAGCTCCTGTACCTAGCACCTCTGCAGCCAGGAGCATGATTGTTGGGTCTTCCAAATGATGAATGAGAGAGGAAGGAGAAGACATCAAGGGGGAGAAGATATGAAATCTGCAGTTGAAGGGGATGATGATAAGGGTCGAGCAGTGTGGAGAGAGCTGTAATAGGCATTCGACTAGCAGGAGGAATCATTGAAAAATAGATAAAACAACTCATGAATTTTATTTTTCTTTAAATTATTCCAACCGATATATTCAAAGAATATTAAACACAATTTCTGTAAATCAAAAGACAACCACTAGACTTTATATTGCAATTGGATATAACACCAATCCTAGCAAATTATAATTATTGTATCAAATAATCTCCAATATCCAGAATTTATTGATTCCATTACTGTAGACAATGACAGAACTTTTGCATAAATTCAAAACAGGTTCTCTGCTTAAATATCATGGTGAGAATAATCTTCTGTTTTATTTCTTAAAGCTCACAAAGAACAATGCAGTTGACACTTCCTGTTGACTTTTACTAGTCCATCATGAAAGATAAACAAAATGGCATGGGACAGAAACTGTAGGGAAGAAACCACTCCTGTATAGATCTATGTGTACATTATTGAAGCTGTACAGAGATTCTTGGAACAAAACGACATTTAAAACTAAGCCAGGTAAACCACTCACCTAAGTTAAAGAAGGATTAAAGTGTCAACAAAGCCAAACAAAACAAATTAAATTGCAATATTTAGGAGAACCACAACTTTTTTCTGTCACGCCCTGATCCATCCCCCCATGTCAAAAGACGCTGCGACAAATGATCGTGTCACTTAGTCTACCAATTGTTTTTTTTCCTTCTTTTTTTTCCTCTTATATATCCAAATGTGTGATCATGCACATAAAAAAGCCATTTTCTTGACACCTGCCGATTCAGAGTAAAGGTTTTCCAGTTCATCTTTTCACCAGTTCAACCAGCTGAACATGAAGTGGCTTGCTTCTCTTTTCCATTGCTATCCTTTTTCCTCAACAAATAAACAATCTGGATCCACGTGCACCATTTTATACATCCATTTTCTATACCGCTAATTCTCATTGGGGTCATGGGTGTGCTGGAGCGTGTACCAGTTGACCTCAGGCAGAAGGTGGGGGGCAACCAGGACTGGACATTCAATCACAGGGCAGGAACAATTTAGAGTCTTCAATTTAAGCTAACCTGTATGTTTGTAAGTGTGTGGGAAGAAACCAGTGTACCCAGAGAAACCCCATGTAGGCACAGGTGTGGGTATACATGCTCGCCAGTCCGTCACCGTGCCGCTGTAAACATCATTTCACTCTTAATTTCCCATTTTGTTTTTCTTTGATTGAGACTGATTGAATCAATCAATTAATCATTCAATCAATCAAATGTAATCAATGGATGTCTTCCATAGAAGTACGCCATTAGAATCTTATAGCTAATAAAGCACATATACTGTATGTACTGATAAGAATGGAATGGTGTCCCAAGTTTATTGGTTGTGATCATTCATTTTATGACCTGACCATGTGGGACATGTATTTTCTAACAAAATATTCCAAGTTGTTAAGGAACTTAAAAACATCAGGTGTCTAGACCAACTTTTTTTTCTCCCTAAGGTCCAACACTCGGACACTGGGGGGGAAAAAAAGGGAAGTCAAATTGTGAGAATGGGGTTAAATATACAGTCGGTATTATAATTTAGTAGTATCTTAACTGATGTACTGTATTTCATGATCTACGTTGAACAGTTTTTTAACAGTTAACAGTTACTCGTTAAAATAACAGTATTACTGCTTGTGACTTTAGTCTTGTACGGTAATTTTATTTATTTTTCTCTTCTCAATGTGGTACTAACACAAACCCATGGCTGGTGGATCACGAAAGAGTGTCTTGATATCCGGGATCTTTCTCGTTCGCCATTCAAGACATCAACAAATCCTACATGTCCATGCGTCTTCCTCAAATTTTCTGTGGCATGTCTATTTGTATTTCAAGCAAATGTGTCCTTTTAAATCCTACTCCCCACTTGATATCAGTCTGTAACTCAGTGGTAGGGTCAGAACAAATATACAATCAGTTTAATCAATCAGTTTATGTTGGTCGAGAAGCAGCCCAGATCTTGTCCGGTCCACGCGTTTTAGAATAAGTCAGCAGTTTTTGTTCATGGCATGGATTGAAGAGACCCCAACCCATGTCTGCAGAAGGTCCAAGAAACATTTGTCCCAAGCCAGTGAGAATTTCTTTGTAAACCAGTAGTCTTTAATCCAGAATCAGCATAGTTCTTGTCCAAAGTTTCTACCAGATATCAGAGCTTAGTTCTCTGCTGGTGAGTGGGACAAAGGTGCTGTTCAGGGGAAGATTGGGCTTCTTTCCAAGTGTGCTGCTCTGTGATACCTGGGGGACACACAACATAACATGGCGATAAGCAATTATCACCTTCAAAATCCAACGTTGTGATTTATATTATTGATTAAATGAATTTCAAATTAATTTTTTTACAAAATGCCCCCATTAATGTGGAGTACATCAAATTTCAGGGGCTCCAAATTATTTGGATACAGTGACAGTCAAGTGATTGCTGTAAATCTAACGAAATTTACTTGGATGAAAATTGTTTCTGGTTTCCTCCCTGGAAATAATTTTGCCAGGCTTTCATTTCAGCCACCTTGTTTGTGTTACTTTTTTCTTGTGTCCAGTTGGTGAGCAAGTTCGATTTGGCCACCTACCCGTCAACTAGGAAAAAAATCAAACTACTGCTTTACATTCAAACACTGAGTTGTTGCTGTCAATGGAAGAACACATTTTGCTTGGTGAAGGAAAAAAAACCCTCACAACATTAACAAAACTATAACAAGAGCAAATTCTGCCTTCATGAATGTACTGTAAATACAGTATTTAATTCAAGATACAAACCACAGGTAACAAAACATGGAAAACTGATCTAAAACGACCTAAACAAGCCTCCATTATTCTGAAATACTACTCTTTGGGCTGATGAAACATGAATACGGTTTCAAAGGAAGATAATTATATTGAGAAGTATATGAACACTACTGATCCATAGCATACTGTAACATGCATTTTAGTTACTAAGACAAAACTGAAGTACCACAAACAAGTAGAATGTGATGGTGGCTACAGCGAAACCTGTAAAAAGCATCTCCAGGGAGGTTTGAATTGAGTGAGGGGCTCTCTACTTTCGGCGGTCACTGACAGCAAATTCTTTTCATTTAAGAATTTAACAACCTTTTCAAACCTTACTTTGAAGCCCCTGAAAATATGTTTGTGAAACCTTAACGCTGAATGTCTACGTTTCTATCACATTGATTGTCTTGCTTGGAATCAATTTTGCTGGTGCATAAAGGCAAAATCATGAATTTTCATTGTCCTCTTCCAAATGCATTTGGACCACACTCTATGTGGATAACATCATGGCATTAAAATATCCACACACCAGTCAATCAGAAATACACAAAAATATAATGGTGGATGACATTTTCTTTCTATATTTCTTTTAACCAAACAGACCTCTTCTTCCCCAGTCAACTGCCCTGAACCCCTAGGGAGAAAAGAGGGGTTTTAGTTGAAATAGGTTTCAAATCTGGGGACATGCACAAAAACAGAAGAGTTAAGGGTTAAGAAAAAGGATAAGACTGCTACGAGGTAACAACTAACTGACAGACATCAATGGAAGCGCCTTTTCTTCCCACCTGTCCATTCAGAATTGTCATGGGGATGTTGCAGTAGACATGGCGTCCCCCAGGGCCCAGAGTGGAGAACTGCATGGTGGATGGAGGTGGGAGAGGGGGCGACATGGCAGGTGGCTGTGGGGGAAGATGAAACTCGTAGCTACGGCAAAAATGCCTCATTTGGGCTGCGGTAGCCATGTGACCCCCTCCAAGAGGCAAGGTCATCTGGTTGTAGTCCGGGATCTCTGTTGCCAAGGGAACCTGGAGAGGAAAATTCAGAACACACCTTTAACTTGTGTCATGCAGTCTGACTAAAAATGGCAATTAAATGGGTGTAATGACAAGGTGGATTTTTTGGGGGGCCTTGCATTCAAGGTGAAAAAAAAATCACTTTTAAGCCAAATATACTGTATGGAAAGTGGAGAAATACTCAGAGGTAATTGTACAGTACCAAGAGGAGGCATTTATCAGTCAAAGAAACCACAAAAACATGCCTTTAAACCAATTATAAAAGATAATCAAAGATGACAGCCAATATTTGAAGTCGTTTAATTGTAACAGTTGACCTGATGATGTCCGTGCCGATTCTCACTTGGAGGCACCAGGGATGCTGAGGTGGTTGTCATGGCAATGCTGGAGACGGATGTTTGTAGGTCTCCAAAGAGCCCCTGCTCACCTGAGTCCATCACCTGTTACCACGGACAATTCCAAAAGATGTTCAAGAGGAGACAAAGAATTGATTCTGCAAATCAGGAGAATTTGCTTTTCAATGAGAGACTATGAATGTGATGGAAAGCACATTTGTTTTTTGGCTTTTGATGAACATATCGTTTCGGTTAAACTCCGAAGAAATATGATTTCTTGATTGTTGGACTAGGTAGTCTGAATGCAGACAATTGACAGTGGGCATTGTACTTGCAATGTATAAAGCGTATTGTTTTTTTTTGTTTGTTTTGTCATGTTTTTGTAATGAATTTGTAACATCCATTTTGATTCTTCAAGGGAAAATTCAATTCACATGAGAGTGATGGGGCTGAGGTTCAGTCCGTTGATCAACACTGGTGAGGGTTCTAATTTGTTTTGCCCAAAGCATACTTGAACAAATACTGCCTTTTTTTTCTCATCATTATTTTAATTTTTATTCTTCTTTGAGTTATTAAAATATTGAGATGATCCACATTATTGGTATTCAGTCTACAATGTGCGATTGAGCAACATAAATGGTTCATGTTCAATAGTGGTATGAAGACGTGCAGGCTTGAGTGCTCATTGACCAATGATTTGAAAAGGCACTTCTTCTTGTATGTACATCGATAAAGCATACTTTACATGGTGGAATCATTTTCATGATAATAATGTAATAATTAAATTAATAATGCATCACATACTTGTCGTGATTTTCATAGACTTTTTTCCACATACCCTTTTTTCCACCTTTCCATTAAGCAGCAGAAACACATATTTTTCTTATCAGAGGCTCCTGCACCAATTTCACATTAAATTAGCAATAGTTGATGGCACTTTATGGACCATCTGTTTGTTGTTTAAGTCTGAACCCGAGAGGTGCAAAAGAGACTCTGATAGATATCAAAACATATATTTACTTACAGAAAAAAGGCGTGAGGCCGACAAAATACAAATAATGACTCTGAGACCATAACTAGGATAACAATGAGAACAAAAAGCTCTTGCAAAAAGCAAGAAGATATATGTAAATAGCTTGTCACAAAAGGATGACAAATACAAACGAGATTATCTTCACAAAAAAATCAAGAAAAAACTACAAAACAAGGCCAAAATACTACGACGCAATAACGTGGAATGTGCAAAACATGATAAAAATGTAAGTGCAGTAAAACGTGCACTTTGAAAAAATAAAATATTGCCTGAAAGACAATAATGGTGTCATTTGATAGAACTTTGACTTGCGAGTCGGATGACTTATGAATTTTTCGAGATACAAGACGGTGTTTGGCCGATGTATGCATTTATTGATTTATTTCTTTAGTTTGGAGCAAATATATCAATTAGGAGTGCTCGAAATGGTAGCAACTATCTTCACAACAAGCAGCAGTTTTTTGAAAAAAGAGGCCAGTTCATAATTGAAGCTGTTTATTGACACTGCCAGTTAAAGTTTTCTGTGTAACCATAGCTTTGGCTTCTGAACACCTGCTAGCTTAATGCTAGCATACAAAACGTCATAGAGAATTAATTCATTTGACTCGTTACCTGACGTCTGGATATAGTCTCTCTTCGCTTAGCAGGCATCTCATAGACCACCTGTTTCCAAAACTTTGATGACAGTTCATTGTTCTTTGGACCCCTCCATTTGATGATGGATAAAACCTGAGCAGAGGTGAGGAGATATTGTTCTCGTTCATAGTTTTTAATGACAAATGAGCTCATCTTTCACTTTGTTCGCCGTTATCTGAATACCTTGATTGTATGTTTAAGTGCTTCCACCTCTTGGTAGTTGATCACACTCCTCAAATCAGCACATTCAATCATGATTACCTAACCACATATAAAGACATAAGTAGAATACTCAAAGGAGAATGACAAGCAGTAAAATCTCTAAATTGGGTCAATTAAAAAAACAATACTAATTATATCTTGTATTATTTGGCTTTGAGCCCTTTTGCCACAACCTCTTAGCAGGTGCAAGGGCCAAGGCTACTTTGTATCTTCTCATGAATTGCGAATTATTGTTAGTGAATATCCAAAACTGAATAAAAATGTTCCTCATATCTAACAATTATAGAGAATCCTCAAGCTCTCAAATCTTCTAGCTCTATCATTGCCCCAGGTCGGATTGTGTTTGACCATGGAGCGTCCATTGTAAAGTACAATGAAATACTGATAATGCAAAAATGTATGTCGACAAGTCTCTCAAGCTGTCGGTTTACCTTGATTTCCCCAGTGACCAGCATGGAGTGGAGCCGTGTTTCTATCTGAAAGATGCTCCAACCTCTCTTGGCCACAAACTCTGGTGTCAAAACGATGATCAACCGTCTGCTCTGCAGCACACTACGAGCTAGGTCCTCAATGTATGCTAAGAGAGAGGAACAGAATGAGAGAGAGAGAGAGAGAGAGAGAGAGAGAGAGAGAGAGAGAGAGAGAGAGAGAGAGAGAGAGAGAGAGAGAGAGATGGAGGCATTTAATTGTGAGTTGCATGTGTTTTCATTTTTTTTTAAATGACAGCGTGCATATGAACATGTGCATTTACATTTCATGTTTTGTATGTTATATTTGGAGTCATTGCCAAGTTTAAAAAAAAAAAAATTCTATGTAGTTGGAAAACGGTTATAAAGAGACTGTAGTGTACATAAGATGAAATGATGATATATGATTATAATAAGAAACCTGCTTCCATTAACATCCCTGATTTAAAAAACAAAACATCTGTTTTCCTTTTGAAAATAACAAAATAGAAGAAAAAAACCCTTTAATTTTAAATACTTCTAAATGGTGGTATAAAAATGATTACTGTCTGTACACCGTGAATGAGATTTTTACTTTCTGGACCTGGATTTGAGACCCCTGCTTAAGACACAAATTAGATTGGAGGTTGGCTGTCTCCTGACTTTGATTAGCTCTTGGAGGACTCATTAGCCCTGGGGTTCAAATACTTTTTTGTTTTTTTACCCTGCCCAATAAAAATATCAAACCATATAAAGCGGACTGTCTATTGTTGTGACCCAGATGAGATCACATTTCATGCCCAATTTATACAGAAATGCAGGTACAGTAATTCCAAATGATTCAAAAAATTTAATTCACATTTTATGATGTGGAGATGTAGTAAAACATTCCTCTTTTTGGTTCACCTCTTAAATTTCATTTAAGTGACAGCTGCATATGCAGGACATTTGGCTTTGACAACCGAGTCAGAGCAGATGATAATTAATGGGGAATGAGTATAAACAATTTAAAAAAATGCTTGCATAAAGAGTTGAGTCTTAAAAGTGCTCTCCGATCCATCAAGTCTGAATTCAAACAACCAAGTAAATATTTTGTTAGCTGCCAAAAACATTTTCCACAAATGTGTCTGTGAGATCGCCATCTTTACATTTTGGCCAATTAATTTACATGCTACCGCTTCCACATTGATTTTGTCACCCCGCAATTTCGAAGCCGGCTCAAGATTGAGATGAGCACAGGTTAGCCTTAGTGTTAGCGTCTGTTAAATGGTGCATACTTGAATCTTTGGATACATTATTGACAGGGGTTGAGTGTGTTATTTGTGTTTGGCGTACGTATGCTTTGTGTACCACAATGATGGATTCATTACTCTAAACGGCAAGTATAATTTATCAATTTAGTGATGAAGAGAGAAAATAGAATAGTTCATCAAATGGCGCTTGCTTGTTTTCTCATCGATCTGGGCTACTCGTAGCGCTTGCCTTATCCCACCCACGGAGTTTTGCCCGCTAACAATATGAATGAAAGCAGAGAGGCACGGAGTGAGCAGTCTTTTTGTTGCTTTCGACTGAATGCCTCTGACAACACGATCCAAAAAACTTCAACCAGGGTGAAATAAATGGCTGTTAAGTGTGCTCTAATTCTTTATCCTTTGTGTAATTTGACGGAAAATGCCAGAGACCTCTTATTAACACCCTGGCGAACACACCTGCGAACTGAAGAAAAAAAACCATTACCTTCCTTGAAGGACAAGAGATTTGTAGTCAAGGGTGGGCGTCTTTGGTTATAAATTTGAGTTCAACATTTTTTTTACATCTATTGTGTTTTGTAGTCATCCTTTTTGATGCAGGTAACTTTCGAAAAAAAAATGGCGATGTTTGTGACATCCTTAATTACTTTTCAGAAAACACGACACCCTTAAACTTTTCATTTAAACAAGATTTGCATGAATTGATAAAAATAACAATTCCAGCAAATCCTCTGCAATTTCATACTCAGTAATTAATTGGATTGGCACAAGTGAAATGGAACATGTGTAAAATTAGGTATGCTTGCTTTTTATTTAATGGTCTTTCTCCTCCATTTCTCTGTTTATATTACAGTAATTTTAGAAAGTCTTTAAAAATATATTAATTTCCCCCTCCCAGTGGTGGAGCCAGAACTTTTTCAGTGGGTGTCTCCCTTATTCCAAGGCCAGACTCACAACTTTTTGTTTTTGTTCACAATGGTTGATATGTCAGATGTCATAAATGTGTTCTGTGCCTTTGACTGAGCAAGTGGCTACACTGCAAGTATGGCACTGAAGGTCTTAAGGAGAAGTTGACCATAAAGAGAAAGTCCAGGCAATAGGGAAAAAGTTTGTGGGCATGTAGGATGACAGGACAGGAGTCTGGGTCCGTGGGGGTTCACCGGGGCTTCGCTCCACAAGCACAACAAGTACATGGTTAGTAAGCGTGCGCCTGAGATCTCGAGCAGAAAAGAGAGCGACAGCAAGCTGGGCAGGGAGTGGTGGGCATTTCACTCCATCACACTATTGATCATTGTCTAGGAACAAATTGTGGGCCTAACATGTGACACGTCAGAATTTTTCTGTCATGGTTTGCAATTATATTACACTACACACTTGTTCCTAATAGTGTCCACAATGGTGGCCTCACAGTGAACATTGCGGAGAAGTCTTTGCCCCCGCAAAAAACAGATTTAAGACCTTTTGATTGAGTTGATGATTTATCACTGGCAAATGAAACACAATGAAAAAAAAATACAGCAGTGGTTTGTGGTCAATAATTTCATAAAAGAGTCTGTGTGGATGTTGTGGTATATAAACATTTAGTAGATCTTTCCTGTCAACTTGTTTGGACTGTTTTCAAGATCTGTCCTCAAAATGTAATTTTGGAAACTCAGACCAACAGCCACGTTTTCAGCTTGACTGGCAAAGAGTTTGTCAGATGACAGAAAAAAAATGAAAGACAATAATGATCATCTCTACTGCATGGGAAAAAGAAATCATTTTCAACGAAAATGCTTTAGTATCCCAAAAAGACTGCGGCACCCACATGCCGTGTATCTGCAATACTGTTTATGTGTGACTGAGGTCAGAGCATTGACAGATAGCGCAATAACAGTCACATTTCCCCCTCGAGTTGGACCGAGAGTGACACATAACCCCAGAAATGATGACAAACAGTTTGCGTGTGCCATTATTTTGTGTGTGTGTGTGTGTGTGTGTGTGTGTGTGTGTGTGTGTGTGTGTGTGTGTGTCGACAGGGAAGCAAGAATAATGATGCTATGGTTTACATGACATATAACTGTGACAATACACATTCAGACATGCATACAATGTGTGTCAGTGCAATATGAGTTAAGATTCATTCCCACATAAATTATTATTCATTCAGACAAAATGATGGACTCTGGATGGTTCAGCCTTGAGAGTAAGGCTGCCCAAATCTGGTCCTCGAAAGCCTCTATCCAGCCCGTTTTAGATGTCTCCCTCCCCAAAAACACACCAGATTCCAATGATCAGGATCCTATTCAAGCTTCTGCAAAGCTTGATGATGAGCTAGACTTGGGTATCCCTGCTTTAGGGACTCTGTGTGTGTGTATGTGTGTGTGTGTGTGAGAGAGAGAAAGAGAGAGAGAGAGAGAGAGAGAGAGAGAGAGAGAGAGAGAGAGAGAGAGAGAGAGAGAGAGAGAGAGAGAGAGAGAGAGAGAGAGAGAGAGAGAGAGAGGCTAGCTCAATGACTGATGGCTACTTACTACTGCTCGGTATGAGATCTCTGTCTGGAAGAAACAGCTTGTATCCATAATGTTTCTCCAAGACGTCAGGCAAGATCTCCAAAGCAAAGGTTTCCTCATCACTGCTTGTTCTGCATTCAAACGCAACAAAATGTTTTTTTTAATTCAAAATCCCGTTTATGTCTATGCTAAAATATGTAAGTACTGCAAATGTGATGTGGTATATTAAAGTAATTTCCACATCACAGCACCGACTCAGTTTGGCTTAGTTCAACTCTGCTCAGTTTCGGCTTGTTCCAATAAACAGAAAAAAACAAAAAAACAAAACAGCACACTGAACCCAAAGGCACTCTACAACAAATGACAAATAGATTTCTCCAATATTTACTGCACTGCTTGCTATGTGGCTGTTGGGAGGAATTTCATTCAAGAGGTGATAATATTGGCCAGGAAATGTTTGAAAATGTCTTTATTTTTTGCAGTTTCTTGCTGTGTCTCATTCTAATGTTACAATTATGACTCTGCTCAGCTGATGAAAAGCTAGTTGAGTTATGTCACTCTTAATGAATAATCTATCTGACTTTGAACCCTGGCTGAACACATACTTTAAACAGTGCCTTACAGTACCTGGTTTTCACAATGTAAATGATTCAATAGCAGGAAGGGCCCTAGAAAGCCAACTCTGTGTAAAAAAAAAAAGGCTGTTTCTTAACTAACTGCAATTTCTTATACAAGCTTGCACTTCACTGACTACTAACTTACCTCAATTAATCTATGGCCCACTTTGCCAGCAGAGTAGGCAAAACATATATTGTATACTGTGTCTGTACTGTATAAAAAAATACATGAATACAGCATGTACTGTATGCTTACCTGCCCAAAGAGTCCAGATCCACTTTGGTATAAGATAGGTAAGCGTCATACTCCTTATTATCTGATCAGACATACGGAGGAAAAACATGGCAGGACACATAATGGAATTTTAGGTGAAATATGATTGACATTTAAGAAGGCAATGGCAGTATTTGATAATAACTTGTGAATTGCAGCTCATATTTCTATTTTCTAATATTTCACAGACTGACCATTAATGTGAATTTAGTGAGAGAAAAATAAATCCATCACATCTGTCAGTATGATGCATTGCAATTAACTACAACCAACAACAAATACAGAAATTAAATAATAAACTCTCTTGATGGTGTCAATCAAAGGTGAGCATTAACTGTCAAGACAGACTTGTTGATACAGCTCCTGAATTTAGTCATTTCATTTCTGTAAAGCTGATCCTGTTCAGATTGCGGGGAGCGGGAGCCAATCTCAGTTGAGTGGCAAAACTGACAAAAGGGCAGTTAGGTATGTTTGCATTGGAATAGATTGTAATAGGAGTTGCCGGTCAACACACCATATCAGAGAAAAAAGAAAACTTACCATCTTCCGTTTCATCACTACCAAAATGTCTCCTGTAGCATAGCATAAGTTCCAGGTTGTAGCACTTATAAAGGGCCGTGAGTACTCCTAGCAGCAGCAATATGACACCCAGACCACCAGCCAACTCCAAACGATACATATCTGCAGTCAAAGAAAGGGGGAGAAAAAAAAAGAGCAAAAATAAAATATGATTAGTGACACATCCCCCAAAAATAACAAAAAAATCTAACAAATAAATACAATTAAGGTGCCAGATAATTTCTCAGAGGTCACATTACTGTCGATTCGAGTGTGACATGATTGAAGCTCCAACTTCCTGGACTGCCTCGTTGTAACACAATATCCTCACTTTCTCTGTTTAAATGTGAAAAAACAAAAACAAAACTCTCTCCATAAAATACTAGAATACAACTATTGCAATTATTCCTTCATTCGTCAGCACAAATCTTTTTTTGTTAATTATTTAGGATGTTGAACATTCCTGCCAATTATTCATGAACATTTCTCTGCTTTCTTTGGCAATTGAAAACTCTACCTGTCTACCAGTATATCTGTTCAATAGATATATCTGACAGTGAAAGACACAAATAAGTTAAATTTGATAGTGTCTTTGTTTGACAACTATGAAAGGAGCAATAAAAGCCTGGTTGGTCTGGCATAGTGGCACTGAAGCTTCAATTATTGCTCGGTTAATTGGATCACATAATTTACTTGAAATCACAAGTTAGATAAGTGATTACAAAAATCTGTGCCCTGGCACATTAGCGTGTCGTGACAGGTTAATCGGGTCAGATGTGCCATCATTGGTCTGAAATGTATTATGTATTCACTGCAAAATGTGTACCCTTGTTCGTCTATTATCTAGCAAGAACTACATGCTAGATAGTAGCAGAATATCCAAATAACCTGTGTATCCACCTGTTGATATTACAAAAAGGGTTTCAGCTAAACAGGCTGAGCTTTGATACGGAGTAAGTCAATTTTTTTTCCCCAATATAAACATGTAAATGTTTTCTGAAGTTCATGTCCGGAGTTACGCCGTGAGGTTTCTAATGTAAATTGTGTGTGCGTCAAATATGTGCCTCGGCCCCACCCCCAAAAGACGGGAAAGACTGATTTGTTCCACAATATGAGTTTGTTAAACTCTTCAGGAATTTACATCAGGATCTTCCAAATGAGTAAATTATTGTCAGATAATCCTTGAATTGACAAAAGTTGAGTCTCAACACCTAAAAAGTTGCCTTTAATATATGTGACTGAAGAGTTCACGATGGCATGTTGCACCGGCTGTATACAAAAAGTCCCAGTCAAGAATTGTAAGCGTGTGAGTTTTGACTGATAGTGTTATCATAGGCAGGAGTGGAGCGGAGTGGTGGGAGAGTGATGAATGATCATGGTTGCTGAATGACACCATTGTAAATGTGATCTATTACCATCTTGCTCTCTCTCGAGCACACGGGCAGCTTTAAACCCCAGAAAACCAGGTAGGAACTTGAAGATTTCACCACATCTCCCCTATATCTGCACACGTCTTTACACATCTCACCCACATCTACCGATACTGTGAAGAGAGCAGCTGCAGGGAAATGTGTGCATTCACTATTGAGGCTATATTGTGTACAAAATGTAAACAAACACCTAAAGAGGCTGTCGGAGTACAAGGCCTCAGGAATGATGTTTGACTTGTCTGAAGTGAAATAAACCTCCATCTATGTGTTAATAATCCACAGTAGCCATGCCCTTTTAGATGCCAAATGTGCTTCTCATTAGTTGCCGAGGCTGTTGAACAGTTCAAAGGAGGTCATTTTCAATGCCTAATGTGTTCCTCCTCTTCTCCTCCCTGCTTCGACCGCCTGCCTGTGACCCAGGAATTGATCTCAGCACGCCTTCGTGAAAGACATCTCAATTTCTAAAAATGTGTCTGTAGCAGGCTCTGACAAATGTGGAAGGTTAAGAGAGCATGCAATGGGATGTTCCTTTGAGGGGGATTTTCCATTGCACTGACACAACGGCAGACAAAACACAAAAATATGAAATAACTACAGTGTGGCAGATTTTCTTGTACAATTAGTTGAATTCTCTGCAGGATGAACCAAAAACAGAGCAAATCATTACTCAAATGGCACAAGAACGACTAACAATAAATAAAGAGTTTGGAAGAAAAGTTATGACACACCAATTAATAGTGAGACTTTAACTACAAATACATAAACATTCACTGCTGCCTGATCAAAACCAAGAAAGACACTTTTATTCCAGGAACAAACAGAAAGACAACACATGTCTGTCTCACCTGAAGAATGGAGGTGCAAAGGAAGGAAAACAGAAAGTCTTTAATTTTCACTTCCTAGAACAGTGATTTGTCAGTTATGTATTTTTGTCAGGTTTTGCATTAGTGAAGCTGTTTTCATGCTTTAAATGCATTACAAAGTGTTACCAACGTCCACCAGTAGACGTCTCTCCAACGCTGTGACATCAGACTTCCACTCAGACCACATTCATGGTACTGCACAATGTAATAGGACAGTGACAAAGAACATGGGAGTGGGGATGGAATTGGTAGATTTCATAAATATCAAATATTTGCACTAATCTTACAGAACCTCAGACTGCCTCATCATATCATTTATTTCAAAAGATTTTCTTTCTACCCTGCTTCCAGCCTTCCATCTTTCTCCCTTTACCTCCCCTTTCCTTTAGCTATCCTTCATCTAACTGTCACACATTTTTCCATTACTAATGAATCACTTGTCAACCACTACTGCTGCTCAGGAGATCCATTTTAACATTGAATTGCCGGGTTTTTTTTCCTTAGAAGAGGAATTGAATGCAGCTAATTGTGAGGGCATGTAGTCATAAGGCTTTTCTAGATTAACTATTGTACTTAATTATACTCTGTATGTAAGACTGACTTTGTGCATAATGTCAACAACAAGAAGTCTAGTTTTTTTGCGTTGGCATGGCTAACCATGTGTTGCAAAGCCCTTTGTCTAAAAGGAAACATAGGTACCGCGCTTACTGCTTTCGAGGTCCAGCGCGCTCATGATAAGTGGCTCAGATAATAGTGTGTGTGTGTGTGTGTGTGTGTTCCTGTCCTATACATTTTGCTGTCTCAATTTCAATGTGAGCTAAACATCTCAAAGGTATATTTCAAATGAAAGCCAAAGCAAAGTCCATTTTACTCATTAGTTATACTGTACTATGATAAAGGTTATATTGAGTGGACAGAAAATATAACTTTGCAATTAGACTACTTATTTGGTCTTTGTAGTCTTAAAATAAAATGAATTATTGGACTAAAACTAATGGGTGTTTGTCAATGTGTGTCCTGAGATTGGCTGGCAACCAGTTCAAGGTGTGCACCGCCTACTGCCCGAAGACAGCTGGGATAGGCCCAAACACACCCGCACCCTATGGAGAAAATGGATGGATGGATGGATGGATGGATGGATGGATGGATGGATGGATGGATTGATGGACTAAAACAATGACTATAACGAAAACTTTCTACTGGATATGTTTTAAATAATAAGTGCAACCACACAATAAAAATGAATCAAAATAGTTAATGTTTAAAAAAAAAACTCACCTGAATCTACAGTGTACAGGAAACTCAAGGCGCCTTCATGCATCATAATTTTTCATCAATGTTGAGCACCGCTCAGTCAAAATCTAGTTTTTGAAGTTGTACAAATGTTTAAATGGAACCTGGAATGATCCTGAAAAATATTTGGAGAGCATACTACATACCCACATGCTGTATGTTTGTTTTTGCACATCATTTGCTTTGCGGTTGTATGTCATGTTGAAGAAATATTCAACATTGTTATTGTGCTGATATGGTCATAACTTTCAAATAATTTTTTACCCTTTTCGGACATGCTATGTTTGTTAGCTTCTATTTTTATGATACATGATTTTTCAGTAAGACACTGCACAATAAGTTACATTTTCCCCCCTCATCCATCACATTATTTGTTTTTGCTGTCACTGGTAACCTTCTATGATGACATCACACACAAAAAATACACAAAATCCAAATGATATGATGACAAATAAAGAAAAACTCAGAATAAAACAACCTGAAATATTTAACAGATTTTAGGGGAACCAAACATGTCCCACAGCACTCCTCTGTTGTCATTCTGTTTCTCCAGACCTCCTTTTTTTCTTTCCTGTAAGACTCTCGTGGTGTTGGCTAAAGGCAGCTCTTTCTGCTACTACAAAGCCTGTGTGTGTGTGTGTGTGTGTGTGTGTGTGTGTGCGTGTGTGTGTGTGTATGCAAAACACATAAAACATAGATGCATTTGGCAATTACCAACTGGGTGACTGGTAGAGCGCACTCCTAATTCCATCAGACATAGTGTGTGAAATCAAGCTTTGATAATGTGTCCTAACTTAGCATAACATGTGCTTTGTTTCGGCTGTTGTGTTGCGTTCGGGCGCTCTGACATGACCTTGCTCCGAGGCGTCGCACCAGAAGGAAGGAAACAGAAAGCTTACTATTTAGCACGGCTACTGAACTTTGAAAAAAAATCAGCCCACACTATAGGCAGAAATGGTTTATATTGTAAAACGCATGAAGAGTCTTTCTCTGACATGAAGATTCTCGCTCATAAAGGGTGAAAATCAGAGAGTATATTTTGGGAGCCACCTCAAGGAGGAAGCCGGAGATTCAAGAGCTGAACAGGAATAGGAGGAGGACTAGCCCTAAGACAATCTCCAGATGCAAATGACTGGACACTATGGTTCAGAAGCAGTGAACGATGATTTTCAACATTTACCGGTACTTCAGTCGGTCTGATCAGACAAGCACCCCTGCCCCTCAACACGGACAATGCAGAAGCCCTGGTCAGCACCCTGTCTCTCCTAAATCCCCACTCTTGCTACACCAATCTGTTCCTCTCTACTAACCAGGTGAGAAAAGAACTGCGAAGGATTAAGGAAAAGAAGGCAGCAGGTCCAGACGGGATCGCTGCAGTTCGCCTACCCGCCTGGCATTGGAGTAAAGCATGCTGTCATGTTCCTCCTCCACGGACTTTTTTCCCCACATGCAGTATGCTGGGTATTTTCCGTATGGACACTGATGATAATGGCAAGGTATTGCTACCTATTCATATGCCTGACTCCTATCATTAGGAGATCATGGTCCAGTTGTTAATCATCAGGAAGCATCCTTCACCACAGCTGCTCCTCATATGATCCAACTGCCCTCTGTCAACCGTTGAGACCTTCAAGTTCCTGGATCTCTCAAGGCATGAAGTGGAAGGTCAACATGAACTTCATCCTGAAAAAGGCTCAGCAAATGATGTACTTCCTGAGGCTGCTAAGGAAGCACGGCCTGCCACAGGAGCTGCTAAGACAGTTCTACACAGCAGTCATTGAATCAGGCCTGTGTTCCTCCATCACAGTTTGGTCTGGGGCCGCCACAGAAAAGGACTAAATCCGATAAATGCCTCACATTCTGTGTTGTGGTTTTACCGAAGGAATCTTATAAGGTTTGTTGTGTTGCTATAACACCTTCCAAATATCACCAAGCTCATCGTAGCTGAGTAGCTCAAAAAGCTCCCCGCATGAGATGACTTCATTTACAGTCTGCCATTATCTACCCGGTGACTGACTTCTAGAGCAGCATGCTACTCCGCTTATGCATTATGCACAGAGTGAGGAGGAAGAAAAATTATTTCCCAATAAACAGCTATACCCAAGATAGGCACAAGTCAATACATTGGTTTAGCTACGTCCATTGCGGTCATTTTAATGATATACATTACCTCAAATGACTGAAGTGTTGAAAGTATTGACATTTTTATTTGAGAATATCTTTTATAGCAAGACTATATTGGAGTATTGGAGGTACAAATTAGTTTTCATCACCATATTAGCTGAGTATTTCTAGCAGCATTCCGCCACTGTAATTATATGCTGTTTCTTCAGACTACGACTACAACTGCTACTTTACTTTACTCTTGTCTTTGCGTCACACAGAGCAAATGATAAGCATTTCCAGTGGATGCAGTCCAGTTTTACAGCAATGCAAACTAAACCCACAAAAGTCACCTTTTTAAAAAATTGTGTGTACAGTATATCTCAACTACAGCAACATGCTCATACCCAAGAACGCGCCTGCCCCCATACCACACACATGCAAACACATTTCTCTTCATCCTACTTATTATTGTGTTAAGCAATCACGACCTACCCTGATGACCCCCACTGGAAAAGTGAGTCAGTATGATCTTGCTGAGCACATACGAACATGAGTGTGTCTGTGTATGTGTGTGAGTGCGTGCATCCTGGAGTCTCTGGGGTGCTAGTTAAGTATACTAAGATAGATTTGACACCCAAGGCAAAAGACATTGGGACCTGTTTTCAGTTCACTGCCTCCCTCTCCATCTCCCTTTCATTTTTCTGTTTCATTTCTTGTGCGTGTTATTCTGTGTTTCCTCTTGCTATTTGTAGGTTTATTTTTGTGGTCATTCTCAAACCAATGTCCCAGTATATTCATATCCAATTGCACACCTTTTTCAGACCTGTTGTCCAACGCAATTGAGGAAAGAGAGAATCCCCCCCTCCCCTGCACTGTGTCACTATCTCTTTGTCTGTAGTTTTCTCTGTCTCTGGCTTGTGGCCACAGATGCCACAAGGCATGTTGTAAATGTTTTACAAAGGAAACTCTCATGCATTTTTAAGTTGAATCTCAAAAGTGGCAATGATGAGATCATGTTTTTTCTTATCTCATATTCCTCGGTCATTCCAGGCACTATCTGTTTGGCTGTGCACGTTTTGGACATCACCTGTCAGTCCAAGATGTTATTCATTTGACCATGTCGCTCAGGGAGCTCTGAGGAGACCGAGTGTGAGGCGGTTCGGATGAAAAGCAGCACCTCCAAATGGTACTCAGTCGGAAAAGGGTATCATGCCCTCTCCAGGTCATGGATGAGACCCTTCCCCAAGTGGGAGAGTTCAAGTAAATTGAGGTTTTGTTCATGAGACAGGGAAGGATGAAGAGGGGATCGACAGGCAGATAGGTGCAGCATCTGCAGTGATGCAGATTCTTCATTAGTCTGTCGTGGTGAAGAAGCATTTGAGTCAAAAGGTGAAGCTCTAGATTTACATTCCGTGTTCCTACCCTCGCTTTTGGTCACGAGCTGTGGAGCTTGACTGAAAGAACAAGATCGCGGATACAAGCCCCCCCTGGAATGAGTTTCCTCAACAGGGTTGTCTGGACTCTCCCATGGAGATAGGGTGAAAAGCTCGGTCATCCGGGGTGGGGGTGGGTGTGGTGGGGACGGGGGAGGGGGGCAGGGGCATGTATGTTTATAAACTAGCCAGTCAAAGACTGTCCAGACACAAGGCATAACCCAATAATCTCTCAATCATTTTCCATGTGGCATATAAATCACGCACCTATGTGGACATCTCATTGCTGATGAAACTGTTAGATTATTAATTAATGGACAGTAAATTAAAACACTTTTGCTTGTTGACGCCAAGTGTTGCTCATTATTGTGCCCATACATTATGTGTCTGTCATCAAAAGATGTGTACAAGTGTGATAGAAACCTCTGTTTTTGGCTAATTTCTCAAGTTTTACAATTGTTGGAATATTGTGAGAAAAAGGAAGACAAGAGGCAGGATTTTTGTACCTTTCTTCTGAAGTATCGCACTCCCACGGCGCCGCCCTATGTGGTTCTCCACGTAGCAGGTGTAATTAGCCAGGTCAGTCTCCTCGATAGCGTCAAAAGTTAAGGATAGCTCCACTTCCTTTTCCCCCAAATGCTCCCTTAAAATCCTGGATAAGCAAACACAGAAATTCAAAATTACGTCAGCCATGATATTTCAAACATTGACTAGAACACATGGAAAGTGTTTTTTGTTCATGTTTTAATAAAGGACAGCAGTTGTAGAAATTACATGAAGAATACAGGGAATGAGAATATTTACAATGCATGGAACTTAGAGACAGGTAGGTTAATGTTCCCAAAATTGCTGTGCTAAAATTTTTAAAATTAGGACGCATAAGGAAAGAAGACAAATAGGCAACAGCGGGGACAAAAGAAGAGGAAAAATGATATAAGAACATAGAAAGGAGTAAATGATGCATAGAGAAATGGAGTTGAGTTGAGTGCAGCGGAGTAGAGTGCATTAAAAAGTAGGGCAGATGGAGCAAGAAGGCATGTGTAGAAAACAGTGCAGCAGGTGCAAAAAGCTTCTGTCCTTATGGCGAGGTCAGATACCGCATAGGCCTGCAAGGAGGAAGTTGGCAGGAGGCAGATTGAACTGGCTCAGGGGTTGACCCGTGTTTTGGAATCTGATTTAGGGTCAGGCTAAGCTATTTCCACTGAAATCAGAAGCCACATGGCTGCTGCTTGCCGCAACAGCACATTTTGTCCAGGGGAAGACCCAAAGTCCCGCGCCACCAGCGGCATACATTTTGTAATGGCTGTAACTATAGAAACCAGAAAACTGAATAGACCAGTTGGTACAGTACCTGCCAGCTGCTCGCCCCGAGAAATACTGCAATTGAAATGTGTTTGGAAATCGCTACGTACTGAGTAGACAAAATATTTAGATACATTTTATACATTTGATACCTTCTTCTTTCATTTTTGCATGCGAAAACAACAACGTAACATTGATTTGCAATTGTATGGACCTCTTACACAAATTTGTTTTTCTAAAATTACAATACATACTTTTGGTCAATACCACCACATTTAGTCAGTGAAAATCTGAGCAATTCATTGTTCGCACTCCCCGTTCGACAAATCGCCAGAGACAAGTTGAAATGAACAATGGTGTGATAAATACTTACCATAATCGCCATTCCGGCGAAGGGCCAATTTGTCTGTCAAAATTTCCCCGGCTAATCGTCAAAATGCAAATGTCCAGATGCAAATGATACCGCAATTTTCTTCACAGCCAGTTCCGCATATGTTTGGTGACAGTATTAACACAACATTGATTGCGGGGTGTGGGGGACAGCTAGTGAATCTGATGACACAATGTAAACATATGCCAGCGGTCAAAATGAAACGAAAGTGGTAGTCAAGTCCAAAATTTTGTTTACAATAATTTGTTCCATGCACCCCCAGTAGTCTCAATGCTTTTTGTTTATTATTATTATTATTATTATCATTATTATTATTATTATTGTATCCAGGTAAAACTACCCTTACAGAAGACCTAGTTGAAAAATCTCCACCATGTCAAAAATATGTGGGCTATGGTCCAGCTACTTTACTGTATACTGAAGTCAAAACCAAACGAAAGAAAAAAAAGACTAAAACACATTACTGCAAAATGGGAAATTGGTAGTTTGGCCTGCAGAACCAGTTTACAAAACTAGTCTTCTCTTTTAATCTTCTAATATGTATGATTGGATATACAGTAGATCGACCTTGAATGTCATCAAGACTCTTCTTGGGTTTCGTTGTTTCTGTAAGCCTTCAAGCATGGGTGGTTTCAATGTTTCAATGGAACTATCTCATATTAAATGAAACGAAGCAAAATTTCGATGACAATCTGAGGAATTTCATTATGGTTCAGTCTTTCAAATAGATTTGTGGTTCTTAAATCTGTAAAGATTGAAGTGAATTAAAACTATTGTCATCATACATCAGAGTCATACGGATTACTTAAGAGAAAGGATTTCTCTAAAGGTTACCACATCCTTTCTGCCACATTTACTGTGTAACAGTAGATTAGCAATACATAGCAGGTATGTGTGGGTGTGTGAGCGGAAGTGATATGGACAGACACTGTGTGTTCTATTTTTACACCAACTTTAACTATCAATGCAAATACATTGTTGTAAAAACAACTGCATGAATCTGTCACTATCATCATGAATCATAAAGCCCCGTTTAAACAATGGGGGTTGACAACAGATGGGTCATCTGGCTGATGATGGACATAAACATGATAAAGAAGCCATTTCGTTTGCCCTTGCAAGGCTAAGTGAATTTCTGAATGTTGCATATGTATGTATTGCAATTCAATGCACATGAGTGAACAATGAGAATGCTGAGTTGCAAAATTCTGAGTAGCTGGACAGCAATGAACTGAATAACCTGAGACTTTCTCTGCTCTTGGGGGAAAGTGTTCCATTTAAACTCCTTTCACTTGTTGTCAAGATAACTTGTTGTCAAGACAACTTGTTGTCTTGTATTACATGATATATTGACCAGAGGGGATCCACCTCTCCGAAGACATCTCCCCGCAGCGGTTTCATCTTGTTAAATTGAATTTTATATCATTCTAACTTTGTCTCATACAATATTGTGTCAAATGTTGTTCACTCGGCATCCATAGCCTGGTCATTGTGGAAGAGGGATTCCCCCATCTGCGGCCCCTTCTCAAGGTTTCTCATTCTTCCCCAGAAGATTTTCCTTACCCTCCCGAGGGTAAGGTCAGGGGATGTCGTTAATATTTGTCAACTGAGGGCATGTGAAGCCCTTTGAGACCATTTGTGACTTGACTTGTATAGCTGTGCATGCGTGTAGTCAAGCTTTATTGCATTGAATCAACATTGCACATTGACAACTAGTGTGACGGCAAGGTGGAGGGACCCAAACATCACGGCAGGAATCTCTCTATACAAATGTAATAAGTCAGATTTAGAACAGTAGATGATTGGATCATTTGTTGCCAGAGGACTTGATCAAGAGATGGAGAACTCATCAGGTAAAGGTTAATTAAACACCACAGGGCATGATTAGTTTCAAATTTAAGTACTCATTCTGCTATTTTCTTTCATACTACCCTGGGACAGAAAACTTTCTGAGGCCAATTGCTGGCTTAGTGTTGAGTCCATTTCCAAAGACGAGGCCCTGAGACCTAAGACTAAGACCTAAGGGCTTATTAAGTATGAAACAAGACACCGGAATTAACCTTGACAAATAATAGGACAATTAGTATTAGAAGTATTTTCATTGAGCTTACAATACTTATTCTTATTACCACTGGGTTGATGACACTTGGGTTGGGTGGAAAAGAACTAGACGAAGGATTTTGGTCACTAGTTTACAATTTCATTACAATATTACAAAAAGCAACTGCTTTACAATTATGAATAAAATTGTAGAACTCTCTATGAGTGCTATGCAACTGGCAGACGACCAGCCCAGAGTATATCCTCAAGAAACTATAAACTTGAATCGTTCTGTGGATTTGCGCATCCACACTATGTCACATTGCAAAGGCACCCCAAAAGACAAGTTGTGTCAGAAAATTAGATGCCAACCATAAATAAGGATACACATATAATTTGAAATATATTTACTACAATATTTTGTTTACATTTTCGTGATTTTGTTTTACTCAAGGGGACTTAAGCTGAGGTCTAGGATGGTGGCCTAGCGCCCTCTTTGATCAGCCGCCGTTGCATACAATGCTCGTTAATGGTTCGGTTCAAAGATTCTAATCGTTAACATTCAGGCACCCGACAGGTGGATCAGTGCTGCGTGTTGCTCAATCTTATCCTTGTCTGCGTTTGTGAGATCCATTCCAGTTCCAGACTGGTCCGGAACCATAACAACTTCTGGTGTGACTCAAGCGCACGTGGGGTCCAAGTTCACATTAAGCCTGTCCAAACTCGCTGTGGTTTATGCGGTCCTCGGAGGCTATATGAAGAGGAGCCTTTGAAGTCTGCAAATAGTCCTTCGGGAATTTAGAAACCATGGGCTGTTGAGTTGCGCCGGAGGTAAGGTCACGTGTCTGAATTTGCGGCCAAAAACACGGCCTTCGGAGGACGTAGCCTCGTGAATTTGGACAGAGCCACTGTCTCCTGGTTGGCCTGAATTAAGTGTCTGGGGTAGAGAGAAGTCTGGGCCTCCCTTCGTAGGCTTCTGCCCCTGTGACCTACGACTGGATAAGTGGAAGATGATGGATCGACGAATGGCTGGAAGATTCAGCGCTTGTCCCTTATCAGCTAAAACAAGCACAACTACAAGTCAAACAAGGCAAGACACAAAATTTAAAACAAAAACATTCCTTTGCTTTCAAATGCTAGAACGTTTGAGATTTCTGTAAGCATTCCATTATGAAAATAGGTTTTAGTCACTCACCAATCCCGAATCATCATTCATCCTTGGTGTGATTTGTTTGATTAATAACGAGCATTTTTACTCTGAATTAAAAGAACTCCAATGCGGTTGTGGTGAGACTGCATCGAAACAGTCACCAACATGAAGGGTCAAACTGTTGACCTTCAAACACATCTTCCATGTGTCAAGTCGAGTCAAGTACAACTTTATTGTCCCATGTCATACATGTGATTAAGATGTTGCCATACATCCTCACTTTGCTGCATTCTTTGTTCCAGTGTCTGTGCGGTCTGACTTGTCAATGCAAAATAATGCTTGTAATTACCTGACATCACTTTCTTTAATGTGTCCTGCAAGCTCTTCAACAAACTTCTCTCCTTTCATCCAGTAGATGATCGGTCTCCTGTTTTCTCCACTGTAGCCAAAAAATGCCTTGCAGTCCAGACTGAGAGGCATTCCTGCAACACACATCACAATGCTATCACGACGCCAAAAAAAGCCAGAAACACAAATCTGCTAAAAAAAAAATCAGACAGCTTTTTAAAATGTTTTTTTGGTTTCTCCCCAATTGCCTGACTCCAGAAAGATGTCACCTTAAAACCAAATACGATTTGATTTATTGCAGATGATATAATCCTTGATATCATCAGTATCATTGAACTAGCTTTAGCCATGAGACTACAGTGTGGTCGACTTCCACATGTATCTCAATTGGTTCTGTTTGTGACCAACAGGTGGCACTGTAGGGCTCCGCCTGCAGCTGCACACCTATTGGTCATTGTGTCATTAGTTTTTGTTTAAAAGGACTCCCGGCACGACCACTCGCTGTCGGGTCATTGTTGCTGTGTGCACGTCTCATGTTTTGTTTTCTGTCTTAGATTTTTGCTGCTTTAATTTCTTGTGATTTTGCTGGACTTTATTTGAATGAGTTTTTGAGTTAGTTTCTCCTGTGTATTCCTGTTTGCATATTTGTTTAATACATCTTGGTCACTCCTCCCTGCCTCTCTGCTTTTTGGGGTCCTCTGCACTGCCATCATGCAAAACATGACAGTAAATAAGTGAACACTCAAGAGGCTGAGCCGCACCTTGGAATGCATCATCACCAAGGGCCTCAAACACACTTTCATAGTAGCTATGAAACACAAAGGAATTTAGCATGTCACCCAAATTGGGGGGGGGGGGGGGGGATGAGTAGTCGACATAAAGTTCAAAAACAGAAAATCCAAATTCATTTGAAAAGCACGTTTCTAAAAAACTGGAAATCCATTTTAATTAGACTGGGAAAATTACAACATGACATGACAAATGACAGAGCAGCATATTTAACCAACTTCAATTATATGCCGTTAAATTAATTTCCTCAGCCTGACATCTTAAATCACTTTGTGTTGCGGAGTTGTAGAAGCATGCTGCTTTGTGCATTTACACACATTTTCTTAAGAAAATGTAGTTCACCCCAAATGAGCAAGCACTATTCTTGTCATCATGGCAACAAAAGCACATTGTTTCCTGCTGGTTGTGAACGATCACTGCTTCAACAAATCATAAACTGCACACAATAACTAAAAACATCCATGAAATAGACTGAGTAAATGAAAATATAGTGGGACAGTATCAAGTTAAACGTCAAAGCTATGGTGTGGTCGATAAAGAAACTTGAACAACTGAGAGGACTTGAGCCATTGCTGGAATTCATCCAATGCCTTCTGAAAGTTAAAATATCCACAATTAAAATATGTTTTTTTTGTTTTTTTTCCGTGATGAAATGATACCGTGTTGGTTGCTAACCGAATGCTGATTGGTTGAAACAAACATGATGAATTTTACCCCAAACCACTCATGAGTCTTATGGTGGTTTGGGATGGAACTGCAGTTTGAAGCACATTTGACTATACAGACGCTCCCCGACTTACGAACATCCGAGTTACGAACAACGGTACATACGAACATATTTATGGGTATGTCGAGAAAGAAAAGAAAAAGTTAGATTTTGTATTGCACGCCTTTTTCCAAGTACAGACGCTCCCCAGGTTACAAACGAGTTACGTTCCGGACGATTGTTCATAAGGTGAATTCGTTCGTAAGTTGCTTCAGTGCTATATTTTGTCTGGAATGTATGTTTAAGGCTTATATTGACATCCATATAATGGGGAGAGAGCATTTCGTCATGTTCTTCAGGGCTCGAGGGTTAGCTGCCCGCTAAACTAGCAGCGGCTTCAGCGGGGGAGAGTAGACGGCGCCGGACGCCTCCCCGCCCGTTCCACCGTCACACGCCCGCCCCCCACGCCTCTCCCCGCGGCCGCCTTCGAACGTCGCCTCCGCCGTCCTCCTCCGCCCCGTTCGGCACTCGGAAAAAGGCGCGCAATACAAAATCTAACTTTTTTTTTTTTCGACAGACCCGTGAAAATGTTCGTATGTACCGTTTGTTTGTAACTCGGATGTTCGTAACTCGGGGAGTGCCTGTACAGGTACTGTAGTGCTTCTTTCCGCCGCTAATACCGACGTGAGGCGCTGTGAGAGCTTGCCCAGCATCCACCCCGAATCCGGCTTCCTCTGCCCAGTTGTTAAATATCTCGTGCATCCATTATTCAATATGGTTGGTGAAAAGCGAAAGGCTTCTAGTGAGAGTGGAAATGTAAAGAAGAGGCAAGCCATTTCATTTCAAATGAAAGTGGCAATAATAAAGAAGCTTGATGCGGGTGAGAAAAGGGTGAGTGTTGCACTTGCATACAACATGAATCGTTCGACCATCGGTACCATTATAAACAGAAAGATCGGAAGCTTCAAGCTGAAGCCGCTGCTAGTTTACCGGGCAGCTAACCCTCAAGCCCGGAAGAACGTGACGAAAAGCTCTCTCCCCGTTATATGGATGTCAAACATATAAGCCTTAAACATACATTCCATACAAAATATAGCATTGAAGCAACTTACGAACGAATTCATCTTACGAACGATCGTTCGGAACGTAACTCGTTCGTAAGCTGGGGAGCGTCTGTATTACGACTTGACGTCTTAAAATGACATCCCAAATAAAGAAAAATGGAAGTAGGCACATTTTCCCAACAGAGCTTCCCTGATTTTTTTTTTTGGGGTGACTTTGTATGACTATAAATCCGAGTGTATAATTCTGATCAAATGTGTATATATATATATACAGTGGTACCTCGGCTCACGAACGCTTTAGCTCACGAACTTTTCGCCTCACGAACATTAATTTCGTGAGAATTTAGTCTCAGCTGACGAACTAGTTTTCGGCGGATGAACCAAACCAAGCGGTCGAACAGCGCCCCTGTGGCGGCCACGAGAAGCTGACGCACGCTCACGGCGTTCACTTCGTTACCCCCTTTCTTTGAATGCGATGTGGTTTGTGTTTGCTAGACATTTTGGACCACATTGAGTGTACTTTTGCTATTATGGGACCGAAAAAGACCCCGCCACAGGCTAGTGTTAAGCCTAAGAAGACATTAAAGAAAATTACGATCGAGTAGAAGAAGGAGATCATTGAAAAACACGAACGAGGTGTGCATTTGTGTGACTTAAGTATATTTTTTGTGTAGTTTTAAGGCTTATTTAGTCGAAAATTATGTTTATGGGGACCTGGGAACGGATTATTCTCATTTTAATGGTTTCCTATGGGAAATAAATGTTCGGAAGACGAACTTTTCGGCTCACAAACCTTTTCTGGGAACCAATTAAGTTCGTGAGCCGAGGTACCACTGTGTATATATATACCTGTATATCCCTCCCCCATCTTTTTCCACTTTCAAACATTTTTGGAAAAGCTCCAGGGAGCCACTAGGGCGGCGCTAAAGAGCCGCAGCTTACCAGTGTACATGATCATAACTAATAAGCCCTTTGAGGATGTGTTTGTTTTCTCAGCATGTTCTGGTGATTGAAATCATATCGTTTGGTTTCCTTGTGTGCATATAAAATGGCTGGGTACAGCTTGTTTGCCTAATCAAAAAATACAACCTAAGAAATTTGGTGTGCCTGTTATACAGTGATTTCAGTCGTTGTTTTGTTTTTGTGGCTGAAAGAAAGGGGTGTTGAAAAGAGATAGAATGAAAGAATGTTGCTGTGCCGCTGTCACTAATGTTAGGGAGGTACCGTAAACCGAGCTGGTGCATCATCATTTTAGACTGCTGCTGATTGCATCAATGCAAAAACACACCCACCTTGTTCATGTGTGTGAGTGAGACTGGATTATGTATCTTTTGTCAGGAAATTTCGGTACAGGTACATTTTTAAAAAGCAAGTCATATAACACTGAAGTTGAAAAAGAATTTAGTCTCTGCAGCTTTAGTTAAGCCTGACTTACTTGTCAGTGCTAGTTAAAGGAGCCTCTGTGAAACATGCGCAAAAAGAAGCAGCTGACTGTGAGCATTATTACAGATGTGTGTTATATCTGATACCACACGCCAAGCTCGACAAACTGCTGGTGATGAGGCATTCCCATCTGTTTCCTTCTGCTTGCAAAGTTGTGAGCATTGAGCCTCAATGTCAGATTTCATTTCCATCTGCATTTTTGCTTGATTTGTCCACAGTAGCTAAAATTTAATCTAATTTGAGTCGTTTCAAGAAGCCCGGTATCCTGAACCCAACCTCTAACATACAGTTCTAATCTATTCATTCAATTAATTAATATCACATTGTTTGAAATGTTTTGACAATACAACTTCAGCTTTGACCACTATGTAGTCCACAAGTGATAAAGCGATGGTTGAAACTGAGGAAAGTCAAACATTACACCCGACAAAAAGGCAAACAGCGAGCTGATTTTCGATGACAGCTATATTATGGCCAGATTGAACCAACAAGGTCTAACACTAGATTAAATCATGGTTTAAATTGAAATTTTGTTGCACCAAACTTTAATCTTAGTTTAGCCCACAAAAACATTAAATTTAAAACTCTCTTTAAAACTTGCTGCCAAACAGTATCTATGTGCTGTTGTCTGTTTTCTTGTCTTCTATTTTCTCCATTAATACCGAGCCATTATAACATAGCCAGTCAAGTTAGCAAGTAACATTAAGTTGACATTTTTGCTAACAAGCAACAACGTAAGACCGGATCTCACTGAGTGGCGAAGGTCCGCATGTGTGATCGTATACAGCGAATGCCCCTCACCAAATGCCATTAATCTCTTCCATCCATTCGAAATGTATATGCCTTTGTGTAGTGTTGCATGCTACTGTCTACATGTGTCCCAATAGTTTGTGTTCAAATATAGGATGTTATAAGCTTTACAACTTCCATTAATGCTATTTTCCTTAGTTCATCCATGACGTTTCGAATTGTGTTCCTATTAACCCTTTCATGCACCCTGCAACCTGATAACATAATAAATTGTCCACTGTAGTAACCGCGCTGTCCCTGAAAGAGTTAAGCCAGCAGATGTTAAGGCATTATGTGGTTTGGCTAAATACACATGTAATTATCTTTGCTTTGTTTGATGAGTAAAGGTCTTTGCTCTTTTACAAAAATATTTGGATTCCCTCTTCTGGCTCCTGTGTGGGCAGCATGGATTCCGTTTTTTCTCAGTAACAATGTGAGTTTGAGTGGTTGTTTGTATCTGTATGTTCCCTGTGATTGACTGGTGACCAATCCACGGTGTAGTCTGCCTTTTGCTCAATGTCAGCTGGGTAGGCTCCAGCTCTGTGCGACCCTCAACAGGACAAGTGGTGTTGAAAATGGATGTGGAATAATGTCATTTCTTGCAAATTATCAGGAATGTTTGAAAACTTGGACTGTTACAACCCAGTTTAATTGAAGATGATAATTGACTTGAATTGTTTGTATAAACGTGCCCTGCTATTCCCTGGCGACCCGTGCAGGGTGGACTCCACCTCTTGCTCAAAGTCAGCTAGATTAAGCTCCAACTCACCCACACCCGAAAGAGCACAAGCACTATGAAAATTGGAGCTTCCTGAAGCCTGTCATGAATAAGCCAGTCGCCCTTCACATAACTATTCACTGCCTTATCTGCTCTCCTCATGCCTTGTGTATCCCTTCCATGAGCCAAAATGCAAAATGTATATTTCTTGTAAAAACCAAAAACACACACATACACACACGCACATTGAAACAAAGCATGAATACTACTACTACTACTTTTTATTAAGATGGCTAATTGAAATAATGCACGCCCCCACACACGTCTTCTTGGCCCCCTTGATACCTCTGAATTTCTTTGGGAAAAAGGGAAATTTCAATAACCCTTATTTAATGATCATCTTGTGATAAGTAGGTCAAAGCGAAGTGGAGGGGGTTGAATCATAAATTACATGAAATAAAAATAAATTGAATGACATCGTGGACCAGCGCCCCGCAGCAAGAGATTGTCTCACATTCAAATCTTGGCTCAGGCATTTCTGGGTTGCATTTGGAAGTTCTTCCAGGTACCTTTGAGGGTTCTTTTAAGTGACAAAAATCTGGATGGTAGGCCGAGTGCAGGCACGAAATTGAATTTAGCAGCGGTTGTCAATGAGAATGGATGTATTTCTTTAGATCAGTGAGGATCTCAGAAGCAATTTCCGATCATTATTGGTCAGCGTCAAGCAACAATTTGATTTTGCATGATGTCTTGGAAAAGATGTCAAAGGTAGTTGGAAGCAAAAGCAAGCATTCATTGTTTTCACCTGATATGTAAGTGTTTGTATTTTACATGGGAAAACTTCACACAGGATCATCCTGGCAAAGATTCAAACCCAGAACCTCTCAACTGTGAGGCAGATGTGTTAATGATGACCACAACATGTTCCACATGCCTTGAATTCGTCCAACATAATTATTCGATAACATTATAAGCCATTTCCATTTGCTTTGAGACAAATCACAGTAAGAATTACAATAATGACATCAAACACACAAACTAATGTGATCCAACTCAAGAGCAGTTGATCAACGGTGTCTTTACAAGGATGCAAATTATCTGTATTTGAGCTTATTAGATTTCATAATGAGTAACATTGACTTCCATTGTTTTTTGGGGGTTGGGGGGGGCACGGAAGCAGATTTGCTCATTTGATTCAGTGTCACTTAGTTCCAAAAAAGTTTTAAAACTCATAAAGTGTACTGTTGGTTCATATTTAATCAAACATACCTTAAAAACCACACATGCCCTTCTACGGTCCAACATATGCAACTGCTGTGGATTTGCTTACATATTTGTTGGTTTGAAAAGTGCGCATGCATGGCTGTGTGTCCGTGCGTGTAAATCAAGATGAGCTTTGGGTCATGGGAATGTGACATTTCATCCATTTATATCCAGCTTCCAACAAATTAACTATGTTAAATCCTTTCTTATTCTCTTATCCTCAAATGCTTCAGTAATAAATCCATTCTGTGTACAAGGCAGTGACACCTTTCCAAAATCACATCATTTTTTGCTAACTGCAGCTTCCAGAATTGTTAGTGGTAATCCTTTTCAGACGTTTTGGAACATCTTTTTTTGGGTTGCTCTATTAATGTTATGAAATGACTGCGCTGTTTTTTTAAAACATTTTCTCCAAATCATATTTAATCAGCATGCAGTATATTCTGATTGTCACTTGACCTTTTTGCCTTGATGCAGTGTATAATCTTGGGTGGTGATCCTGTTCCTTCTGCTCAGTGGCGGGACAAATGTTAGTGTGCGGTATAGAACATTGCATACTTGAACTGATTCTATTTGGGGTATGATAGAATTATAAAATGAACATTCTTCACTCACTCTAATTACATGACTATTATTTTTTGTCTGTGGCTACATCTGGAGTTAAAAACGGTATTTAAGAAGATTGAAATGTAGTGTATGAAGAAATCTTACCCGCATTTTGAAAAAAGAAATTTAATCAATATATGAAATAAATTATAAATGAAAGCAAATTCTAACACCACTTGTGTTGTATTTTTCTGTGAAACCCCTTGGAGAGTAACAGTAAACAAATGTCAACATTGACTATCTAGAGAATTAACTTCAAGAAATGACACTTTACGCAGAATTCATCATATTTATAGGCCCTTCTCTGGCTGTGAAAAGGCTGTTGAGATGCCCAATAATATTTGGCAGCACAGTATTGTTGGAGTGATATGATTTAATAAATATGTGACGGCTAATCATTTCAGCAAATATTAAAGTATTTCTTTCTAAGAGGAAATGAAGACGCCACAAAGCGAGAAAAGAGATTTGACTATTCCACCCAAAGTATTCTATCTGTCATCGATTTTATCAGTTCCCACACACATTCAACCTTTGTAGTCTTTAGAGCAAAAATATTCAAAACCCGAGGTGATTTCTAATAGCTCTCCCCGGAAAGACAATCAATTTTCATTCGATGCCCATATTTGGCAATTTCCCGACAGCTCTAATTAAAAAAGTTTCCTTCTCTTATATACCTATTCTGGACATTTGATTGGCTAGGGGACTGGCCTCATTAAGAAGCGTCTTAAATTAACAGATGAAATTAGAAAGGAGATTAGTGGCGATATGCTTGACAAGGTTAATTAAATGACCAGTCAGAAAGGCTTTGTAAAATCGAAACCGGCAGTTTAAGAGCAGATACAGCAGAGCTGTTTTTTGGACCGTTGTAACTTTGTAGTCGTTTTCCGACGGGACAAATCATTTGAAAAATAGCGTTATGCACCACTATCAAAACAAAAGGAACGACAGTTGGCTTCCACTATTTGACAAGAAGTTTTTTGGATTGTTTTTAACATGACCTGTTTTTTGCAATGGATTTTTTGGAAGACAGCATTGACCTAACATTGAAAGGTGTCTGCAGTTGCAAGAAAGCGATTTTATTCTTAAACAAATCTCATCTGTCGAAGGTGGCTCTTGTGGTCACTCAGTGACAAAATGTCCAAACTTGCACTTCATCCTTTGATAGCAATGAATACCACTGTTGACTTTCCCACAAAAAGAAAATCAGAACATCATCTTGCTATTTTCCAACTTGACTCACAATGTTATTATGGATGTAATGTAAGGTTTTATTTTAATAATTTTAAGTAACAAATTATCTTTGGCCTCTTCAGAATCAGAATCATCTTTATTGGCCAAGTATGTAGAACACACAAGGAATTTATCCCCAGTAGTACACGCTGCAGTAGTATCATCATAAACAAGGACATGACAAATAAGTATGGAAGGACATTCCGTCATGTAAGTGAATCGTTGTGCGGTGGTATGACCCAATGATAACTGTGAGACAATGTGCAAAGTATCAAGCAGAGCTAAAGTGGTAGAATACAACACAATAACAGTTGTACAGCTGGTACAGAAAATCATTGAACCATTTTCAAGTGAACAGTCGCAGTATTTGTAGTATAATAAGTATGCAATTATGCAGATGCCCTTGAGCGCTTTAAAGTGTCTGGTGCGGTGGAATATAGATCAGTGACAGTGGTTTGTTTCGGTGCTATGCCGACGCTGTGCCCGAAGAGCGTTCATACGTGCAAATTTGCTCCGGCATAGCGCCGAAAACAGCTTACACGGGATCAAATTTGATCCACCTCAGGGAGGTGGTTTAAAAATTTGCTCCAGAGCAAATGCTTGTTTGCGAGGGTGGGGGCGTGGGGGGGCGCCTCGCTGCGCATGAGAAGATTTGATTACGTGCGGCGAGAATGCGTTGCTTGCGTGCTCTGTCGGACTTCCGTCAGGTGTTTGTTTAATAACGACACAAGACAACATGGCTGGTAACAGTAGCAAAGCACCTCTTGGGTTAGACCATCTCAACTAGAACAGGGGCGGGGGGTAGTCCACAAACGTCATCTTTCCTTTTGTAGGAGACTGGACTGTCTCTGAGTTGTTTGTGTAGTTTGTTCCTTTGTTGTGTGTTCACAACCCCCCTGCACCCCATAGAATTTATTTTGTGATTTCCTCTCTTGATTTTTCTGTTTGGCGCATTACATTTTTGCTTTTCTGAGTGTCATTGAACTCATCGTTGATTTACGTTTTCGGGGGGCGGTCACTCTCGAGCAGAAGGCACGGAGACCGAGAAGGGGAAGGATGTGCCTGTACAGTAGTTGCTTGAGTTGTGTATATGTTTTAAAAAGAACCAACACGACAGCTCATTTGTTTTCTGTCGTTTTGCTCCGCTGCAGAAACTGCCCGTGTGAACGCAATTGGAGCTGCGTCGACACCGGTGCTGCCACGCTCAGCGGCTTTGTACATGTAAACGCTCCACAAAAAATGTTCCGGTGTAAAATATATCGCAACAAAATACACCGGTGCAGCGCTGGAGCAAATGTGTGCCGTGTGAACACACCTATAGTTAGGACCAAGTGCAGTATAATTGTGATCATGGGGAGATTTTTCTTTCTCTTGGTATGTTTGGAGACAAGTGCAGCTTAAAAATGGGCGTTTGCGCCTTTGTGGGTGTGAACATTGCTCACTAGCTTCTCGGCCAATGGAAGCAGCACCTCTCATTTCCTTAAAAAACAGGTGCACAATCTTTTACCCTGTGGAAGCACAAATACACTTGGTGGAGTCTATGCAGAAAATGGAGGTTCACAGAGTACGTTCACAAGGAACTGCAAGCAGACCTCCTTGGGTGGCTGATGTAAAGCTGGCTTGGGTGATCACAGATCACCGCTGTGAAGTGGGCACTTGGAGACTGCCAACTCGATCGTTCATGTGCAACCCCCTAACTCAACATCCCCACGGCCAAGGAGGATCATTTGAAAAATTTAATGAAGATGCTTTCTATGAACTGATTTCTACTATGACTCAGGGGTTTTCATGCACATTGTTGTCATATTTATTAATGAAATACAATAATACCCACCAGAGATAGCGGCAGAGCTCAGAATCTGTCTGCCTGCACTTGGACTAAATTTACCAAAATCGTGATGCAAAACACCTGCACCACAACTTAGATCTGCTTTCAGGTGGTCTAAAGTTTAGTCTACTTTCAGACACCAAATTATCAGGTGCATTAGGGGTGTATAAAAGAAAACACCCTCCAACCACTGGAACACCATGCATGGCGCTAAACCTGCACAAATATGCGGCAGTTTTTGTAAATGAGTCCAGTCCTCATTTACAAAATAACTGCACAGGATGATGTTGTAACCCTTACAGGACTTTAGAAAACTTAAAACCTATCTCAAGAGTTACTGCTCCTGTTTCACACTCACATTGCATACTGTGATTCCGTCAAAGATTAGCACATCGGCATAGATAAAAAGAGCGCTGCCCTTGAGTATACCAAAATGTCTTGCTTGGAGAATCTATGTTTTGGATTTTCTTTTCCAAGATGGCGCCCGAGTAGGCAGCCTTCAGCAAGTGCTCTTCAAGAGCCTTGCTTTTTTTGGTTCTTTTTTGTTTTGTCACGTTTGTTGTTTCGTTGTGTGGACATGATGTGGACGGTTTTCAGCGTTTTTTGGCCACGACATTCGTCAAAGGAGAAGAATCTGTGCTTAGTGGTGGTTGCGCCTTCTCGGCAGCACGCCTGTACTAGCACAGATTTTGATTGGGAGGAATGTCGGCGCCATTGACTGTCGGTGCTGGACAGCCCCGGGGCGCTTGTGTTTTTTGCGCCTGTAATGGGCAGCATTTTTCACAGCCACGTTTTGTTCAGTGGATATGTCGGCGCTGTTGTACAGTCTGCGTTGGTGCGGCTGGATGGATGTCTGCTGAAGTTGAGGATGAGGACAGAGGAGCGTCGGCACAGAACACCGATGCGCATTTGGAACTGAGAGTCACCGCTTGGAATTGGAATGGATTTGCATGGGACGGGAGAAGTGAACCAATCTCTTTTTTCGTCAATGGATGCTACAGCTTCTTGTTGACTTTGAAACTTAGCTTGTAGCCGACGTGTGCACATTTTGAGCATGACGTCTCTGATCCACTGGTGAAAGGACACTTTGATTCTCTCCACTTTCATCTCAAACTGCTTTAACAACAAAGCGTATGAGGGGAAAAGTGGTTAGGACTGCACGACTGTCCGTGTTTTATGTTATGTGTTGTGTTTATTATTTTACTTTATGTGAACTGTTTTGTTAAGCGCTTTGTTACAGCTTCCGCTGTTGTGAAAGCGCTATATAAATCAGCATGTATTGTACTGTATTGTATGTAGAGTAGCCTTTCTATCAAGGCACAATAATGTGCCACGGCAAACTGCACTACTAAACAGAGCTGTGTCTCCGTAAGTCTGTGTCATTTTGACCCCCCCCCCCCCATGTCCGATTCAAAACGAGGCTTTGCACTTTTTGGGACTTTCGCGTTCGTTCATGAGCCTGCGTGTCTGACTTGTCCCTCTTTGGTTTCACATGCATGCGGTGTCATAACAACAACAAAAGTCTGTTGATGGCAACCTCTCACCCCAGTCAGCTGTTCAATTGAGGGGTGGATGTGGCGACAGAGCAGTGCCCAACTGTCAAATAACATTAATTTGGTTGCCTCGGCACGGGGCATAATCGTGACCAAGTTTGTTCTGAGAGTAAGCATTGATTTTGCGCGACACGGCTTCAATTTGCGGGTCACATGGATTGAGCTTCAAATGGCGTACATGCACGCGCTACGTGGGATGGTCACTCACCCCAGTTATAACTTTTTAATAATGCCACAACCAGAAAGTCAGGATTTTCCGTTCTGCGTCCCTCTGTTGGCCATCTTTTGGATGGGTTTTAGTCAGTAGGTGGGGTACACTCTGAACTGGTTGGCAATGTTTTTACATAATCAAAAGCTATTCTGATTAAGCATGTAATTGTTTGAAATACTGCAATTGAAAATAATTTGATGTTGTTTAGCTGTAAGCAATTCCTGCATAGGTTTTGCCACAGTATCGTTTCGGTATTGTTTTGAGGTACTATATGCAGGTGTGATAACAAGGTCAGCACTTTGGTATCTTGACAACACTAACTTTTGGTAAAAGTCAAATGCTAGGCAACTGCGGGGTTGCAAGACCTTCATCAACAGCAACATTCACACTGGCTGATGCCAACTATGCTCTGAGCAGTAAGTATTCCGCTCATAAGAATGTGCACGCCTTTTTTGGGGAGACAAAACAAACAGGAGTGCGAGCAGAGCAGGACATAGCAGTACAGTGTTATGACATGATAAGTACTGGCATGGATATTTGCAACATATGTCAAGCCTGTGCCGTTGCTCTGGGTGTTGTTGCTGCTGGATGGCAGATATCCAAACTAGCACAACCTCGTTCACATTCAATTCATTATTCCTTTCAGACCATTGAATACACACCCACATGCACATGCACGTCCTGGTTAGATGGATTTTAGAGGTGATTACTGCTTCAGAAAAATCTGATTCCGACTCCACAGGAATGTTATCCCGCAGAGAACGTCACCATTTGTAAAATCGAGTGAATGAGAGGATAGTCAGCATGAAAATAATTGGAAACTGATGGAGATATCAACATCACAGGACCAAACAGCAAATGCTCTTAAAGGCAGGCAAGAATTATAGATTTAGAAACCCCCTCCCAAAAAAAACTAGGAGAAAGGAGAGGAGAAAGAAGAAAACTCAACTATACTACAGAGTTGGTGGCTCACAATTCAAATTGCAAGAGGAGAATTATTAATTAACCATAATGAGCGTTCAGCAAAAAGCAGAAAAATCTCTTTTGAACCAGTAACTTTCATGAGTTTGGGGAAAAGCAGTCAACATGCAAAGTTAGCAAACATCAGGTAAAAAAAGGTATTTTCAAAGTAGTCAAATTTGAAGAAAATAATATTTCATATTTTGTGTATGTATTAACTTCTATTTAGTGATCCTTTGGCATTCAAGTGGGCACGTTTTACTGAATCTTAGTAACTGATTGATAGACTTTCAATGCAAGAAAAAAAACATTCGGAGGGAACTTGGAAGGGAACCAAGCTAAAAAAAATAAAAAATAAAAATCATCTCTTGACAATGTGGATTCGCATGTTTGCCTCCAGAACGTATGACGGTTTCACACATGGTGCTCCTGACCTGGAGGACTTCTCCAAACTCGATTGTAGTGCTCGTTATTTGTGTCCATAAAAGTACAATAAAGGTGAAGGTAAAAGACAACAACTCTATTCACAACAGTAGATTACGAGAAATGAAATAAAATGAAACAAAATGTATAAAAAGAAAAAAAACCATTTGGCAACGCTGTTGCCAATGAGAGCCATTAAACATGACTCACTCTTTGGCAGCAGCATTTACTGACCCTTTTTTCTCTTGTGCTTCTTTTCGGTCTAACTTCTCCTTCTATCACTTCACTCAGACAAATTTTGTGTCTTGTGGTATATTTTACCTTCTTAAATATCTTCTCCCATTTGTGTGTTTTGAATTAGGAGGAAACAAAGACTGTGCAAGTCTCCACTTGACATTTAGAATGCTATTCTTAATACGCTCTTTTTCTTTTAACCTGTAGTTTCAACCAAAACAATTCTTCACATTAAAAGCTTTGAATTTCAACCGCTCACATGCTCACAAAGTGCATGAAAAAAAATCCTAATCAAAATAATTACATTTAAATTGTTACAGCCGAGGTGTAAAAACAAATTAAGAATTTTACTCTGATTGTCACAGCTCTTCCACAAAAGGTATATACAGTAAACCATTGATTCTGTTCAGAGATACAGGGAGCTGGAGCTAATTCTAACTAATTTTGAACAAAAAGCAGATGACAGTCAATCACACGGCATGCATAAAAGGCACAAAAGAACAACATTCATATTCATGCTGTCACTGAAAGGGAATTGAACACACACTTGACTATCGTGGCTCTTTTGCAATTGTCAAGTAACTTCCTTCTATCTTTCCAATTTCATTATCATTGATTTGATATATCATTTCTTAATCCTCATGTTTCATAGTGACTGTTTTGTTTCTCGAATAGACATTAGGAGATGGCAATGTCCAAATAAAAGTAAAATGATTGGACAGTGGAAATCAACCAATGCCATGGCATAAATGTGGACCATAAAAATCCAACTTGGAATCGCCTGCTGCACACCACTCCTAGTTATCTCTCTAACCATTTGAAAGGAAATACTGACACGTGCACAACCATTTTAAAGGATGTGAATGAGAAGATGGACTGAGCTGAAAGGAAGACAGTGAAACTGTTTGAGACCGTGGCAGCAATAGATGGGACACAGACAGATGGAAATAAAGTGAGATAGAAGCAGACACCTCACAGGGACAGAAGGAGACAGACACACTGAGATAAATGCTATGGGGGGTAAAACCGAGACAGATGGGGGAGGGGATGTGGGAGAGGGTAGAAAATATACCACCTTATCTTCACCCGTTTTTCACAGTCAAACTCTCACTGATAGCTTTTGCACTTGTGTGTGCGTGAATGTGTGTGTTATTTTCCTCTTCGATATACTTCATGGAACGATGACAGAGGGAGAGGATAGGGAGGAATTTGTCCTGAGGGAGTAGCAACATACATTACTTGAGAAATAGGCTTAAGTGACCCCAGAAAATAAAGTGCTTATTGTGTAGCCGGGAGAATAATCTGTTCTCAACCTTTCTGACACCACACACACACACACACACACACACACACACACACACACACACACACACACACACACACACACACACACACACACACACACACACACAAAAAAAAAAAAAAGAAAATAAATAAGAACTTTGCCCGCGAGCGACTGGCCAACTTGCCAGATGCAGTGTGTATTAGACAAACTGGTGTTGCTAATTTTCTGAATTTAGTCGATATGGCATGAATATTCATTGAAAATGTTTACCATGTACAGAAATCTAATCCTGCAAGTTCTCCAACAAAATGACCCAATGGACTTTTTGGTCGGCATTTTGAATTTACGAAGGCCTATCTTATCCCTTAGATGCACATGTGGGTCAAAAATGACTTGGTGAGGTTTTTTTCTTGAAATATCTTCGGACTGAAAATTTTTTCTCATTTCATATTCCAGGTATTCCTCAAAAAACATGTTTTTTATATAATATAATTCACAATTTTAACTTACATTTTATACATTTTAAGAAATTTCAGTATTTGTATTACTACCCCGAGCTTCCATAAATGGGTCAAAAGTGACTCACGTGCATTTTCTATGGAATCCAATGGGAACCACTGATGCTAATCGACTTTGGCTATCAGCAATAAACTGACTGCGGACCACGCAGACTACATCACAAGTGTCACCCATCAGGAAGATTATTTTACACTGTAAGAGCTGATACGTGTAAGTATTATCTTCATATAAAATTGTGCGTCATTCATGACTATTATTTATCTACAAATTGGCCTTCCGCCTAGAAACAGATCATATGGCAGCCTTCCGCTATGTATGGGACCTGTTCCTGGTCAATTGCAGACAGCGATTCATCCCCAGTGATTGTGTCACTGTGGACGAACAGCTTGTGCCATTCAGGGGTAGGTGCAAGTTTCTACAGTACATGCCATGCAAGCCTGCCAAGGACGGCCTAAAGATCTTCTGGGTGTGTGATGCACGCATCCCCTATGCAATACATGGTATAGTTTATAGTTTACACAGGGAGACAACCAGGGGAAGACATTCAGAATAATCTGGGAGAAAACATTGTCCAGCAGTTGTGTGGTAGATTTAGAAACACAGGTCGCAACATCACCATGGATAACTTTTTCACCAGTATGCCACTCTCGCAGCATCTCCTGGAGAAGGAGCTCACTATTGTGGGGACTCTACGTCAGAACAAGTCAAACATCCCTCTTCTGATGAAGCCTTCCAAGTCCAGGGAGGTTTACAGCACAAAGTTTGGATTCAACGACAGCCTTACCATGGTCAGCTATATCAGAAAGAAAGGAACAGCTGATGTGCTCCTGAGCACAATACACCACGACAAAGCACTGGATGAACATAGCCAAAAGAAAAAAAGAGAAGTGATCAAATTTTACGAGAAAAGGAGGTGTAGACATCATTGACCATATGGTTGGCAACTACACGTGCAAGCGCCAAACACAGAGGTGGCCCAAGGTGCGATGGTACAACAGAATTGACATCGGCACCCTGAATGCCTACGCCTTTTTCATGGCTCAGCACCCAAATTTCAAGAGCGGCATCACCAATGCATGATGGCTGTTCCTCAAAGAGCTGTCAAAGGAGCTTGTCACACCACACATGAGGAATCGACTGGAAAGCAGCGCCCAACTGCAAACCCCGATTATTGAAGCAATGAAAAGGTGCGGGGTGACAAAAGCCACAACCCAGACACAGGGAAGAAATACACAGGGCCAACCAAAAAGGTGTCAGATCTGCCCAAGTAACAAAGATCGCAAAGTCAACAATAGGTGTGGGAAATGCAATGTACCTGTATGCAATGATCACTGACAGAAACAGGTAGTTTGTCTGAATT
The DNA here is from genome assembly GCA_026261675.1 of Hippocampus mohnikei. Classification (NCBI taxonomy): domain Eukaryota; kingdom Metazoa; phylum Chordata; class Actinopteri; order Syngnathiformes; family Syngnathidae; genus Hippocampus; species Hippocampus mohnikei. The sequence continues at coordinate 20,110,882 of JAKGUB010000557.1, read as the reverse complement.
GCATACAGTGATGAGACAAGAAGGCAAAACAGGCAATGCAAACACACAGACAGACAGACAGACACACGCGTACACACACAAACACACACAATGGATGATCAAATTTAAGTAATTTTCTTTTTCAAAAATTAAAAAAAATTACAAATAAAAATATTTCAAACATTAAATCATACCTGTATGGTCCGAAATATATTACTAAATTTTATACAAGTGATTATTCTAAACAAAAATGACAACTATTTCATAAAATAAGCATTGATTGTATTATGGATCATTTTTGACCCACCAATGGAAGAGTGTAGGGTCCAGTCACTCATGCATCTAAGGGTTATGAATATTTGAAAAGGTAAAAAAAATATGGAGATCACAATCATATCGAATCTTAGGCCCCTGTCACACCTTGACGATTTAGCCAGCGTATGCCGACGTAGGAAAAATTTGGCAAATACGCTGGCGTACGTCGAATAAGTTATGGGTAAGTTTTGTATACGTAACAGCACGCTGAAGCACGTTGGTATACGTCGAAGTACGTCGAGGTCGTCGTATGTCAGCGTATGGCTATACGTCCCGTATACGCAGGCCATAAGTAATAGGTAAGTTATGCGATCGTTGCACACGTTCAAACACGTTAAGTGTAGGTTACTCATAAGTCCATATACGTCGAGAATACCTACTAGCTGTTCTCCAACATCCGTGCCTTTCGAACTGCAATACGCTGCTGCATAGCGTGCAGCAGCGTATTGCCGGCGATCACGTGACGTAGTCTATAAAAGGCTGGCGCTCGACGTTGCCGACGATCACGTGACGTAGTCTATAAAAGGGCTGGCGCTCGACGTTTCAAATCATAACTGCACTAGACATTGCAGTACCAACATCTGTTTGGGGACTATCCCCCGGTCTAGTTAAAATGGTATAACCCAAGAGGCAAGGTGCGGCTTGCCATCGTTACTGTGAGTTGCTATTCACGCTATTAAAGCAGCAATCAAACGCCATTATGACTTGTGTCATTAATAAACCAAACAACATCAGCGTCATGGCAAAGAAAAGTCTGGGGAGCTCATCAAAGGTCTCGCAGAGGCTCATCCCATCACAGCCACTGCAGCCTTCGCCAACTACGTGCGTGACAGCCTGGTCAGCATGTCCAAGCGCAAGTTCGAAAGGCACGGATGTTGGAGAACAGCTAGTAGGTATTCTCGACGTATTTGGACTTATGAGTAACCTACACTTAACGTGTTTGAACGTGTGCAACGATCGCATAACTTACCTATTACTTATGGCCTGCGATACGGACGTATAGCCATACGCTGACATCTGACGAGAAATTTTAAGCATGCTTAAAATTTCTCGACGACCTCGACGCATTTCGACGTATACCAACGTGCTTCAGCGTGCTGTTACGTATACAAAACTTACCCATAACTTAATTCGACGACGCCAGCGTATTTGCCAAATTTTTCCTACGTCGGCATACGCTGGCTAAATCGTCAAGGTGTGACAGGGGCTTGAAACGTCGAGCGCCAGCCTTTTATAGACTACGCCACGTGATCGCCGGCAATACGCTGCTGCACGCTATGCATAAATTAGACTATCGTTGGGCATAAGTTGTGTACGCCGGCAACACGCTAGGCATTCGTTGGAATAAGTTATCTATAAGTTATCGAAACGTTCTATATAATTTACTGATACGTTATGTATACGTCCAGCCCGTTATGAATGCGCTATGTATACGCCCAAAATTGAAAAAAAAAATCGATAATTCAGCGTATGCCAGCGTTTTAGGGAAAATCTGAACGTCGGCATACGCTGGCTGAATCGTCAAGGTGTGACAGGGCCTTTACTGTCCAACACTGATTCACCTGCATTATACCAGTATATTGATACGGATACACTCTTCAATCAAGTACAAGAACTGTAGGTGTAGGCACATGATGTTCTCTTGGTGATGTTAATCTTACCCAAATCACAAAGAGAGGCCTTACAGTGTTTAACACATTCATCCTAGGCAACTGGCTAAGATAAAATCCTTTTTTTCTCAGCAGCATTTAGAAACAGTAATACATGTCTTTGTTACATCTGGGCTGGAGTACTGTAATGCACTTTATTTTGGAGTCAGCCAGTCCTTCCTCAAGTATCACCAGTTGGTACAAAATGCTGCTGCTTGCCTCTTAACTGGAGCTCGTAAGAGGGAGCACATAACCCTAATTCTGGCTACCCTTCACTGGCACCCAGTACATTTTAGAGCTTATTTTATGATACTTTTATTTGTTTTCAAATCTTAAAATACCCTCACCCCAGTTTACTTCTCAGTACTCCTCCAGTCCTGCGGAACACACACTATTGGAGGCGCCGAGGACTAAGCGCAGCCATTGTAATGTAGGCAAGCCCCCTCACTGTCCATTTGTTTAAAAACACATCTTCATTGTTTAGCTTTCAACCCAACAGAAGACTGACACCGTTCTATTGTTTTCTGATGTCTGGTGTATATGTATTTGTGTTATAATTTCTTGTTTTAACTTTCTTTTGTTATTGTATGATAGTTATCTTTAAAGTGCTTGATTACAGCTGCAGCTGTTGTGAAACGGTGCAGCTTCTCGGCAGCACGCGTGTAGCAGGGCTGATTTTAATTTTGATCGGAGGAATGTCGGTGCTATTTGACTGTCGCCGCTCAACAGCCCCGGGGCACTTGTGTCTTTTGCGCCTGTAATGGGCAGCATTTTTCAGAGCCCCATTTTGTTTAGCGGAGATGTAGGCACTGTTGGAAAATCTGCGTTGGTGCGGTTGGATTGATGGCTGGTGGAGCCAAGGATGAGGATGGAGGAGCATCGGCGCGGAGCACCAATGCGTATTTGCAGCTCAAAGTTACTGCTTGGAATTGAAGTGGATTTACATGTGACAGGAGAAGTGAACCAATCTCTTTTTTCGTCAATGGACGCTAGAGCTTCTTGTTTACTTTCAAACTTAGCTGATAGCAGACGTGTGCACATTTTGAGCATCACGTCTCTGATCCACTAGTGATAGGACACTTTGATTCTCCCCTCTTTCATTTAGAACTGCTCTAAACAACAAAGCGTAAGCAGGAATAATGCACGGTTGCATTACTGTCCGTGTCTTATGTTATGTGTTGTGTTATATTATTTTGTTATTTTATGTCAACTGTTCTGTAAAGCGCTTTGTTATAGCTGCAGCTGTTGTGAACACTCTATATTGATAAAGATGTATCGTTTTGTATTGTATAAACTGAGCAATGTGAAGAAACATTGCACGATACATTGTGAAACACAGAGAGGTATAGGTATAGAAAAAAAAACACACATTGATTTCCATTTTTTCTCCAGTTTTATGTTGTTAGAGCTCTGTAGTCTAAAAAGGTCGAAAGAAAGAAAAATGGTCATCCATTAACGCAGGAGAAAAGCACATAACCATAATTTGTAGATGAATTCTGCAAGTCTTCTGAGCTACTTATGACAAGACTAGTATTAATTCAAAACCATGTTCATTCTCCTTAAGCTGCTAATAGATTGTTTTACAAATGCAGCTTGGGCCCACCAGAGTGTTTTTGTAATGGAAGACATCCCTCTAACTCCTCAAGCTACCTTAATTATTCATGGATATTTTTTTTTCCATTGCAAATTCAGTGTACTACTCATATCTCCAATCAATCTTTAATTATGTATTTCATCTGCCTCTAGCCCACATTAGTGAGATAATGACTAAAAGGAATTGTGTTGATTACCCAATGGTATTGTGGAGTGATGGACAGCAGAAAGAGGCAGCAACACGAGACATAGGACAGATAGGAGAATAAGAAAAGTTGAGAAAAAACCTGAATGGAGAGGAAACCAGAGACAGTAAAAATATGGTTGAACGGGTATGTGGAAATTTGAATAATAGATAGAAATGAGTTAAATTAACAAGGTAACTGTTTGCTGATATTACGTTGCAGAGCTTAAGACAAGATTTTTTAAAACTGTGCGTGCGTGCACTGCATGTGTATTTTTGTGTTTGTGCGTGCGTGACTGTGTGTTTCCAGTGTGCATGTACACTGTGTTTCCTGCTGTTGATTGTGTGAGTAGGTGGTGAAACTGCTTGATTTCCATGAAAAGGTGTCCCAGCTGCAATCTGTGTACAGGGGCCTAGGGGCCTATTTGCTTGCTACTACATCAATGTGGGATTAATGGAAACATAAACACCCATACTTGTACACAAACACCTTTGTGCCTACAGTGCTAACATCGTCAGAGAGCGCGCCGCACAGTAGGTGAAGCACGCGCACACGCGCGCATTCAATCATCCGGCACTGAAGCACAACATGCACGATACAATTAACACAAGCACATTTGAAACAGACTTAAAGGGGAAGTCAACCCAGAATGTTGCTTCACAAATATGTTCAACGCAGCCCTGTGACATTACAGTTGCTCAGGGCATAGGCTACAGCCAATCCTGGCTCAGCTTCAGTGAGAAGGAAAAGTTGGAAAATGGTGGCCCCCTTAGTAACTACAAACAGGTTGATTTTGCTGCTCAACTCCATCCACTTATCCTCATGAGGGTCACGAACGTGCTGTAGCCTATCCCAGCTGTCTTGGGGCAGTAGGCGGGGTACACCTTGCCAGCCACTCTCAAGGCACACATTGACAAACAACCATCGCACTCACATTCAACCCCAGGGACAATTTAGAGTGTTCCATTAACCTGCCATGCAAGTTTTTGGAATGCGGGAGGAAACCGAAGTACCCGGAGAAAACCCACGTGGGCACGGGGAGAACATGCAAACTCCACACAGGAAGGCCGGAGCCGGAATCGAACCTTGCACCTCTGAGACAACATTCCTTTGGTGCCCCTTACAAACCGTTTTACAATCATCCTTTTTAAGAAGTATTGGTTCATGTGATAAATATAAAGACACAGTAATAGTATTATATAGAAGATTGATAGAATGACTCATGTTCAAGAAATCAATACAAAAATAGATGGAATTCGGACGGAACTTTGATGGAGACTACTTAAAGTTAAGGGAAGAAAAAGTGCACAGTGTGCAGTGTTTAATATATATCATATAAAGGACTTGGTACTCACCGGGTGTGGTCTCTATCCCCGTGTCTTGTCCCTGCGGGGGGAAAAGGACTTTCGGTGGCTGGGTGGTCTGGAGAGCTGAAGGAGAGCGGAGGGAAACTATCAGCGTTGTGGCAACATTTTTACTTCATACGTTCAACATAATTTTTCAACTTTCCGCTGTGAATCCTCTATTGTAATGAAAAACAATTTGAGTTAGTTAAAAAAAATTGGCGTTTCCCGAAGGAGGGCCTTCATGTCAACATCTGTAAAGAAGTTAGAATGACTGATGATGCTGTGGATGCCTGTTCTCGTGGGAGGTTTGCTTGATTTAATTTGAATGGTAAAATAGTAAGGAGGAGGAAACAGACATGCTGAAAGGCTGTTTGAAAATGTGTAATTTTCATTTAAGCAACTTGTTGGTTGGTCAGTTAATTATTTAAGTGTCACATAGGCCAAAGGAGGGCCCATTAAATTTGATTGCAATCAGGGAAATGAGATGATTAAAAAAATACTCAGACAGTTAGCACCCACTTTGAAAAGCGTAATTTCAACCCGAATAGATCTAAAGGATTGGCCAAAACATAGGGTAGGCAACCCGGGGCTCCATCGTGGCTCTTTCAACCTTCTGCTGTGGCTCTTTGTGTCCTGGAGGTGAATGAGATCCACCCGGAGTTCCTTGAGTCTCTGGGTGTTGTGGGGATGTCCTGGTTGACATGCTTCTGCAACGTTGCGTGGTCATCGGGGAGAGTGCCTCCGGATTGGCAGACCAGGGTGGTGGTCCCGTGGAACAGAGGACAAGCTCTACACCCTTGGCAGGGTCCTCGAGCGTGCATGGAAGTTTGCCCAAGCAGGCTTTGTGGACTTGGAGAAGGCATTCGACCATGTCCCTTGGGGAGTACTGTCATGGATGTTTTGGGAGTATGGGGTACCGAACCCCTCCCAATACGGGCTGCTCGGTCCGAATACCAACAATGTCAAAGTTTGGTTCGCAATGCAGGCAGTAAGTCAGATTTGTTCCCAGTGAGGGTTGAACTCGCCATGGTCACCCTTTCTCACCAAAATTCTGTTCATAAAATTTCTGGACAGAATTTCTAGGCGCAACCAATGCGCTGAGCATGTCTGGTGTAGTGGCCGGGTCGGGAATGGGATCTTACCCCAAGTGGCGGAGTTTAAGTATGTTGAAAACAAAATTGAGAGGAAAAAAAAAGTCCACGAATGTGTAAATCTGGAGGTACCGAACCACAAGCATGCATTGAATTTTGGAAAGATGTTCTACCTATTTGTACCAAGAATACTTTCCCTCCATGTTTTAAATGAACACTTGATTTTAATGATGTTGTATTTGTTACTCTAGACCTTCATGTAATCTACTCCTTAATTGTGGCTATTGACCAGCACAGTTAATTACTTAAACCAGTTTAGAAATGTCTCAGAGGAGTTCGACTTCATATAGACTTTGCTTGTCAAATCAAGTCTGACATTTTCCATGTAGGCAGTGCACACAGTCCTGCACAAAAGGTCAGACAGAGCAATAATCACCAGAGTCTGCTTTCACAGCTTCTACAGCAGCCATTGCAAAACAGAAATGTGATTTTTAAACTTCCCTTTGTACAAAATGTGTGTTTGCATATGTGTGTCCTCAGATATGAATATATGTGAGCGTCTGGCAGTTTCAGAGCACACAAGTTACTTTTACAGAACTGAAGACGACACCAGATGCTTCAAACAGACTAAAACAAACAAATCTTGTGCTGCATTTGCCTCATCAAATAGAGTTTTCTCTGTTGAATGTGTTTGACTGTGTAAGCTTTCTTCCACATTTTAATTTTCGACTAGTCTCAGGACAGAAACCCTCTTGAAAAAAGTGGGGACAAAGGGCATTAATTAAATTTGAAACTGTATTCAGAATCCCGAGGCCAGCTTCCCGGCATGATGTTAAATTATTCATGCTCTATGGCATACAGTGTTTTCATCCACCAATGAAATGAACACTTTTTTCCTGACCTTCTGCTGCTTGACATCCAGTGAAACTAAATGTACCATCTCTTTTGACACTTGTCATATTATACCTTCTTAATTGTTTGACAAGGAAATGTTGCATTCTCATTGTCTTACGTCAAGCACAAGTTTGGACCAAGAAACATTTATACTCAGTGGAGATAAACTGTTGCTTTGAAAAATACAATTTTAAGTGAGGTGGACAGTTGCTGAAATATGTCATAATTTATCTTGCTGTCTCTCAAAAGCAAACATCATATTGTTTTTGTGCTTTTCTTGCAATTCTTTTTTTTCTTTTCTTTTTTTAGCGGATGAAAATAAGTATAGGCGGCACAGTGCTCGACTGATTAGCACGCCGGCCTCTCAATGCAGAGGTACTGTACTCTGACTCCGGCCTTCTTCCTGTGTGGAATTTGTATGTTTTCCCGGGGCCTGCTGATCCATCCATCCATCCATCCATCCATCCATCCAACCATCCATCCATCCATCCATCCATCCATCCATCCATCCATCCATCCATCCATCCATCCATCCATCCATCCATCCATTTTCAACACTGCTTATCCTGAACACGTTCGCAGGAGGTTGCTGGAGCCTATTCCAGCTGACTTTGAGCGTAAAGCGGACTACACCCTGAACTGGTCGCCAGTCAGTTGCAGGACACATGTAGAGACAAACGACCATTCACACCCACATACTGAGTGGGAACTAGTCAATTGTGTACCACTACGCCATCAGCGACTCTAAACACAACAAAAAAAACCCAGACATTGGAACACCAGATATTGACCAAATTTTACAATATTGCTCAGTTTCCCCATCAATATCTCAAAAAAGCACTAACACCGGTGCTGCAGAGGATCCCAGAAGAATCCTTCCCGAAGTGTATAAATGCGTGACAGAGAAGTCTGGGAAAGTCCACTCAACTTCAGCGGCATTACAGTACTTCCAAGGGAAAATAAAAATGTAGTTTTGTAGTTTGGATTTGAAATATATCTTTTGTGAGTCCTGCAATAAAAAAAAAAAAAACAACAACGCCAACTGTTTAATTTGGTGCAGGGTTGTCCCTTTGCCAGTAATGTTGTGTCATCACCAAATGAGCCTCTTCAAAAATCATTACCAAGGTGCCTTGACACCAGAGAACCTCTGTCATCTGAACATGTGCCAAGATCAACTGATAAATGAGTCATTCAAAACAGCTAAAAGGTCTGTGATGAACTGAGGGCTGATTCATGGCAGCGATAATGCAAAATCCATCTAAAAAGGTAATGTTATTATGAGGATCTGATGTTTTGTGAAATCGAAATTAGCATCATTCTGAGGCCACAGCCACTCTTAGGAGACAAATTTGGAGAGAACCGAAGGTGTTTCCAATTGTATAAAGCAAATGTGTGTTTGAGGGTTTAATGCGAGCATGGCACAAATGCTGATGTGAGGAAAAAGTGGAGCTCACTGAACTGCACGTCTGTTAACACCCATGTACCTCTATTATCACAACCAGAATAAAACCTGCACGCTTGCACGCACACACACACACACACACACACACACACACACACACACACACACACACACACACACACACACACACACACACTATATTTTCTATATCATTTAGTGGTTGCCAATCTTTGAAGCTGAGAGCTACTCTACTATTTAGGAAGTTATTAATACAACAGTTTCAGACGCACTTCTGAAATGTGTTCAAACTACCTTTAATAGTGGTATTATTATGTTCTAACCTACTCTATTTAATGGGCCAATATTAGCTCATTTAAACTAGTCAAAAATCAGAAAAAGAAATCAGATTGTTTTTTTGTACATATTAACACACTATGACATAAGACAAAAATAATTTAATTCAAACACCCCCACCAAAACAGGCATGAAATCGGCCAATTTGGGCTAATTTTGCACTCTAAAGTTAAACGAATACTTAACCGTTTCATGGACAGCAGTTACTACTCTGGACAGTTTATCATGTTATCGGGTTACAGGGTGCATTAAAGGGTTAAGGACGAGGTATGGTAAAACAGTGACATGTTCTGCCTGTATGTCATCTCTTTATTGTGGGGTTAAGAGCTAAAAAAAAGTTATTTTACTTGCTCCTTTTTTTTAATGATGAATTGGCCGATAAATCAGTTATCAGAGTGTTACCCTGCCAAATGTCAGAATCAGCATCAGGTTAAAAATATCCTTATATTAGAATATTAGCAAAACAGATACATATCAATATGCAATATTTTATGCCTCTAAATATCTGTTCACATTTTCAAAGGATTGCAACGACAACATTTCTGAGAAATCACAATTGGCCCAACACTGGTGAGCTATTTTTAGAACTCGCCAGAGGGCTTCTCATGTAGCCCTTGTTGGTGAAAATATGTGGCCTTCTTTTGTGTGGCTCTTAGAGTTTGAGACTCAGATAAATGATAAATCTTCAACAAAGATCCCACCAGTTGATGTATCTAAACTGTCTCATGACCCTCAAATTTTCGGCCATGTTGCAACATGGTCGGAAAGTTTTGGTTACAGAACCATAAAATAGATCATCTAATTTAGAATCAAATTTGACTAGACTGAAATGCGCTTCACCGTAATAAAGGCAATTCAAGACAGCTACCGATGATTCTCTTTGGATAAATTGTTCTTGAGAGTCTAACAATGACGAATCCATTTTGGCCGTGACCCCAGTGATCTCTGTCTGAGCTGCAGGCTGAAATGTTCCATTGAGAACGTAAGGGGAAGGAGAGCAGATGAAGATGAAACATAAAAAATAAAAAGGAGGAAATAACAAGACATTTTGAAAAGGAGATGAAATGAATGCAGTGAGGGAAAATGAATGTATTATTTTGAAACAGCCACCTTATTTCAACCACAGAGAGCATTGCAGCTAATATGTATAGTCTGTTTCAGCACGTGTACCTGTATATATCTCCACTTCAAACACACATTTCATGAAGACAAATGAATTGAGCATTGACCAGGAAGAGGATTTAATGGAATTGAGGCCAGATACATTTATTTTTTTCATGTATGTGCTATGGTTTGAATAATTATCCAACATGCATCACAGCTGGGTTGATACTGCAAACAGAATCCATCAATCAAGTAAGGCTTGTGTGTATTTCTGTATTGGCTGTTGTCATCTGCATTTCTGTGAATATGGCTGATGTGTTTACATTGATCTTTATGCAAGACTTGTTAGGACTTACAAAAGTGAATGTTTCAACCAAAAAAACTAAACAAAACAAAAAACATTATGTGGCCAGAGAGGATTTCCATCCACCGATCCATTTCATGGTTTGCCCTTATTAGGGTCACAGGTGTGGCTACGGCCTGATCTGACTGCCAGTCAATTGCAGGGCACATATACAGCAGACAACTATTCACACTGAAGTTCACACATATCAGTTCTAAGATTTCATCACATTTTTGCCATTTCTGAGGAAGCCGGAGCATCTGAGACGAAGCACGGGGAGAACATGCAAGCTCCATGTTGGAAGGCTGGAGGCAAAATTTGAACCCAAATCCCAGAACGATTATTCCGTGCTTTACTCTCTCTCTCTCTCTCTCTCTCTCTCTCTCTCTCTCTCTCTCTCTCTCTCTCTCTCTCTCTCTCTCTCTTTTGTAATTTAGAACAAAAATCTCACATCGTGAAGATGGATGATGATGATGTGTGCGCACGGTCAAAATGGTACGTAGGCATTCCCTTAAGGACGATGTTCTCACCACGATGTGTGTGTGTGTGTGTGTGTGTGTGTGTAACAAAATGAAAAACTATCATGTGCCTCAGCAATGTTCAGCCATTATCGTTGTTCCTATTTCCCCCATCTCTGAATTTTTTTTTTCATTTTGTGTGTGTGTGTGAAAATGAAAACGGAATATGATTGAGACAGTGACAGTGCATTGACTAATGACAGAATGAACAAGCTCATTATTAAAGGTCTTATCACCTCTCAGCAGATGTGCTTCCACAAACACACACTCACGCACACGCACAGGAACACACACACACACACACACACACACACACACACACACACACACACACACACACACACACACACACACACACACACACACACACACACACACACACACACACACACACACACACACACACACACACACACACACACACACAGTGGATGCTCAATGTTATATATGAATATGTCATCATAATCTACATCATAGAGGTAGCCCTCTCTTTGAAAAAGCTGCCCAAGGATATTTGTAGATCATAGGTTGTTACCTGGTTGTTCCATAACAGAAACACATTGAAATTGTTTTCAACAGAAATGCACGCAAAGGGCAAATGTAATCAGGCCCACTCTGCCTTTCCTACCAAAGCCAGCAAAACACCAATTGTTTCAAGCCTCTAAATCAGGGAGTCACCAACGTGGTGACCAGGTAGGCAAGCTGCTTTTTATCTCTTTTTAATTCTCTGCAGTGTCCGGAGACAGTCGCTGGTACATTCGCCTGACCTCGGTGCAGGAAGAGCGGGGTCAGTTCCCAGTCAGTGGCGGCGTGAATGTACAACAATGTACAAGTATGCCACTACAAGGAAAAAGAATGGTGTGTTGAATTTACAAAATTGTATTTTGTCAAGCGGTGGCACAAAATAAAATACTTTTTTAAAGTAGACTACACAACTACTTCGGCCCAAAGTCATCGGGAGGGGCTCAAGCTCAGCCATTAACTTGAACAGGATAAGCAGGATCAAAATGGATTGATGTCTCCAATCAGACCAAGTGCTCGTGTTGATATGCCTCGTCTTCTTTCTTGCCTCATTGTGGTTCCCAGCTGACTGGGTCAGAAGTGGGGTGGGGGGGTAATGTAAAGTAACGTAAAGAAAAAGTTAAAACTTTACAACTTTGAAGCTTAACAAACATCCTTAAAGCACTAGTTGTTTTGGGCATTTATCGTTTGCTATGATTGTCAGACAGAGCGGTTGGAAAAGGTAAAGTGTCACTTGAAACAACAAACACCCTGACAGTTTTCCTAACGGCTCACTGGGATTGTGTGAAAGACAGCAAGGAGGCAAGTAAGCGCTCTGAGATCATCGCAGATACAAGAAAGATAATTAACGTAATCTCCATGGATGCGTGAGTTGCCTCAAGCCTCGGTACTGGAAATAGTGTGTTCCTATCCTCACTGTCAATGTGGCCCACAGCAGCTAGGTGTGAGTGATTTAAGCCAACGAATTAGAGTCTCTAACTGCACATGCACACTCTCCTTTGTCCTACACATTGAAAAATAATTTCAAGTTGCTTGTCACATGCTGAGTCTTCTCATATTTGGTATGGCTTCACGAGTGTGTTTCTTGTGTATTTCTATTGATGTTCCCTTCCTACAATTGAGTGATGGATAAATTCTCCATCTGTCCATCATTCTATTCCACTTTGCAGTTGCGAATGTTTACAAAGTGTCAAATAGAAAAGAAATGACTTTGAATGCTGCAGCTGAAAGATGGAGACTTGTTTCTGATAAAAACAAAAAACGATTGATTATGTGAATAGAAAAATTTGGAATGAGTCGTTTACCTGTGGAATGTTCTGAATTACATGCTACTTTAAAAATGGATATTCTTGTCCATCTTCATTGTCAATTTATAATAATAATAATAATATTGGTGGCCCGGTGGTCCAATGGTTAGCATGTCAACCTCACTGTGCAGAGGTACCAGGTTCAATTCCAGCTCCCTGTGTGGAGTTTACATGTTCCGTTTTCCTCCCACCTTCCAAAAACTGAACACTCTAAATTGTGAGCGCGGATGGTTGTTCGTCTCTGTGTGCCCTGCGATTGGCTGGCAACCGGTTCAGGGTGTCCCCCGCCTACTGCCCAAAGATGGCTGGGATAGGCTCCAGCCTATCCCATGACCCTTGTGAAGATAAAGCGGTTCAGAAAATGGATGGATGGATAATAATAATTGTTATTGTTATTATTATTATTACTACTGTATTATTATTATTACTACTGTATTATTATTATTATTATTATTATTATTATTAGTAGTAGTAGTAGTAGTAGTAGTAGTGGTAGTAGTATTACTTCATTTTTTTTCCCCATCCATTTCCACATCGTTTGTTGTCATGAGTCTGGTGTAGGTGAGTTGGAGTCCAGCTGACTTTGGCCCACAAAAACAAACAACCACTCACGCTCACATTCTTATGTGTCAACAGTCGTCCTGAAATCTGAGCCGACCAAATTTACATGTGGACTATACATCCATCCTGGGGCCTTTTCTGTTTAACAGCTATGTGCTTCTAAACCCCTGCTGCTTGTGAAGTGGTTGGAGTTCACTGCCACCAATCTCAAGTCCGTCCAAAATAAAGTTGAGTCAAACTAAATAAATAAATAAATAAACACATCTGTGGGAATATGGCTCGTATCTTAAAATAGTCAGTCACTCATATCTGAAATAGATTCACTTAATACAGGTCTATTGAGAGTCTGAGTTTTTTAAATTAATTCTTTGAGTAAAAGGCCGGCTATACCCTGGACTAGTCCCCAGCTAATCCCAGAGCACATGTAGGCAAACAGCCATTTACACTCATACCCGTGGATAATTTTTAGTCTTTATAGTTTACATGATCAAACAAGCATTTAGTTTGAAGTGTGGGAGGAATCACACCCGGAGAAAACCCACACAAGCCTAGTCAGAATATACAAATTCTATCCAGGCTGGCCAGAACTGCGATTCAAAACCCCGTTATGAGGCAGCTGATCTAACCACACTATCACTGTGGCGTATTTATCTGAATAAACGGTATTAACAAAAATGGAAAGAATATTACTTGTTTTGCAGGCCACATAAAATGGCAGGGTGAGTCACATCCATTGTGACGATCTCTGAAACCTGCGAATGCCTTTGACATTTCGTTACCTTTCTACCAGAATGGATCTGAATGATACGGGATTGATGCCTGTGATACCAGCATCGAGTATATTTAACAGGACTTTCCATGTCAAATTGAGATTCCTTTTGAAGACTTAGTCCTCTGCATTGAGAAGCTCATACAATTCGAGATTCCAGACACTTTGCTGCTTCTTATATTGCAGTGGGAATTCTTTTGATGGGCAGTCGGGGGAAGACAAGGAGGGCTTGTTTAACAACTACAAAACTCAATTTGTTTTCCTTTTATCTTGCATCAACCACCACCCTGAGTACCACATTCTGTTGTGGGGATTTCCAGACACTCCGATTTAAATGACTTCAATGATATGCAAATGCTATTTGTATCAAACCAGCGTGTCCTCTTTCCAGGCTGTCAGTGTCCTTCATTTTTTGGTTGGGAGTGATGGTATTAGAGGGACGACGTGACAGCTGCATGATGAGCATTCCCAGTTCCCAACAGAATCCCTGCGGGATCTTTTCACAATAGATCAGGTCCAAACTTAGTCTCACCTTCAGGGCTCGGTCCCACTGCTGCTCTTAACTCCAGAATGATACAATATGAGCTTTGGGACTTTGTTTGCTCAATCCCTGAAATGACGAACCTCATTAGGAGAGCACAAATAGCTTTTTAAAACGCATATTGAATATTCATTGTGTTAAAAAATTACTGGGAAAATTGTTAAGAGCTGTAATAAAAAGGGAATGCCTTTGATGTCTTCTACTGTATTATAACTAGTTTCTTTTAACTCTCTCTGTTAGCTGAAGCAGGATTGTCTTTTTTTCTGTGAAAATGCACTTTTTTCCCTCTTTACATTACTCCACATCTTCACGCTCAATGATTTTAGCATCCTATAGGGCTCAATTTTAGTGGCTGGGGTAAAACTTGCATGGCGCGTGGAGTTAGTCTGCATGGAGGTGGGTAAGACCAGAGGCCGTATTCCTAAAGATTCTGAGTAGAAATGAAGAATACAACCTTGTAAAGATAAAAGCTATTTCTGAAGAATCCTAGCTGTTAAGAGATATCCTAAAGTGAGATCTATAAAAAGCAGGACTTTGAAGCGGCTTACGAGTTCCCTAAGCACAGGAAAAAATGGCGTACAGAAGAGACGGGGTCGATATTCTCCACACACTAGACGACAGTGATGCGAAAGTCAGGATTTTAAAAAAAATCCATGCAATTCACTTAACCCACACTCTGTGCACATATTAAATGAAATTAAGGGAAATTTAAAGCGCGCCCCTCAATATTATACAAAATTGCTTGAATCATTCTGAGTGACAAGTGGAGGTCATTATACTTTACTTGTCATAGAAATACATCTTTAATTTGTTCCTTAGGTCAATCACCATCATGCATTACCCCGTTGCTATTTTATGAGTACAAAAAAAATCACCATGTGCCTGCCTTAAATTTCAACCTAGCTCAGATTTATTTACGGAGCACTTTAAAGCAACCATTGCTGCATACAAAGTGCTGTACATGGAGTAAAAATCAGTTATACAATAAGAAACACAGTGAAAAAAATTAATTAATAACACAAACACAGCAGACACCATAAAACCCTCAATGCCGAATCTCATGCTTCACAGTGCAGAGGTGCCGGGTTCAATTCCAGCTCCGGCCTCCCTGTGTGGAGTTTGCATGTTCTCCCCGGGCCTGCGTGGGTTTTCTCCGGGCACTCCGGTTTCCTCCCACATTCCAAAAACATGCATGGCAGGCTGATTGAACACTCTAAATTGTCCCTGGGTGTGAATGTGAGCGTGGTTGGTTGTTCGTCTCTGTGTGCCCTGCGATTGGCTGGCAACCGATTCAGGGTGTCCCCCGCCTACTGCCCGAAGACAGCTGGGATAGGCTCCAGCACCCCCCGCGACCCTAGTGAGGATCAAGCGGTTCGGAAAATGGATGGATGGATTTATTTGCAACACTTGTTCCAAACAGTATTTATTCATTCCCACTTTTCAGCTATGTAGGCTACCTCATTGCCAGTCTCTGGGATTTGCTCCGTCCTCTTTGCCATGCTTTTGGATTTCTTAAAGGGATTGCTGCTACTAAATATGGTCAAAAGGAGACGTTTCTCAATGCAAATGAGGCTAGACGTGCACGAGTGTGGTAGTTTAGAACAGGTGCGATTTATTAACATTCTGTACATTATTTAATGGCGTGCGTGTGCCAAGTGTCTGCACGTTTGTGAAGTAGAGATTTCTTTTTGTACTTACACACACTCTAAATTTCAGCCCGACCAATGAATTTAGGACCTGTTCGATACACTCTTTGATAAATGAGGCCTCAGGAGAGCAAAAATGGGCTTCAATGTCACCTTTGTCAGTGCAGGGGGAAAAAGAGAATACAGAGCACAAGGTACCAACTGTGCTGCTAATCTCCAGATTTGTTGGTCTTAACATCAGTGTGTTTGAAGCAGGAAGTGCTGTTGCAAATTGCAGTCCTCTGGAAAGAACGGCGAGAGAAGGACCACAAACAGAAGAGGCAAACATATCTGCAGTGTCAACCGTTGGAGAGCCTGCTACAAGCCGATTAACATAGGCTGCATGGGGTTCCCAGGGCAGTATCGACACGGACGGCTAATGTTCCTTGCAAAAAAAAATAAAAAAATAAAAAAATAAAATAAAAAGGGTTGCCAGAGAGGAAAGCCATCCGAGACATCAATGAAACAGGAGATAAAAGCATTCCGATGGTTGTGGCTCAAGTGTGGGTATGCATGGAGTGGCATGCCGCTTGGAGATAACAGGGTTGTTCAAGTTAGCGTGATGGTCTGAGTCCCGATCATTGATGATTTAGCTCCTCTGCATCTACTTGCTGTCTCAGATATCTAAGTTCACTGTAGACCACCTCTGGACATAATTTAATATATTGTGTGTAACTCCATTATATGTCCATCTGCGGCATCTCACCCCGCGACCCTAGTGAGGATCAAGCGGTTCGGAAAATGAATGAATGAATGTAGCATCTCAAGATAAAGCACATACAGTATACAGTAAATACACATTCCAGCAAGACAAAATGCTATAAAAAGATACTAATTAATTAATGGATAACTCCTTTTAAGAATACAGGTAGCAGGGTAACAACATCTAACGTGTTTTGTGTTTTATCACACAGCACTATGCAGTCATATTATAATGAGGCTGAACTTTGGTATTGGTTTTACTTGTATGTGTGTCACAAACTTTAGGGGAAACTTCGCTGGCTGGAGGAGAAGGTAAACTTTGTCATGGCTCCATGGCCGTGGCACACAGACACAGTCCTTTGAGCTGCTGGCCTCCAACCAGTTTCTCTGTTGTCTTTACAGCTAGGCCAAACCTGGTCGGAGTGTAATGGAGCCAAACTCATTCACAAACTGGCTGAAGTCACCCAGATAATGGCTATTCTCTCTCTCTCTCATGTACTACTTCAGAATACTATTTAGTTAATTGAGGTGGTTACTCATGTGCTCCATATTTAATGAAGTTACGCTCCCGTCCCTCTTATAAATCACTTTAAATCACACACAGACACTTTAAAATCACTTCTCACTCTGGTTGATGTATGAGTGGTGCAGTTGCAGCCCACCCATCATCTGCAAATGAAACATGATGATCCCATTGGCAGTCTGTTGTTTGTAATGACTTCAAACTTAAAAGAAAAGAAAAAAACCTTCCATAATCAATCCATCGTTGACAGTGTGAATTATTGGGTCACGGACTGTGAGTGTGTTAGCAGTTGTGCATGTGGAATAAAAATGTGTTGTTTCTTACCAAGCACTGCATTGTGCTGTGGGTTTATCCCTGCAGATCATGATATCATATATATGTTACTATGTACTGTTTGAGCATAAGTGAACAAAGTAGGAGCACATATCAGGCCAACAGCTAACGTGAGCATACTGCATGTGTGTCTTTGAGGCGTGCCCGTGATAAGAAATGTTCATAGGCATGCCGAATTGAACATATTGCAGATAAAGCTGATAGAGGGGGGTCTGAGCGACCACTTGGCACCTCCACCTCTGGATCAGATAACAAAGAAGTTGAGCTCACACCAAAGTCCAGAAGGAACCTGTGCTTGCATGTTCACTTATTTTTGGGTAAAATTCTATTGAAACAACTGCGACATGTATCGTTTTATATGCAGAATTGTGATTTGAGATTTTCATTCGTATGGACAGAAATACTCTCCATTAACCCACTTGGGGCAAAACTCGAAATTGGCTAATCCCATGTATCCAAAGTTGGAGAAATAAGTCAACACTCTGAAATATTTGGATCAAAGGCATGTTTTCACTGTGATTGCATCTGTTTGATAATTAGATATTATTAATACATTTGTGTCATGAATTAAACCTCTCAAACGTAATTCCATGGGCCAAATACTGTTCACAAAAGCAATACTAAGCATGCAGTGATTGTACCCGTGATGCCTCAAAATGAACCTTCTGTTTATTGAGAAATGTGCAGCTGCTGCATTCAGACCTACTTTGCTCTTGATTCATTTAGTTGCGTCAAGCACATTTCTTTGCGCTCTTAGCAACAATAATACAAATTTACAAAAAGGAGATTAACAGTGAACTCTTTCAGATTGTTTCCCACCATTATCTTTGCAGTTGGAAAATACCGTGCCACTCTCTTAGTGTTGACTGGATGACCTATTGCAATCTTCAATGCGTTATTGGATTTTGGAATGTTTCACCCCGTTGCATCATAAAACGGGTTTCCTGTTACAGAGCATCGTATTTAGCCATTTACGTGTGTCATACCTTCATTTTATAATCCCTCGAGAACTTCATTATCAGCCTAGATGTGTATGTGTGTGTCGGGGGGTGGGCAGTCATATCATGTTTAACTTGCATTATGAAAACAATAAAACAAAAGAAGGTTGGGAATTGTCTGCTGGATTTCTCTGTAGCATTGAACACTTTTAACATATGGTTACAGTGAACCACGATGGTGAAATTTTAAAATTGTTCAAAAACAAGACAACCTCAAATTTACTTTAATTTGATCATTTTAGGACCCCCGCACACTGAGCGATGCGACGGAACTCCGCTCAACGCTCGCGCGGTGTACAGGTTCTGTCACAAGATTTTATGAGTGGGCAATCCTCGGCCACTGGTTTTGCGCTGATTCAAAATTTGATGTTGGTGGCTTTCCACTCCCGTCCCGTCCCACAGGAAAAAAAATAATAAAAATAACAAAAAAATCTCATCTGGGCCCAGTGCCGGCAAATTGTAAAAAAAAAAAAAATAAATAAAATAAAAAAGAAAGTGCCTGTTACATTCAAATGAATGCGAGCCATCCCCCGCCTTTCAATACATCTCGATCTTTATTCCCGCCCATGTCCTCTTTGGTGGTATTATAAAAAACATTATAATACAGATAAGATGAAAGAAACAAATTAACTACCTGGAGGAAATTTCACTTTAAGCCCTTATCAAGCTGAGGATAATATGCACATTCCGTTTGGCTGCAGGCAGATTTTCACGTTGAACTTTCAGCCAATTAATATGTTTTTATAGGGGTCAGTACTATGTGTCAAGGGAAAATGAAAACATAGATGTCAAACAGTCTGAAATCCAATAGCTATCATGCACATGCACACACACACACACACACACACACACACACACACACACACACACACACACACACACACACACGAATAGACTAATCAGTGGTTAATTCTGCCTTCAGTTGGGACCAAATTAGGTTAAAGAAAGTAATTACAGTAACTGAACATTCCCAACCATACTGCCAATAAATGTGTGTCTGCGTTTGTGTTTTTAGTTGTTGTGCTTTTCCTTCCTTGCAGGATGGATTTATAAAATTATTATTTAGTCATTTACAAATTCTTCTTTACAATGCTCTGTTATTTTACACACAAGCATATTGCATGGATGTACTGTATCCCCGTGACAATAGCCTCATGTGCATGCAGTAGAGTGCGTCATTACTGATGTGTATGAATATAATTTACTCCGCTCCGGTGTATTGGGAAATTAGAGTTGCAAAATTAATTGTGTTCGCCCTAAAGGCCCTTTCCAATATTACTTAACATTGTTCGAAGGAAGGACTGTACATTAGTGAAGGAATGAGAAACCTCATTGAAAATGACGACATTGAGGCTGGTATACGTCTCGAAATTGATAGATTGCATTTTTATCATGGAGTCCACATTCTTGATTTTACTCTCTTTTTGCTTGTTTGGTTTGAGCTGTCCCAATAGTTTTGTCCGTATATGCATATTAAATGTTGAATGGCCATGTGTGAATAGGACCAAACATATTAATGCCAGGTTCACACGTCAAGATTTAAAACTTTCGGCAAACTTCCAGAACCTGAGAGGTCAGACGGGAAATCTCGCAAAACATCTTTAGATAAAACGTGACTTCAGAGTAAAGATACATGGTGGACAAAAGTGGTGATAGTTTGTGGTTTGATTTTGGCAGAAAAAAAAGCAACATCACAAGCAAAGTCGTTGGTCAAAGGAGTGGAGATAGCGCGAAGAGGAACTTTCCAAATGTTTTGATTTTGGATTCGCCAACGTGCTTCTTCACCTTGTCACTTGTAACAAGACAGACTTACAGTATAAGTGTTTCCCGAAACATGTTCAGAAACAGGCCGAACTTTAACAGATTAATCTCAGTGATTGTGCATCATGTTGCTTATGCAGATGTGGCGTAATTTAGATCAGAAAGGCATCATTAAATGTCCTCTGTAAGTACACATTTTAAACAGATGGTAATGTTTAAAAAAAATGCTCTGAGCATGAACTAACATGGCTGCAGCTGGGCAAGACATATATTGGAAACAACTTGGGGCAATTTGATGATTCCTCTCGCATCCTGTAGTTGAAAGCCACCTAGGGCGACACATGCAGAGGCCAATACACAACTCTCTTATTTACTGAAGCAACCCAGAGCAACTGCTTCTGACTGGCAAGACTTCATCAGAAAATCTGTCCAACATTTATCAAGCCTTGCCCCAGTGTAATGAGAGATGGATAAAATGGTGAGGAAACATGGGAAGGAAAAAGACAAGGAAAACACCGGTGAAGCACGACGAGAATCATGTGCAACTTGAATGAAACATTTTACCCTCCTGAGCCTATTTTGCGTGAACAACATCAGTATATACTGCCTTTCTAATCCTGGACACATAATCCGGGAATGTTTTTTTTTGTTTTTTTTTTTTGCCTGAGCTCATTCTTACAGTTCAATTTAGAACACAACATTACTACCAGCATATTGTGACACATTCGTCTTTCTTAAAGATTGAAAGAATTATAGCATTTGTGGGGAATTTAACTCCAATAAAAGATGACAAGATTTGTTCATTTGATGAATTACTTGGTTTGAATGGGGGAATTCCACTTACGCAGTTCCATCATCATTCCCAAAGCACAGAAAACAAAATGATCAGAGTATGTAGTATAGTTGCTGCGATAAGATAAGATAAGATAAGATAAGATAAGATAAGATAAGATAAGATAACCTTTATTTGTCCCACACTGGGAAAATTTGCAGTCTACAGCAGCAAAATTGGGGGGGGGGGGCAGTGTTTCATTTCACAAAATAAATGTTTCAGAAAGAACTGTACACAGTTCAATAAAAGTGCAATATAAAATATAGCATTAGCAATACAGTACATTTGTAGAATAAATATAATAAATTAGCAATTGAAAAAAAATTGAAAAAACCCCAATGAAATATAACACAGCTAGTATAATATATATTTTTTGTCATGTAAGCTTTACATGATGTAATATATAAAAGAATCAAGACTATTAACGGATTGCACAATCTATTTATTCCAATTGTTCTGGAACAGAAGGGGACAGATACAAATATATTAAGTGAATTATAATTTGTTCAGGGTAGATTAAATAAAGACCTTTTCATTCCACTGGAATGTTATGCTAGAATAGCAACAACTTTTGCAGGAATTTTTGCGCACCACAGGAACTCTTCTTTCAAAATGATGCCATATTTTATCCATATTTGTCCTGGAAGAAGTCCTGACTGCACAAAAAATCTGACTGGACGATTTTATCCCTGTTCTTTTACTCACTGAAAAAGTTACAACAGTGTTGTGTATCTTTCCTCAGCAGGAGTGCAGGGAATGCTGCAGGCAGAAACAAGAATGTTTATGCCAAAAGTACTTGCTTTCGTGAAGTCAAGATGACAAATAAAACAAAGGTTAAAAAAAATTAGAAAGAGGAAAAAAGACCTCGATTCACCCCCCCACACACACACACACACACTGGAGGATCCACACATCCTCACAAGGGTCGCGGGGGGTGCTAGAGCCTATCCCAGCTGTCTTTGGGCAGTAGGCGAAGTACACGCTGAACTGGTTCACAACCAACCGCAGGGCATACATAGACGAACAACCATCCACACTCACACCGAGGGACAATTCAGACTAGAGTGTTTCATCAACCTGCCACGCATGTTTTTGGAATGTGGGAGGAAAATATGTGATAATGCTGCTTTCAATATCGGCCTAATTTGGAGTGTTGGACTGATAAAAGTGATCTCATTTTTTCCCCCATATTGGTCCAATAATTCTCTCTCTCTCTCTCTCTCTCTCTCTCTCTCTCTCTCTCTCTCTCTCTCTCTCTCTCTCTCTCTCTCTCTCTCTCTCTCTCTCACCCCTCAAAAACATTTGTTCACTTTTGGCAACAAACTCTCCACTACTACGAATTCCAATTCCAAACTGGTTGTGTGTCAAATGAACGCAGTACAAAGACATATTTAACGTTCAAACCGTCAATGCGATAGCTTGTTTATGTCAACTTTTTCTTTAAAAACACTCGATAAGCGTTTGGGAGCGTTTGTTGAAAATTAGAGCATTTTGAGCTGCCTTTGCTGTGGTCAGTGTGAGGGACTTGTATTGACCATGCAACTATCTCGTATATATGCGAAACCTTTCTCGGACACAAGATGGTGGCACTGGAAGAGAATTTTTTTTTTTAGCAAACACCAAGAAAAGAATGATTACAGTTTTTGCCCCATTTATCAAGAATTTTAGCTGAAAGAGATGTGATGGGCTGCAGGTTAAGCATCAGTTAAACGTGACCAAACGCTGCTATAAATATTTGACGTGATGAAAACTAATGAGTCGGACAGTCTGTGATGGGTCGAAAGGTCAAGGCTTTGTTCAAATTCAACTGATGTATTGAGTTGCTCTTTGCGAAAATGATGAATTTAGCTCCCGCTGTGAGGTCGGCAAATGGCAAATTTCTAAATTTGCTCACTGTAACATTTTCACAACGGCAGAAAAATAGCCTACATGTTTTGCCCTGCAGAAGGAATCTTTCGGGTTCGCCGATTTATCCAAAGACATTATTACTCGTGCCGCGGCACACAACCGAGTATCATCATGGAAACCATCATGATTTCTTCTGCTACACTGGTTTAAGTGTTTGGTCAAATGACTAAACACCGAAAAGATGTGTGTTATGGCTCGTTTCATCAATAGACATTACACGCCGCCCTTTTACTGTGGTCTACAAGTCACTACACTATTTCAGTGTTTTCTGCTTCTGTCTCTGCTGTGTTTGTGGTCCTGCTTGCCAAAGTCTGAACAAATTCATGTGGATCAAGCTGGCAGTTAATTGAAAAGGTGTCAAAATTTCTCGTTGTCAGTGTTTGACGCACTGATGGAAAACAACATGAGGACGCGAGCAGCTGGAGTAACAACTGTGCATGCACACACACAATAACTTGCACACACACCAGCTTATGTCTTTTTTTTTTTTTTTTTTTGCTGGACTTGGAAAAAATTCTTCTTCACGTTCCATTTTAGTCGGATACATGAGACAAGGACAAATGAGAAATTCATCTTGTAGAACGCCGAGCCTAAACCCCCCCAATCACTAACTTATGTATTACACTGAAACAAACTGAGCAACAGTGACTTAAATTTCTCTGGTTGGGGACAGGAGAATTCAGTGCACTGAATCCATCCATCCATCTTCTATGCCGTTTATCCTCACTCCGCTCGAGGGTGTAGTGTAGAGGTTCACGGGGGTCACCCTCGATTAGTTGCCAGCCAATCGCATAGCACTATGGTTTTGCATCTCGACACAAAATACGATTCGATAGGTTTCTCGAGACATGGGGTACGATACAATTAAAGCATGTAACGATTTGAAAACGACTGACTTGATTCAGTTCGATTCGGTGGGATTACGATTCGATTCAATATGCTACAGCTTTTGACACCTTTAGTAATATGCAACATATAAATGCTCACCAATGCCCAAACTATCTCGGTTAATTAAATTCAAGGACGCAACATATTATCAGCAACGTCAAATCGATTAATGCCAATTTATACCTGATTCACATTTCTCAAAAAAATAAATAAAATGGATACACATCTCAATAGATCGGATGCGATTCAATGATGGAACGATGTTAAAATGTAAGAAGTCGACAAAATGTAATGATTCAATTGGTCAAATCAAAGCCGATTGTCTGATTCTCACCGGGTTTTGTTACATCCCTCATTAAACCAAAACGTGAAGCCTTTGCAGCACATTGCAGCAAACTCTACTCTAAGTGTGTGTATCATAAATGTGTCATGTAGCACATACAGAATTCCCTATCAAAGAATGTGGTTCCAGATTGTTACCACACAAACAACTCTTAAGTTAATATTTATGCACATAATGGTTTTTCCATTCTACATGTGGTTTCTGTTAAAAAGTCAATATGATGACTGAGAAAGGGAAGGAGCGACTAAATTAAAAAAAAAAAGGACAAAGGCAGTGAGGGGTACTTGTAATTGTCTCTAATTAATTGCCGGCTCATTATTCACATTCTCGTCTAACCTAATGTCTCACTCCATGGTACCAGACAATAGGCATTGTGTGTTTGCGTGCATGTGTGGTGTTTGAATGGTGTCTGTTGTAAAGGAGTAGTTAATGAAATGGGTGGTTATCAAGGCAAACAGGCTTCATTCAGTCCAGTTTAATGACCTATGTCACATTTCATTTCCTCTCTTCCTCTTTATTTCTCCCCTCATCCACTCGCAGTTATTTTCAATGCAGTTTCTGAAAACACAAACACAAAACGTCTTCATTTTGCCCTCTTCCTGTATACCGGTAAATGCATCTGCAGATGATTCTGAACAAATCCTCGGTGATGTTACCGAACTCATTCAGTGTTTCAGGTCTTTCAATGTGCCTTCCGCCTTCGTGACACAGGCGACGCTTATCAGACTCTCGCTCATGTCCAGATGGCTTAGCTACCGTGAGTCCATGGCTCTCTTCTTTTCAGCCAGAGACATCTTTAGGCCCGCTCTGTCGCTTCAATGATATTGCGGATGGATCTCTTCTTTTTCTCACCCTTGATGCCTAAACTGCTCAAAGCTCTGAATAAGGAACGCACTGAGAAGCCTCTACATCCCACCCACCTCCGCTAGGAGGCACCTCATTCCCCAAACTGCCTGCTCACAGTCAGTGACCAGCTTTGTGCATTTGACGAGCTTCCTCTCATCCTCTCGTGGGGTTCTTCCAAGCAGTTTTGAGAGTTTGCTTGGTTCGCTAAGACTGGACGATGATGTCAGTTCAATCTGAGGTTTCACCAGTGCATTAGCCCGCTGCTCATGGAAAGTCCTCCTTCCATATTTGAATGCTATATTGACAGGTTTGCTTGGCTATTGTCGAAATGGACAGCGTCCACAAAATGCAACCAAGCACTCAGTGACAGTCATGTGAGGGCCTGGAACGTTATCTTCCTATCTTTCCATTTTTGGAAAGGATCGTGTCTGCTGGTGGTTGAGAGACAACAGGAGGGTCAAAACTAAGAATGCCTCAAAATCAGGGTCTTCCTCAACGCACTCCTCTGTCTCGGACGCATTCTCCTCTATATCACTTTCACTGGCAAAGAGCTGTTCCAAAACCTCATGGACAGTAAACCTTTTCCCAGAGTACATTTTCAAGTGAGAGAGCATGCAGGTTGCAGTATACAAAGAGGGCTGTTGTGCAAGCTTCGAAATGTCTGCCCCTCCCTTATTTTGCTTGAACTGCCAATGTCCTTGTCCGAAACTATCAGTTCTCTATCAGTTCTCGCACAAATACTTATTTTGGCCACCCCCTGTAATGTAGCAATTCAAAAATATAAACTCTGCACTTACAGATGCGAGGGAAATGTTAGGTCTCTCTCTCTCTCTCTCTCTCTCTCTCTCTCTCTCTCTCTCTCTCTCTCTCACACCCCACACACACACACACACACACACACACACACACACACACACACACACACACACACACACACACACACACACACACAGTGTTTACTGCAGCTAAAACAACTTGACCCATGAGGATCATCAATCCGTGCAATATGTGTTCAGGACCTTGAAAAAAATAGCATCATGCATTTTATGCCTCATCATTTCCCCATCAAATAAGGAAGAGTCATGAAATATGGAAAAAAAAAAAGAAGTCAACTCTTATTTTTTGAATGATAAACATAGACCCCGAGGATAATAGGAAGGTTAACTAGATACCTGACGCGGCGTCTTAAGCGCAGGAACATCACGACCGTAGCGCACGTGTACAATTGTAAAATGCTTCTCCGGCGGCATCAGATTTATACTCTTTGCCAATGCCATCGGTGAAATGTAGATGAAACACATTTTGAATGCGAATAATAATTATAAAAAATTAAAAATTCACTTGTTGGTTTAATTACTAAATATTCATTCTTTATATCATTATTTTACTTTATGTTAACTGTTTTGTTAAGCGCTTTGTTACAGCTGCGCTGTTGTGAAAGCGCTATATAAATCAGCATGTATTGTATTGTATTGTATATAATGTAGCAGTGATTTAAAGTAGCATTCACAGTAAAAGTTGAAAAATACAAATTATTCCTCAAGTTGTATTTAACCTTTGTTTGCGTGATATTGTTCACATCGCAGAACCCATTTTCCAGAAATGTATTTAAAAACTTTTCCTGACTACATTGTGAAGTCAGCGGGAGCGTGGAGTCTGCTTGATCAATTATTCTATACATGTTGTTTTGCTTCTGAAAGACACATATCAAAACAGAGTTTGTTGAAGTTCACCTGAGGTCAACAGCCTATTATTTAGTCTAGTGTAGCAAACCGTGCAAGCATTTGCATAATTGCTCCAATTGTTTTCCCCCCTCCAAACGTGTTTTTCCTGCACTTTTGCGCTTCTCTGCTTTATTTCTTGCAGAGGTATCGATGTGTGAGAGACAGAAGGGTCTGAATGAGAAGAGTGGCGAATGCAATTAACTTGACCTCTGGGATTTCTCTGGGAGTTTTGTGTGCACGCGTGTGCGTGCGAAGAAGGTGGAAAAACAACATTTATTTGTGTATACAACACCAATAGACAAATTAATTTTGTGTTTGTGAATGAACCTCGTGACTTTTCTCTTTTCCAAAAACTAATGGAAACACACACACATGCACACATGCACACACACACACACACACACACACACACACACACACACACACTATGGACCTAACTTACTTCAGATGCCTGAGCAGTCACAAGACTTCCATCTAAGAAAAATAGTCAGAGACTTTTTTGTCCCCATTTGTCAGTCCTGAAATGTTAGAACATCAAGCAGCGGTTTTATTATTCTCTTCATGGGCTCAAATGGCTCCGGGGACAGGGGGGGGGGGGGCAACGCATCTCCCTCAGCTTCAGAAAGACCACGATGTGTCCTCTCCACCTTCTCCACGTAAGGTGACAAAAATCTCTGGATAGAGACATGAATCATACAAGCCAGACATAGAATTAATGCTGCATGTATTCTATTCATGTAAAACAATAGGTGCATGTTTTATTGTACATTTATAAGGTTGAGAAGTGCCGGGAGCAGACAACTCAGGTGTTATAGTGTTGCTCGAAATTTGGGCTCTCAGTTGAATTTGAGCACATCGTCATGGTAGAGCTGAGTCTTCTCACACTGTGAAAAAATGAGGTGTTTGCCCAATGTGAAAGCTCGAGGGAAATATTAGCAGTAGATGTGCGTAACTTATTTTTCCATAGCTAAATGCATCTTGTGTCATATTTCTCAACACTTGATACATTGAAGCAGTGTATGCTGAACATGTCTGTGGAGATAGCTACATCTTTGTTTTTTGGATTTTTTTTAGCCAACACTAGAGTTTTTTTTTTTTTTACAGTGGTGGGGGTGGAGGTCAGGGCGAGGTCCCAAGTACAATAGCTGTTGGAGTGCTCAGAAATAAGAAAAAAAAAAGAATACAATCACACACAAAAAAAGAAGTTTTCTCAGAAAACAATTTAAAGAGACGATCATGTCCTATGTGTCGGCTCGGTGTTCCAGTAGTTGGAACCCACAACCTCACAGTGCAGAGGTCATGGGTTCCATCCCAGCTCTGGTCTTCCTGGGGGAATTTGCATGTTCTCCCCGGGCGGGTTTTCTCCGGGTACTCCCCCCCACATTCCAAAAACATGCATGGCAGGCTGACTGAACACTCAAAATTGTCCCTGGGTGTGAGTGTAAGCGTGGATGGTTGTTCGGTTCTGTGTACCCTGCGATTGGCTGGCAACCGGTTCATGGTGTCCCCCGCCTACTGCCCGAAGACAGCTGGGATAGGCTCCAGCACCCCGTGACCCCTGTGAGGATAAAGCGGATCGCAAAATTGATGGATGGATGGATGGATGGATCATATCCTATGCATGTTGCCTGTTGATGAAAAGTGACAGTTAATTGGTCTGTATTATTGATTAGTTCATCACAATAAAAAAAGATTGAGAATCGACACAGACAGAAATAATTAATGGCATTTGCTCTTATCCGAATCAAGCTAAATGTCAGGCAAATACATTTTTACGTGGTAGGCACATTGGCAATTTCATTTCCATACATATCCTTTCATTATGAGCACAAAAACAAGACCACTATTTAAATTATCTATACTGAGGTCAGGTCAGGAATCCATTTGGAAGGGCTGGGCCCTGAACTGAAGAACCATGAATTTGGGATACAAACTTTGAGGATGAATGCTAAAATGGGCTTCATGCAACTTTAAAATGGTGGCTGCAATAACCCCACAGCTCTTTACTTTTAAATAAGCTCCAATAACATCCCAAACAGTGACAGAATATTCTGTTCTTTGTGTTGTTTATCTCTTGCCCTCTCCTGCCTCCAGTTAGTATATGCATGCGTGAGTGCGTGTGTTCTTGTGAGAGAGAGAGAGAGAGAGAGAAGTAATCTCATTTGTGATCCTCTGTCTTTGGAGAACAGAGACAATTTCACAATGAATTAGGAGGTGAGTCTCTAACTAGGTCACAGGCCAAGTGTGCACACAAAAACACACATACGCAAACTCTCATTACAAAGTGCGTCCAATTGTCAAAGTGTCAAGTGAAGGAGTGTGAGAGCAGAAGACTCGCAGGAAGAATGACAAAACTGAAAGACAGGAAATTGAAATCAGAGAGAAAAAGTGGGAAAGAGTATCAACACAAAAGGGAACAGGACGAAGGGAAGATAACCGTGGACAATCATAGGACGAATAAGGCATTCTGAGATGTTAACATTCATGTACAAAATGATTTGGAAGTGAGAGACAAGAGTGTAAGAGAGAATAACCTGTGTGTGTGTGTGTGTGTGTGTGTGTGTGTGTGTGTGTGTGTGTGTGTGTGTGTGTGTGTGTGTGTGTGTGTGTGTGTGTGTGTGTGTGTGTTTGTATTGTAGCAATAGGCTCAAAATATCCCAATGAGACTTCAGAACATTTTGCAGTGTTGTAAACGGTTCTATAAAAAAAATAAAATATGTATTTTATTGCACTGTGTTGTAATTCCCACACTGTCTGTCACCCTGTCAATAGATGCAAACCTTTACTATCTTAGACGTTGGCATTTCTCACCGGTATTAGATTTGGTCAGAAGGCTGTATACTTCAGCAATGCGCATTTTAGTTTGAGATGGTTCTGAAAAATGCATGAGACTTTGTTTGTTTCTTTTGTGATTTGAAATGGGTTACTTTGAGCGAGTGCGGGGAAAACAGGAATAGAACATTTGAGTTCATGGAGAAAAATGTGAGTTTAGTCCGGAAAGTAAAGGACAACAGGATTTGATGATAATGTTTGGCATGTGTGAAAAATGACTATACACAGGTTGACCTCTTAGTTTTTTTCCCCTCTTCTGCACGTGTAATATACAAGATGAAAACTTTTGTACATACATCTAATTCCGTATTATAGTTGGTGAATTGTCGAATTTCTGGTACAGGCCCAGAAAGCAACCACGCCCATTGGGAATCTTTTTGCGCAGATCAAAGACTTCGACCTG
This sequence comes from Hippocampus mohnikei, assembly GCA_026261675.1. Lineage (NCBI taxonomy): Eukaryota > Metazoa > Chordata > Actinopteri > Syngnathiformes > Syngnathidae > Hippocampus > Hippocampus mohnikei. Next base: position 20,080,631 of record JAKGUB010000557.1, on the reverse strand, counting down.
CGCTGAGGGCAGTGCGACAAAGTAATGTGAACGCTAGTGTAATGACTCATGTGCTATCACTATAGCAATCAGCAGCAATTATCTAGAAGTAGCAGCCCAACTCACAGACGTTGGTGCCAGCCACCATGCATGTGTGTTGATAATTGGTCATATCGCAACTTGTAAAGGTTAAGAAGTTCTGTGTTGCTTTACAGGTTTACAGTATGACCATAAACAATTTCACGAAACATAATTCAGGCTTTGAGTTTCAGGAAATGTTCTGTGAAATAAACATAGACATCAGTGTTACTTTTGTACAATGAATATCAGCATTTGACCAGGTTAGGCTGGTTGAGTAATCTCGGGCCCTATTACTTATTATACTTTCCAACATCTCACTCATGGTCCGGATTAAATCAGTTTGCGGACCAGCCATACATTTGGCACCCCTGGTCTTAAGTGTTCACAAGCCGAATGGCAAGGGGTTTATAGAAATTTGAGAAAATTCAATTTTCAACAAGCTTCTGTTATGCAACCCGTTGAAATTCTGTGTTGAGTGTTTTCTAGAGTAGACATTCCGGGAAATCAACGGATAAACACCATTACAAGCATGAGTGATTAACCCACTTCCTTGAGGCACATCTGCTGATTAAAAGCTGAATGTTGATGAAGCAAATCAAGTTTTACCGAACATATTCTGGTTGCACAACGTTGGAACTATTTCCATCTCACCATTCCAGCTAAAGTGTTTACAGGAATCAAAATCATCACCAGCAGCTGATCTACAGGCAGTGACTGTGTCTTTTCTACTATTGTCTATTTAATATTGAAAGCACTGTGATTAAAAGCTGCTGCCAAAAGACGCACAACCAACCAAAGGATCAAGGATAAAAGATGTTTAGTTTTGCTACACACTGGCAGATGTCTTACAGACTGATTCATTCAAGTATAACATCGGAGAGTACCAAGATTAAATCATTGGCTTGTGAATCCAAGACAGAAGAATGAGTGAGTGGAGTGCTTACATTATAATGCTCTCAGCGGCCAAAATACGGAAAGCAACAGAATAGTCAGCAACGGATTGCCGACTCTGAACACAGTCTAAGAGCCGACCGACCTCCTGCCTCCTTGCCCTGAACTGGGTGGTGGAAAACCAGATGTAGTTCCGCGATAAATGGAGGGAAGAGCTCAGGCCATGCATTGACGGGTCAAGAGACTCATGATAAATGCAACCCTGGAACTATCATGGGTGTATGTAAACGTTTGCTGGTCAAAAACCGACAAACATTGGTGAAAGAATTGCCTGCAAAGTCCGGGCTCACCTCCATAGCGTGACAGATGGGGTACATTTTGTTTCTGGCAAAGGGTTGGAGTAGGTGGCACCCAATGCTAGCAGTTCGAGAATCCAAGGGGGGCGTCCCTTGGGTGCCCAGCTGCTCAACACGCTAGCCTAAACTTTCAAACTGTTGAGCCTACAGGGCAACCAACCAATGGAGCTCTGTTAACGTGCTTGCTTCCCTATTGACTCAACATTCCTATATTTGTCTGAGTCTGCAAAATCCATGGTGGTCAGATTATTCTGTCCGAACCGAAAAATGTTTTGGATTCCAGGAATGCAGGCTCAGACAAAGTGTGATTAAAAAAACAACACATTGATTCAGAAAAGTGCATCGACAAATCGCAACCGGTCACAAGGAGCCAGAAAAAAACAATGCAAAAAACAAAAAAGTGCTTCCAAAGGCAAGGTACAAGAGAACACCGCAAATACACAAACGGAATATCACAAGTCCAATAACGCGAAACCAAAGATCAAGATCGATAAAAAGGAATAATGAAAATACAAAGTATTTTGATGAAACGAGAGCAACTATGAAAGACTGAGGTCTAGAACACTACACTTGAAGCACAAACGAGAGCAAGGTCAATAAATCCGACAAAAGACTAGGCCACTTGGCAGTCCTGAAATACATGCCAGGCTTGATTGGCAAACGTGGAACAGGTGCGCCCGCTGGAGGGAAACGCCCTTCACTCCAGCTGGGGCTGAAAACGAAACAGACAGGCAGACATGACAGACAAAGACGGCGTGTGAAAATATAAAATGAAAGTCACAGATACATTTCAAATATCGTAACATTAAGCAACAGAAAAACCATTACGTTGACTGACTATTTTAATTCAGCAAGTGACTGTCTTTATCGCAATATTGCTCCAGTACATCTCTGGCCTTTCGCTCCCATGTGCCAGTGATGATGTTCCTATGATTAATGGCTCCGAGGTGGAGGATGTCCATAAATTAGTTGTTATTTCCTCATTTTCCACAGGCTCTGCTCAAAGTGTTAATTGGCTTTCAGTGAGTTGAAAGACACCAAACCGTGATTAAAACAGTCCCCAAGACTTCTCTTTGAATTAAAGGCATGTGTATCAGTTGACAACAAAGGGGTCGTTTGTTTTTCCATTGTTATGGTGATGCATTGTGGGCCACACATCATAGTCCAACGTTTTGAGGTTGGGGGTTGGAATCTGAGCTCCTGCTTTCCTATGTGGAGTTTGCATGTTGTCCACAGGCTTGTGTGGATTTTCTCCAGGTATTTCTTCCCACATTCCCAAAACATGTTTGTTGGGTTAGTTAGACACTAAATGGTCGATATACGTGATTACGAGTGTGAATACTGGTTTGTCTATTGGAGCCCGACTAAAGATAGCAATCACATGACGTCCCAAAACGTTGCCAATTGATCCGGCAGCCATCATATATCACGGGGCAGACAAACACTTGGGGTTCTTTTTTTTTTTTTTTGAGTGTTTGCATCCATTTTGTTTGCTGTGATTGCAGCATTTCTTTCTGTGTTTTTCTGCATTTCCATCTTTATTGTTTGCAACATTTCTATATTTTCAGCATTTGACCGTTTGCAGCATTTCTGATGTGCAGTGTTTTTGTTTAGCAGTTGTTCTGTGTGTTTTTTAGTTTGCCTGTGTGTAATGGTATTTTTTTTTGTCTTTTTTGTTTGCATCTATTTTTTTTTCCAGCATTTTGGTCTTTGCAGTCTTTGGTTGTTCGCCCTACCTTTCTAACCACAGGTGAAAAGGATATGGTAGTAGTCCAGTCAATGGCAAGTAGCTACGGAAAGAAACTAATGCAGAAATCTTCACTCATTGCTCCATGTCGAACTGCACAAAAACTTGTGATTGAAATGCATCTATGACAACTCGAGTCACAGAAAAGGCAAATCAAAGTGCTTTGTTTGTAAAATGTCTGGCTGAGGGTTTGATCAAACTGGTGGAAACAAGAACAAAAAAATGCATTGGAAAACTGGGTGGGGAGAAGATATTCGTAAAATGTATTCAATCATTCTGCTCAGTCGTCCACGTGGCTACTGGCAACCAGCTGACAAGTACTGGCAAAGACGTAAGACATAATATATCATCACACTTTGACAGTTCAATGTCCCAAGATTTTACATATACGGCAGAGTAATGCGGTTCCACTACAATGTCACATGTCTGTCGACCAAAGGCAATGTTTAAGCTTGTGCCAAAGAATATAACTTTCATTGCTCAAAGGCAACACAATGAAATTGCATATGCAAAAACAAAACATAAGGAGACGTGCACTCAATCGCAGGCACTGCAACTTTATCCATTCAGACTAAACACTTAATTGCTGATGGAAGTCAGACATTACTGCCAACTCAGGCTTAAGTCAAAAGAAAATGAAGCTTGAAACTAAATCAGTTTCATCCAAGAATGTCACAAAGGCACAAAATACAATTACATAAATTGAGCCAGTCACGTACAAAAACAAATGTGGTTTTGCATTGTTCACAGAAGGAAACTTTCAAAGTGTATTAGATCAGGGGGCTTCACTTTTATTCGTTGAGGGCCCATTTCCTGGATGTTTTCCATCTCTCCGGGCTGCGAACACACCTTATTCAAAAGATCAGATAACCAGCAGGGTCTGCCTAAACTGCATATCGATCCTGATCATTTGAATCAGCTGTGTTGTAGCAGGGAGAGATGGAAAACATCCAGGAAACCGGCCCTCGAGGAACACAACTGAAGACCCCAGCTTTAGATAATGAAGATGTATTACGGAGTGTCTGCATCTGTCCTGTAATGGATGCTGCGGTTCAAGACTGACTAAATATATTTCCATGACATTTGTATAGTGTGAGGCCACGACTCGAATCAGCACTAAGGAATTGATTTCTGTGACAACAGCGACCAAAGGCCAGAAACAGGCCTTTTCTAAATTAGATCATGACACTAAGCACCATTAGGCAGTAACCCAGGACTCTTGCCCTGAACGGCCCGGTCGACCGGTGAATTTGTAAGAAACCAAACTTAACAAGAGATGTTTCGGATATCTGGGCTTGCTCCAAAGAAAGGCCATAAACCATATCTCACCCTCAGAACAGCTCAAAACAGCAAGCCATTTGTCATTTTTGGGTGACATACAGAGGACAATAGCCTAAACTGAATGCATCTAACTTTTCTGTTGTTTGCAATTGTTCTTTCCTCCCCGAGTCATCGCCTTATTGTGGTGGACAGATTTGTATGTCTCAATGATCTTTGGAGCTAAATTGACTGGCGCTATAGGCCCCTGGTAGGGTCTCCCATGGCAAACATGTACTTGGTCATGGACCGAACAAAAGCATGGCTCAAAAAACCCTGATGACAAGAAACACATGAATAGTCTGTGTCCTACCTGTGACTTTGAGCTGTGTTGTCCTCCGCACCAGTCTGGATCCATACTGCAACTCACAGGTGTAATTTCCCCCATCCTCCTCCTCTACCTCTGGGATCCATATGTGTGTATTGTTGACAATAATTGAAGTTCTCCATTCGACCCGCTCACACTCCTGGCAGGGCACACATATGACTGATCAAACGGCAAAAGAAAGGGTGAGATGCTCTCATCCCAGGTGTGTCCGTGTGACATACCTTGTACCATGTCATTTGAGGCTGTTTGTATGGAGCCAAATAGTCATCTATGTCACGACATGTGATCATTTTGCTGTGGGTAATCTCCGCTTTCTCTAGATAGCGGATGTTGCTGCTGAAGCATTTCCCCTCATCACTCTCCTCCACAGTCATGGACATAGACACCTTCATGCAGTATGTTGAGTTCCTAAAGAGACAACAGACATCAAGATTTAATGATGACGACTTCATTGAAGAATTTATGCTTGGATTGATCACTTTTGCTGTACCGTCTGTCCTCATTTTGTTCATGGGTGAGCTGCAGCCTATCCCAGCTGTTTTAAATTTGATATCTCACTGGCTGTATCCGAATTCACAGGCTGGCTCCCCCGAAGGCTGCATTTGTGGCCGCATGATGCCACTTCCAGCGCGACTCGACAGCACGGGGTGTCCAAACTCACATTCAGCCTGTCCAATTCCGCCACAGCTACATGACGAGAAGCCTTTGAATGCGCCAAAGGACCCAGGCTGTAAATTGTCTTTCTAGAATTTGGAAACCACCTGTGGTTAAGTCACGTCTTAGTTGACGTCATGCGGCCGAAAAATGTGTCTGAAAATGCGGCTTTAGGTCAAGTCAAGTCAACTGTATTTATAGAGCACTTTCAAACAGCCATCGCCTAACAGCCAATGAGTGGCAAACATTTGTGAGGGTCTGCCCACAAGTACATGTTACGCCATTAAAAAAAATGTGCAAACTCAAGGTATGATCTGCACGATTCAATGGTGCAGCACATTATTGGATGTCAAAATCTCTCAGGGTAATTTAGTGTGTGTGTGTGTGTGTGTGTGTTGTGCCAAGTTCACCTCTAGACACAAAAGACCTCCTTGATATCTGTTATTTTCACTTCATGAACACACACGCGCACACACACACACACACACACACACACAAACACACACACACATATACAAACACACACACACATATACACATTCACACACACAAGGATTTTTCCAGTCAGTGACTTAAACAGGACCACTGAGCATGAAAAAGAAGAATGAAAAGCCTTTTATCCATCTATCTCTCAGTTTGTCTCCTCTTCATCAATCCATCTCCAGCCAGCAGTTTTCTCCTCCAATGATTCACTTACCGTTAGCAGCATGTTCCTCTAGGTTTAAAAACACTATCGTCTGTGAACCTTTATATTTGTTGATCTCGCTGCAGAGTTAATGGTGTTCTTTTCTTAACGGACCGTACTGTATTATTTCAAAATATCACACATATTGACTTTGGACACGATGACTCAGTTTTCAGACTTTCCAAAGTCTGATTTTCTCACATCTTCCTGCACATGGCTTCAGATGGATCATTTAACTTCACACCTTAAGTGTGAATGTGAATTAAAAGGGAAAAAATTGGATCCCCCCTCGCAAGAGGCACTGAATAAGAACATTAAACTGTAAAAATGAAAATATTTATGGTAGGACATTATTCACACTACACATACATATATAGGCACACGTTCTTGAATCTTTTATGGTACAGTATTTGTTTATGTATGCCTATCATAAACACGGAGTTATGAAGCACTGAAATGCTTTTATTCAAACCCTTTCTGTTATTGAAATTATTGTGTTCTGATCATGTGTCATGGTCCGCCCCTCTCTGCTCATCGCAACAAAAAAAGAATGGTTTGTTTATCACCCAACAGTGACAACATCCTCTAGCTAATACAGTAATGTACATTTAAATGTGTATGATATCTTACAATAAGCGGCTAAACCTTCAACACTGCATCAAAAGCATGTTGTGCATGCTATGCATCCTTTCTGAATGTTAATTTTGTTCTGGCCTCTATCAGCATGTGGCTGCATATTTCTAATGTGGTGCAGATTTCAGCTACCAAATCCACACAAAGCTTACATAGCTTTGTGTGGATTTGGACGAGTCCAATAAGCAAAAGGGTTCAGTAGCTTCCATTTTACATGCACTCTTTATTTCTTAAAGTTGATGGTATAAATACGGTAGATCAGAAATTATCATTTTGATTTGGTAAAAGTAAATTAGCGGTAATGAATATGCAGTTTCAAACCCATCAACAACAATGCATCAAATAGATTGGAACTATTTATGTTTCTTGATACATTTTGATCGATGCAGGTAGTTATGAATCAAAAAGGAGACACACATCACCTGACATAATAAAGTTTAGAGAACATTCTCAATCAAATCAAATACAGGGCTTGCTTACCATTGTATTTTTCATCTGTTCGACTATGATGAACTGATGGACTACTGGCATGCCGGTGAAATTTACTGACGGAAGTGATGATGTAAGTGAAGCTAAAATCGTATGACTGCAGTTTAAATTCACCAGTGAGTTAATGGGTGTTCATGTCAAGGCCTGATTGTTTGATTTTTATCCGAATCTGTTCCTTCCCTCGTCCATTAATGAGAAATTCCTCTTTTTCAATACCTTAATTGAGGATGTAATGATGATAAAATGAAATTAAATAGATGTGGTGTTTAAATATGATACTTCTTTTATGTCTTTTATAACACACTTCACTCATCACTATTTCAGACAGTTGAGGCAGGCAGTATGTTTTTTTTGTTGTTTTTTTTTACGTTGATGTCATGTTGACGCATAGAAGAGGCAGAGCCAAACTTGTTTTTTTATATTTGCTACATGGGCACATATCCATGTAGACGCACAAATCCTCTTACCAGCATAAGCTTTTCCAATCACCCTACTTACCCCATTTTCCAAAATTGGAAAGCAAGATTCACATGGATACTTTCAGCTTTTTTGCACCTCCTTAACTATCTACTTTCTATTACATTTTGAAGAGATGGACTGATAGCCCGAAAGGTGACTCTGAATTAATTTTATCCAGTCTTTACCAGTACAACTACTTTGGCTTTGTTAATAGCTCCTTGATGGATCATTGTTCTTTAGCCCCCTTTGTACATGTGTAGATGTCCATTTCGAAAATGTTATGTCTTTATTAAAGACCTTTTCATAAACTGATACGACAAGCATAGTCAAACACCTCAGCGGACTCATTTCCATCTAGGCGTATATAGGTGGCTGCATCTAGATGGATCAACACACCCTGCACCGTGGATGAATGGATCAGGGTACAGGTGGATTCAACACATTGGGCCTCGACACTGCTTACTATACGTGACCTCGGTTATGACTTAAGTGGGTAACATCAGACACACTAGTGTTGTGCTCCCGGGAAGAAGAGTGACTCACTCATCTTTTGGTCTGTTTCACACACCTCTCCCTTGCCATTCCATCTCACAATGTCCAATCTCAAATTTTATTGGCTGAGGAGCATCACTTTCTTGGTGAATTGCCATTGCCATGCACTGCTACAGTAAAACGCTCAAAAGCTACACAGATCACAATTTCTGGTAAAAATATTATTCTCTAAAAAGTGGTCAAATTGTAAGCATTCATCCAAGTATTCCGCAGCAGTAATAGAGCTGTCACTATAAAGCAGACCTGGATTATACCTGTGTTTTATGGTCCAGGGAGAACATCAAGCCCATGCACAATCACTGTCATAATAGGATTTCAATAAGCAGTGTATTTATTTTGAAAGTGGTGCCTTCATTCTCTGGACGCATGTGTGAGTGGTATGAACGAGGAAAGGAACATTGGGCCTTCATTGTGGCTAAAAATGCTACAGGGTCTTTTCTCAATCCAATGGCTCCTTCATCCCCTTTGATGACTGTGTTGTTTTGCTCCGTGGGTAAATCTATTGCCAGACCTACAAATTCACAACTTGCAAAAAACAAAGTTGCCCTTGTGAACTCCCTGACCAATTCTGGATTTTGCATAAAGACCCCTTCACAGTTTGGAAATAGTTTGGCGTCATTTCCAGGGTGCGGCTTCGGTGGGGGCGAAAACATCTTACGTGAAGAATCCCCCAAATAAGGACATACTTAAAGTAATTTCAGTCCCAACTAAGTCTATTGCCCATATCATTGTCTATGCTGAAATTGATAGTACATTTCATGATAGTAGATTTTATGTAAAATGAAATAGCGTTGTACCATAGCTGTGTGCGATTTCTCGGACAGCCAGAGGTGGGGATGCGGTAGAATTTTAAGTTTTTGTTTTTATGGTCTTGGCAACCAGAAACACAACCCGATGACATTTTTCAAAATAAAAAATGGTTGTATCTACTCCTGTCTTCGGTTCTTTTGACTCCAGGTAGCACTGTGACATCTTCGTGATGTAGGCCAAGAAAGGATCTAAAGGCAGAATCCCATTGATCAGCGAATGTTGTTTTGAACGTTGCAAATGTTGATGAATGTTGACAGAAATCAGCAACATTTACTTCCACCGCCGGTGATGGGTTCCAATAATACAAAAAAGAATTATTTGTGTAAATCATAACAGTGGAACAAAACAACCAAACAAAAAAAAATATTACAAGTTGGTGCAGTCTGAACCTTCAAATTTCTCTTTCACGAACTGTTTACAAATGCTGTAGGCTGTTTTGGAGACGCCCTTGTTACCGACCGTCCTTGCGACAAGAAAAAGTGAAAAAGTGTTTGTGAGAAATAAAAGTTTGCCAACATTTTGGCAACCTTTTACAAATCCCAACGAACCCCAAATTGACTACGTTCACAAGCATTTGCTGATGTGAAATACAGTTTTAAGTGTCATCATGTCGGCAAAGATGTAAGTCGCCAGTCCTGATCGTGATTCATGATACCAGTCACTCTTTTTGATAATTCAAAGTCAAATGTCGAATAAGGAAAAACTGGGTGTTTGAAAAAAAAAAAAGATTATGCAAATTGAACATAATTTCATTATGGTTTCAGTAGATGAACATAATTTCACATGCACGTGTTCTTATAACATATTTGCTTTGGCAAATTTTGGACAAATGAGATGCATTGTCCTTCTTGCATTGAACAGTTGAGTGGAGAAACAGTTTTAATGCGAATGACAACAGAAACCATAACAAATTTAAATTAAACCGTCAACGTAATCATACAAGTGCAAAACACTGATTGGATGAAAGGTAACGTGACTCAGCACAAAGTTGAGCTCATGTATATTCCACATAGGGTTTATGCACTGCACTCAAAATATTGCTAAGCACCTTTGTGCTGTGGCAGAATGATCTCGTAAAAAAAAAGAAAAAAAGCCAATTGCCTGAAATGTATAATGAATTCATCACCAAATCATCTTGTAATCCACCGTATCAACCTTGTCAATAAATCAAGTGTCCTCCTTGCAATTACCTTCCACTGCTCAGGCTAGGCTGCTGCAGGGCGCATTGAGTTATGGTGCTAATAGAGGGGGATGTATCCTGGCCAGCAGGCAGCGTGTTTATACCTGGATGGAGCTGCAGATTAATTTGACTATCAATCTAACTAACAGGCAGCAAGGGGGAGGATGACACCTGCGCACACTGAGGCATCTGCACAGAAAAGCGCATACATTTAAACTATGGCAAGATTTTATGAATTGCATTTTCCATTTCATGAGTCAGTGATCGTCCTCTGCTGTTTTTATTTTACCATGACAATCAATAAACATTCAATTTATTGAGTGACGATGAAAGTGATAGTTGTTGCTTTTCTGTTATTGGGTGTCAATGTGGTCGGTTCTTTTAAAAATTTGCTGGGAAGATGGTGCTTCCCCCTCCTTGATCTTTGCAGTTGCCTGAATCGATCTGGAGTTTATGGCAGTCATAAAAATAGGGCTTTTGCCTGAACCTGTTTTAGATTATAACAATATTACACCATCAGATAAACCACTGCATTAGGTATCCCAGAAAGAAAGACATTACCAAGCATTATCTCATTTCAGTCAGGTTATCCATATCTCGGTGCTGTAAAATAAATGAAATGTTAAAAAAATGATTGAAATTTTAAAAATACATCCCTCTCTCTCTCTCTCTCTCTCTCTCTCTCTCTCTCTCTCTCTCTCTCTCTCTCTCTCTCTCTCTCTCTCTCTCTCTCTCTCTCACTCTCTCTCTCTCTCTCTCTCTCTCTCTCTCTCTCTCTCTCTCTCTCTAGGGCCGTTCACACGGGCAGATTTATTTCGGACTTACTCCGAAACTGCTCCCCTCGAGCGTTCATACGTGCAACTTTGTTCCAGCATAGCGCCCGAAAACAGCTTGTTTCGATCAAATTTAAACCACCTCAGGAGGTGGTTTAAAATTTGCTCCGGAACAAATGCTCATTTGCGAAGCAGCACCGATGCAAATGTGCACGTATGAACGCAACTGGGTTAAATTTGCTCCAGAGCAAATGCTCGCTTGCGGGGGAGTGGCCTCGCTACGCATCACAGGAGTCCATCTGGGTACTTGCCAACATGCATCCTGGGTATTTTGCGCTTCAAAACATGGCGGGTCTTTTCTCTCTCTCCTGCGGCGTCTGATTATCGACCACATTGTTGATTTCTCCGGAGAAGAAGCCATTTTGTCACAAAGAAGGAGGGGAAATGGTACTTCCTTTTCCCCGCCTTCTTCTTTCTTTACGCATGCGCATGTTTTACTTCCGCATTCCTGTCGTTTTGTTCCGCAACAGGAACTGCCCGTGAGAAAGCAAGTGGAGCTGCGTCGATGCTGTTACGCTCAGCGGCTTTGTACGTGTGAACGCTCCACAAAATTTGTTCCGGTGCAAAATTATATCGCAACAAAATACTCCGGTGCAGCGCCGAAATAAATCTGCCCGTGTGAACAGGGCTTCTCTCTCTTACCACTCTCTCTCTCTTTCTGCATACAGTATACACTCGGACTGCAAAATACCTAGTATAGTAGGACAGCTTAGTGAACTATATGGAAACATTAAAAAAATATAAATAAATCAACATTTGTGCCGCACCATTGTAATAGATTAAGTCCATATCATTTGATTCTGCACCTCATCATTTCCAGCCAAGGCCAACAATCACTGGCAGTGCAATAAGTGTCATGTCCTCCATGTAATGAGGTGGAAAGGAAGGCTTTGAAAGTTGGGCTGGTGAATTGGCATGTGGCAAATCGAATTTTCTTGCAGGGGTTCAGAGGCCTTTCTGACAGAGAGATGTCTTATTCATGCACATACTGAGGTGAGGAGACTTAACTACTGTATTAACATTAAAAATATTGACCATAGATAAAGTCATGGAAAATGTCTGCCAGGCGATACAGCTACATCGATTGCCCTGGACTTGTTGTTGTCAATGCTGGCCACACATCAACACAATATATTTTTTAATATTATTCATCAATGTAATTAATATAATTAACAAAATAATTGTATACTCAAAATTCCTAATACCGTTTGAATTTTTATTAAAGTTTGACTGTTCTTTTTAATCAACTATTACTCATTTTTCGCTGACATGTGTCATCTTGAATCAACCCGGGGATTTTTGTCAAGCGCACAACATAGATCGTGGCAGCGAGGAAGAGTAGATTTTTAAGACCACTCAATGCCTTTGTTTACGTGCAGATCGCATTGACAAGACGGTTGCCATGTACAGTCTTTGAAAAATAATGGGAAGATTTGTCGGCACACCTCAACTGGCATCACAAACATCAGCAAACCTGAATGAATCAAGTGCAAGGTCGCAGGACTGGGACAGAACAAAAAGGTGCCTTATTTATTCAAAAACTCGATTATTAATCCCCTTGTGCTCCAAGAATTACTTTTTACTGCGTACTCATGTTTTGTGCACACATTTGTGCATGCGCATGGTTGGTGAATTAGGCCCATTGAGAGCACGCACAGAAGTGTCTTGGTGCCAAACAACATGTAGACCAGCTGATATGTTTGGAAAAAGACTGTGCAAGCCTTTGGCAAAATTGTTGGCTGTTCTTTATACAGATCACAGCAGCCGGTTAATTTAATGGGAAAATATATAAATTTAATATTTGTATATATGTTTTTGACTCACAAAGGAGAATACAGTAATCCCTCATTTTTTTGCGGTTAATTGGTACGGGATCCCCTTGTGAAAAGTGAAAACCCGCAAAGTAGTTTTGCTTTTCCTTCAACTGACTGGACATTCCATTTGCATAGTCATGCTCAAGTCACAAACATCCACAGTTGGTTTTCACATGGGGCTACGTTACATGGACTCTACTGATGAGTACTGGGTCACTGCTGAGGAGGCCAATTTCAAGATAATTAAAAGGTTTGGGAAGGAAATCATTCCCACACTACTTTTAGTGAGTGAGACCATTTTTTCACAAACATGAAAGGCCTACTTTGAATATTGTCGAAATCAAATCAATAGCCTCATTATTTACACACAGCAGTCTCTGTAACGGTAGACCTCACTGCAGGTGGTCTTTGCCTCTGCACTCCTTTGTCTTTTAGCCTTCCTCCATATCACCCGAGCTCAGATTGTGCAGTATTTTAGAACACCAATAACAAAAAAAAACCCCATTGAACTTCAATGCAATTAAACCTTTTTTTTTTCTTTTCTCAAAAGCATGGCTCAAGCTCTCATGCTGGCATGAACTGGCACGTGGCCCAAACTGGCATGAGAGTGGTTCTGACTCAATGGCTGCCAAGTCATAGAGGACTGCCAATGACACTTCAAATGACCGCTCTCTCCTTCTCTCCTGTACTGCCTCTTCCATCGTCATTGTACGGGCCTGTGCCTGCTTGCTCTCGTTATTGTTAAAAATCCGAAGAAGAGAAGGTTAAACATTTATCTGGCATTACAAAATACTCCTGCGACTGTGTGTAAGTTTCTTTTGTGTGAGCTTTCATGGAAGTGTAATTATCCCGTACAGGAAGACAGGTGGTTCTGCTTACTAGAAAGACCACATGGGAGCAGCTGAGATAGAAGAAGGCTACAGAGGTGCACACATCCCCAAGAAACAGATGGCAAACAAATCAGCTGTTCATTTGAATTCAGTGACAAAAGCTAAATGGCGAAACAGCCTCATGTAATTATAAGTGACAATGACACCCACATTTCAGAAGAGAAACGTCATTTCAGTTCAGACATTTGAACAATTTTACTTTTCCAATATTACGGAAACATTTTCAGGGAAAGCACTTCCTTTTCAATTCCCAGTGCATAAAGCTACATGAAGGCATCGTTGGTTAGTCTGGAACCCTGATTTCAATTCCATCACAGTACTGATTATGAACCAGGCCCATAAATCACTGCTATCTGTACTCCCAAATCATCCTCTGGATGTGGACACGCTTTCCTACAAGCTGTGATGGGGGAGCAACTTCAAATCGCTTGCATGTTTAGATCTGTCAGTGTTGATCCATCGACCATACTTTCATTTCGTCTATATATATATTTTTAATTTTTTTAATGTTGGCAACTAAAACTGCTGGGTGGCATTTTGTTACTGGATGGACAGATGGCACTACGTACTTCAGAAATGTGAGGATAAGAATCTTCCAAAAATGGAAAATAATTCACATAAAAGGTGAAAATGTGGGTTGGAGTAAAATTGTGTTTCCTCTGTAAAAGCGATATTATATTTTGAGAATGGACAATAGTTGTTCCGCATTATGATGAGATTTCACTGTTTCTGCCATCTGTATACAATGTGTGAGATACCAGATCATTTCGATCCAACAGAAAGGTACTTTTAAAGCCGAGCACTCTATTTCAGTTCTTTAATTTTCATTGACTCGAAGCAATAGGAGTGCAATTCTTGTCCTCCTGTCATCCGTTGTGAAATTTGGCTCTTGACTGGCATCCAGGGCAGTCGGTTTTCAACCTATTGCATTCCCCAACGAGCATGCGCATTACAAGGGCGCTAACTGGGAAAACTAGCAGTTTTCATTTGGTTAGGTCTACTCTAAATGTAATAATTAAGTATAAAAATGAGTGGGGGAACAAATAAGCCAAGTATTTCCATACACAGTGAGAGGAAGATGTTTGTTCTGCGACCGGCTCATTGGCGGGTGGTCTCGGACTTGCTGCAGAGTGGGCAGGCCAGGAGGAAGCGGGCGACGTGTGGTTTCCCCAGCGCTGGAGAATGACCTGCTGGGAGGAGCCTTACACTCAATGGCGCATGTCACGGCTACCAAATGGTGTGTTGGTGGTGGGGGTGGCGACTGGGATGTCCAGCTGACCAGTGCATCATGCCGGTCGACTGAAGGAGGGAATACGGAGCACCATTTTTGGGCCATTGATAAAAATATTAAGTCCCAGTACCGTTCTGACAAGACTGATACTTATTGGGAGGTGTCAACAGCTACTTTCTGTCCTCCATCCGCTGGCTGTTTCCATTCAGCGCAAGTCATCAGGGTAAACTAAGTACAAAAAATGATCACGAATGCATGGAGTCTCTCAACTTGTGCTTGTAAAGTGTTCTAGATTCTCAAAACCTCAATACATATTTTCTTGACCAGACTGAAACAGCAATCGTAAAAGGTGTTCATTTTTTAGGGACACATTTGACTTTGGCCCATTCTTTCTTTTTTTTCAGAGAGTATTTATTCTCTTGTGTATCCTGTGTTTACTTTGATATTATATTTCTATGTTAATGAGGGAGGCTCAATTTCCACTTAGTTACCTCTTCTAAGACCTACAGAATGTCCCCTGACTGAGGAGCTCAGACATTTGAAGGAAATGGGTTCCTTTTTTCTTTCTCCCTTCCCCACTGACACTCCAACACAAATCCAACCTCCTCTATACAGCTTTGTGTATTTATATTTTTTTCAAAATTACCCGCTCACATTATGCTTTTGTCTCTTTATCACTCACTTTTCTCTCTTCTCTTCCACTTCCAATTCAATTTCACCTTCTGTCTTGTATAAACCTTTTTTGCTGCAGCTTGGGTCTCCGAAAATATTATTTTCCAGGCCCCTGAGAGGGATTGCAAGTAACTTGCTTGTTCAACTTTGCACCTCTGGCTTTGTAATAGTGTCTTCAGATTGTGACTTTTTGTGTAACAATCTGCCCTCACACGCACACACACGCACGCACGCACACACAGACACACACACAGACACACACACACACACACACACACACACACACACACACACACACACACACACACACACACACACACACACACACACACACACACACACACACACACACAGACGAATGCTCACTACAATCAAGTGATAACCGTCGTAATAGGGCAGAGCGTTGCCAAGTGACCGCGGGTAACGCATGCTATGAAATTTTTTTAGGCTGAAATTTTGAATTGCTGGAACAGAAAGAAATTAAAGAAGCCATAATTTGTCACCATGTAAACCAATTGGCCATGAACATGGACCCAGATGCAGAGAGGACACAGCTACAGAGAGAAGGGCTGGATGCAGTCAACATGGAAGAATGCCTGACGTTGTGATGTGCACTGAGCAACTCCAGCTTAAATACTGAGAGACAAAATAAATGTGAGAAAATGAAGGACCATAGCACCTGACAAACTCAAGGACCAAACGCAACACTGAAATTCTTAGTGACAATATTGTTTGGACATTTGACATATATTGCAACTGCATCCAAACTTGAAGTGCAATCTGACACTACACTTTCCCGGGATGCTTGACTTTCTATAACCTCTGGCACACGTATGAGAAAAAATGCTTAAGTTGATGGTGGAATGTGCACAAGGCCAGTTTTGAGAGGGAATGCCCACATTTTAGAGTCACTCTACACAGAGCACATACTTTATCTGGCATGAACTTGCGTATAAGACAGACTTAAGTTGATGGAGCACTCTGCGCGAGACTCTCCGCAGCCAGAAGAAAGACATACATAAGCAACAAGGTCAAAGGTAATTGATCAATTGAATAACGTACAACCTGTGACCTTTGTATTGTTGCACATTATAGTAAGTCTTCGAGCAATGCATGAACCTTCTGGTATTGCAGGCTGTTGAATGTAAATGTCTGTGTGTGTGTGTGTGAGAGAGAGAGAGAGAGAGAGAGAGAGAGAGAGACAGACAGACAGACAGACAGACAGACAGACAGAGAGAGAGCGAGAGAGAAAGAAAGAATGGGTAAGACAGGGTGTTAATAACAGCCCCTCAGACAATGACAGTCACCAAGCCCTAATTAGGTTGTCATACTGAGAGAGCAGGGAACTGGGTGGGTGGGGGGGGGGGGGGGGGGTTATTAAGGAGGATAGGTGTCAGGCCCTGGCAAGAATGGGAAGTGGGCGGATAGTGTGGAGCGGTACGATGGTGGTGTGAAATGGAATTTGGTGCAGACAGACCAGGAAGGAAGATGCACTGAATGAAAAAAAAAGGTAGGGGCAATCTGCAGATGATATGAAGATGGAGAAAGCTGGTGAGAAAGAGGAAAGCAGCTTCTGTGTGGGAGAAAAAAAAACTGAGTTGGAGGGAGGGATGGGGTAGAGGCAGTGGAAGGTGCAGAGGAGGAAGCTAAATTGGATCAAGTAGAGATAGAGAATGCTGATTTTGATTTAGCAAAGGAAGGATACTGCTGTGTTTCAATTCACTCAACGGTCGTACTACCACAAGTCCAAATGCAGATGTGTGAACGGTCAATTTGGTTTTGTTTACACTCTTTGGCCATTCAATAATTGCGAACATTTGCAGCTTTGGTGTCGCACATGTGGTCTGAGTCAATCATATATCTGAAGAAAGACCCATCTATTTGACAACAATATCACAAAGTGATGCCAGCAGTATCAATTTTAATCTGTGATGTTTCACACAAGATGCCCTGTTAGTGTCTCGAAGGCCACATGCACACATTACCTTAGTACACAGGTGTAGAAACCATTATCTTCCATTTCGGCAGACCTGAACCAGATGGAGTCGTCTTCTTTACTCAGCCTATGGCCTGAGAAGATGATGGGCTCCTGGAGAGTGCAGAGAGATTCAGTGTAGAAGGATTTTGCTACACTAGAGTTGTATTTATCAACATCCCTTCAAGGTAAATTTAATTTATTGTTTTCTTTATGTATACTTTTGGGTATTAGTTATTTTCTTAATTGAAAGCATAACGTAATTATCGCAAAATACAATGAAAAAGCTGATGTAAATGATCAAACTGTACAATCATCTCTTGGTTTTAGCTGTTTAACAAATCTGTTTATCAATAGTTATCAGTTGAAACCAAAAATATAATTTTTAAAATGACAGTCAGGTATGTGATAGTGAGTGTGTTTAACTATATTTCTCAAATGTACAGTTAGATTAAATTTACAATTACCTATAATATTCGGTCAAAAATCAAGTTTACCTCAGCATCCCCTTTGTTCTTGTACCAGATGAGGCGCAGCTTGGCATTTGTGGCCATGGTGTAGTTGGTCCGGATGTAGCTGTAGAACAAGGCACATTTCACCCTTGCTGGCTCACCGGCCAGGACATGGTACTCCTTCAGATCCACTGACCAGTCGATGCACCCATCAACTGAGGAAAGAGAGAACGAGAATACCATGTTGATGATCCAGTGACAGACATGCTGGTCAAGTGAGAGGAGCAACTGAAACAAAAAAAAAATTCTCAAAACTTTGAGAACCCAAGAAAAGCAAAATATGAAGGAACAATGCTAGGGTGAGACTTGGTCAGCCGCAATGAACCAGAAACAAGTTCCAGAAGCAGGTAATATGTCAGCATAGAATAATATTTTCTTTCTTCACATTCTGAGGCTCCTGTGATATACTGTTCGGAGTTCCGGAGTACTCCAGAACAGAATCGGATTCCACAACCGTAGAGAAAGATAAAAGTAGACAAAAAGAGAGAAGTACTATGTAAAACATGACGAGAAAACTACAAGGACAAGTCATGAAGGACAAGAACATACAGGCACTTGTAACAAGAATCGTGAGCAAGGCCGAATAATCCAACATCCAGTAGTCGAAATGAAAAAATAATTTCTATTTCGTTGATTGGACAAAGTAATCATTTTGTTGAGGGGTATCCTGACGAGCGTCAAACCCAGAGGTGTGGCGTCACACACACGCGCGGGGCTCACTAAGTGTACAAAGCCAGTCAAAAATCGATTCAGAAAGCAACGTTTCAAATTTATCTGAGGGTATCCAGGTGTTTGAAGAGTTGGAGGAAGAGGAGGTTGTTGGCAAGATGTATATTGGACCATACATGTACGAGCCAGATGCTCAGGATGCCAGATATCGAGAAGAGATGCGTCCCATTGGGATTGGAAGGATGGTAAGGTATATAGGCTGCGGTTATTAGGCTGGCATTATCGTTTACAATTTGATGCTGCAATATGCTGTAAATTGCGCACAATCTGATTACCTACTTGGTCCATGTATTCCCGCTAGCACACATCATAGTGGATTGGTGTCCTACATTGTCATTGTAGTCAAGTTAGTTGTGTTGTGTGGTTGGCCACTCCACACATAGGATTCGCAGCGTTGTTAGTTTGACTATTTTAGTACAGGATTACATCCAGGTACACATACACTACTTTGAATCGTATGTTTTCATAAACAACAGCCAGAATTATTAATTGATTAGCACACCTACCTTTTTTGCAAATATGGTTGAGAAAACAGAGGTCTTCTAAGTGATTCTAGCAAAGAATGCTCATTGACACCAACGTGAAATTCATTTGCTCTGTGAGAACGAAACTGTATCGTTCAAATTTTCTAGTTCAGTTATGGGTCCGATTCTTTTCTTTTGGACACTCAAACAACTGTTTGGCTGAATGTGAACAGAGCGTCGCCACGCCACACAAAGCCGAGATATTTCGCCGAATAACTCGATAAAAAGGACAAAGAGCAGTTAACGAGACAATCAACAATGTTTTACAAAGGCTGACTGGTGACTAGGCGTTCTGTGGATGATGTCACTTGCTGGAGGTTGCCGAACAAGAGCATTTTGGTTGTTAAGTGTGTTGCTATGGAGCCAATTATAAACCTGGGTGAGGAGTTGCGTAAAAAAAAAAAAACAACAACAACAAAAAATGTTAAAGTATGCTTGAAATTGTGTGAGCCAAAAATATTACTCAAATGATGGTCAGCCAAGTTTACTTTGCACTAGATCAAACAGCGTGCACCGCTGGAGGGAACACCCTCCACTCCAGGAGAAACTGAAACATAAACAAAACAGAATCATGACACTTACACGTTTTTCTTAGTCTTAGGCTAAGATGAATGTTTTCAGTTTAAAGCTTAGTCCGCCGGTACTTGCTGCAAGGCCTTGAATTAAAGCTGTTCTGTCGAGAAGAGATAAAGCCTCCTAGCCGTCATCCCCCCGAAAATACCTCACCAGCTTCATTTCCTTATTGTTTCCATCCTCTTTGTTTCCCGGCCCCAGCAGAAATGTGTACACAAGGGGCACAAATGCAAAACAGCTGTCTGTATTTCCTGACAAATGTCTGATGATTAATGAGTAACCAAATGTCGGACCGATGGATCATGTTATATGCGCGTGTTGCTGAGTTGAGCATATAAATTAGTTTTGGTAAAAATGGACCATTGGAAGGAAAAACAGACAAACAGAAAAAGAGAACTTTTAAAGTGTAATTTATGGAACGTAATCCCCCATGGATATAGACCTCCCGATAAAGAGAAAGAAAGAATGATTCATTTGATCGACACCATTTGCATGCTTCCATGTGACACTTTTCTCGGAAAAGCAGAATGAGCGGCTCTCTGCAAATTGCTTACGATGCACAACATTACTAGTAGAATCCATTAATAAGACTGGTTAAATACATTACATTTAGTGATTAGTGTTTTACCTATCGTCATGTAAACAATTAAGATTTACCAATACCTGAAATGCTTTGCATTGCAGTCGTGATAATGTTCAATATCAATGTAAATCTGTATCTATATTCTGTTCGTACTCCATTTGGATTAAATGTATGTGCAGTTCAGTCACTGCAAGTGATTTAAGGACTTCATTTGTTTGAGGCTGTGGAAGAAATGTAAAGCCCCACACTTAATTGGGAACATTTATAGATTTAGCAATAAGCATTAAGTCTGGGGAGATTTAGCATAGTCGTGCGGCACACGCTCACAGGCGCACAGTTTAATACCAGTCATTCAATCTTTGAATCCCTTCTCACCAAACACTGCTGCAAATGTGACTGCCAAGTTACTTGTATTTAAGCTAAACTTAATTTTCGGTTGAGCTTCTGTGATTGTTTTTTTTTAAATACATTGAATAATGAATTAACTCAAATTCCCATGTGCAATTTATAAAGTATATACTAATTATGTCATATATGAATAGCTATATTGTTATTGCTCGTTGTATGTCTGATTATCAGTTACTGGCCAGCATTTATGTTTAATCCACTTATGTTACATCGGCTTGGAATCTCCACCCCAACCCTTCTGCGTGGGCTGGTTACCTGTCCTTGTGTAACACCCGATGCCACTTCTATGCGATTAGTCTGGCTCCATTTAATTCTGTCACTGTCACAGCTTCTGTCTAAGAATTGTATTGTGTGCGCTGTTGCATGTCAGTGTGTCATTTAATGTGTATTCATCCTTTTCTTGGCTTTTCTGTCATTTGGGGAGAAAGGAATGAAGCTTATTTTGGTTCCTGTCTTGCTTGTTTCATTATATCAAACCAAATCTACTGAGAAAGCTGCTAAGCCTTCCACAATAAGAGAGACTTAGGCTTCGGCATTTCAGAATCTATCTTGCACTCTGGCCTTCCTTGTTACACTTCACATCAAGGTGCCAAGACTAGATGAGAAATGCTTTCAATCGAACTAATCTATTGGGCATTCTCTGCACCTACACACCATCACCCATAGATGTACTGGATTTGATAGAGCTGTGTATACTTTCCCTTAAAGGTCTATTAATTCAATAGATGCTAATACTCATCCATATCGCATGGTCGGAGAGAAGCCTTCTACATTCTTTTACACCTATAATGATACCTCAACAAGTAAGTTAGGTTAACAAACTTATGTCATGCCCAACCCCACCCCGCCATCCAATCTTTCTGAAGAATGTATATGCAGAGAGCACATTCATTGCTGGCATGGTACAGGTGACTATTTCTAGTTATGATTGTCTATCCTGATCATTTGGAAGTGCTGGTTTGTCAGACTGGAGGCTTCATAACACTGGGTCGCCAAAGGGAGTTCTCTTTATGCGGGGCTACTGTTTTCTAATGGCGCAGATAGAGAGGTACTGAGAATGCAAACCTCTGGCAACTCAAATGTTAAAGTTTTACGGCTTATTAAACACATGTGCACCAACAGTCAATATATTCTTGCTTGGCCTTTACGACACCCCAACACCCATTTTAACCTGTATCGACCTGACAGGTTTGGTGTAACACTCGACATTCAAGAACACACCGAACGCATGCACGCCTGGGCACACACAGACTCAGGTAAAAAGAAAACCTCTCCGGCAAAGGTATAAATCACTCTTTATGGATTGTCAGATGTGTTTGTATGATCTTGCGCTCCATGCAAATTATGTGTGTGCTCGTGTGTGTGTGTGTGTGTGTGTTTTATAATCGGAGAATTAATAGAGGCCAGCCAGAGTTGACCATTACGAATTAATGAACTGACAAGAATCGAAGGTTAACACCCTGGGATGGGCATTTGGGTCTGTTGGACTGTTGGCTGTTTGTTCATTTGACATGGGTCAGAAACACACACACTAGATACAAATATGCTTCTGACATTGCTTTGAAAAATATGCACTCCGTGACAGATTCACGAGTAGGCCATACGATATCTGCAGGCCATTACAAAAGTAGAATCACATTCATTCACCAGTCCTTCTTAATGTGCTTATGCATGAGTGGGTGTATTATTTTCCAGTCATGGTAACATGTAAGAATGCATGGAAGACTACAGCTGTGTTTGAATGTGTGGGTTGGCTGTTAGAATGGCATGGTAAGCAATGCCCTGCAACTCAATCTGCATATGGATGCTCTGACTTTATACAACTAAAATAATCTGATATTAAAAACACATGCATTTACCATTTACGTGCTATGCCACAAAAAAAAATAACTTTTTTTTTTTTTAATGAAGCCTAAATTATACGCAAAATACTGACATATCAGTATTCAGTGTAATACTTATCAGCACACACCTTTGAAAACTGACATTCAAACTGACACTTGTGCCAAACATGAAATTCAGGGCCCGGTTCACTAAGATGCCAAATAGTGTTCACGCTGACAGATTGCGTGTGTTTTTGCTGGTTTTGTTGCACATTACAGTGGTACCTCGGCTCACGAACGGTTTAGCTCACGAACTTTTCGCCTCACGAACATTAATTTCGCAAGCATTTAGTCTCCGCTGACTAACTAGTTTTCGGCGGACGAACCAAACCAAGCGGTCGAACAGTGCCCCGTGGCGGCCGCGAGAAGCTGACGCACGCTCACTTCGTTCACTTCGTCACCCCCTTTCTTTGAATGCGGACGTGGTTTGAGTTGATAGGCACTTTTGCTATTATGGGACCGAAAAAGACCCCACCCCAGGCTAGTGTTAAGCCGAAGAAAACACTAAAGAAAATTACGATCGACAAGAAGAAGGAGATAATTGAAAAACACGAACGAGGTGTGCGTTTGTGTGACTTAGCGTCCCAGTACCAGTACGCTAACACGCAACAGGTGTCAATTAAGAGGTTTTTAGTCAGCAAAAAGGATAAAGAGTCTCCTTCTAAGAAGCAAAGAAGAGAAGCCACACCGGAGGTTGAGTTACCTACAGTCCTTATGGAAGGTGACTCTCCTTCCAAACCGTAACTCCCTCCCTCCTCCCACTCCATTCCATCAAGCCATCAACTACGATCACAAAGGTAAATAAAACAACTTTATTATACAGTACAGTTTATTTCTTTAATTTCAATACAATAGCACATTTATTATACATAAAATAATATGTATTTTTGTGTAGTTTTAAGGCTTATTTAGTCGAAAATTATGTTTATGAGGACCTGGGAACGTTTTATTCTCATTTTAATGGTTTCTTATGGGAAATAAATGTTCGGAAGACAAACTTTTCGGCTCACACACCCTTTCTGGGAACCAATTAAGTTCGTGAGCCGAGGTATCACTGTATTTACTAAGATTACAAGCATCTACTACGATCCCTTAGTGAGCGCTAAGCTGCATGTTAACTCACTGTAAGAGATCAACTGCCCTGTTCCAAAAGTGGATGAGACTGATGTATTTAAAAGAGGGGTTTGTGCTTTAGGTAGCAGTGATTGTATTTTTAATTTTTTTATCATCGAACGTCTGGTAAAAGCGCAAAATTATGCGTCAGTGGAAAATATAAAAGAACCTTGTTCGGTTTAAATCATCCAAAGTGTACAGCAATGATTTCTATTTCTGCAATGTCCGGCACGGCGTCCTCGTGTGTGTACTGACAGCCCATGCAAATGAGAGATGCCGTAAGCGGTGGCCGAGAAGTCTACTTCCATCCCACAACTGTGCACAGAGCTGCAAACGCCCAACTACATATAATCCAACTGGCACAAAATTAGGCCAAACACCAAAACAAAGAAAACTCCACCAATGCATACAGTTAGACTGCACTTTCTGCCAGACTGGCACCTGGCACCAAAATAGGGCCCTTTGAGTTTTTGGGTGCAGCATACAGTATATGATTGATGCTAGTCAATAATGCACATCTGTTTTGAAAACAAGTACACAAACAAAACTTGTTGGAAATATGTCCTTGACGTCTTAACACTTGACCCCCCCCAAAACTGAAGAGTGAAAGTCTGAAAGAGTGCATCACATTTGTTGACTCAAGCAAAACCTGTCACTTCAGCTGCATCACCACTACCATCACCAACTCTCTAACTGACTATGAGCCGTGCCCTCACTCAGCGGCTGACACAAACAGGAGCTTCCTAATTAAAAACTGCAGCGAATAAGTCCTCCATCCGTTATTCTGTCAATTTTTGAACTGTTCCCAAAATTCGATCATCTTCAAGGTTTTGTGATAATCAACCAGCCTGTCGAACAGTGAGGCATGTAGAAGCCCAAATTATTTATATATATATATATATATATATATATATATATATATATATATATATATATATATATATATATATATATATATATATATATATATATATATATATATACACACATACACACACACACACAAAAACTCAGTTTAAGTGGCTACAGGTCACACAAAGCTAAGACATATACACGAGAGGGATATATACTATATATATATATATATATATATATATATATATATATATATATATATATATATATATATATATATATATATATATATATATATATATATATATATACACACATACACACACACACAAAAACTCAGTTTAAGTGGCTACAGGTCACACAAAGCTAAGACATATATATATATATATATATATATATATATATATATATATATATATATATAT
This sequence comes from Hippocampus mohnikei, assembly GCA_026261675.1. Classification (NCBI taxonomy): domain Eukaryota; kingdom Metazoa; phylum Chordata; class Actinopteri; order Syngnathiformes; family Syngnathidae; genus Hippocampus; species Hippocampus mohnikei. The sequence goes on along the minus strand of JAKGUB010000557.1, from coordinate 20,055,450 downwards.
ATATATATATATATATATATATATATATATATACACACACACACACACACACAAAAAACTCAGTTTAAGTGGCTACAGGTCACACAAAGCTAAGACATATACACCGAGAGATGAGCTTCTTTCCCAGAGCTACTACTACAATAAAGAACTCAAAATCAAAACTTTAAGAGCTGTTGTGAGAACCGTCTTAATCATCGACCAGATGAGCAATAACCACAAATCTTTTTTCTGCAATGGATGCTAAACTGCTGTGCACTAATGCTAACATAAGCGTAATCATTTTTTGCGCTTCAGTGGATTATCACCTCTTCATATAATGTGACATAACTGCTACATAGCCTCACCCATTAGCTAATTATTGTCATGTGCAGATACATTTCTGCATTATACATATCTTTTTAAGATTGTTTTTTCATTTTATTTTATGAGCAGTAAACATTTTTATTGGCACCACTAAGAAACAAACCTTAAATTCCGTTGCCTTGTATGACAATAATCGTGATTCTGTAACGATGATTTGCAACAGTGATCATCAATGCTAATTTCCGCTCTGCAGTGACAGTCTCATCCCACTTACAGGCCAACTTGCAGTCACAATGTCTGTCCTAGAATATAAAATGTCTGTTTTTACGTATAAACTTTTCTTTGCCCCATTTGTCACAATGTCACTGGGGCGTATGGCACGCATTTTCCCACATTTGTCATTTACAAACACACACACTCATGAAACCAGGGTCCCGCGGGCCTTCCTCATGCCTGTCATTAATAAAGAAATTGCTGCACACCTGCTCACTGACAGCACCCAGCTGAGAAAGAAAATGGAAGTAAGGTACTGTATTGTCAAGGTGTGTGTGCAGCTTTAGCAGCTAACACAAGGTGAGAGGTAAAATTATAATAATAGTGGAATAAAAATATTACGAACAAAACACACTAGCCAGTCTTGTGTGCTAACACGTAAGCTTGGTTTTGATGTCATTACAAGGAATCTGCATGATTCTGTGATGCAATTATCAAAGCATTGAAAAGTAAGTAAGTGCCTCAACTTGTTGTCAGCCATCGATATTAAGAAATTGACTCTATGCATGCAATTTTCCTGCTTTTTGGGAATGGAGGTGTTCTAACTTCCGACAGATAGTCTAAAGCATCACAATGGCATCAAACTCTTGGATTGCACTTTTTTGCTGGAATGAGCATCTTGTGAGTGGATTGAAATGTTTATAGCTGTTGAACTGTCAATCGAGATAGCATTTAGCAAATAATACAACCACAGGTCACCAGGTTGACTAGCAATGTGATTTTGTTTCTTCCTTCTTTTGTCAGAGGAGAAGGAGCCCTTCCTCCTGTCCGCTCGAAGCAACCCCGTCATGTGGTCGCTATCACAAATAAAGCGAGAAACGCATCGTGATATTTCACATTTGGTCTGAATGTAGCATCTGTGAAGCTCAAGTAGTCTGCACTTCCCGACTGGCTAACAGTATTTGCTACATACACCATTTTAAAAAGTAAAGTGTGCTTCATGACTTTTACAGATTTTCAGTAATTCCATTCACAATTCTCAAGAATCGCACATTTCCAGGATTTGAAGACAGCTTACAATGTCAGCGAATCATACCTCTTGTGTGTCCTTGCTCATTGCCAGCTAATGCGCGGTGAGCGGGTCAAAAGTCTGGACAAAAGAATGTGCACCGATGAAACGTGTATCAGACTGGTCCTGTACAAAACGACTTGTATGCGAATGTGAGAATATGGCCACTGAAAATGAAACACTCTCGTGTTGGACCCATTCTCAGTGCTCTAATCCAAATCAGGATGGAATTCCATCTTTCCACTCCTTTCTTTCAATCACAAAGAATAAGTCTCGTCTACTGTCTCTGCTCCTCTTACTCTATCATCCCTCGAAAATGGTTCTGTTCTTGCCTGTGTACTTGTTTGCCCGTATAATGTGATGGAATGTGAGTCAAATGTGCCGTTATGGTGAAAATGCTATGTTCAGCTTTTTTGAAAATTAGCTGTCCTTTATGTGCTAATTGTAGCACATGAGAGCCATGGTTAGACGTATGTACAGTGTACAGTACTGCTGTAAAGTACACATTTCCACGACGGATAGCAATTGAGACTATTAGAGGTGACAAGAACTAAGCGGGGACTCAGAGGGGATCGAGCCTTTTCCGTTGCTGGTCCCTCTTTTTAGAATGACCTCCCACTGAAAGTTCCGCAAGCCCCCCTCTCTGCCCATCTTTCAAACTCATCTTGAAACTCATTTTTATTCGTTGGCATTTGACTCAGCATGAGACTGGATTTTTTGTTTTACCGTTTTTGTGCTTTCTACTGTCTTTGTTATGAATTTATTGTTTTATTGTTTGTTTTTTGTATGAATTATTTTTGCTCCATGTACAGCATTGTGTATACAGCAGTGGTTGTTTTTAAGTGCTCTATAAATACAGTTGAGTTGAGAAAAAAAAGTACTGTACTTGATTTTTGATTCCATGCGTATAAAATGTATTAAACTAATACATATCATTTGAGAAAAAACATGGGAAAATTACATAGATTTACCTTATTTTAATCATGTGCCACTGATGTACATGTTCAAATTAAATGATTCCAAAGGATCTTTTTTCCGGTGTACTCAACTTGGGGTAGGACTAGATAAGTTTTTTACTTCTTCCTACTCCTTTGAACATATAATTGTGTTGTTTGATGACTGTTTGTATGACTCATCGTGACCTTTTCAGGTGTCTCATTCTTTAACGTGTTTTTCAATATTGTGTGTGCGTATCTGTGTGTGTGCGTATCAGAGTGAAGAAATGTGTTTTTATAATAAGGCCACTTGTACACACAGAAAAAGAAATGAAAGTTTCAAGGAAAAGACACAAAGCCGAGGTGAAATTAATTGACCTGTTCCGATGAGAAATTACTGTTGAAGCATGTTCCAATATTTCAGGTTCATTAATGCATCCATATGGAGGTACAATAGTAATTGTTTTCAAAATTAGGATTTTTTTTTTCTGTCACAGGAAAAAAAAAACAGTACTATGAAATCTATGACAGTGATTTTCCACTATCAATAAAATGTAATTGCGCTGGAGTGGCAAATGGCAGCTGAGAGAGAGCTATTTTTGTTTCTGCCAGTCTGGGTTGCACTTGGGAGGACACTAAGACACCCAATCTGCAAATTTCTTGTCTGGTCACCTTTACGATTTGCTACTCATCCTCCACCGACCGCCATAACACAAAATGCAGGACAGAACTGTCATATTGCTTCATGTGCAACTCCCCATCTAGATTGCAACGCAGTGTCACCAGATGGGTAAGTTAACTAAGGCACACAGGTGATTTATCTGTGTTTGCACAGATCCAATCATTGCTTTCTCATCACTCCATTAATAGCACTCTCACTGTCACAAGCTCTTTGTTTTGTGAAGTGCTGCACAAATTATCATTGGTATTTAATGATGTGCTTGTAATTGACACCGCAAATGTTTCATAATGTATGCTCTCATTACAAGCCGCGTGTTTGTCTACAAATGCACATCTTTGATGCAATTAATGTGACCAAAGTGATCAAATTTAAAGCCCATGTAAAAAAAAGAAAACAGAGCTCAACCTACCATCTCAGATTCTCTCAAGTTGGTTTTTTTCAATCAATTCCAGTTTCATAAAGTTATTGATTGTATTACGTACCTCGACCACGTAGCTGAGGAATTCAATTTTTATATCAGTTGAATTCAGTTAAGATAATAAAACATTTATTGGTCTCACAGTGGAGAAATTCGCAATTTACAGCAGCATTTTGAAAAACAAAAGGTATTTGCATGCACAAAAATAAATTTTAAAATGAACTGTACACAGTATGCAATAAAATATAAGATATAAGCATTTATGCAACTGCAAATTTGGGATATTCAACATGTATAGACTGCATTTCCGTATGTGGAGTGTCGGATTAACTTTTTAGACAAAAATTCGCTGAATTTTGAAGCCCTTAGAATGTTATATTATATTTTGGACTTCATGTTTTTAGTCACTGATAAACATTTATGTGAAAGCACAGATATGTAGGAGCCCGGATAGTAGGCAAACTCATTTTAACCTCTGGTAAATGATTTCATTACATATTAAATTATCATATTGTACTATAGCTAACATAAAGTGCATATCAAACAGCCATGCTTTACTGTACAGCAGAGTTTGGGTCCTGGAGCGGTTAAGGGTATCGAGTGGTTTGTTTTTACCAGAAGTGGTTGTGCTTTCAGAAGATGAGGGTGTATTTCAGCGAGAAATACATCTCATGGCCAACATCAGTTTTTCCTGTTCCATGTCATTTTTCATGCTAATGAGCATGCTCCTATTGCTCTGCAAGTTTAGAGTCGACATTGGTTTTATGCAACTCATTTATGGAAGCAAATGTGGGTTCCAAGAAGGAAGTAATTTAAATTCAAGCTAAAATGGAGAGTGACACACCGAAGGGAGTACATTCCTTTGTATCCCTAGGCTAAACAATCTTTTACATGTGCATTTCACTTTGTTTTCACTGCCCAAGGGTGAAAAGTGAATACAAATTCTTGATTTATCTTTATCTGTAATAACATGTAATGAGTCCTTCCTTGGCCTGCCCTAAGTTCAGTTGAAGTCAAGAGAATTTTTGCAGACAAACACAACTGATTTTCACCAAGCAGACATGAAAATGTGCTCCATGATAGCTCTTCTATGAAATCGAGCATTAATCTTGTTTGGTGAAATCATACACTGTTTGGTACCGGGCCACACAGAAAGAATAAATAACTTACATTACTTCCGTTTTATTCATATCGAAATGTGAGAGGCACCGACGACTTCCATGAAAAATAAGTTTACATCTAATAGACAGTGTGTCATGTCCCGTTTTCGGCAGCAGGTGGCAGGCGGCGCATTCTGGCTGGCTGCACACCTGCCACCTATTTTGTCACTAAGCACCTGCTTTATTAGGGCTGTCTTTCTGTGTCTTGTTTGCCGGAGAATTGTTTGCCGTGCCACTGCTTTTGCCCATGTGTTGATCTTTTGCCTCTCGTAGTAACAGTAAGTGCGTTAGTTAGGATCGTCGGCTGTTTTGGTGTTGTATTTCCTGCGTGATATCGTGTTTGAGTTGATTTGTTCCTTGCCGTTGTGCGAGCGCTTTTTGTTAATGAGTTTGCGTGTTTCTCCTGGTACTCGTTTTGACCAGCGTTTTTTGTTGTCTATTTTCGGCGTTGCGGTTTTTGTTAATAAATATAATTTCTTGTACGGAGTTCTTGTTGGTGTCTGCTATTTCGGGAATCCCCTATTTTCGAATTGGTTGCGAGTGAAGCGCTTTGCCTTCCGCTCCGCTCGCAATTCGTAACACAGTGTCAGGAGTCCTACTTAAAATATGGATTTATCTCAACAGGAGATTCCCATGCACCAAGCCCACTTTGCATAATATACGGCGATGGTGAGTCGTATTTTTCATGCACTTTGTATTTGCGGTGTATCTTATTTTGAAGGCACGTTTAAACATCACCATAGCGGCCAGAGTGTTACGGCCAGATACTGTGCACTCCTTGAGTTATTGTCATCCAAAAAGGCCTGTTTCTGATTTCCGCTCATGTGACACCAGGAGATATCATCATTGTTCATGACAGCACTTTTTTTTCAACTGACAGCTGCTTTGCCAAGTAAAGGGAACCTTTTTGAAAAGACAGAACAGTATTTTAAATTGTTACTTTTTCACTTTTTTTGCCAGGAAGGTTTTTTTTTTCCTGTGGAAGAACTGAGCAGATGCACAGAAGCACCGGAGAAGAGAAGCAGCGAGTGATTCTCAGAAGGACGGCGAGAGAGTTGCAGACACTGCACTTCTAATCAGATAGGAAAAGCCCCAGTCATCAAGGTTTAAGCTCAATGTATGTGTGTGGGCGTTCAGGCACAGTGAGTGCACACTACTGAGTGTTCCAGAGTGTTCGCGTGCAAGCATATAAAAGTATGGGGCACGTCGAAGCGGCACGGTACTGTATCTGTATGTGTGGGTGGGCTGCAGTGTGTGTGGCTTGTGTCACTCTGCTGAGGAGTTTGTGTGAAACACAAGCTGTTAAATCACTGCTGACGCACAGCAAGTGTATTTTAAATAATTTATGAAGATCAGATCTGCACATTGATGTGTCATGGACCAAAATGAAGAGCGAAAACCCGGAGTCTCAGAAATGTTGAGCTATTCAAAACCTCTCAAATGCTTAAAATGGATCGAATAATAGGACCAGAAGTGAACTAAAGTATGCGCCGATATAACTAAAGTGCAAACTGCTGCAGTTTGTGTAAGTGTGTGTGTGTGTGCGTGTGTGCTAAAGCCAAGTAGTGATCTGCATCCTATATATTCAATGACTCCGCTGATGGATGGATGAGTTTCTTTCTCTTAATATTTCTGTCATTACTTCCAGTGAAAGTCGTGCTTTTTTTGTTTTTCAGAATGCTGCAAGAATAATGCTTTTAAAATTACGGTAACATGACATGCAAAACATACATACATCCATTTTCCGATCCGCTTATCCTCACAAGGGTCGCGGGGGGAGCTGGAGCCTATCCCAGCCGTCTTCGGGCAGTAGGCGGGGGACATCCTGAACCGGTTGCTAGCCAATCGCAGAGCACACAGAGACGAACAACCATCCGCGCTCACACTCACACCTAGGGACAATTTAGAGTGTTCAATCAGCCTGCCTTGCATGTTTTTGGAATGTGGGAGGAAACTGGAGTACCCGGAGAAAACCCACTCAGGCCCGGGGAGAACATGCAAACTCCACACAGGGATGCCGGAGCTGGAGGTCCACACTGAGGTCGACACCCTAACCACTGGACCACCGGGCTGCCCACATGCAAAACAATAATAGCAAAATGAAAATCCCCTCGTAGCCTTGACATTTAAGAAGTTATTGGCGGCTATCTGAAATCTTCATCGCAAAAAGAAAGACAAGCTTGACTAAAGCTCCAGCAGGAATATGTAATAAGATTCAACATAGGCACAACTAATTAAAAAGTGATATGATTAGATTTGACAGAGATCAACTGGACAGTTAATAGGATTGCACTTGTTAAATGAAATAGAATCAAAATAAATCAAACTGAATATGATCTGGCTGAAACTGTATTTGACATTACAGCCTTTGATCTGGCGCGTTTAACCATTTACAAATGTCATCGGCGTAAAGAGTGAGAATGCAAAATAAAATGAAAGACACAACGGACATGAAGCCACATCAAGCAAATCAACCAGGACTCAGTCAAAAGGTAATTTCTTGAGTATAGCTGATTATTTAGGAGGCAGAGAGACCTGCACTCTGGATACAAAAAAAAATATGAATTTACCCCGAACATGTGCTTCAGAGGGCAGTTTCGATAATAATCCTCTCAGTAAACAGATCAGCACTCTTTCCGACTTCCCTTCTTCTAGTCCAGACTCCCTCCGGAAAAGCAAGAGATTTTACAGCAGCGGAGTCCAAACGTCTGCCAGCTCAGAAGCTGATGATGCGCAGGCCTGCAGCTACATTTCAAAATATCCTCCACAGATTGTTTTCCATTGTTGTTGTTTTTTGTATGAGCAATGTTTTCACATACATTCCGTGTATCCAACTCAAAAGCCAAGTGAATGCAGCAGAGGTGAACAATGGAAAATGCAATGGCACAGCCCCGGGGATAAGATTCCTCTGATGCTCACACACAGTACATCTGTGCACACATAAAAATGACACAATGCCATCTGGGATGTTGGTCCAACTTAAACATCTATCTTCAGTGACATCTCATCCCATGTGTGCGTGTGTGTGCGCGCGCGTGTATACATCCGAAGCAGATTGAAATGGTGCGCAATTTGTGTATTGGACATTTACGTTTGAGTAGTTTTGGGGGCAAAATACAAGAAGTTTAGTTTTTGGGGTCTGACTTTAGCCTCGGCTCATTTATCAGGCAGATGGGAGGACATCTGGGAACAAACACAATGATTTCAGGTAGCGGGGCGGGGAATGAAGACGAGTGTTTTTTTTTAATGAATTAAATTGAGAGGGAAATTTGCAACTCATTAGTGATATTTGCCTCAATATTGACCTTCAATACATGAACTCTTGATGAAATGTTTGCATGTGCGTCCACACTATCCTCTCAGTGCTTTTAAAATCCGGGTTAAAAATGATGTTCTTCTCTCATATCTATATATAAGGTGTTTGAAAGCATTTTAAAAATCCATATTTTCCAAAATCCTGTTAATGCATTGTATGTTCCGTATAGTAATTTTAGTAGGCTACTTTTATTTTGTTACTTTGCTTTTAAATGTCTAACTTTTCCTGATAAATATGTTTAAATGTTGTACTTTTATTTGTCAAGCACATTGAGTTACCATGTGTATGAAATGGAGTACATCCATAAAGCTGACGTGCTTTGCCTAATTTGCTGTGAACGATGGTCCCGTTAGTAAGGTTCTCAAAAGCCTTCGCCATATGCTATATGGAAGAGCAATGCAAATATTCCCATTGTGGGACTAATACAAGTTACAGTAGCTCATCTTAATTTACTTCATCTTAAATGGAGAAATTACTTTCAAAGGGGATTGCTCGTGTTTTCTGTTGGTATTAGCTAGCATTAGCAGTTGCTCCTACACACGTTTACTTAAACAGCAAGCAATGTTTTTTTTTTTTAATGTTCTAAACTGAATGTATCCCAAGATACTTTTGCATGTGACCCATAAATATTGAACCAACTGATATGCCACTTGAAGTTAAAGCATTTGGAAGTTTTTTTTTTTGGAACAAAGAGCCCTAAAGCATGTTTGAGATGAAAGGAGCTTTTAATCCCCAAGTTCCCTAGTTAGATCAGGGATAAAGTCAAGACGTTCCCATCTCCAGAAAACGCTTGCAAAATATCAATAAACCATCTCATGGTTCAGCAATGGCACAGCAAGATCTAATCGGACAGCAGCGATTACACACACACACACACACACACACACACACACACACACACACACACACACACACACACACACACACACACACACACACACACACACATATGTAACGGGGTGATATATTTAGTTTATTAAATTACGGCGGAAGTGACGCAACCGCCCACAGTGTGGCACCGGCTTCCCACCGTAGCTTCGTTAGAGCTACGAGGGAAGTCACATGGTGAGTCGCATTTCATTCACGGTCCGGATTCATTTATAGTTTAAAGACAATATTTCACTTTGGTTTCCCTTTTTCTATGGTATGATGTGTTTAATTAGTTCCCTGGTTTGTCCCAAGTCCAAATTGCTTTTTGTATTGTTATTTAATTTATGTTTTGTCGAATGCAAGTTTTACCCGCTAAGTTAATAGTGCTTTTCTGTTGCTCAGTTATGTCCGAGACCCGATGCGACTTCTCCATTCTGCCTGCCATATTGTGTTCCAGGTAATGTTTGTTCCTGTCGGTTTTGCTGTATGTGGTTGTTCGTGTCGTTTTTCGTTTGGCTGTTTGTGCTTGTGGCTGGCGTGTGTCCGCAGTTGGTCGCGGCCGCCATTGCCGTACATTGCGCAGCCGTTCTGCTGCATGTGATGCGTTCGGTGGCATCACGTAAAGAACAGTGTTTGTGCGTTTTCTTTTCCTTTTGTTGTAAATAATCACTATACAATCACTCATGGTTTGTATTTAGTCTTGTTGTTTATTTTCTCTTGTTATGGATGATGTATTGGAGTTAGAGCTACGAGGGAAGTCACGTTATGTCCGAGACCCGATGCGACTTCTCCATTCTGCCTGCCATATTGTGTTCCAGCAATAAAGAGAAAGAAAAAGCCACACTCCATGCATGCGTCTGGTATTCTTGAGGCGACAGCGACGTGGAACTCAGACCATCACAGTTGTGACCCCCGTCACATTGGTGCCGTGACCCGTCGATCACAAGTTGACTCTCCACTTCGGACCGGGACCACGACGCTGTGCTGCTTCATCATATCACTAGGTGGACAGTGTGTGCTCATGTTCTGCAATTAGTGTGTTTCTCGTCTCAACTGTTTTTTTTGCAATTGGTGTACCTTTCTGCAATTTTTCTTTTCTCTTCCTCTGGTATTTTTTTGTGAAGTCTCAGGATGAGCTCCTTACAAGGAACATTTAGCACGCCTTTGAATAAGTGTGTTGGTAGAGGTAGAGGGATCCCGACCATGTTACAGTTTTGTAGTCCTGTACAGGGTGGTGTAGTTCATGCAGAGGGGAATGGGCGGGTTCTAGCTGAGGCCACTTCAGTTAGTGGGGACAGAGTTCCTTCCCAGACCCAGTGCAGTGTACCTATGACAAGCGCACAGACTACTGATATACCGGCGACAGATCCCTTTCCCCAGTCACCTGACATAGTTGGTCAGATGAGTGACATAATAAGACATGTTGGCCAACAGCTGGCAGATAGCATTGTTGCACATCTCAGCCCAACACACAACGTTGCCACGCATGACAACTCAGTCTTACGTGACACGGCCGTTGACACATCCGCACAAAGTCTTGACTCATCACAAGTTCTGCTCGTGCCGCACAGGAAAGTTCGGGAACCTCCAGCTTTCAAGGGGGATCACACTGATACAGTTAATGTGCATGAGTGGGAAGACTTAATGAGGAACTACATGAGGAGAGCAAATGTAGCTCCTGAGCATCAGGCGGAGGAAATCCTCATGAACCTCAGGGGTAGAGCTAAAGATGTTGTAAAAGTTAGCGCAAGAAACAGTGCAGTTGATGTTACTCGGAACCCAGATGCCATTTATGGCCTTCTTCGTAAACATTTTGCTACTGTCCCTTGTTCACCTCTCCCTCTAGCAGACTTTTACACTACGCTCCCAGAGAATGATGAGGACGCATATGACTATTGGTTGAGGATCAATAATGCGGCTGAGGTTGCCGCTGACCGTCTTAGAGAGCAGGGCAGAGATTCGGACTGTTCTTCTCTTGATGTTACACGGATGTTTATCAAAAATTGCCCATCCAGGGATCTTTCCATGACATTCAGGTCGAAAACAATAGACAAATGGTCGACAGTTGAGGTCCAGGCTATACTGGATGAGTACCAGTCAGAGATGAGTTCAAGGGCTGCTGCATCAGCTGTGGTGAGCATGAGACCCACTGAACATGTTTTTGTGAACAAAGTTGAGATGTTGCAGAATACAGCGGGCCTGGATGATGGTCGGATAGCCCACCCAGCCAGAGCGCCCGACTCTGCGGCTCTTGAGCGTGTCATTTCCATGCTGGAGAGAGTTTTGCTGCAGGGGGCTAATCCTTCCTCAACTTCTGCTGCTGGTAAACGTAGGCCTAGGCTCCCTATGGTTGAAGGTTTGAATAATCTCCCATGTGCTGTCTGTGCTAACTCCGACCATTCTGCACTCGTTCACTGCCGTGAAAAGAGACTTTGCTTTTTGTGCTACTCACCCGATCATTCCAGACGCAACTGCCCCACGCAGGTGCAGTCCTCACGGTCACCGCAGTCGGGAAACTAATGTGTCCGCATCCAAGGGAGTGCGATGTGGATGAAGTTAGCAACTCTCCCAATAGTTTGACAGATGATTTTGAATCAGTATTGGAGTCGCTTACTTCCAGTGTCTCCACTGAGAAGACGATTATCTTTCAAGGCACACACAAGGTTCTGAAGTCGGATAGTTTGTTCTACACCACCGCCACGATAGCAGGTGTTTCCTTGGCTGCGATGATTGACAGCGGCTCTACTGGATGCACATTGAGTGAGTCGGCTATGGCACGATTGTTGGTCTGCAACGCGGACATGAAACGTTACCCTGCAGACGACGTTGTCATTGTTGGATGTGGAGATCATCAGGTGACACCTTCGGCTATATGCGATGTGGAAATGTTGGTGTATGATTGCAAGTTAGCTGTGCCTATGTTTGTGGTGCCTGGACAGACCGATGACATAATTCTGGGCAGTAATGCCATTAAGAAAATTCTTCATCTGATGAGGAAGACTGAAGGCTACTGGCGGCTCATGTCAGAGCCTGGCAGTATTGTTGATGATGACTCTCATCACTTTTTCTCACTCCTTTCCAACGCAGAGAGATGGAGGGGTGTAACTTTACCCGACAAGGTTGGCACACTTAAGTTACGGCAGTGTGTGATGTTACAACCAAAGAGTGAGCATCTTGTTTGGGCTAAGCTTCCCGCCTCCGCTCCGATGTCGGTTGGCAGCACGGTCATAGTCGAACCAACTCAATCAAGGTGCAGATCCAAGAAGATTCTGGTTGGCAGGATTATCGCACCGATGTGGGGTGATGGATGGCTCCCTGTGAGGGTCATCAACCCCTCTAGTGAACAAGTGGTGTTGAAAAGAAATGCAAAGCTGGCAGATGTGTTTCCTTGCATTGCTGCTGAAGACTTGTCTGAGTCGGACAACATCCAAATGTTCTCCCAATCTGTTATGCATGCCGCGGGGCCAAGGTCCAAAGAAGACATTAAGATGGCATTGGACAAGCTTGGATTACAGGATCTGGACCTGGATGCGTGTGCTGTGTCTGATATGTGGAGGGACAGGCTTTTCCAAATCATTGAGAGGTATGAATCGGTCTTTTCACAGAACAAGATGGACTGTGGGGAGGCCTCTGACTTTGTGCACAAGATACACCTGGTGGATGAGAGGCCATTCCGCCTGCCTTACCGGAGAGTGCCGCCAAGTCAATATGAGAAGCTGAGAATGACTCTCAATGAGATGGAAGAAAAGGGCATCATTCGAAAATCCACTAGCGAATATGCGTCTCCATTGGTTCTAGTGTGGAAGAAGAATGGGGATTTGCGCATCTGCACAGATTTCAGGTGGCTTAATGCAAGGACACAGCGGGATGCTCACCCACTACCCCATCAAGCTGATGCTCTTGCCGCACTTGGAGGAAATGTCTTCTTCTCCACCATGGATCTCACTTCAGGATTCTATAATGTGCCCCTGTTTGAGGATCACAAGAAGTACACTGCTTTTTCGTCTCCTTTTGGCCTGCACGAATATAACCGGATGCCACAGGGTTTATCGAACAGCCCGGCTACATTCATGCGGATGATGCTTTCCATTTTTGGTGACAAGAACTTCACTAGCCTTTTGTGCTATCTTGACGATCTCATGGTCTTTGGTCCGACAGAGCAGATTGCGCTTGAGCGATTGGAAATGGTTTTCTCTCACTTGAAGAACCACAATCTCAGGCTAGCGCCGAAGAAGTGTCACTTTCTTCGGAGATCTGTGAAGTTCCTCGGCCATGTCATCTCTGAGTCAGGGGTACAGACAGACCCCGGAAAGGTGGAAGCGATAAACAGGGTGCAGATGTCTGACTTGATGGACAGTGATGCCTCACTCCCTCGCAGAAGAAGATTAGGTCTTTCTTGGGGATGGTGCTGTATTATCAGCACTTCATTGAGGATTGCTCCATCAAGGCCAAGCCCCTTTTCAAGCTCCTTTCGGGCCAGAAGACTGGTGGTAAAGTCAGACGAAGGACCAAACCTGCTTTAGACCCTTCAAGTCACGTGAAGTTGACAGCGGAGGACTGGACCACTGAGTGTCAACATGCATTTGAGACTCTGAAGCACGATCTGTCATACAGTGTGACGTTGGCCCATCCTGACTTCGGGAAACCTTTCAACCTTGCTGTTGATGCATCGTTTGACGGCATCGGGGCCGTCCTTTCCCAGCTTCAACCTGGTGACAAGGTTGCGAGACCAGTGGCTTTTGCTAGTAAAACGCTGTCGCGAGCCCAGTTAAACTATCCTGCTCACAGGCTTGAATTCCTTGCTTTGAAGTGGGCCATATGTGACAAGTTTTCCCACTGGCTGAAAAGCAGACACTTTACTGCCTGGTCTGACAATAATCCCTTGACCTATATTCTGACGAAGCCCAAGCTAGATGCCTGCGAGCAAAGATGGGTGTCGAAGCTGGCGGCATATGATTTTGACCTGAAGTATGTTCCAGGGCCCAAGAACACGGTGGCTGATGCCCTGAGTCGAGAACCCTTCGTCCAGTCTTGCGTGAGTCATCGTCTCGTGAAAGAGCCCTACCTGTCCTTACTGAATGAGGTCCAAGGAGTTGTTAATGAGACGGAGCAGGACGCTTTTCGTTTGACCAACAACTGTCAGGCCGTTCACACGGCTGGGGATTATGATGGAGGAAGTCCTCAGGGGGAAGCTCCCGATCAGTCGTCTGGGAGTGCCATTGGTGCGGAGGAGGTGTCTGCAGTTTTGGATGTCCATCAGACTGGTGGTGTCTCTCGGCTCCCTGGAGCTACCCCATTGTCACTCCAGCTACCTGAAGAAGATCCTTCCATTGTCATTCCCCATAGCCAGTTACGCGATCTGCAGCAGCAAGATGCTACAATCAGCAGAGTCCTCTTCTATGTCCAGCGGCATATGAGGCCCACTGCACGCGAAAGAGCAGCTGAGCCGAGCTGTGTGCTCATGTTGTTGAGGCACTGGAAGAAGTTGAAAGTTCGTGATGGGACTCTATACAGAGTAAGGAAAGATCGCCACATGAACCGTCGGGTCTTTCAGTTTGTCATACCTGGGTCTCTGAAGCATCAAGTTCTGCATGGTGTTCATGACGCAGCTGGTCATCAGGGCTGTTCAAGGACGCCTCTCTGGCGAGTGAAAGGTTTTTTGGACTGGGATGGAAAAAGATATCACGAAGCATGTGAGGCAATGCCAGAGATGCATCTTGGGTAAGACCCTGAGCCGGATGCCCGGGCACCCCTGGAGAACATCCGCACTTCCTCTCCAATGGAACTGGTGTGCATCGATTTCTGGACAGCGGAGTCGGGTGACAAGAGAACCACCGATGTCCTTGTTGTGACTGACCATTTCTCAAAGTTGGCTCTTGCCTTCCCCTGCAGGAACCAGTCAGCAAAGCAAGTTGCCCGCTGCCTGTGGGACAAGTTTTTCTGCATCTATGGGTTCCCCAAAAGGATCCATTCGGATCAGGGAGCTAACTTTGAGAGTAGACTCATCAAGGATCTTCTCGAGATGGCGGGAGTGCACAAGTCCCACACTACGCCGTATCACCCCATGGGTAATGGAATTGCGGAAAGATTCAACCGGACTCTTGGAGGCATGATCAGAACACTTCCCCCGAAGTCCAGGTCCAAATGGCCACAGATGTTGAACATATTGACTTTCTGCTATAACTGCACAGTGCATGAGACCACGGGCTTTGCACCATTCTACTTGATGTTTGGACGTGTTCCTCGCTTGCCCGTTGACATTATGTTTCATCATGTCTTGGAGAATGCCAATGTTGTGAGTCACAATGAGTTTGTGTGCAACTTAAAGAAAGATCTCTCTGAGGCCGCACAGATTGCTCAACAGCATGCGGTCAAGGAACAGACCCGTCACGCCCAGATCTACAACCGCAAAGTCAAGGGCTCACCATTAGCTGTAGGTGACAGAGTGCTGCTAGCCAATCGAGGCGAGAAGGGCAAAAGGAAAGTTGCGGATCGTTGGGACTCGACCCCTTATGACGTAGTGTCTGTGAGGCCGATGATCAATGTGTACAGAATCCGGGATGGTGCCACAGGCAGAGAAAAGGTCGTACACAGGAACTTTCTGCTCCCGATTGACTTCTTGACGTTCTCAGGGCAGATAGAGCATGGGTCCTGTTCAGATGGGTCAGAAATGGATGCACGTTGTGGGAGTGACAAGAGCTCAGTTTTTGATGATCAGGAGGACGCTCAGCTGCGCACTGAGAACTGGCTCATGCAGTCACCGGTTCAGGCCGAGGTAGAACATGAGTGCTCCCTTGCAGACTGCGACTCTGTTGATGCGCGTCAGAAGGATGTCAGTGAGAGAGGTCCGTCAGTAGGCCATGACATCCATACACAGACCAAACTTTCGACAGACCCGGTGTTTGACATTGCACACTCGACTCCCGACACCCTCCCAGTTGAGACTGAGCTTGAGGAGGTAGTTTGCACACAACCACAGGACACACAGGGCCCCGTCACTTTCACAAGGTGTGGTAGAACTGTTAAGCCCCCTGATAGGCTTATATGTGAGATGTCCTATCAGAGAGTCGGGATGCCTACATTAATATGGGTTTAGTATGACCATTGTATTTAGATTTTTTTTTCTTATTGCTGATGCTGTGTGCCATTTGGCACCATTATATCTTTATGGTTCTTCATAAATGGGTGTTATGTGCAGTTTTGTGAAATGTAAATGGCATTTCTACTAGTCTGTGATTGGAATGGATTTTGGTACCACCCCATTCCTTCACACTTCTTTAAGAATTCCTGTAATTGACTCTCTTGTACATCCTTGCCCGACAACCATGTTTTCTTTGTCTGTCTTTCTGCTGTCTCTCATGCGTGTTGCCTCACTTCTGCATAATTTAAGGGGGGTGTATGTAACGGGGTGATATATTTAGTTTATTAAATTACGGCGGAAGTGACGCAACCGCCCACAGTGTGGCACCGGCTTCCCACCGTAGCTTCGTTAGAGCTACGAGGGAAGTCACATGGTGAGTCGCATTTCATTCACGGTCCGGATTCATTTATAGTTTAAAGACAATATTTCACTTTGGTTTCCCTTTTTCTATGGTATGATGTGTTTAATTAGTTTAATTGGTTTGTCCCAAGTCCAAATTGCTTTTTGTATTGTTATTTAATTTATGTTTTGTCGAATGCAAGTTTTACCCGCTAAGTTAATAGTGCTTTTCTGTTGCTCAGTTATGTCCGAGACCCGATGCGACTTCTCCATTCTGCCTGCCATATTGTGTTCCAGGTAATGTTTGTTCCCTGTCGGTTTTGCTGTATGTGGTTGTTCGTGTCGTTTTTCGTTTGGCTGTTTGTGCTTGTGGCTGGCGTGTGTCCGCAGTTGGTCGCGGCCGCCATTGCCGTACATTGCGCAGCCGTTCTGCTGCATGTGATGCGTTCGGTGGCATCACGTAAAGAACAGTGTTTGTGCGTTTTCTTTTCCTTTTGTTGTAAATAATCACTATACGATCACTCATGGTTTGTATTTAGTCTTGTTGTTTATTTTCTCTTGTTATGGATGATGTATTGGAGTTAGAGCTACGAGGGAAGTCACATGTTATGTCCGAGACCCGATGCGACTTCTCCATTCTGCCTGCCATATTGTGTTCCAGCAATAAAGAGAAAGAAAAAGCCACACTCCATGCGTCTGGTATTCTTGAGGCGACAGCGACGTGGAGCTCAGACCATCACAGTAGTGACCCCCGTCACACATACACACACTCTCTCTCTTACAGCCCCAAAATGATACAAAGATGATCAAACGATAAAGAATGGAGGTAAGAGAGGTAAGGGAAGGGGGGCAATGGGGGTGGTCAGAGTGGACAGGGGAGCAGATGAGGATTGAAAAGTAGAGTTAGAATGGGAAAGGCAAGATGGGAGAAACGTTTGCAATAGGAAAGAAATGAGTCAAAACACAAGTGGATAAAAGGAGGAAGACAATTTAGCCTTGTTGTTGTGCTCTAGAAATATAGTAGAATAGGTGCATTGGAATACGAGAAGGTGGCATCAAGAAAAAAGGTCACCAAATGAAGATAACAGAGAAGAAAATGGGATGAGGTAAATGAAGGGATTCTTTTTTTGCAAGGCAGAACATTGTCAGATACTGTAATTGGCTAATGCATGCAGGAATGGTCGGATCAAATGTCACCTCCGAAGTAGAGTTCATTGTCTAACACCGTCTCCATTTGATTAGTGGTAAAAATGGACTAATAAGAGCAAATGTATCGCTCACGCACACTGACATAACGTTATGATTGCTTGCAGAATCTAATGAGCGCCCACACCAGCGTTGTAGCAAACATTTAGAAAGGTATATCTCAAAGTTAGTTGATTGACACTGTATGAATCCAACAATGTGTTGATTAGTCCCAGTGATTAGTTTGCAGTGGAGTAGCTAAATGTCATGTAGCTAACTAAACTTTTAGAAACATCTCTCTGAATTCTACACTATTGCAAACTACCATATCAAATAATATGTCCAACTAAAATTGCTCTGTTAGATACATTTTTATAGAGTATATTCTGTGTCAATCAAAAGAGATTTTGCAAAGGCACAAGTCTGTTATTCGCTCACGTTCAAATCTGCAAGTGGTTGGCTGGTGTGCGTATATACCGCAAGTACCATAAATGCATTGGCTCAAACATAAACAAATACTCAGCTTGCATGCACTCAAACATGCACATTTGTGCAAATATGGAGTACGCATTCGCATCTCTCTGCACATGCAATATTAATGAGAGCGCTGCCTGGCCTTTTAAATGAAGAGGCAACATGTGGTGAGCGTGCACAACACACAGACCTGCAGTCCGAGTCAGTGTTCAGGGACATCATGCATGTTAACGGACCCATATGATGATCTTATGAACTTCCAGTTCCAGAGTCACAAATTTACATTCAAAGCCCCCTTATGTTCTCGAACATCATCCCACCCTCAAACACACAAATTCCTCGGCAGACGTGGGTTTCATTATTTAAATAGCGAGGATGCACGTGCCCATGAATGAGTGGGTGCGGTCTTTGTTTTCGAGCGGAAGCGGGGCAGCAGCCGGGAAAACGTTCCTTTTTTTTTTCTGCATAACTGCATACTGTTGCAGCAGCGCTCCATTCGTGGGGACGGAGACAGTCACGCTATCTTCCTGATCCTAGGAAGCAGGTTTCTTGCATGCCAGACAAGGCTTGTGTACTGGTTCAACACCTACACACACACTTGCATTTCCAAGAACACTTGAAATTCAATATATGGTTGGCAAAATGTAACAACATATATGATAGATGTATTATTAAGACAACAACTTTTTCATTCTGTTGGAGGTGTCCCCGAATGCAGGGTGTTTGTCTGAGCCTGTCTTCATAGACAAACTGCAAACGAAATCGTGGGTTAGCCTATCATTTTCCTAAAACATCTGCTGTAAACTTGTGCACGAAGCACAATAAATATTACCGGCCCATATATTCACCGTAAAATTTAGGAATTTTACTAAAATGTCTGTGATGAAGTGATTGAAGGGCTCATGCTGGAGCAAGAAATTTTGATCTGTGCTTGTGTGAGTTTGATGGGACAAAATGACAGACAAAGATGATTCTGGTTCTGAAAATTACTTCATGTTTGACAGGGTTCAAATTCCTACATATGTTGAAACTTAACACAGAAATAAATATTGACATAAATATTTGAATAGATTATGACACGTTGAAATATTGATTCATGACACGTAATTATTTATTGAAATATATATTTAACCAATGCGGCACAGTGGGTGAATGATTAGCATGTCGGCCTCACAATGCAGGGTTGCGGGGTTCAATTCCGGCTATGGCCTTCCTGTGTGGAGTTTGCACATTCTCCCCGTGCCAGTTGTAGCCAAGAAAATGGTTGCATGATCACAAATCAGCTGTTGGATTTGACTGGTAACAGTGAATGAAAAGAAATAATAGTTTTAAAGCTCTGGTTTTCTGATGTACGTGTGACTCAACCACGAAGCGGATCGGTTTTTTGTTGTTGTTTTTTTTTCTCAAAATACATAAGCAGTATTGCGACAGGGTTAACAAACAACGATAACATCTCAAAGTAAAACTAGATGGTTGTCACAAATGCTTTGAACTAATATATTCCGCCTTCCATTATTTGCTGCGTACCACTTAAATTTGAAATTTGCACAGAGATATGCTGAGACGCACCGTCAAATCAATAAATACCATCTGCTCGTTTCATTCTCTCTTTCTGTCCCTTGGATTGTGTTTGCGCTGACATTATTGTCATCATTAATTTGAGCCATATATATGTTTGTGCGTGTGCTGGTGTGCAAGAAAGAGCATGTGCCTTCCCGAGCAGTCAGCTCGTCGCAGCAGGGAACTTAGTTACAGTGGCCAATTAGAGGCCACACACTTCCGAGCGCCTTTACAGTCACACAGAAACACAAACACTAACAATTCAGCTCCTGACCATCGTGACTATATATACTGTATAACACAAAGGAAATGATTTATTAATTTCACTCACTTGCATGCCGTATTATATTTCTGTTTTGGTATTCTCTTAAATTTAAAAGCTACTTATTAGAGCATATTGTTTCCTCCTACTGGTTGACAGATCATGATCCAAGTTAGTGTCACTTGTTTTCCAAGTTAGAAAGCAGACAATACAGAAACATATGCACATCTCGGTTAAGTGCCAGAGCTGTTGGATAATATATACAGTCGCACATGTCATTTAAAAAGTATGTCGTTTTTTATTGTTTTAAAAACGCATTGTGCAGTTTGTATTCTGTGTCTGCTTTGTATATTACTTTGAATACACGGTAGTGTGCCTCCAGAGAATCACATGTTCAGGGGAATAACACACACGCTCCAAATACTGTATTGTGGGACTGCCAATACTTTTATAACGATACGCAAAACATAAAATGCCATTCGATAAAAAGTCTACATATTCCTCTGAGGTAACAGACATCACTAATCCGCCACCCGCTTGCTTTGTGCAGGATTAGCTCAAATTGCTTTGTGTTTTCTTTTTGTTCCCCGATGCTATCTCTGAAAGTGAATCAAACACACAAATTCTTGTTTTAACCCATTTGGACCCTTGTAAGGTGATGCGGTTATTGTCAACTTAACTGATCAACATTCCACCGCCCCCAACCAGATGACACGGACAAACACGTAGCTTGACACTTATTCAGTGACTGGACACTGGAGAAAACCAAGAGTTGGTCCTGCCCTTTTGCAGCTATGAGAGGTTATACTCTTCTCAAGAACACTTTCCACATTGTCCAAGATAATAATTTTCAGGAAAGTAACCATGTTTGGTCCCTTAAGAACAGGCAGTTTTACCTCCAAAATAGTGGAGAAGCAAACAATTCTGAACCTTGCATCCAATGAGGATCACTTTTGTTCCATCAATACTTGTGAACTAATGACCGAAAGTATGACTGAGCCAAAGATGATATTTTGGGATTGATCAATCTTAAGTCATCAGCTCATGTTCCAACAGTAATCTGACCGTGTGCGTACACAGGCCTGTTAAAGCTTCAGGCCAAATTGAGTAGGCGGCCTCTAGAGATGCTTCTTCCCTGAATGGCCAGCGAGGCTAGTCTTAAAATACAAAACATATTCAGCCACAGCTCACTAAGCATATCACTTTCTTGGCTGCACCTCTAAGCATTGAGCTTCATTCTCATCTCTACATCGCTATCTCTGTGCTTTTTGCTTTAATGATAATTACAAAAGATGTAGTAAGACAGTACAGCAAAGCCATTGCCAAAATAGCAAGTAAAAGGTTCCCAGCAGAGGTGACATCCATCCAGCTTGATTGGATGCTTTGTGAGTGCTACTGCATGTGA
Source organism: Hippocampus mohnikei (assembly GCA_026261675.1). Lineage (NCBI taxonomy): Eukaryota > Metazoa > Chordata > Actinopteri > Syngnathiformes > Syngnathidae > Hippocampus > Hippocampus mohnikei. The sequence continues at coordinate 20,034,118 of JAKGUB010000557.1, read as the reverse complement.
TGAAAACATGACAGCATTACTGTCGCTAGTAAAACGTGCTTTTGTGTGTACGAGCTCAGTTTTGATTTTCGAGATCCAATATTTCACCGCTAAGGCGTGAAATAAATCAACCCATATCAAGAGCTCGTCCATTCTACCTCATAGTAGCACGCTTTATATTCAGACTTCCTTCTGGCCCAAAGTCACAATCTTCCTTCGAAACCAACAATCCCAGAAAAATAAAATATACAGTGATTCGGGAGAGAGAAGTGCATTTGGGTTTGGTTGATGCAAAAAATGTGCTGCAGAGTTTTCAGTGAGATGTTGTGAAAAGGACAATTGGTGTTAAATTGGGGTGAAAAGCACCTTACAGTAGGACTCAATGGTGTATGAGACAGAAAGCAAGCACGGTCACCCTTCACTCAACACATGGATTCAATGTTACAGACACATTGCCACTGTCTGACCTGGAGGCTTAAACCCTCAAAACACAGACATTTTTTTTTTTTTACACTTTTAATGTTGAGATGTTAAAAGCATATTTTGTCACCAAACCTTAAAATGAATTTGAACAGTTTCACCACAGGGGTTATCCCTCAGTTTGTCATGTGTATGTAATAATAGATTACAATTTTTTTATGTTTTTGTTTTATTACGGTTTCGCTGCCTGAGAGAGCATATTGTAACTACAATATGACCTACAACAAAAACAAATTTGACAACCCTGATTTCAAAAATTTATTTTAGGATAATTTATTAAAGCTCCAACTTATGTTATTTCATATTCATTTGGCACAAAATCATTCATCTAAATGTTAATATTCATTTCCCAGATATTTTAGTGGGGTAGATTTCACCACCCGAGAGAGCTCACTTACAACTTTATGAAGCTGTTTATACATTCTCTGGTAAAGCATTGTACTGTAGTGGATTTTGTCACGATAATATAACCCTGTGGTAATATCATTAACATTTAAACAGGTAACTTAGTGAACAGATACACCGCAATATTAAATGCTGCCGCTTCTCAATCTGGCCAGGAATTGTTTTAATCATTATAATATCTCAATAGATCTACATCAGTTTAAACAGAGAAAAAAAAACTAATTATAATTGGTCAAGGGTTACTTCAGAAGATAAAGATCACCAGCAGAGTGTCGTATAATTCCCTGGAGATTGCCTACACTGTTCAAACAATGCCAATGTTGATTAAACTGAACTAATTTAAAGAGTGTTCTCCTTTTTCTGCGGTTGTCTCTGCCTCTCTCTCCTTTTCTCCCTCTAAAAAAACAAATTGTTCTGTGAAATATTTTTCTCTCAGCCAGTTAGGAAATATGGGTGTGTTTTGTTTTTTTTTAAACATTTTTGAGTTTTCCTTCAAAAATGTATTCCGATACACGTACTGATTACGTATTATGAAGTGCATTTAGTAACGTGTTCCAAGCGAAGATCCTGTGGGACTTCCAGATCCAGACTGACAAGATGGTAATGGCGAACCAACCGGATATCGTGATCATAGATAAAGGGCAGAGGAAAGCTGTTGTAGTGGATGTAGCGGTCCCAAGTGATGGAAACATCAGAAAGAAGGAACACGAGAAACTCAAGAAATACCAAGGGCTCAGAGAGGAGCTGGAGAGCCTGGAAGGTAAAGGTGACAGTCGTGCCTGTGGTGGTCGGAGCACTCGGGGCAGTGACCTCCAAACTAGATGAGTGGTTGCAACAGATCCCGGGAACAACATCGGACATCTCAGTCCAGAAATGTGCAGTGCTGGGAACAGCAAGGATACTGCGCAGAACCCTCAAGCTTCCTGGCCTCTGGTAGAGGACGCGAGCTGAATGGGGACGGACACCACCGAAGGGTGAGATGAGGATTTATATATATATATATATATATATATATATATATATATATATATATATATATATATATATACAGTGGTCTAAAATATTGTAAATTTGTTGAGTGGTGCAAGAGTCTACTGCCACTGTTAGCTTTGTTTTTCAAAGGTATCATTTTTATAAGACGAGCATTTTTTTTTATCAAAAAAATTATATATATATACAGTGGTACCTCGGCTCACGAACGCTTTGGCTCACGAACTTTTCGCCTCACGAACATTAATTTCGCGAGAATTTAGTCTCAGCTGACGAACTAGTTTTTGGCGGACAAACCAAACCAAGCGGTCGAACAGCGCCCCTGTGGCGGCCGCGAGAAGCTGACGCACGGTCACGGCGTTCACTTCATCACCCCCTTTCTTTGAATGCGGATGTGGTTTGTGTTTGCTAGACATTTTGGACCATATTGAGCACAGGTGTCGAAGTCCGGTCCTCGAGGGCCGGTGACCTGCATGTTTTCCATCCCTCCTTGCTACAACACACCTGATCCAAATGATCAGCTCATCAGAAAGCTCTAACAGAGCCTGATAGTGATCCATCATTTGAATCAGGTGTGTTGCAGCAGGGAGGGATGGATAACATGCAGGACACTGGCCCTCGAGGACCGGACTTCGACACCTGTGATATTGAGTGTACTTTTGCTATTATGGGACCAAAAATGACCCCGCCACAGGCTAGTGTTAAGCCTAAGAAGACATTAAAGAAAATTACGATCAAGTAGAAGAAGGAGATCATTGAAAAACACAAACGAGGTGTGCGTTTGTGTGACTTAGCGTCCCAGTACCAGTCGCTAACACGCAACAGGTGTCAATTAAGAGGTTTTTAATCAGCAAAAAGGATAAAGAGTCTCCTTCTAAGAAGCAAAGAAGAGAAGCCACAGCAGAGGTTGAGTTACCTACAGTCCTTATGGAAGGTGACTCTCCTTCCAAACCGTAACTCCCTCTGTCCCTCCCCCTCCCACTCTGTTCCATCAAGCCATCAACTACGATCACAAAGGTAAATAAAACGACTTTATTTTACAGTACATCTTCTTCCGAACCGCTTGATCCTCGGCAGGGTCGCGGGGGTTGCTGGAGCCTATCCCAGCTGTCTCCGGGCAGTAGGCGGGGGACACCCTGAATCGGTTGCCAACCAATCGCAGGGCACACAGAGACGAACAACCATCCACGCCCACACTTATACCTCGGGACAATTTAGAGTGCTCAATCAGCCTGCCATGCATGTCTTTGGAATGTGGGAGGAAACCGGAGCACCCGGAGAAAACCCACGCAAGCCCGGGGAGAACATGCAAACTCCACACAGGGAGGCCGGAGCTGGTATCGAACCCGGTACCTCTGCACTGTGAAGCCCACGTGCTAACCACTGGACTACCGGGCCACCCTACAGTACAGTTTATTTCTTTAATTTCAATACAATAGCACATTTATTATACATAAAATAAGGTATATTTTTGTGTAGTTTTAAGGCTTATTTAGTCGAAAATTGTGTTTATGGGGACCTGGGAACGGATTATTCTCATTTTAATGGTTTCCTATGGGAAATAAATGTTCGGAAGACGAACTTTTCGGCTCACAAACCTTTTCTGGGAACCAATTAAGTTTGTGAGCCGAGGTACCACTGTATATATATATATATATTCATTCATTCATTCATTCATCTTCCGAACCGCTTGATCCTCACTAGGGTCGCGGGGGGCGCTGGAGCCTATCCCAGCTGTCTCCGGGCAGAAGGCGGGGGACACCCTGTATCGGTCGCCAGCCAATCGCAGGGCACACAGAGACAAACAACCATCCACGCTCACACTCACACCTAGGGACAATTTAGAGTGCTCAACCAGCCTGCCATGCATGTCTTTGGAATGTGGGAGGAAACCGGAGCACCCGGAGAAAACCCACGCAAGCCCGGGGAGAACGTGCAAACTCCACACAGGGAGGCCGGAGCTGGAATCGAACCCGGTACCTCTGCACTGTGAAGCCGACGTGCTAACCACTGGTCTACCGGGCCGCCCCTATATATATATTTATATATATATATATATATATATATATATTAGAGCTGTCAAACGATTAAAATATTTAATCTAATTAAAAACTCAACTGTCATAATTAACTCAAATTAACTAAAAATTAATCATGATTACTCACTCATTTTTTATCGTTTCTGAATTTCCTTTTATATTTTTGTCCTATTTTCCCTCATTTTAATGCTCTCATCAACATGGAATCATGAATCAGTTTTCTATGTGCAAAATGCAAATATTTACTGAAATAACAATTTTGATTTTCAATTTTACATGAACATTTTTCACTTGGAGCAGTTATTCACACATTATCTCTCACACAATATTACTGTCCATCAACAACAGTGAAAACAATATTTTGTCACACAACAGCTGCTTGAACAGCTCTTTTTAGGGAATCAAAACAGCGCAATATAACATTATAAAGTGCACATCTAAGGTAAACTAGTACTCAGCCTATAATGGATTTAAGCCATGGTTGCATACTTCATTTTTCTCAAATTTGCTTTGAACACAGCAGTCAGGCTATGCTGATTCTGTTGATCCTTCTTGCTCGGAAGTCTCTCTACGGTTTTGTGTCAACATCATTTCGGATTCTTGTAATGGAGGCTCTCGCTGGCAATCAGTAATGGTTGTTCAGTTAGGGATTGTCGGTCAGCATGGAAGGATCTCTCGTTTTGTAGTTTTTGGATCATTTATTGGAGCACTTTGCAGCAGAAGTAGGAGTAGTAGTAGATTGTAACAGAAGTATCAGAAGCAGGTAATAACCTAAACTACACATAAATGCAGTAAAAAATTAATATATCTATCTTTCTGCATCGCAATGTCGTCCTTATCGTCATCATTATTCATTGTTTTAAACGTAAGAAACCATTCAACACAAACATAAAGTCGAATCGAACAAAAGAACTACAAGTCCCAATACTCAATCCCGGAAGTGGAGCGCCGCATGAACATATCAAGTCGAATCGAACAAAAGAACTACAAGTCCCAAAGGTCCAACCCGGAAGTGGAGCGCCAGCTGCAACGCAATTTACTTCTTTAAACGTCAGATTGCAGACGGACAAACATGACAACTATGCACAAATGAGCTAAATAAAGACACCCCTGTTCTAGCAACATTTTAGCCCACGGTGTTTAAATTGCCGATTGCTTCAGCAACTTTGTTCTTTGTCGTGTCATCCATTTTCTTCGCTTTGAAATGATCCATAGCCGTCTGTCTGAGACGAGGGGGGCGGACAACTCACGCAGCGGTGTGCTTGGCCATTAATTAAGTGGTATTTCAGACTCGACGTGCTATGATGATAGCTCAGTTTACGACTGCAAAACATCCAGGTCACTTTGGTCTTGTCAGTGGAACAATCTGGCAACTTTTTAAAAGTAAACTTTCCATTCAAACACTATTTAAATATCCGTTTTCGGTGTCTCGCGCTGCCGTGGCTGGCAAAACAAACGTGTGTGGACTTGTGCAGCGTGCTTGATGTTTTGTTTCTGGTTTATTTATAGAGCAACGTCACATCCGCTGTGACGTCTGCCGCGTTAATCTCGCGAGAAAATTTTTGATCCGGATAAAATTCATTTAAATTAATGTCGATAAAAACGCGCTAAACTGACAGCTCTAATATATATATATATATATATATATACACGCACACACACACACACACACACACACACACACACATTTGCCTGGTCTTTTCTGTCTTGTGGCTGTTTAATTTGCATGGTTTGGGAATGCCAGAGGAGAATCTGCATTTTCAAATCCAAAGCACAACCAACTGTGAGGGACACGTGCTAACCACTTGTACACAATCCTGAAGAGATGGATGGATTCAACTTCCCGACGGACCCTCTCTCTTAGCAGAGAGATCTCCCTATGGTTGAACACACACTACCCTAGTCTTCCAGTCCAGAGAAACTCTCCCGAGGTCCATGCAATGTTACAGTGGTGTGTCAACCAGAATATCCCCACAATATTCAGAGCCTTTAGGAGCTCCAGGAGGAGCTCATCCACACTCTGCCACAGAGGAGCTTTTTAACCACCTTGGTACCTCAAACCCAGAGATAGAAGAGCCTTCCTCAGACTGTATTTCTTCATGGGATGGCGTGGACACGTGGCACGCCAGGAGCACGCTCCAGCACCCCCACCAAGGACTATGAAAATGTTCGGTATTATAAACTGCTATTTGGTCCAAAGACACAACAGTCAGGAACCATCCCCACCCCCAAAGGTGGAAATAGGTTACCCCAAAAATACAGGCATCAAATTGGGTGGCCCCTCCCGCAGGTGGTGAGCCATGGGAATGTGACATTGAGGCTCACCTCAAAGCTTAAATACAGAAGGGGGCGGTGGTGACACTTCTCTGGGCAAGGGAAAACATAGACCAAAGTTTGTGTAAGGGGTCTTTTAGTCATATTTTGTTTAGTCCTTCATCTCGGACCTGTTTTCCCTGGATGCCCCCTGCCAACTTCGCGCCTAGCATCATTGAGACACGCAAACCGTCCACTGTGATGAGATGATTGCTCAGGGAGGAGTGGTATAAACCAACTCCTAATAAAAGGACCTGCTGCTGTATTAGAAAGTGTGTGTTAAGATGGGTCCTTGAATGAAATGTATCTCCAATCTGATAGGAAAGCATCAATACGAGGATTGAATGTGCTCTAACTTTCTCGCTGAGCTTCATTAGACTATCCAACGTACTGACGACTATTGTACTGTATTTGCATTTTCTCAGCCAAGAGAGCACCATTTTTTTATCACTCTCAGCCAGGAGACACTCACTGCTCTTGTCCTTCCATGGCTCTTGAGAATGTGTCTCACATGAGAGCAAGCAGATGCAGTTCAAAATGCAACATTTTGGGACATTACATTATCAAGCAATCACAACTGTGTGTTCCTCTGTCATCCACGTCAAACAGATTGTTCAGTCACAGAAAACAGATTATGTGGCACGATTACTGAGAGTTGCACATTACTAGGGCCACAGCCAAGGGCTCAAATTCATATCCTCATGTCTGCTTCGCTGCATTCTGGAATGAAGAAGTCCTCTGACCTCAATTTAGACTATGTGTCTTCAGCTCAAAACCCACACGCACACATACACAGACACACACCCTGCACCCCTTTAAGTCCTTGGGTGGCTATAGATTAGGTAAGAACTTCAAAGAACCATATAAGCACTTTTATAGTTTTTAACTTTCACGTTTATTTTACACTCTATGTACTTTGTATTGCTCCTCTTAGTGAGTTTTCAAAAACACATTATAAATGAGTATTCCTTTATACTTTCCAAAGCTACACACTGAATCTAGGAATGGCATTTGACAATTTACATTTAAGTCAGAATGGACACCACGTGGCGGCACGGTGGTAGACTTGTTACCATATCCGCATCACAGTTCAGATGTCATGAGTTCCAAGGGCTCTGGCGTTTCTGTGTGGAGTTTGCAGATTCTCACCGTGGCATTGTTGGTTTTCTTTGGGTACTCCAATTTCCTCCCAAATTCTCAAAACGTGCACGGTGGCTTGGTTGAACACTCAAAAGTGCCAGCTGGTGTGAATGTGATTGATTGTTTGAGTGCATTTACTCCTCCCCTCCCCTTGTGGTTTCCTTTCTAACTAAGATCTCGGGGCGCTTTACAGCGAGTACCGACAGGCCCTTTGCACTGTATCCCATGTTCGTCATTGTTTTTTTCATGTTTCTTGTGCGGAGCGTGCCTGTTAAGTGATGTTTCGTTGCACGAAAGTGTAATGACAATAAAGATCCATCCATTCATCCATCCATGTGCCTTGCAGTTGACTGGCGACCGATTCAGGGTACACACCACCTCACATCCAAAGTTAGGCTCGAGTGCACCCGCGACCCTCGTGAGGTTAAGTGCTATGGCTGGGCGATATGACTGAAAAGTACATCACGTTATATATTTCATTTTAGCCCTGTTCACACGGGCAGATTTATTTCGGCGCTGCTCCGGAGTATTTTGTTGCGATATAAATTTGCACCGGAACAAATTTTGTGGAGCGTTCACACGTACAAAGCCGCTGAGCGCAACAACACGAGTACAGATCGGGACAGCTCCACTTGCTTTCACACGGGCTGTTCTGTTGCGGAACAAAACGACAGGAATGCGGAAGTAAAACATGCGCATGCGTAAAGAAAGAAGAAGGCGGGAAAAGGAAGTACCATTTCCTCCTTCTTTGTGACAAAATGGCTTCGATAATCAGACGCCGCAGAGAGAGAGAAAAGACCCGCCATGTTTTGAAGCGCAAAATACCCAGGATGCATGTTGGCAAGTACCGGATGGACTCCTCTGACGCGTAGCGAGGCCACTCCCATAGCGGCGTTTGCTCTGGAGCAAATTTAACCCAGTTATGTTCATACGCGCACATTTGCTTCGTACTGCTTCAAGAACGAGCATTTGTTCCGGACCAAATTTTTAAACCACCTCCCTGAGGTGGTTTAAATTTGGTCCGGAACAAGCTGTTTTCGGGCACTAGTCTGGAACAAAGTTGCACGTATGAACGCTCGAGAGGAGCAGTTGCGCAGTAAGTCCGGAATAAATCTGCCCGTGTGAACGGCCCTATTGAGTGGGCTTCCCAGGTGGGAAAGCTGGCGGCGCTGATGTGTTCACTCGCAGCCACCCTGGCGATGGAGAGCCATACCTCGTGTTTGTGGATTTTCTGCACTTTGAGTTTTAAATAATGTCATGTATTGTGTGTATGTGCACGCGTGTGCCTTTGTGTGTGTGTGTGAGTGTGTGTGTGTATGTGTGTATGTGTGTGCGTGTATTGCAATGCAGTATTGTACAGCCTGTGTACATTTGGAATGTTTAGAATGGAGTGCAATGTAGGAAAGTGAAACACACACCCCAAATGTATTTAACGCATCACTAGCCAACACGTGGTACTCTGATGTATATAGTGTTCATGGAATAAGAATTAAACAGAAAAATTAATCAACGAAATGGAGTGGTGATGTTGGGCGAAATCATCATCAGCTGCAAATCAGAAGTGATGTCAAAGCACCAGTAGAGAGTTGCCTGTGAGACTGAACTATGATTTTTTTTTCCCATTCTAAAATGTTGTAAATGGCCTGCTGTCTTTGTTGACAGATATGAATTAGTTATTCAGTTTACCCTCAGAAAAATATTTAGGGTTGCTTCACTAAATGAGCTTCTTAGTGTCGAGAAAAACAAGCTGTGCCTTACATATAAATTCAGCAACTATGAGACCTTTGCTGATTAACTTTTGTTTTTTTGTTTTTCTTCCTTTAATCATTTCATATTGCAACGTCGATAAGATTCAATACAGCATATTGAACAACAACATAGGAAGAGCAAAGAGAGCACTCTTTACCGAATTGTACCATAAAATGTGCATGTGGTTACAAGACTATTAGGGGATAGGTGTAAAATTCCACTGTGTTTGTCTGCTATAGGGAGATAATAACCATGAGACCGATGACATTTTAATGAAGTGGACAGGTGGAAATCCTGGAATGAACCATATTGTTGCTCATTACTGGGCCTTGCTGTCCAGCACATTCACACTCACCAGCACACACACACATTCACGCACACTCGTGTGCGCGTGTGCACACAAGCATACACCCACACAAAGACAGAAAGGAGACCTGGTGTTTGCATCTATCCATCATTTGTGTGTCTGCATGTGTGCGCGTGTGCATGTGTGCATGTGTGTGTGTGTGTGTGTGTGTGTGTGTGTGTGTGTGTGTGTGTGTGTGTGTGTGTGTGTGTGTGTGTGTGTGTGTCTGAGCGTGATAGATAGGTATGAGTGCAAAGGTCAAAATCTCTTTGTCCAGACTCAATTAAACACCTGTTCACTAGTTGAATGTATATGGCCTCATGGCCTTGGTCTGCTGCCATTGTATAAAGCATAGGAGGTTAATATCAACTCAAATCAATTCATAAGAAAGAAATAACCATCATGAGAAATTTGCCAGGAAAATAAATTGCTTTACAAAAGATGCTATCCCACTGAGCGACAAATGCTTGTGAATGCTTGCAGACATGGAGAATGTTTTTTTTTTTTTTTGTCAGGATAAGGTAGTATAAGCCTTCTATTATGATTGGTCATTAAATTTACGGTATACGTTATACATTTACCTCAACTATCAAATGGGAAATCACTTTTAAGTGAATTTGTATCCTAAAATTATGGAATGTTTGTTCAATTTTAAACAGAATGTGATTTGCTGTAAAACAGGGATGTCAAAATCAATTTAATTGCGGGCCACATCAGAGTTATTGTTGGTCTCAAAGGACCACTTAAGCCCTATTAACGTGCAAAGACTTCGTCATCCATACACATGGGGTGAACATAATCACTTTGGTGTAGGTCTCAAATGAGCACCAGAGGTTGTTGTTCGGTGTTTATTTATTTCCCAATACACCAACCTCATGGATGAACTGAAAGATGTACAGCACTTCGGAGCAAACTAGGGCCCTCAGGTCACATCCAGCCCATTGACGGTTTCTGCGGTCTTCATGAAGTGAGAAAAAACAATTATTTGCAGCTTTTATTTTGATGTGCATTCGGTTCAACAGTGTAAGTGGGAAAAAAGGTCTTTAGTGTCGCCAAAAGATATCCTCCGACCATTCTAGCTGTCTAGATGTCTGTCTATTTGTTTGTTTTTCAGCCTCAGCTGGAGTGAAGGGCGATTCTTTCCAGCAGGTGCACCTGTTCCGCGTTTACCAATCAAGCCTGCCATGTATTTGTCTGCCAAGCTGTCTCGTCTCTTGTCGGATTATTGACCTTGCTCGCCGTTGTGCTTCAAGTGTTGTATTCTAGACCTCTCAATCTCTTTCAGAATGGCTCTCGTTTTGTTATCAAACTTTCTAAGTATTATCATTATTCCTTTTTATCGATCTTGATCTTTGGTTTCGTGTTATTGGACTTGTGATATTTCGTTTGTGTTCTCTTATAGCTTGCCTTTGCAAGCGCTTTTTGTTTTATGCGTTGTTTTTTCCAAAACATTGAACACTCGCTGATATTTATTATAAAGTGTGGCCAATTGGTATTTATCTAGTTCATAATTAGTGGGAGAAATCACTAATGTGATCAGTGTTCTCTCAGAAATTAATATCATTAGTCATTAATTCTAACATCTGAAGGTAGTTTGAGCTCATTTATTTCAAAAGTACATCACATCAAACTGTTAGCCCTCCACATTAATCATCAGTGAAGAAGGAGCTCTTTTTTTTTGCGTGATAGAATACACAGTTACCATAAATTCAGTGATGCACTGTGGTATCTGTATGATTCTGAAACCTCAATTACCCCCTTGAGGATCACTCCTCTTGGGACGTCAAACCATTCTCAGGGGCATCCGTCTTTGACAGATGGGCAGAAATCAGAACGTGGTGGACAGTGTATAACAATGTCTGAAAAAAAATAACTTTCGTCCGTAATCTTTGTCCCTCGTCGACGATTTGTTTTTCACGAGGCATCAGTGGCGTGAGCTTGCCTCGGGCAGCTACAGTGCATCACACACCACTGCTTGATTTCGACATATGTTGGTGCAAAAGGATGCATATAAATAAAACCGAGTATCCATTAGCTTCACCAGAATTATGGTATTGATAACTAACGGAACAGCAGCCTGGAAAAAACAGCAAATAGAATCTAGTCAGTCGCCTTACTAACATGTTTTTTTTTTTTTTTTACTACTGTTGTCAATCTGAATAGATGAGACTCGAGAGGTCACGCATGTGAAATACTCCAGACTCCCTTTGAGAGAATTTGTGTCTTTGGGGTGTATAACACAAGACCTCAGCATGTTGAGTGGTTTGTGGTAAGTGCTGTCAAAGTGACTTCAAGTCTTTTCCTCTGACAGCCCAGCCGTGCAAGAGAGTCCCATTGGGGTGTTTCTGCTCCACCTGTTGAGATATTAGTGTTTGTGCATTTTGTTGGAGGACACAGACACAGCTAAATAAACATGAAGCTTTGTAATGCCATCTTTCATCATGAAACAACTGAGATTGCCTGCCAATCTTGCATAAATTTGAATTCGCATAACATGACTGCTCTGTAGAATTAAAGCCACTTGATATTTGCAGTGAGAATTTTGGATTACTGTTTTTTGTCATCTGTGAATAATATTTACATGTAAAACAAATATTGATAAAATAATAAAGTACAGTAATTGGAATTGGGTTGACTGGCAAGTCCACACCATGGACACTGTTGTTCTTCATGGTAGAATATATCTTATTATTCCAAAAGGCTTTGGCAGTTCTGGCAGCAGACCATCTTTGTTCACTTTTTGTATTGTGTCTTAATGCAAGAAATCCCAGCAAAAGGGTGAAATGGTGAAACTAAAACTTGGATTGGCATTTTTTGCTAACTCTATAAATCCACTTATGGTTTTACAGTGCAGTGGTTGAGATGTATACTGGCACCCATTCAACTACATTGTCCATTGGTTAGGTACAAAGATGGTTTCTCTTCGGTGCCCATGTCATTACTGCTGCCCTACAAACCTGGATGGAAGAGCACCACAAAGTCCACCATGAAGACAAGCTTGGGCAATGGCTGTGTATGCTTACAGCAGGTACAGTGTATAACATTGATTTCTCGCTACCTTAAAGAAAGTGTTTGGCAGCCATGCTCAAATGCCAACATGATATTCCCTGTCAACACTTTTAAGCAAATAAAATAGAGAGCTCTTTAACGAGCCAAAGGGGTGTCACTGCAGTCACTTATCGTATGGCAAATGTTCTCTGCTTCCAGACTTCTGTCATAGCTGTCAGGGCAATCGAATTAGCATGACTGAAGCACTTAACATTAACATCAGTATGGGCAATCGCCTCTCCACTAACTGCAGTTCTCGACATTTATGGAAGTGGTAATGATCAGCCCGTAACCATTATCACTCACGCTCACTCTTGGCTGCAGGTGCACTCGTTGCAACTTCCCCTACGCCATCATGATGGCCCCCCCCTCTTCCCCACCCTTCCATCTAATTGGATTTTATACCTGTCCACATGCTTCATCTGTCCATTTTAATAATTTCATTTGATTCAGCATAGCTCTGCCAAGACACGTAGATTATACAAACTGCAGGTGTCCCCCCCCCCCCGCTCCTCATACACGCACACACTTTAAAACTGTACTGTTAAAGTACATAGTGCCATGTCAGCAATAGTGACATTATCGGAAAGACGTGCACCTGTTGGCATCTAGCCATGACTGTGTTTGCTTGAGTTCGATAGTTGCTTGTAACAAGACTGCTAACATAAAATACACAGCTCACTGTGTGTGTGTGTGTGTGTTCTGTGCATGTTTGTGCCAGACAGACAAAAGAGGGAGAAACCACACAATAGTATGGGCAGAATGAACGCATTTGAATGTTTTTCATTTTAGTCAAAGAGAGTTACTGTGTTAATGTTCAAGCGCTTAGGAAAATGGTTCAGTCGTTTATTCAGCCCTCGGCCTCTCTCTGTTCTCTCCTCAGTCATTTCAAAGAATCCCCAGTGGAAAACATCAGTGTGTGTGTATAGTGACCCAGATATTTGCACAGTTTAATCATAAAAGCACAGGCCTGCACATGATGGTTGGAGCTTTTTGCAATCACAGTTAGCTTGAAAATGAATTAGGTATTGAATGAATGACAGTTGTGGTCAAGATCAGTTCCATTTTGTGTCTAATAATGTTTATGATGAAAATATTTTTCATGCACTGCGAGTGAAAATGGAGCATTGTACAAATGAATAAACAATGATATATATATTTCTGACACGCAAGAGTGCAATCCGAAATTCTTTTTTACAGTGGATGGAGGATTTCATCCTAAGCACAAATCATAAGATGCTAGATTTGTGAGTGCTGTAATATTTCAGGGACAATGAAGCAAGTGGGCCAACCTTGCCATCCTACGATTGATGCTAAATCAGACTCGGGATGAAAATGTGTCACTGTGAGTTATAGTCGGCAGACACAATTTACTTTCATTTACCTACCTGACCTCCTCATCATGACTTTTGTCACCTCCTGACACACAGCTTCCAATATTTTTTTAAATGGACCGAGCTGTCTGAATATGGGGCACTATTGTATCATTTACAAAGGAAATTTGTCTTCTACCTGGATCCCAAATGATATTAACTGAATCTTGTGTTTATTATTGTGGTTCTAATTTACATGAATATTAAATGCAACGTGTCATTAATGCTGAATATGTCAACTAAACTCAAAGCAACGATACAAAGCAACACATAAACACATTTTAACAGCACATTTAATATCCATTCAACCATTTACAAGAGCTTTACCTCATTAGAGTTGTGGGGCCGAGCTTGTATTTGGTTGGACAGCCTGGATTGGTCGGCAGTCAATCACAGGATATATATATATATATATATATATATATATATATATATATATATATATATATATATATATATATATATATATATATATATATATATATATATGCCCAAACCGATGCCTTACCAACTGAGCTATCCAGCCGCTCTATATATATATATATATATACCACCGTCTCCCGTATGCCAAACCGATGCCTTACCAACTGAGCTATCCAGCCGCTCCTATATATATATCCATCCATCCATTTTCCGAACCGCTTGATCCTCACTAGGGTCGCGGGGGGTGCCGGAGCCTATCCCAGCTGTCTTCGGGCAGTAGGCGGGGGACACCCTGAATCGGTTGCCAGCCAATCGCAGGGCACACAGAGACAAACAACCATCCACGCTCACATACACACCTAGGGACAATTTAGAGTGTTCAATCAGCCTGCCATGCATGTTTTTGGAATGTGGGAGGAAACCGGAGTGCCCGGAGAAAACCCACGCAGGCCCGGGGAGAACATGCAAACTCCACACAGGGAGGCCGGAGCTGGAATCGAACCCGTCACCTCTGCACTGTGAAGTCGACATGCTAACCACTGGACTACCGGGCCGCCCTATATATATATATATATATATATATATATATATTTATATATATATAGTTCGAATCCCGCTTGGGGCAAAAAAAATGAGCACATAACACCATCCAGTGTGGGTCCTTGGGCAAGATCCTTCACGCTAATGCCTACCTCATACAATGATGAGAGACAATAAAATGAATGACATGCCGGCTCAGACGTCGCCCGGCCAAACAAGGTCTGCGTCAGGTGCTGGGGAACCAGAGCACCTTGATGAAAAATGGGCTACTGGAACAAAGCGGAGATGGGCGAGATGCGATAACATGGCTCTGTTGGAATGCTACTACTCAAGCAACCCTAGGCAGAGGGGTTACATGCAGAGAATGCAGGCTGAATGGTTACTTCGAAACCCACAGTCACGGTTGGCCACGAAACAACTAGTAACTCAGTGTTCCAACATCCACAAACGGCAATTGCTGTCACAACTTGAGATTGATGAGGTACAACGCAGGTTCCATGGTGAAGGGCCCCAGGCTGCCAGATCAGAGGAGGAGGTCATACCAGAGATTGGGAGGCAAGCCCCAATGAATGCAGATGATGAGATTGGGAGGCCAGCCCCAATGAATGAAATGCTGAGCAAGGCAGCAACTGACCTGAAAGCTAAGATCATGGTGAGGATGAAAGCTGGGCAACCTAGAAACCGATTACAACGGCTATGTGAAGCACCACCTGAAAGTCTCATGGAAAGTGTGAATGCAGCACTGAGGGCGATTCCTACCACAACGATCACCGAAACCAATGAGCTGATATACGCTTCAGCATCAGTGATCCTAGAAATCCTTGGCTATCGGAGCAACTATGAGACACGTTACCCACCATGGAAAAGACGGTTGGAGGCTAAGATCAAGGCGGCTCGGAAAGATGTGAGTCAATTGACGGAGGCCCAGAGAGGTGTGATGAAAAGGCCGATACCTGAGAGGTACACCCAGACGACCATACCTGAAGCACTCGAAACTGCCAAACAAAGGCTCCAAGCCTTGTCCAGTCGCCTAAAGAGGTACACGAAAGAGAATGAGGCCAGGCGAATAAACAGGCTGTTCGCAACACAACCTGCGAAAGTGTACGCTCAGTGGCAGGGTCCTAACAGCAGGGCTGACCCACCAAGACTGGAAACTGAAAGGTACTGGAAAGGAATATGGGAGAGGGAGGTTGCACATAACAGCAGTGCACAATGGCTGGTGACCCTGAGAGAGGAGCACAGCAACCTCCCTGAGCAGAACCCAGTTACCATAACAGTGGCAGACATACAGGAAAGAGTCTCAGATATGAAAAACTGGACCGCACCAGGCCCGGACATGGTCCACACCTACTGGCTAAAGAAACTCAAAGCACTCCATGTGCGCCTAGCAACACAAATGAACCAGTTGCTGAAGGATGGGACTCACCCAGGATGGCTAACTGAAGGGCGAACGATCCTGATCATGAAGGATCCCTCAAAGGGTACAGTCCCATCCAACTATCGGCCAATAACCTGTCTCTCCACAACATGGAAGCTCATGTCAGGCATCATTGCGGCTAAGATAAGTGGACACATGGATCAATACATGAGCGAAGCACAGAAGGGCATTGGTAGAGATACCAGAGGAGCCAAACATCAGCTCCTGGTTGACAGAACAGTCGCACAAGACTGCAGGTCCCGACATACCAACCTGGATTGATTACAAGAAAGCCTACGACTCGATGCCACATACATGGATCACTGAATGCTTGGAGTTGTATAAGGTGAACAGGACCCTAAGAGCCTTCATTGCGAACTCGATGAGGATGTGGAAAACCACACTTGAAGCCAATGGCAAGCCACTTACCCAAGTGTCCATCAAATGTGGCATATACCAAGGTGATGCACTCTCCCCACTGCTGTTCTGCATAGGACTGAACCCCCTAAGCCAAGTAATCACCAAAACAGGCTACGGATACCGCCTCAAAAATGGAGCTACGATCAGTCACCTCCTCTACATGGATGACATAAAGCTGTATGCTAAGAGCGAAAGGGACATAGACTCCCTGATCCACACAACCAGGATCTACAGCAGCGACATCGGGATGTCATTCGGGCTTGAGAAATGTAGTCGGATGGTGACTAAGAGAGGAAAGGTAGTCCGCACTGAAGGGTCTCACTCCCTGAAGGAACAATAGCAGACATTGAGGACAGCTACAAGTACCTCGGTATACCACAAGCCAATGGCAACCTCGAACTGGCAACAAGGAAAGCGGCTACGGCCAAATACCTCCAGCGGGTGAGGCAAGTCCTAAGAAGCCAGCTCAATGGCAAGAATAAGACCGGGCAATAAACAGCTATGCCCTGCCAGTGATCAGATACCCTGCAGGAATAATCAGGTGGCCAAAGGAAGAGATTCAGACCACGGATGTTAAGACCCGAAAGCTCCTAACCATGCATGGAGGGTTCCATCCCAAATCCAGCACCCTGAGACTGTACGCAAGCCGAAAGGAAGGAGGCCGGGGACTAGTGAGTGTGAGAGCCACTGTCCAGGATGAAACATCCAAGCTCCATGAATACATCAAGGAGAAGGCTCCAACGGATGACGTACTCAGAGAATGTCTCAGACAACGGGGAACAGAGGATGAGGTGCTGGAAGAGGGACCATCATGGGAGGACAAGCCCCTACACGGGATGTACCACCGGACCATAAGTGAAGTGGCTGATCTCAAGAAGTCCTATCAGTGGCTAGAGAGGGCTGGCCTAAAGGACAGCACAGAGGCACTCATCCTGGCTGCTCAGGAGCAGGCCCTGAGCACCAGAGCCATTGAGGCCCAGATATACCACACCAGGCAAGACCCAAGGTGTAGGTTGTGCAAAGAGGCACCGAGACGATCCAACACATAACTGCAGGGTGTAAAATGCTGGCAGGAAAGCCTACATGGAACGCCATAACCAGGTGGCTGGCATAGTCTACCGAAACATCTGTGCCGAGTATGGACTGGAAACCCCAAGGTCAAAATGGGAAACACCTCCCAAGGTGGTGGAGAATGACCGAGCGAAGATCCTGTGGGACTTCCAGATCCAGACTGACAAGATGGTAATGGCGAACCAACCGGATATCGTGATCATAGATAAAGGGCAGAAGAAAGCCGTTGTAGTGGATGTAGCGGTCCCAAGTGATGGAAACATCAGAAAGAAGGAACACGAGAAACTCGAGAAATACCAAGGGCTCAGAGAGGAGCTGGAGAGAGCCTGGAAGGTAAAGGTGACAGTCGTGCCTGTGGTGGTCGGAGCACTCGAGGCAGTGACCTCCAAACTAGATGAGTGGTTGCAACAGATCCCGGGAACAACATCGGACATCTCAGTCCAGAAATGTGCAGTGCTGGGAACAGCAAGGATACTGCGCAGAACCCTCAAGCTTCCTGGCCTCTGGTAGAGGACCCGAGCTGAATGGGGGACGGACACCACCCGAGGGGTGAGATGAGGATTTTTTTTTTTTTAATATATATATAATTATATATATATATGGATATTTCACGCTCACATTCATAGCTATCAGTAATTTTGTGTCTTCAATTGCACGTTTTTGGAACATGGAAGGAAGGTAAACGTCACACTGAACGGATTACTGAAAACATTGCCATACAGAGACTCAAGATCGTAATTCACTTGTGCTGCTTGGATGCTTACAGGCAAACTTTAAAAAAAGAAACCTACTGCCATTTACTGCAGAGGGGAGATCATAAACACATAGCGTTGGTGATAATGTGCTCTGCCTCAGTAAAAGCATTTTCCAAGCTATTTTGTTCTTGTCCTTGAATGTCACAATCACCTTCCAGCAAATAGAAAGTAGTTTGCCGTCGCAGCTGACTGACATCCTGCAACTACCGCAGTGCATTGTTTTCTTTTGAGTTGCATTAGATTGAAGGGGTAAAGCTGTGTCAGTTCACCGCAGTCCTTTAGGCCACATAAGGACACAAGTACAGTCTCGTATATTCCCCAGATAAGCAGATGCATGTCTATCTACCTGTCTGGATGATCTCACTGAGCCTTGTAAAATAATCGTGTAAAATAAAGCGCGGGCATGTGCAGAGATGGAGGAATCACATTGTGAGAAGAGGACATGAGAAAGGACAGGACACATGGTCAGGAAATGTCAGCAATGGAAATATGTGGCACTCTATGCTTGTAAAATCTCTTTTGGGTTGGAGCCGTTCATTTTGGGCTGTAACATTCCTACTGAACTTTGAATCAGACTACCGGTAAATCTTTTGAGCACCGGTATCCTTCCAGTGATTTATGACCACATACATTGGACGCAATTGAGTACATTGACCCGTACAGGTTTTTAGATTTTTCTGGACAAATTGCACAAAATTTCAGAGCTCAAACCGTCAGCATGCAAGAAGTCATAAATCAGCATATACTGTACTTTGTATGTAGGATTTAAGTTCAGTGATCATGACAGCGAATCCTCATGTGTTTTGCTTGCTTACTATAAGATAGCAAATAGTTATTGTAAAGTCATTGTAAGAAAGTTGTAACAGATTACAGTAATTCAATGACTTTAGTAATTCATAATAATTTTCTCAAAATTTTAGTTACCTCACAGTTTCAATTGTATTGTATAATACAAATAATGATTTCAAGCATATGCCTCAAAATTTGTTTTACTTTTTTCTACACTCAAAGTCTACTTTTACAATCTTATGAGTCCTTTGATTTAATCATTTCCCTATGTCGCCTTTCGAAACGAGAAGCCAGGGGATATTTAATCATTTGCTCACTTTGCTGATTTTTAATGCCTTTTATTTCTTCTTATTCATAAATCCATGCTTCAAAGAGTATTCAGAATTCATCTTTTGTCCATTGAGCCAGATCAAAGCCACGCAGACGGCAGATCAGAAGTCTATTAGTAGTTAGCCAGTCGATTAGTCACCAATCCATCCTGTCAGGTAATGCAGAATCCGAGTGAGTAAATCGGTTGGGTCAACTCTGACTAATATTATGAGAATTGAGCTTACAGACTATTTGCTTCATAAAATATGGTTTTAGGGGCATTTCTTCCTTTGAGCTACTCCAATCTTTTCCTCATGGGGACAGGTATGGTCACTCAAAGAAAACAAATTATATAAGGCACACTCTAGCCACTATGATTGTCACACCACAGGTCCGTCTCCAACCACACCCCATCCAATCATCGCGTTCTTCCGTCAGGATTCGGTCCATTGGCGAAGGTGCGTCACGGAGGTGGGAAGAGCAGCTTTCAAAGTCAAATCGATGGAGGCCTAATGTGCATGTACATGTTTTTCCTGTTAAGAAAGGGGGCGGAAAAAGGGGCAAAAAGACTACAGGCCCGCTCCAGGATGGTGGGGAGAGGGCGGTATGAATTGTCTATCCTCCAAAAAGCAAACATAGCATGTGTTGAAATGCTAGGTATACTTTCCAATACTGTACACCACATTGCCATTGTGTGCGCCACGTCCAGTCTCTCTTCATAAATAGGAGGGCATGCTTTTCCTATTGTTCCATGCCGAAGGTTCAGGCGAAGGACGACATGTCACACTATGTGGCAAGGCGAACAAAAATTCTGACATGCCAGACTTTTGTCATCGTGGTCGGAAAGTGTCCCACACACCTCACGACTAATCGTTGAATCTGTCACACTACACGGGCTACATACGTCAAAACATGGCAAAATTGGCTAAGAGACGCCGCAATTCTCTGTGACACGTCTGTCCGGTGAAAATCCCGCTACATTTGTGTCATCTGACCTCGGCATTAGGGAAAGAGCCAAAAGTCCCAATTTTGTGTTCAGATAAAGTGGATAAAACACAGTCATAAGCAACCCTCTGCTCTCTCTGTGTGTGTGTGTGTGTGTGTGTGTGTGTGTGTGTGTGTGTGTGTGTGTGTGTGTGTGTGTGTGTGTGTATGTGTGTGTATGTGTGTGTATGTGTGTGCGTGTGCAGTTACATAACTACACATTACAAACTCTGGAACTCACTCTCACCCGACATCCGAAATATCGACTCTCTTCCCATATTCAAAACTCATCTCAAAACCCACCTATTTAAAATTGCATGTACAGTTTAAACTCATCGCTTTTCATTATTTATAATTTTATCTGTGGTTTTATTGCTCTTTTTGATTGTAAAGTGTCCTTGAGTATTTTGAAAGGCGCTTATAAATAACATGTATTATTGTTGTTATTATTATTATTATTATTATTATTATTATTATTATTATGAAGGGATTCAATCTAATTAAATATGCCACCACTCAAAACACTACTATCCCTTGATCTAAAAGTCAGAACTTTTCTGTATTTCTCAGCTATAACAATTCCTGGTGCTGTCATCCATGAACATTCCATCGATAAAGGTCACTTTCTCACCATTGGTCACTTTATCGTGTGAACGCATCTCATGATGTGACTCGCCAAGACCAAATCACCGGTAGTTGTGGAACAAGAAAGTTGTCTTCTTAAGAAAGCATGACATTTCATGTCAAGGAAAACTGTGTGTCTTAACCTTAATGTTACTTCTGTTGCCAGCCAATTGCAGGGCACACATAGACAAACGAACATTCGTGATCGCACTCAAATCTAGGGACAATTTAGAGTTCCATTAACCTGCCATGCATATTTTTGGAATGTGGTAGCAAACCAGAGTACCCGGAGAAACCCCATGCAGGCAATAAATCCATATAATAAATCCATTCTAGAGGGAAAACTGAAATAGTCTTTGTCAACACCGAAACCAACATAATGATACCCCTTTTTTAAAGGTACATAACTTGCACATGCTTTAGGTCCCAACGGTTAAGACCACCAATGTGGAAGGCTGCTATTTTCAATTTGATGATTGCAGCCCGCCAAGTTATGAATGAGGGTGAAAAAAAGCCGTAACATTATATTGATCCATAACATCACCTACCAGTCATCCAATTATTCGTGTGATAACTCGATGTAGGTGTCAGATGTAGAGAAAAGGCCTCCAACTGTCAGCAAGCTGGGATGCTTCATTATACTATAAATACTGATGGTGCAGATATAAACAGAGGTTGGTTGTCAGAACTCATTATTAGTGAAAGAAAAACTAGAACTGTCAAAATGTGACTCACTATGCCTCTGCTAAGGGTTCTCATGCTCATTATTGGAGTCAGTTAAGAATAGTGGCGGGGAGGGGGGGGTGCTGTCACCTAGTGGAGAAGACCCCTGGACTGTCGCAGATGCTTTGTAAGGTGCACTTCATTGTATAGTTGATGCACAATTGAACTCCTCTCTAAGACATGAGAATTGGACATGTGCCAGTTAGACGCGGATGACAGCAGTCAAAATCTAAACCTGGGGGCGCTGATGCACGTGAAGCAAAAAGGTCAATGTTATAAAAGCAATTCTTGTTTCAAGATGTCATCCGTCCTTTGTCCAAAGACAATCAAGAGTATAAAGAGCCAATCTCTTTTAGAAGATGGGTTATCACTTACCATTCTCGACGTATTTGGACTTATGAGTAACCTACACTTAACGTGTTTGAACGTGTGCAACGATCGCATAACTTACCTATTACTTATGGCCTGCATGATACGGGACGTATAGCCATACGCTGATATACGTCGAGAAATTTTAAGCATGCTTAAAATTTCTCGACGACCTCGACGACTTCGACGTATACCAACGTGCTTCAGCGTGCTGTTACATATACAAAACTTACCCATAACTTATTCGACGACGCCAGCGTATTTGCCAAATTTTTCCTACGTCGGCATACGCTGGCTAAATCGTCAAGGTGTGACAGGGGCTTGAAACGTCGAGCGCCAGCCTTTTATAGACTACGCCACGTGATCGCCGGCAATACGCTGCTGCACGCTATGCATAAATTAGACTATCGTTGGGCATAAGTTGTGTACGCCGGCAACACGCTAGGCATTCGTTGGAATAAGTTATCTATAAGTTATCGAAACGTTCTATATAATTTACTGATACGTTTACCAGTGAAAACCTCGTTCCGCCATGATTTAATTTTCCAATCAGACAATGAAGTCTATATTTAGCTATACGGTGTTCCTTCACTATTTCGCGGCTCAGTTATTGCGGATTCGCTCTGCCACGGATTTACATTTGTGACCATAACTTCATATATTGCAGTGTTAGCTTGCTTTTCTGGCATGTTTTCTTGTTATTTTTCTTCTTTCAAAGTCGGACCAGTCAATAAAATTTGATTAGCTGTGTTTTAAAAATATATAATAAAGAGGATGATAATAATAATGCGTTCAATGAATTGATTTCTCCAGTATTGGCCCGAATATGAGATGGTGTTTTTTGCATTGAAATAAGACGTGGGGGTCATCTTATATTCGGGGTCTAGACATTACAGTATACCAATTCACCACGCTAGATGGTGCCAGATATCATTGAAGCGAATTGACTTGAATTTAACTTGACTCCCCAGGCCAAAGCGAACCCCTGTCACGAAGAATAAAAATAAAAATAGCGGTAGCACAAAGAAGAAAAATAGCGCTAAGAAAGAAAAGAGAAGAAGATAATAAAAGAGATAACAGAAAATGGAGAAACGTAGCGACAATCTGGAGAGAAGTGGGTCAAAGATCGGCCAGGTTAACTGGCAGCTGAGGAGAAGTTATGGTGGAAACTTAAAGATGTTTTTTCTCTCAAAGATATTGTTATAATCATTTGTTTCAGATGTACTATAATTATTTTCTGAATAAAAAATAATTTGGTGTTCAAAAATACTTCTTTCAAACTTGAGTCTTAAAAAAGAAGGGGTTCATCTTATAATCAGGGCTGTCTTATATTTGAGATGAACAACCATCCACACTCACACCTAGGGACGATTTAGAGTGCTCAATCAGCCTGCCATGCATGTCTTTGTAATGTGGGAGGAAACCGGAGCACCCAGAGAAAACCCACGCAAGCCCGGGAAGAACATGCCAACTCCACACAGGGAGGCCGGAACTGGAATTGAACCCGGTACCTATGCACTATGAAGCCAACGTGCTAACCACTGGACCACTTACCGTGCTTACCGGGCCACTTAGATAACAACAAAATATAATAAAAAAACACCCAGACATTTTCTAATTCGCTACATCCTCACAAGGGTCGCTGACATGCTGGAGCCGATCCCAACTGTCTTCGGGCAGTAGGCGAGGTACACCCTGAACTGGTTTTCAGCCAATTGCAGGGCACACATAGACCAACAACCAATAACCTGAAATGCAAGTTCTTGGAACGTGGGAGGAAACCGTAGTACCCGTTGAAAATACCTGCGCAGGCATGGGGAGAGCATGCACACTCCACATAGGAAGGACTGAGTCAGGATCAAACGCTGCAACTCTGCACTATGAGGCAGACGTGCGAAGTAGTTGACCACAGTGCCACCATGAAATTATATTCTGTACATAATAACATGTTGCCACTGTTCTCCTTTAACAGCATGAGTAAAGAAGAAGCAGAGATTATTTACGCCTTCAGTTTTATTAAAATTGGTGACAAAACCACAAATTAAATTATGTGCATTCGTTTATCACACTTGCTGCCAACTGTATCCCATAGTCATTATAATCAGATTGGTTATTGACCTCAAACACATTCCCGGTATTGATTTGGTAAGAGACCCATGAAACATTTTCTCTCCGCTGTACATGTCTCACAGAGAGACTGTGCTTGTTAGAGGTGATGTACAACTCAACGGTTCAATGGTTAATGGCTATTTATCGCAAGGAAATGCTGGTTTATAAGACTCATTCTTGCAACAGTCTTGGTGTACAAGATCAAAGTTAACTTCAAATGTGAAAAATAAAATATGATGCAGCTGAGGCGATGCACCTGGACCCCCATGTATTATTTTTTATCAGAGTTAGAGCAGATGACATCATATACAGTAGGTACAACATGTCATAAGGAGACATCATATAATCAGTGGGTAATAGAAATTTGAAACTGGTCACAGGAGGACACCTGATTTCTAACACTACAGTACTCACTAAAGTCATTAAAGAAATAACACTGTATTTTAGAACACATAGAAAGGAAAGTGGGAGTATTCAACGTCACATTTCCGCATAGGGGAGTGACATCATAGTTTTCAGCGCATAGACGACGTGTTCCTAAACAGCAATGGAGGAAAGAGTCCCAAAAATGTGTCTTTTTCTAATTGGAATTACAGTCACTATTTTGAGTTTGTGTCAGCTATTAACAAAAAATATTAATGTACTGTATATTGCTCTGTGCTGTCGACAAACGTTTTGTAGCCTCAAAACAAAAGACTAAAAAAGGGAGAAAAAAAAACAGATCGCAGCACAGTATGGAGGCAATCTTTAATAAAGTTACGTCAGATTGTGTCCGTGCAGGAGGTCCCCAATTTTCATTATGTTTATAAACAATGTACATTATAAATGTGGATTTTTGCCATTACATTAATACTTAAATGTGTAAAGTAAAAAAAGACTGGCTTTATTTTAGCTTTCATTCAAAAGCATATCAATGTTGAGTGAAAGACTGTCTTTTATTATTATTATTATTTTGATATCATAAATAAGTAGCTACCTGGAAAAAAAAGGAACTCACCGCCTCTAATCAACAAAGCATACGCAGATGGTGAAATGCGTCAGTAACTGAGATAGCAAGCGGAATGGTTCTTGGTGCGGCGATGGGATTTGTACGTATTTAAATGTGGTAATATGCATACAGACGGTGGGGAAATTGCCCACCTCTATGCAAATGAGCCTCATTGATGAACAGCTCCTAATTCACGAATGCTAGCGTTAAAAGCCACACAGTTTGAGTGACGCAAATAGCGCCGAGAAAAAGCGGGTGCAAAATTGGCACTACTAAGTTGAAGCCTCATTTAGCGAGTGAACACATTGCCAGAGCAATGTGAGGGAACGATCCAACACCTCGTCCAACATTTATTGCCACGTGTGCAATCAAGGTGGTGCAAACTCCGCTCGGCTGTCAAAGGTTGTGGGTTTGTTTGCACTGGGATGTCATTAGGGCAGTGTCCTTTGTGACAAACTGCGGGTGCAAATCAAGAGCAAAGGCACTGTCGGCAGCCACAGTTCATTCTTTGTGAATATGACCCTAATTTTTTTTCATTTTTAATAATTTTAGTAAATCAAAAAAGGTTGTCTTTATTTGTAATTTAAAAAACACATTATCCTTAAATGTCACTGTTAAAAATGCACTTCCAATTATGAGGCAATACCGGGTGTCATTTTTATGTTCAGGGCGGCCATTTTGCTACTTGCTGTTGACATCACAGATGCGGAGTTCAGGTAACTACCGGATCGATATTCAAAATGAATGCGAGTTTCATTTTCCCTGAGCAAAAAAATGTATAAAGTGAACTTGTTAGTGAAAAATGAACCGCTTTGATCTGTTAATTTCTGGGTTCTAATCTCAGCCAACAAAAGGGAGCAAAAACGCAAATACTTAAATATAAATTCACCTCGGAATATACCAGTACATTTAAAGACCATCCACAGTGCTACAGGCGGTACAGCCATGTATATGCAACGAGGATTAGACCGCAATAAACTGAACAGCTTGACAGCTTTCTCATCTTGGCAAGACCTCAATTCATCTGCATCTTGTTTCCTAAATTCACTGCTTGACTCTTGATTTCTTCCTCATTACTTCATGAACCGAGAATAGACTCTGTCTTTGTGTGTATGCGAGTGGCGCTCTGAGATGTGTGATTACTGTCTCTGAATCCAAAGAATGATTGTCTCCGACGGCGAGAGCGGTGGCACACACGTACGTGCACGTGCATGCGCACTTCGATGCACATACATGCATCACACACAGACAATTACACACGTCATTAAAATCATACTGGAAATCACAGAGGGGCCAACATCACTTCAGTGCTTGGATTAAATAAAACGAGACATTTGTTTTCAATAATATATTCTGCTTTTTTCAAACTCAGTCTAGCAGGTGAATTAATAAGCGGTGAAAAATGTGTCATCACTCCGGGCGGTATTATAACTGAAATCTACTTTTTATGTTGTTTAAAAGGCCAAGATCTAGGTATGTACATTTATATCTGTGTAATAGTAACAACTAAACCAAAAAAAAGGGTAACACGCAAGAAGTAAATGTTTAACCAACAAAATTAGCTTGACGTGTTGCGTGCTAAATCTTGCAAGACTTCTGCAAACACTTGAGACATGAGCTCACAACCTTTCAGCATTCATTTTGCTTTTTGCTTCACATTTAGGGATACTTTTTTTCCAACCCTGTGAAAACAAAGAGGAAAGCTGTGATGATAATGATAGAACTGAAAAAGGAAGCAATTGCCTCCTCTTCCACTTTGTTCTTTTGCAAGTGTGAGTGCAGGCCTTCTGTCTGCCTCTACAAGTGAAAGCAAAGACCTGATTATGGAAAAAGTGGGTGTCCTTATCTTCAGGACAATGAAAGCCTTCTGTGGCGAGAACATTTCACTACAGCACATAGAGAAATTGACAAACACAAACATCCAAACGCTGTTATAACAGTAATTTGTGCATTCAACAGCACTCAGGGCCCTACTTTTGTAGACAGGCGCCCGTGCGCTCTGCGTAAAAATGAGCACATCTTTATTTTCATGCCTGGGCGAGTCTAGCTTCTTATTTTTGGGACTGTTAGAGATATTCTTTGCTTGAACACAAGACATTCAAATAGATAATACTTTATTTTTTGAGCGTGGATATTAGCAAATCAGGGAACCGCATAGCACTTGAGCACAGAGACAAAAATGCATTTGAAGGCCGATTTGCCTGGTGTTATGTTAAATCTTTGTTTTTTTTTCTGCATAACACATTTCTGTGTAAATATTCCATGTTACACTTATGTCTTACGGTCCCGTGTGGCCTACATATGTACAAAATCATCCATCCATCCATTTTCAAATCCGCTTTTGTACTCACAAGTGTCATGGGGAGTGCTGGAGCCTATCCCAGCCATCTTCGGGCAGTAGGCGGGGGACACGCTGAACCAGACATTCACAGGGCACACAGAGACAAACAACCATCCACACTCACACTCACACCTTGGGACAATTTAGAGTGTTCAATCGGCCTGCCATGCATGTTTTTGGAATGTGGGAGGAAACCGGAGTACATGGAGAAAACCCACGCAGGCCCGGGAAGAACATGCAAACTCCACACAAGAAGGCCGGGGCCGGGAATGAACCCACAACCTCTGCACTGTGAGGTCGACGCGCTAACCACTGGACCACCAGGTCGCCATGTACAAAATCCATTTAAGTTTGAGTCAAGAGGTAAAAGGGTCACTAGTTCGAATCTTGTCTGAGGCCCTCCTGTGAGGAGTTTGCATGTTC
Organism: Hippocampus mohnikei; assembly: GCA_026261675.1. NCBI lineage: Eukaryota > Metazoa > Chordata > Actinopteri > Syngnathiformes > Syngnathidae > Hippocampus > Hippocampus mohnikei. The sequence goes on along the minus strand of JAKGUB010000557.1, from coordinate 20,005,972 downwards.
TCTCTTGGATGGAGTTTCCCCAGATACTCTGGATTTGCCCCAGAGTCCAAAGACATACGTACATACATACTAAGTCCATTGAAGCCAAGTTGCCCAGAGGAGTGAATATGAGTGTGAATAGTTGTTTCTCGATGCGTGCCCCATATTTGGTTGGCGACTAGTCCAAACTGGCGACCAGTAGTAGGGTGTACCCGGCCTGCTGCCTAAGACAGCTGGGATAGGCTTCAGCTGCACCTGCGATCGGGGCAAGCAGTGGGGAGATGGAGTTTTATAGTTGTGATTGAGTCTCAGCAGTAGGTGTTTTCACTGCGGGAAAATAAAATTTGATCAATGTGAAGTATGAACTTGGCTCCAAGTGAAAGGAAACACAATTTCAAATCAGCTGGATGTGTTATTACAGTAGCTGACCAGCGCAGGCATTTCGTTGTGTCTATTTCTTGCTTCCATATACATGTGGTTTTGTGTGTTGGAATTCATTTTCACCACACTGCTTCAATTTAATCATTTTCTCCTTTGCTTTTTTTCCGACCCAAATAAAAGCCTGCAGCCAAAGGGGGAATTTAGTCATAACTGCCTATTGTGGGAATAAGGAGAGTAATCACAACTGTGAAGTCTCAGCAAAGGTCTTTGGTTATCAGTTTGATATAGTTTTCCTTAAATATGGCCATTTTCTACTTTGAAACATAATTATTTCTGCACGGAAGCATTTCTCCCATTGCTGATTGTTTTTCTTCTTCCTTTCTGAGCTACTTTCCAGACGATCATGCCTCTGACCTGCAGCCACAAGGTTATCTGGGTCATCTGCACACCTCAGGGCAGAGTGCAACTGTTTCTCTCCCAAACAACACCGTCTCATTTGTGAATGCTAAAATAACACAGACTGTATTGTTTGGCAGTCTCGTCTGTATTTAGATGTCAGGCATACCTGTGGGGCGATAAACTCAGTGGAGATGTTATTTAAAAAAAAAAAACCTCTGTTCTCTCTAACATTCCTGTCCACTATTTTAGAACCTTAGACATGTCATATTTATCCGAAGATGTCAAAATAACATTTTTTTTTCTAGATGTAACACTTCATCCAGATATTTTTCAACCAAAACTACAAATCAGTCCGATTATTATCGTAGCATTAAAGACCAATAGGTAAGTTTAATGTTACGGCACAAAAACATGGTGTGATGATTTGAATTACATAAAACATAAACGTTAAATTGAAAATGAAGTAATGCGACTTTATAAACGACAAATAGCGTTGAGGAAATAACTACATGTTATTTGAACAAGGCGAAAACTGGGAAGGAAGTAAATCAAATAGGAGAGGTTTGCAAGGGAAATAACGAGTAGTCAATGCAACAAACAACACATTCATTTGATTTGAATGTAACAACTGAACACATCTATTTTATTATGCATGAGTTATTTTAAGTCTATATTTGTGAACCTTTGTTGAGCCAAGGCACTTATTTTACATTAGAAAAATGTCATGGCACACCGCCAAACACAAATGTCACACAAAGTGGATACACAGGTTAATAATGTACCTTCATCTAGTGGAAGCGCGTTCAAATTGTTACGCTGGTCACAATACGTCGCTGGTATAAATAGGGTGACAACGGTAGCTTCTATCGCACTCAAGTCTCTCAGGAGGCCAATCTTGTATTTGTGCGCTTTATTATGCATGGGAACAAACATGATAATCGCCTCTCTGTTCAGTATGGGGTAGACAAATGGAAACGTGCTCAGATTCCCATAACATTATGATCATACGTTATTTGTAAAGATAAGATTCAAAAATATATTGCTGAACATACCTCAAGCTTAATCAATTGTTGTTGAATGTACAGTATTGTGATTACATGATGATGAAAGGCAAATATGGACTACTGATTATCAGATTAAAAAAAACAAAGTATCTCGAAGATTGTAATTATATACTCTAAGTGATCCTTAGGCAGAATAATAAAGTGCAGGCAAGAACTATTCATCTGCATCTTACGTTTTCACCTGTTTGACCCCCGTCTGCTTTTTTTTTCCCCCCTTCACGTGCAAATTGTGGCCCTGCATGCATGTTTCATAGACCTTGACGTTTTCAGTTTTAAACAGGGTCACATCACACAGGACCATTATTTATTTAGATCTGCCCATATTGTCCATACGGTGATGTCCACTGCAACTTTGAAGTGGTTCGACACTTTAAATTTAGACGTGCCAGTTTCACATTTATACGCTCACTGCACATACATTAAAGGCGCAAACACCATTTGCAGAGACATTAAAGGCAATATTGCAGCACTTAAGATTGCGTTTTCGAAAACATCCATGCATCACCTCCTATTTGTGTATGCCACTTGGAGGCACGTGTATGTCCACGTTGGATCCAACAAAACATGTGTATACTCACTGCCGGACAAAAGATGCCCATTCCAAAAATGGGGATGATTTGGAAAAAAACCCAACAACAACAAAAAACAATGCCATAATGCATTGCAAGAATTTGCAAGGGGTCGACCAGAAACAAGGTTCACACTGGCATGTTATTACACATTTTTTACAAAACGTGTACTTACACAAATTTTGTCAATCCCCCAGTAAGCACAAGTACAAGGAGATAGGCGAGCGTGTGTGGTGAACAAAGATGAAGAGTGTAAAAAGTGATAAATTAACTTGTCAAACGTGACATAATTACCTTATTTTGACCAAACAAAATATATATATTTTTTTAAATCATGTTGAACCAAAATAAGACAAAATTCTTCACGCTTAGAGCATAAAACACGATCATTTAACTTGGGTCATTTTCGACTGCCCTCGTGTAGTTATTAGTTGGCCATTCATGTCAGGGTTTTTTTAGAGGGGGATTTTCTTGACTAATGCCAGCTAATACATGGTTCAGATGATCTTTTGGAATCTGAAGAGTGTGGTTCTACACCTGCCCCGTGTGTAAAATGCCTTGAGATTATTCCTGTGGGAATATGCACAGTACGGTACACGGTACATACAATCTATTTGATTTTTCATTTAATTTTCATTTTCATTGTTTATTTGAAACGCATATTAAACAACACTGGTACAACACGTGCCTAAATGTGCCAAAGTTAGCATGCATCTAATGTAAATTTCTAGTCCCTTGGCAGGTAACATAAAACATAAACAAGACATAACAAGACATCCTTCAATAATTCACGCTTTCACATTAAATAAAAATTCACAAGTGCCAAAGTGCAAGTGAAATTTGTCATTTTAAAGAGCTCAAGTTTCTCGCAATTATTTACATCAATAATCGAGGATTAAAATTTGAAAAAAGGTCCAGATTTGTTGGTCCCCTCCTGCCGCTTGGTGACAACCAAGACAGAAGGAACTATTAGAATGTTAAGAAAAATACAATCACTCACTCATTCGTCCAATACCTACGATATCCAATTGCGTGTTTTAACGAGAAGTTACAAAATAAGCATTGGATTGCAGTGATCAAACTTGTATACAGTATTCCACAAATATGACTGATTTGAAAAAAAGGCAAGAAAAATGCTGTTTTAAAAAAAAAAAAAAAAAAAGGAAATTACTCCAAATCAGCAAATATGATGTCTGGAACACAGCAAACACATGGAAGTGCGTGTTCTGGTCAGATGAGAACTTTTTTTTTTTCTGGCCGGGATTCAAGTTGCTGTGTGTAGCAGATAAGGAACACTTCACGTCACCCTGAACACACCACCCTCCGTGTGAAACATGAGTGTGGCAAGCTCATACCATGAGGATACTATTCTTCAGCGGGCACTAGGAAGATTGTCCCGGTTGATGGGCATGTGGATGCAATCTTGTTTTAGATCAAAGTATACTCATATGTTAGAAAATGCCCCATTAAAATCCTGCCCTATGCCCCGCTAAGAATCTGTAGCCTTGAAGAATTGACATTTGCTGGTCTACATTCACTCTCCATTCACTCTGACTGAGATTGAGCTATTTTGCAAAGAATGGTCCAAATTATAGTCTCGTCATGCACATAGCTTTACTTCAAAACTGCAAGTCTTGCACCTGCAATTGCAGCAAAGGGTGCTTCTACAAAGTACTGAGTCCGGACTGTGATCACACTCCAATGTGGAAGAATGGGAAACCTATGTATCATTTATTTTCCACTTCACAATTGCAAAAGTTGTACAACTGCTACAAATAGTGTTGCAAGCCTTTTGGATGCTCTTTGTTAAGCCAATCAAATAATCAAACAGTAAATGTGTTTAGCCCCAAACTTGCTTCAATTTTGCTTCAGCCCGCTATGTTTGATATGGTATATTGGTCCATATTTACAACAAAATTGGCTGTCGACCAGCACCAGGGAAGAGCAATTGACTTTATATAGTCAACTGCATCAACTGTAGCTAACACTGACCAACTTGAAGATATGACCATATGAACAAACACAGACTGGCAGCAACATTTGGGAAATAATCAAAAAGAATCTGCAAAGTGACAGTGCTCCTATTTAAATGCATACCGTAATTAAATGGCATGTATTCATGCGCAAAGACAGGAAGAGAAGTTCTGCATTCATTATTGAGAGTTCAAGAGTTCTCACATTAAATATAGAAATTGTTCATTGATGCAATGTGACAAAGTTCACATTCTGACAAGTGGAGTCTTCTACAAGTGGTAAAACAAAATTAATACTACATATTGTTTCGATTTTAATGATGTAGGTTTTCAAATATAGGCAATAGTGAATTTGAAGAAGCCCAGTTATTGTTTAACAAGGCTTTGATATCTGGCATATGGATGTCATTGTTATGTTAAAATTTCCATTTGAAAAGAGTGGCGCCATCAATTTCTCTCTTTATTTTTTTCAGCTCAACCGCACACATTAATCTTGGGACAGATCTTTTATGCAAATATATCTGCGAAATGGCTCTCTGGGTTATTTTCTCGGCATTGTGAGCGACACCATTTTCCATGGCACAATTAAGACTTTTAGATCAATGTTGACATGTGGGCACATTACAAATGCAGCGTCATTTGTGGTCATTTCTGATTAGCATCTGAATTAAAATCTGCACTGCCTTCTCTGCCTTTTTAGGTAATTCCAGCGTGAGATAACCACATTCATACTTCCCAGATGGTTGTTTGTTTAAACAACACCCCCCCCCCCCAAAAAAAAAAAATTGTACGTTGCGACTGCTAGGACAGTTCTGTCAATCAGTGCATAGATAGCCATAGGAGTGTTGGAGAGAACATCTCAGTTTTGTCATCAGTCAAACAGTCAAATTGTGAAAATAGTGAGTGATTTCAAGTATGAGAATCGAAGCGTCTGCTGTAAAGGGCCATTTTCCCTCTCCTTTCTTCTCTTTTCTCTGGTCCCAATCCTATTCTCTTGCAGGTATTTGTCTGTTCTTCAAAACTTCCTCTCCTCATCTCCTCCTCATGAGCACTTTAGTTTGGCTCATTATGGATGGCAAGCTGAAAGAGGATAAGAAGCAGTTGGGGAGTTAGGTGGTATGGGGGCTTGTGGGAAGATGTTAAAAGTGCTATATATAGTGTGGAGCGTGGGTAGCGATCATATTGACAGGAACGGCACTTGATTCCTTTCTGAATCAAAAGAAAAGGAAGGAGAGTGGATATGACGCAGAGAGACATCAAATATAAAAATACAAATATGACTGCCGGTGTGCGTGTGCAAAAACGGCAATATATTACCCCAAACACAGATGGTGACGATAGTATAAAATATAATAAATTGGACACATCAGGCTATCGTCGTATGCAAAGCACATTGAGATTTCATGTACATGACGACTGTTTCCACAATGTCTCCCATGTTTATTTGTATAGATCTTAAGTGATGCGGTATATGAAGTATGAAATATTTTGATAATTGTGATAGCATGAGATTAACGTTAATGTTGGCCAAATACGTCGATGTCGTGAGTAACTCTGCAATGACAACTCCTTGTCAGTAGTCTGGATGTAATGTGATATTTGGGACTGGAGTTTTGTGTCATTTTTGTGATCTACTGTATTATCTTTTAGTCAAGTTACCTTCTATCTGATGCACATCAAACATGTTTGCCGAAAATGTGAATAAAGATACATGTTTTATGTCAAGGTCATAAAAAAAAGCATTATGTGAGTGTACCGGTCTTCCTCTGGGAGTACATCATTTATTTTATGTGCAGTGAGAAAAGGAAATGTTGAACTGCTTTTAACTTCTTTGACATTAATTGCATTCAGTCAGTAGTTTCTGGTTCTCTGCTTTTTGAAACTGAGCCAGTGAAAACGGAAAAAAAAGTAAAAATAAACATGTGTTCAAATAATGCACTGATTTCTCTCTGGGGACCAATTTCTTACACTGAGGTCAAGATCAAACATGTTTTTGTAATCAAAACAATTTTCCTGATCATAAAGGCGCTGTTAGGAAAATTGTAAAGCGAGAGCTAATATTTTGTCTTAATTGCTGTTTGCTGGTTTAGCTGAGCGAGCTGAAAATGATCCTATCCTGTTTTGGAACTGATCCTGTGATCCTGTGATCCTGTGTCGAGTGCAAATATAGGTTTTTGGTTTTGCACTTAGTCACGAGAACCATCCATGGGAGCCAGGAAGAAAAATGTCACAGCATTCATTGAACCAGCGTGAAGCCTCCAAAATCCAGTAATCCCCTTCTTTTATTTGATTTTCTTCAGTTTTGTTAACAGCTTATCATGATCTGCACTGGGTACGGCTGGGTGTTTTCCATGTTTATTGTACCAACACTTATGTCTTTTCTGTTGTCTAACAGTTCTCATTGCAAACAAACAAACAAACAAACAAACAAACAAAAACATCAATGTCAGTTATGAGTGTAATTTTATTTTAATTGATGTAAAATCTAAAACAGTAAAAATAAGATGACTGGTCATTCATTCATTCATCTTCCGAACCGCTTGATGCTCACTAGGGTCACGGGGGGTGCTGGAGCCTATCCCAGCTGTCTCCGGGCAGTAGGCGGGGGACACCCTGAATCGGTTGCCAGCCAATCGCAGGGCACACAGAAACGAACAACCATCCACGCATTATGGAATGTGGGAGGAAACCGGAGCACCCGGAGAAAACCCACGCAAGCCCGGGGAGAACATGCAAACTCCACACAGGGAGGCCGGAGCTGGAATCGAACCCGGTACCTCTGCACTGTGAAGTCGACGTGCTAACCACTGGACTACCGGGCCGCCCTATATGACTGGTCTAATAGTCTAATGTTAGTTAGACAATGACACCAAGCAGTTCAAATTAAAATGGACATTTTCTGGAGTACAAGGTCACTCCCCAGAGAACAAGGAAAATTTGATATCGTCTTCATACTCTGATTTATTTCATGACTATTAGGTAATGTAAATTAATCTGCAATATATTGAAGGAAAAAAAAACAAAAAACGATGATGCTACCTTTTGCTCCAGGATTTAGATTGAGGAAAATTAATTTGAAGCTGTTTTGTATCGCTAACATGAACTTGCATTGAACTTAATGGGCAATATTTATGTACTCTATTGGTTTTCCAAATTGCGGATTTTCTCACATTACAGTTCTCTTTAACATTCAACCATGCTAGGTCATCAGTTTGGACTTTTCAATTTACCCAAATAAAATCGATTCATTCTAGTTTCATTCCTCATGACCGTCTGCTTCAGGTGACAGATTCTTTGCGCCCTTTTTCTTTATTTCAATGTATGCACAATCAATACATCCCTCCCTTGAGTACAGTCACGGTTATTAAATAATCAATAAGGCTATTCTCATTAAAGTTACTTCAGAATCAATGCTAAATTCAGAGGAACAACTCTGAGCTGAACCAATATCTGCAATATTCTAATGAACTTCACTTACAGTACCACTGGAATTGGGAATTGTAGTGACACACCATTGATCAATGAAGTGCCGGTGAATAATATTAGCTTACGTGATCAGTGTTATTTGTTAGTGTTTGCCGTCCAAACACCTTCTATTCATGCACATGCACAACCGACTCTCTCCTACTGAATCAGAACAATGTTGGTGCATTAAAAGGAGAGCGTGAAGAGATTTTCAATGTCCATTCATCTTCAAAACCCACTGTTAAATTTTATAATGTAATTAAATTGTAACTTTATTACATTGTAGCGGAAATTACGCAACAGCACATAGTGAGGCACCTGCTCCCGGCCGTCAGTCAGCGCTATAAGAAATGAGTGGTGAGTCACATCTCATTGATAGTCCCGATTAATTAGCAATTCTATCTTAATATTTCAATGTGTTTCCCTTATACTGCTTTGTGGTGTGCTCAAGTAGTTCCCCTTAATTGTTCTGAGCCCACGTTGCTTTTTGTGTCGTTCTTAAAGTGACATTTTGTCGACTGAAACCTGTGACATGTTGAGTTGTTGAGCATCCTCGTAAGATTGTCCGAGACTAAGCGCGGCTTTGCCATTGCTCCCGCCGTATCTTGTTGTTCATGTCGTTATTTTTCTCTCTCTCTCACACACACACACACACACACACACACACACACACACACACACACACACACACACACACACACACACACGACACCTTAAAGAAAAGAAACATTATTGATTGTACAGAATGTGTGTGATTATTTGCTATGGGTTGCCAAAAAGATGCAAATCATTTAGTGCGCTGTTCCGCCTGTTCGATATGACAGAGGGACACAGACAACAGGCCGAGAAATGGAGAGCATCAGGAAAATTAAAGATGAGCATTGAAATCGAGGAAGGTGAATCAGTCTTGCGAGGGAAGTCTCCAAACAGTGTGAAGGCACATGCAGTTGAATAGGTTGATTATATAAATAAGCCCAGAGATGTAAAACCAGAATAGAAGTCGAAAGGTAAAGGGCGGAAATGAAAACACAGATGCAAACCATGGATAAAGGAAACAACAAAGACTGTGTGAATTCATTTGGAAGGTGGAAATTAAAACATTAATGATCCAATTATTGAAACAAACAATTTGAGATTGAACTCTGATGGATGCACATAATGAAATGGAAATGAAGGTAGACAGAAAGAGAAGGAAAACAGACAAATTAAATTAGAAACAACTCAATTAGCTAATGCTCCGATAAAGGCTGCGGGATTTGCAGTGCTAATACACGATATGCAAATGTGCAACATTACAATGCGTAGTTTCAGATAAACTTAAAGGAACACATATGTTCATATGAAAACACATTCAGTACATATATCACATTTCACAGCTTCTGTAATTCCCAAGTAGGCATGGGTATGTTTTCACATTTGAGCCACTTCGGCTTCGCTTTGATAGCGGTACTCAACGGTAACAATTTTCTGTACCTCCTGGCCTGCCACACATCGTACAATGTGTTCAAACCAAGCTTGGACCAAAACACCGCAAAAACAAAAAAATTATGGTTGCAAGAGAATGTGAACAAGAACAAAGGGACTAATTCCTTTCAATGTATCCAACGCAGTTTGTAATGCTCGCTACAATTTGAACAAAGGCTTTCACTTGTTCATCAATAAGAAATTATAAATATGGTAAAGTAGTGTTCTAAAAAAACAATCTCTCTCTCTCTCTCTCTCTCTCTCTCTCTCTCTCTCTCTTCTCTAGTGTTACAATGTGAAAGCTGCACACATCCCTGCATGATTCTTGGTGGTGTCGGGGGGAGGTGGGCGAGGCAGCTAGGCTCGCTACAGGCCAAGAGGGAGGTACTGGCGGCGTCCTCTGTTTCAGCCATGCACCGGTTCTGGGGACCCAGAGATATTGCCACCACACAGCGCCAGCACCAATACGTCATTACTCTGTTGTGGGTGCACTGCTGCCTTCAAGTGTGCTATTCCCACACGTTCACAACTAATAAAGACAAGGCTTCGGAAGCGAAACATGATACAATTTTTATTTCACATGATCGGTGCCAAACATTACCCCAAAAAACTATTGTTTTTGGTACACATCCCGAATCCCAAGTGCACGTCACTTTACATTCCCACAGTGAACATCAAATAACAAAGGGTCAAACTTATCCCTTCGATGAGAGACAGTTGAGGAATACATATTTTCCTAACTACAATAGGCTAACAAGTGTACGGAACAAGCCAAAATGTTCTCCTTCTCAGTTCAGGCTGTGATTAACGATGGACTCTTGAAATCATTGGCTGTGGCAAGTGGTTTTGAACAGCTTGGCAGAAACACTTGAGAGACTCCATCGTGCAGACACACACAACTCAATTTTAATTACATCATATAATGGCCATGTGAGTAATGACAGACAATGACCTGTAGCAGTGGTTCTCAACCTGGGTTCGATCGAACCCTAGGGGTTCGGTGAATCTGTCTCAGGGGTTCGACGGAGCCTCTGCCATGGAGGTTAAGACACACCCAACTCAACATGTCAATTACCGTAAATTCCGGACTATAAGCCGCTACTTTTTTCCCAAACTTTCAACCCTGCGGCTTATACAGTGATGCGGCCAATTTGTGTAATTTTTCTAACGGCCGCCAGGGGCGCTCAAGTAGAAAAGGTAAGATTAAGACCGGTGGAATATATGCGTCGAGGAAGACTGCAACTTCTTTTCTTGTGCATAAATTAAATTAGCGTGAACATACCCTCATCATGGAAAATGCAAAAAGAAAGGCATATGACGCAGCTTTCAAACTAAAAGCAATCGAGCTGTCCGATAAAGAAGGAAACAGAGCTGCTGCACGTAAACTTGGCATAAACGACGGCTCACTGTGATTTTTACAAGTACCGGTATGTTCTTTTACCAGACCTGTTATACTGTGTTGCTATTCTGTTGCTAGCGTGTTGTTACCATGTTGCTATCATTTTACTGCCACGTCACAGGCACCGTTTGGGAAGAAAGTTATATTATTATTATTGTTAAAACTTTGAAAACTCTCTCTGTGTACCGTCTTTCTTTGTAAATATGTTTACATGTTTTAATGTGGGCACATGTGGCTTATATACAGGTGCGGCTTGTGTATGTACAAAATTGGTTTTCCTCTAAAAATGTAGTGGGTGCGGCTTATAATCAGGTGCGCTCTATAGTGCGGAGATTACGGTAGTTATGACACGCCCGCTTGGCCATCGCTGGCTGCAGAAAATCACATTACATTGCTTGTCCAATCAGTGCTGCGGTAAATTTAGTTCGCTCAGTCGTCTCCGTAAACTTAGGCCATGTTATTGTATTTACTTTATTTCTGCTTTAATCATGTGTATTTTTTAATGTCTTGAATTTGTAAAAAATCACATTTTCATTTTTCACTAATGAAGGGTTCGGTGAACGTGCATATGAACTGTTTGGGTTCGGTACCTCTAACAAGGTTAAGAACCACTGACCTATAGTATGCAAACAACCTAATAACTGTCCTGTAGAAATAGGCTATGTTTTACAAAATGAACACGATACAAACTTGTAAATGACAACAACAACTGATTAGGAAAGGCCTGCAGTAACGAAAATTTGAAGAATATCCAACCTCTCCAGAACCAGGAGAAATCAAATTGTTTTTTAATACTTTTTGTGAAAATGAGACTGATAGGATGATTAGGGCTCCACTAACCGAGGCTTGGTCAGTCTGAACTTTCTCCCTGTTAGAGCAAAGTCCTTCCTTGGCTCTGTCACCAAAAAACGCCTTTTGCTCATCTACACCTGCTCAGTGTAGAGTTTCTTGAGAAAACTATGGTGAAAAAATTGCCACGGTTTAAAAACATTTAAAGCGCTTCCACATAAGCCTATTTTATTGTTATTCTGTTGTTAAACAATTTAATGTGAGAGAAACATTTGGCCTTTGGATTCTAAAGTTGTTCCCACATAACTGCTTGTGAAGTGTTTAAATGCGTTCACTGGTGGCAGTAAAGAGGCTTGAACGTTATATCACTTTAAACGAAAGAGCTGCATCATTTCTGCCAGTATGGCTACTTATAATTTGATGAGAGTGAGAACATGTCTATCTTTGTGGTTTTAAGAGTAGATGACGCTTTTTCTAGACACCCATAAGCACCTTTAGTGCATTAAACATGAAGTCCAAATCTTAATAGGTAATTCAATGTGACAGCTTTAACAGACACTAACTTTTAAACTTCAAATGGCTGCTGACGTGCTTGTGAACAGGCAGGAACCATAGCCACGTATGTGTTTTAACTTATAAATCATACATGACGAATTAAACTATTTCTTTCACTGAAGAGCCGCTCCGCGCGAGCACCAAGAAGTCCACCCCCACCACTCAACCTAAAAATGCTAAAATGTGCAAGGCTTCACCATCACTACAACATACTTCATAAACTGTGCTTGTTAGGCTTGGGGTGGGCAAGTCTCACTCGCTACCAAACTCAGAAATATATTTTTATGTGAAATCCTGCAAAAAAAAAAAAATTAAAAAAACCCCAAAAACCATCTAAATAAAAAAGATTTTGACTTCTTGACATTATCCATTTTGATAGTTTTTACCACAAAGTGCATCTCTCTTGGCTGCTTTATTTGCAAAGCAGTCCCATGTGTGCGTGTTTGTGTATGTGTTTGGAGATAAATGCATGTGAGCTTTGTCACTCTGCTGGAAATAGCTTGAAGGTACTGTAATGAGAAACAAGTGGGAGCTGATGGGTGAATGGATGAAACAAAATGGGGAGAATATAGTGCAATGTTTGGAATAATTTTGCTTCTATCCACAACCAGTCTTAGGAGACACTCACAATGGGCCAATTGCTCTGCACAAAAATGAAGAAGCAACAGTTTTTTTACAATGAGTGCATATGTGCCTGTCTCTGAAAATGGAGCCCTTAAGTAAAGAAATCAAATGAAACCCATTTAAATCAAATCAAATTAGAATTGTAACTATAGCATATATATGTGGATAATCAGCAGGGGCTCATGTAATGACTGGTTGAGTGAAAGACAAATGCATGGGTGTTGTACGGTGAAAACATTCTAACGTGAACAAAATGTGATCAAAATAAAGACATAGTGGTGTGCATGCCAAATGTGGTCTATTTTGAAGTTAGAGGATGAAGAGAATGGACAAACAGATGAGTTGAGGAAAAGCTGAGAGTGAAAGTGCTTCAACGTGACTCAGGCCTGGTAAAGATTTTTTTTTCAAATCCGAAACGATTTTTGGTGACGGACCCCGATTCTCCAATAATCTTAACAAATGTACATTAAAAATTCTGTCCTACCACTGGTCTCGAAACCAAGTCCTCTGAGGCAGAAATCACATTGCTGGTGATCACACACAATCTCTCAAAAAAAAAAAAAAAAGAACAGAATTTCTCAGATGTGAGCCAATGTATTTACAATGTAAATACAATGTGAGCCAAGATCGTAGGCCCTGACATGTTTCGGTCCATCTTATTTGAACAAATCCACTCTTAACACATCTCAGACTGAAGGATCATTCTTTAGACCAAACTTATAAGACGTTAAGATAGTCGGGCGTATGGCATCCTTGAAGCGGCAAAATGGAGACAAAAACAGCCTGATCATCTTTTTGTGTGTACCCAACCTTAAATAACCCAAGACTCCTAGACACTACAGGTGTCCTAAATCACCCCATCAACAGTAGAAGAAAAACTCAGTTGGCAACGTGGCAACTCCTACAGAATCGTAAGGGCCTTGACACTTAGATTGAAAATGAAACCCGAACATTTATAATCATATACATTTTTCATACAGCTTTTGGTATTTGTTCTCATTATATGCTTTTTATGTTGCTCCCGATATGTGAATGTCAACTCATGCGGTTCTAACACAAGAGAGAACTGGTGATTTATTTCAACTCTGCACAGTTTACCAAAATAGAAATTGTAGTAGCAATGCCTCTTTACAAGTCCTGAGTCAAAACAACACAGGAGTTTGACTGCCCTTGCTCACCTCCACCCACTCGGAGGCAACTCCTCCATCACTCACAGAGACCAGACACAGTCTCAGAATTAGAAAGAGTGTTAGATAGCTCCATAAAGAGGGAGGGAGAAACGTGCGGTGTGGTGCTGTTTATGTTTGTGTGTTTGATGTGATGGGACAGAGTTTATAGACCTATAAAGTCCTTGAGGATAAAAGTTTCACAATGCTGCATGGTAAAAGGCCAAAAAGGAAGACAAAAGGAAAAAAAGAAATGATATGGAAAAGACCGAGTTATGAGCTTCGTTTGCAATCTTGGGATGACAGAAAGCATGTGTCATTTTCTACTGTTTTTTCAAGGAAAGTTGAAATCTCCTTTCACAATCTAAACCTATTTGTGGCAGTACAGTGACGTAATGGTTAGCACAATTGTCTGATATGTCTGAATATTGGTTCGACCTTCCTTTTTGTAAGTTGTGTATCATCCTCGTGCCTGCGTTGGGAAGTGTCCCCCACACTTGACTCTTTAACGACTATAGATTGTCTGAAGATGCAGGCGTGAGTGTGAATGGTACTTTGTCTATACTGTATACTGTACATATGTAATTGAGTTATGAGACTGTCATATTGCCCACAGTCATGTGGTACATGATGCAGATCCTCCTAGTCAGTTTCGTGGCAGATGCTGGACCCTTCTCTGCAATCATCACCAGTCAGCCATAGCTGTATCACTGTCAGCCTTGTTAACCACTATGCCACCAACAGCATTACTTATTTGTAAGTAATGTAATTCTGTATCTATATGGATATTATAAGGCATAAATATGAACTAGATCAGGGGTGCCCAAACTTTTTGGGCCGAAGATCGACTTTTCGATCAACCAACCTCCCGTGAATGACCCTTTACTGCGCACGCACACACACATACACACGCACGCCATGCTGAGCAACAGCCTGATGCTGAGGCATGCGACGCACTTTTGCAGCCTGTTAACGATCCTATTCTTTACCCGTGCCCACGGTGAATTGCACACGAAACAAACTCTGAATGAGAATAATGATAACGACAAAAGATATAGCGCAACAACTCTGATCACAGGCTGCAATTGTTGACTTCTGAGCGCTAACAACTTCGCTGACGCAGGTCACGCGCCACCGTAGGTTAAAGATTTACCTGCTTTATTTTATTTTTATTTTTTATACTTTTTGTGAAAATGAGACTGATAGGATGACTAGGGTGCAGTGTACATGAACACAAAAAATACATTACTAACATACACAAAGACACAAACGGTTGTTTGATTTTTTTTTCTCCTCGACAGCCCTCGTGATCGACTTGGGACCAGTCCGCGATCGACGTAATGGGCAACCCTGACTAGATAAATCAATTTGAATTTGAATGTAACACAAGTGTGAGACAGATCATCTGTTTTTAAATGCTTTTAGGTATTGTGCTTTTGATTGTGTGAAGCACATTGAGTTTCCTTGTGTATGAAATGTGCAATTAAAAAAAAAACTGGAGATCACAAAGCAACAGCAGTATAATATAAAATACTATAAAATAATGCTGGCTGCTTTTGATGATGCTAAGCACATTTTTATATTTTAATAGGATTGAAATTAAGAGATTGATGCTTAACCTTTATCTTCAATGATCCTTCTGAGGTTAATACTTTGCTTACTCTGAGTTCTCAAAATCCCAACACCCTGAGTCTTTAACATTAAAAAAAAGCAAACTGTTTTTCAAAACAGAAATATTATTGTTGATACATATTTCATCATTTTCAGAATACAACAAAAGCAAACAGCACGATCAGCATTATAACAAGGCCAGTATTTTCCATTAATATTCAGGACATACAAGTGGAGGGCAGAAAACAAAGGTTGGACCATATGCACTCTCACATCCAGCAAATCGCTCACTCCCCTTGAACCACTTAATTCTGTTTCCGTGTACTGTTTGCCTGAGCTTGGTGTCCTCTCCGTTCTTTTGTACTTGTACAAGTGTGATGCTTGATGCCAGTTTTAGATGAACAATGCAATATCAGGGACATGACGGATTTGCTGTCATTCCCCATTCAAATACATCATCTCACTCATTACTTTCATAAAATGTATCACTCGCTGACATATCAACATACTTTGTGTGTGTGTGTGTGTGTGTGTGACTTCAACAATGAATGAATTTCAAAGTTCTGAACTATGACCCGACAACCAGCTGCAGCTGACTGGCCCTAGAGGTGACAGACGACCTTTATACAACTTTGCACTTGCATTTATATTAGCCCTTTCTCTTAAGATCTGACTTTTGCTTGTCACATCAAGTATTTGTACGTGCAAAATTGTTGGGACAGTAGTTAGTTTATTGTTCAGCAAGATCACGCAAAGTGACAATTTCCTTGTTGATGGGTATTATTTTCAAATCGCAATTGAAAATTGAAATAAAAATGCATTTAAAAAAATATTGCTTTATTGTTGTTTCATTCTCAATATATCTGCCTTTTAACCATACAAAAAAAAGAACAAATCATGCATTCTACTATGTGCTTTTTTTCTTCCAATCCATGCCATGTAAGGCACAATGGAACTTTTACCAAATATGATATTGAGGCAGCTGCTTACACTCTCAGCTCGTGTCGCCGCATCCAGTAGGCAGGAATACTCCAGAGACTGATGTGTTAAGTGGAGGATTTTAAGCATACAGTCTGGGATTAATGGAGCTTTGAGATTTGTGCGTGTAAGAAGTTACAAATCTGACAAGCTTTTTATTTCCTAAAAGCGATAAGTATCTATACAAACCACTGCTAAAGAAAGTGACCATTAAAAGATACTTGAGCATGAAGATTTTCATGCCGGATTTGATATATGAATAATACTACTAGTAATAATCAATGCTTCATCTGGAATCAGTGCCATTGAGAGGTTTCTGATTCATTTGCCATCCTCTCAAGACCTCTTCCGTTTTTTTATTTTCTTGTTTCAAACTCACTTCCCTCCCTGAGGGCAGCAACAGCTCCTCTATCTCCCTGAAGGTCTACTGTCAAATACCCGCTTACCTCTGCACTGTGTGTGTGTGTGTGTGTGTGTGTGTGTGTGTGTGTAAAGCTAAAGCTCTTTGCCAGTCTGCCCTACATCACTGGGATTTGACAGTTTTACTTGACTCTGTCTTTTGGGGAAACACATATTGGGATAGGGGGGAATAGAGAAGAGGTTATTGTGTTGAGGAGAGTCGGCCTGTGTCTGGGAACATTGCAGAAGCTTGTGCAAACCAAGGAAACCCTTGGGAATTCACAGTTTAGCAGGAGTTCGGTAAGGCCTGGATCCTTGACATGACAGCAAAGAATATTTCCACCGGAGTACCCAAGAAGTAACTGCGTATTTTCACCTGTTTTTGTGCTGTAAATTCCCGATAATGATAATATTTTTTTGTTTTGTTTTTCGTTGTCTTTGGAGTATATGACACAGCGTAATGCAATTAGTATACTCAAATTGGTTGTTGTATTCCACTAGAGCTACCCAAAAAAAGAAACACAATCAGATTACAGGTACATGTAGCACAAATCAGCATTGTATTGTATGCTTAAATTTTTTATGCATAGAAGGGTTAATTGTTGATTTGAGTCCTCGTGGATGCCTAGTCATAAAATACCTCAATGGGCCATCATGACCCCATTCACTGTGGAAGCCGCGATAATGTGCATTGACCCAGGTGATTATTTTTGCCCTCTGGGCCATGGGATATCGTATAAGCTTGAAAGTTTTGCTGACGAGAAAAGGCCATTGGGATAAAGATTGGGCCTCCCAAAAGCAGTGGTTTTAAAGGTCAGAGACCAAAGATTGAAAAGTTTTTCTTGAGACCTCTAGGAATCCTTTTCAATGCATAACTTTTCCTGGAATTCCAAAACATTGCTCGTCATTGAACGTGTTGTGTGTAGTGCATGGAAATTGGACAGTTTCTCTATAGTGTAGCGTGTTGGTCGCCGAATTAAAACGTCGCTTCCGGTAACTCTGGTGGTGGCTAGAGTTTCAAGCTTCCAGTAGGTTTGGAAACACTCGTCATTAAAATATATTTTAAATCAAATGGTGGGTGACAACTTGCAGGAAGTGACGTATATGTATTACAAAACATATTAACAATGAAAATGTACATTTTAACAGACTCTGAAAAATCTTTGTAATTTCACCTTTAAAATCAATACAGGTAAAAGTGGTGACTGTATGTTTGTACTCTTTCACCTGGAGGATTTTTTTTTAATACAATTTCCAAAGAAAGAATCTTGTCTGGGGCAGCACGGTGGTCAACTGGTTAGCACGTTGGCCTCACAGCGCAGAGGTGCAGGTTTCAATTCCGGCTCCAGCCTGCCTGTGTGGAGTTTGCATATTCTCCCCGTGCCAGCGTGGGTTTTATCCGGGTACTCCGGTTTCCTCCCACATTCCAAAAACATGCATGGCAGGTTGATGAAACACTCTAAATTGTCCCTCACTGTGGTTGTTCGTTTTTATGGGCCCTGCGATTGGCTGGCAACCAGTTCAGGGTGTACCCCGCCGACTACCCAAAGACAGCTGGGAAAGGCTCCAGCACACCTGCAACCCTCATGAAGATAAGCGCAATAGAAAATGGATGGATGATAAGATGAATCTGGTCTGGACTATTACACAGATAAAATCAAGTTTCTTGCCTTTCGATTAAATTCATGAGTGTGCTACTCAAGTGGAAAATATAACTATTGATTTTTGTCGCGTTAAATGTGGAATGTGGAGTAGCAATTATCAATGAAATCACGCATCAGTCACCAGTTAATCACAGGTTGGTTGTGAAGAGTACATTGAGTCGGAATTGATCCATCCGATCATCTGCACAAAAGTCCGCTATAAAAACCATTAAACTACCCACAGACACATGACAAAATGTTCAACCCTGCATTAAGCATAAAAAAAAAATAATTACTTTGTTCTTTTAAGTTGGAATTATTCAAACACATGTCAGAGAATCACAGTAACCATGGCAAAATTGAACAAAAAAAAATATTATTTATTTATGTATTCTTCCCAGCCCACCCAGCATGCCACCTGATGTATCCACCACTCTGGAAATGTGATATTCTGTGTCCAACACAGGCAAACAATGTCACCTCTGTTGCAATTCTGAAGAGGTCAACGTTCACCAAAGCAAAGAGTGACATTGAAATGGTAATTAAAGGGGAAAACGGGCATTTTCTTGACAGATGTTTTGTCGATGAAAATCGACCAATGCATTTGAAATGTGTGCATGGCACAGTCGGCATTATATGTAAATCAAACATATGATCAGATCAACCCTTGCTTTGCCTGCGACAGACCCTCCCAGAGGGTGCACTGTGTCAGACTGTAGAAGAACCCAAGTTCATCTATTAGCCAAATGGTCCCCCAAAATATTGAGAACCAAAATTGTAGAAATACAAAATGATACTGATTTTGTCTCATTTACTCACAAATGTACTTAGTGTGGCATCTGGGCCTGTTTTACTTAACCACAAAGCTGATGTACTGGACTTACAAGAAGCAAGTTTTCTTTTGTACAAATGGCAAAAGGTTTACTGTACCTTCTGGCAGCTCAGAACATTAACTTGCTCTGCCTTTCACTAGATGAGAATTCCAGATTAACTAAAAGCATAAATGTTTATTTAAAAAAAAAAACCAAGGGATAAGATCACAAAAAACAAACATCCCACTGGCACCGCAAACCCCCAGCAAGTGAAAACGAACACTCTCTTGCTAGACTTGTTATTTGCTCTAAAGCACAGTTCAGCAGGATGCAGCATTGGATTATTCTGTAATGATAAAACATCTGTACATTGTTAAGAAGATTAAGAAACAGACATAGTCGTTCAGTATTGTATTAAAAATAAATAAATAAATGGCCTTCGTATCATGGTTGGTGCAAAGATGTTTGGAGGAAGAAAAATGAAAAGGGCTCACACTGAATCAAAGATGTGCCTGCAGGCGTCACAGTACACCAGGCCCAGATTTGTCTTTGTCCTATGCAAGCATTAAGAATGCTGCTTGCCTCTTATTCCACACAACAAAAATAGATAGCATGCATACACGCAAATAATTCTCTTGTCAGCCTTTAGTTACTCAGATCTCAAGACATTGGATGACTAAAAATAGGTCAGACGGTGATTTAAACACCACTCCATGGCTTCAGGTTGTTCCGGGCTAACAAAGATGCGCTTCTCATCAGGCAGTTTAATCCGTGACGTTTGCTCAGAATGCTGAAGCACATTTAAGTGTGACTCTCCAATATTAAGAAAAATCCCTTCTGGGCAATTGGTCGTCATATCATTTGCTCAGCTTTCAATAAGTACCGTAAATAAAATATTGCATATTGTTGCTGTAGAAAGCCTACCGCAGTCAAACTTTTGTGTCTAAATGAAAAATGTACATCGGGATTCTCAACAAAATCCAGTGGCCGGATAAGCAGAACAATACCCGCACACAGTATTAAGATCATTCGACAGCAAAAAAAAAAAAACGGAGCTGGAGGCAGCACATAAACACCCAACCCAGTCATCTTGAGGGTGGTAATACAACAATTAGC
This sequence comes from Hippocampus mohnikei, assembly GCA_026261675.1. Classification (NCBI taxonomy): domain Eukaryota; kingdom Metazoa; phylum Chordata; class Actinopteri; order Syngnathiformes; family Syngnathidae; genus Hippocampus; species Hippocampus mohnikei. The sequence continues at coordinate 19,985,586 of JAKGUB010000557.1, read as the reverse complement.
TTAAACTCTTTCTCAAGTCTAGCTGCCTATCTCACTGTGAAAAGCACTTATTGATCGCTGCTTATTGTTCCAAATAGGTCTGCCAGTATTCAGCACATATTAATATAAATGGCATCAAAAGCCTGATGCAATCAATTGACTGACATATGTGTGGGTGAGACCGCTATTTAAATCAAAGTACTGGCATAATTACAAATAAGACTTTGTTGCATATAAATAATAATAACCCCCTCATGTACGCCCAACTAACACTCCCCCCTCCAGAGGCATGTGCACAGGCCGTGGACAAAACATGCCATCGAAGCACAGCTCTCTGACAGCCTTGGGTTGTCACAAAGATGATGAGGTCAGCCGTTTAGGGGTGGAGGTGGATCCTGATTCACAACGACAGCCCTGACAGACTCCCCACAAGTCAACCAGCCTCCCGCTGGACTCATGCTCACTGCGTACGAGCGTCCAACATGACTGACAGAGTTCCTGACTAGCTCTGGGTATTTGATCAGTCTGGTAGTGAAAGGCTAGACTATATTCCATCAAGATTTACCGCGGCCCTTTTGTATGCCGAGGTAAAATTAGCACGCAGACTTGAGAATGTATAAGACAAATAATAGAGTTAGCTTTCCTCTTTCAAAAGCTTGGCTATGAAATAAAAGAAATCCATGTATCCTCAAATCTCCACAACAGTCAGACATAATAACTTTTGGTCAGCGACGACCCACGAACATTGGGTTATTTACAGTGGGGTTTTTTTGGGGGAGGGTTTTGGTACAAAGCAGGGGGCCACTAATAATTTACATTATTACGAGTCATGTGATATGGGTTAATATTGATTTTAAATGTATTCATGTCAAAAAGATTATTTTGATTCTGACATGCACTGACACACCCACCAAACTCTTAAGGCATATCGTGTTACTTAATGTCCAATATGAGAGAAAATGGCTTCCTGTTTGTGGTTGCTGTTCACATGCTGACACAGCCTTGCGTTCACCGCCAGGAGATGGAGATCAATTTGACGTAATTCCAGGCAAAGCTCTTTTGTCACCTTCAACATAGGGTAACTTCCACTGGAATAACTAAGACACACACACACGCACACAAACACACGCAAACACACACACACACACACACACACACACACACACACACACACACACACACACACACACACACACACACACACACACACACACACACACACACACACACACACACACACACACACACAGGGGCATTGCTACACTTGTCGTGGGCAAGGATGACCATGGAGGAAACCTAGTTGAGAAAAAAGGAGCCCCACCACACCCACCACCCCTTTTTTTTTACCCAGTCACAGCTTTTTCGTAATGGGATCAGACATGAAACAGATTCATTTGCATACTTACCTAATACTTTTCTTTCCCACATATTATATGTCATTCATTCAGTGAAAGATCACAGGCCACCCACGCATATGAGTAATGCCTAATTTAATTTCATTATTTCCCTTTCAATTACATGTTGCAAAACCTATCCCTGCATAGAATGTGGATCACAGTGGATCGTGCAAGTATTTCATTTCTTCTTTTCAGAGGAAAAAAAAAGCAATCAAACTAAGTACAGCGTGCTTTCACTGACATTAAAACTTCAGATAAGAGAAAAATGATTGTTGGAGTGCTGATGCGTTAGGAGATATATCATAAAACACCTGCACCTCCAAATTTAACTTCTCTTGAAATAGAACATGGCGTCATTGTGAACCTCAGCATCATGCGGTGTTTCGGCAGTTTTTCAGAAGACAGCCGCTGCTGAGGAAACCGCACACAATCAATGTTGTGATTATTTCTCCCTGTTTTCAGACAAAATTCAGGAGGTAACCCTATTATCCCATCTCCACTAAGCACATGTTCATAACATCCTGGCGGGTGATAGGTTCTGCATTGATGGAAACCCTCTTGCGTTCAAATTCATTGCCTAGACACCTGAGAACCTGTATGGGTCTCCACGTAGTATCTGTTTTGAGTAATACTGGTTGTGCTTGCGTCTTGCTGTGGTTGTAGACAGCGAGTAGTATGAGTCCTTCTTAACCCATAGCAACAGATTTGTGGTGAATGGTAGCACATCACATGTTGGCGATCCACCTCAGCCTGTTGGAGTCCACGAATCATGGCTGCTCGATGCGAGTTTCCACCTCTGGGCACCCTCCCACCTCATCGATGGTCCTTTTCCACCGCACTTGTGCTCGTGCAGTGTTTCGAAGACAAGCATATTAGCGTGACCATAAATGGTTTTACGTCCCAACTGAATTCCAAGTTTACTATTCAGCTTGTTAGAGGTACCTTGATTGATAGATAGCTCCCTTTGAAATACCCGTTACTATGGAAACCAACAAAGAGGGCTCTTTCTTGTGAACTGATGCAGAGGTGAAGTGACCACCAATATGAGGCTGGTTTGCCTTTTCCTGTTCTTTTTTTCCTTTGGATGACCTCCGTCGTGTATTTTCAGATTTGGATATTATGATGCAAAGCCCCTTGTTAGACAATACATTTTGTATTCAGAATTGCATTACTGCTGTAATATTAGTAATCATAATAATCGTTGGGCAGCACGGTGAATGACTGGTTAGCACATCAGCAGAGGTGCAGGGTTCGATTCAGGCTCCGACCTTGCTGTGTGGAGTTTGTTCTCACCGTGCCTGTGTGGGTTTTCCCTGGGTACCGCGGTTTCCTCCTACGTTCCAAAAACATTCATGACAGGTTAACGGAACACTAAATTGCCCCTAGGTGTGACTGTGCAGATCAGAAAATGGATTGATGGATGGACTAATCGTCATAATAATAACAACAAAACACAACCCCCCCCAAAAAAACATGGTCGTGACATTTTGTGTTCATGTTGGCATATTGCATTCATTTGATAAAGCTTGCAGAGATAAAGGCATAACATCTCTATGCTTGAGGCGATGTTGAACTGAGGGCTGGTTCCTCTCTTACTGTTTGGCAAGAACTCATTGCCCGTAGGTATAAGCTTGAACTCATTTGAGCAATTACATAAGTAAACAGTAAGCAGGAAGAATTGATTTTGTCAAAAGATAAGTAGTCAAACATATCATCCTGAAGAAAGGGAACTCATTAGAGAGAAAAGACTGAGGAAGAAACCATAGTTTGCCATTTGAAAGCTGTTGTTTCTCTGTACGCACGTATTTTCTGGTATCCCCGTTGAAAAATTGAAGCACTTATTTGATATATTAGGATTTCTTGGGTGCAGACATATATACTTTTGCTAAATTTCTCATCTTCCTTTTATGAGACTTGTGATGTCACAGAACCGAAGAAAAGAGAAAAAGGTTCAGGATTTGCGTCGCTATTTACCAAGGGTGGGCGAAGCGAAAGCACTTAGAAAGCCTATTTTTATCTCATCCTTGCCGATGTCAATATTTGTGTAACCACTTGATTTTCTAATTGTATTTTTTGAACCCGCTAGGCAATTGAGAAGGGATTCTTATTTGCAATGCCGACCTGGTTGTTGACAGCAGAAGAAAACAAATCAAAATTAAAATACAGTAAAAACAAAATGCACACAACATACCTTACAAATCCAGACATTCGGTTATGCAAAACAAAGTTTGATATTTACGTCATTGCATGACACCATATTTGTACCGCAATCGCCAGAATTCCAAACCAGTTACTTAGCCCTATTAACTGCATGACAATTTATTCAGTGAATGAATATAACATTTTACCAGGAAATAGGTCCAAAATATAACCTTAATTTCAAATAATTTATTTACATTTCAGTGGTCAGTTATGTGTGCAGGACAATGCTTATTGAACAATATTTCTGGTGCTGAACTCCTTTTTCATCCAGAACCTCTTTATGAACACATCAGAATGTTTGCATTGTATATGTAAAATAAATGTAAATTAAAATAGCTCAACATTTTTTTTTATTTTTATTTTTTTGTCAACAGTGAGACTGTTTTCAAAATGGCGAGCCAATGGCTTAGGATTCCTCTGGCTTGAGGCGTGTGCCCACTCAATCAAACAACACGGCTGTCACCACTTTTTGACAGCAAAAGACTGAAGTGTGTGACGCAAGACTGGAATGTGCGATGAGAGCCGGTTGCCAGGTCATGCTGAAAATAGTGCACTTAGCACCATCAGCAAAGTGATGGGACACATCTGTGTGTGTCGTCAAGGAAAACACATTTGTGCCACTCTTCATCATGCCGCAGTGAAATCATTTGGATTGTAATGACAAGATTGACTTTATTTCAGTGTTTAGTTAACACATATCGTTGCCTCACATTATTCTGTTGTATTTAATTTGTTTGAAGCTAAAACAATTCAATGATTCATCCATCACAGAACAACCATGAAGGTGCTTAATTTTCACTTGACATGATATTTCCCTTGTAGTAATTGCGATACAGAGTATTGAAATACATGGATTTAATTTCGACGGATGAACATAATTTCCTGAAGTGATTTCTTGAAATGAGACCATGGTCTTCAAAAAAACAGATGACGCGTGTCCCAGCTTCTTGCATGCCAAAGGCTTTGCATGTTGTGGCTACCAGCTATACGCATGAGTGAAACTGTTGTTGCTGTGGCTTTTAGATTCAGGGTCATTAGCTAATGTTAGCCTGAATGATTTCTTTAAACCCTGACGTGACTTGTGACAAATTGCAAGATGAGTTCCGGTTGACAAAATGCTCAGAATTTTATGAACTGGCCTTGAAAACCCTTTTTTAGATGAACATACATAATCTAGCATAAAAAAAAAAAATCACCTGAAGGCCAACAACAATTGACTATTTACATGTCGAATACTAAAGCATTTTTATCTCATCCTAACTAAGATGATTCAAATGAAAATATTATGAAAAACAGTATATGGATTGGATATTTTTTAGAGCTGTCAAACGATTAAAATATTTAATCTAATTAAAAACTCAACTGTCATAATTAACTCAAATTAACTAAAAATTAATCATGATTACTCACGCATTTTTTATCATTTCTGAATTTCCTTTTATATTTTTTGTCCTATTTTCCCTCATTTTAATGCTCTCATCAACATGAAATCATGAATCAGTTTTCTATGTGCAAAATGCAAATATTTACTGAAATAATTTCGATTTTCAATTTTACATGAACATTTTTCACTTGGAGCAGTTATTCACACATCATCTCTCACACAATATTACTGTCCATCAACAACAGTGAAAAAAATATTTTGTCACACAACAGCTGCTTGAACAGCTCTTTTTATGGAATCAAAACAGCGCAATATAAAGTGCACATCTAAGGTAAACTAGTACTCAGCCTATAATTTTTCACGGCCCCCTGAATAGGGATTGTCGGTCAGCATGGAAGGATCTCTCGTTCTGTACTTTTTTGATCATTTATTGGAGCACTTTGCAGCAGAAGTAGTAGTAGTAGTAGTTGTAACAGAAGTATCAGAAGCAGGTAATAACCTAAACTACACATAAATGCAGTAAAAAAATAATATATCTATCTTTCTGCATGACAATGTAAATATGTATATAATTGACATTAATTAATACCTTTATTTAACAATATGTTTAATAAATAATGTAATCAACCCTGATTTCACTATGTATCATTATCGTCATCATTATTCATTGTTTTGAACGTAAGAAACCATACAACACAAACATAAAGTCGAATCGAACAAAAGAACTACAAGTCCCAATACTCAATCCCGGAAGTGGAGCGCCGGCATGAAACCCAAGCTGAAACGCAATTTACTTCGTTTAAACGTCAGATTGCAGACGGACAAACATGACAACTATGCAAAAATGAGCTAAATAAAGACACCCTGTTCTAGCAACATTTTAGCCCACGCTGTTTGCTTTGAAATGATCCATAGCTGTCGGTCTGAGACGAGGGGGCGGAGTTACGCACGTCAGCTGTGTGCTTGGCCATTAAGTGGTATTTCAGACTCGACGTGCTATGATGATAGCTCAGTTTACGACTGCAAAACATACAGGTAACTTTGGTCTTGTCATTGGAACAATCTGGCAACTTTTTAAAAGTAAACTTTCCATTCATAAACTATTTAAGTATCCGTTTTCGGTGTCTCGCGCTGCCGTGGCTGGCAAAACAAACGTGCGTGGACCTGTGCAGAGCGATTGATGTTTTGTTTCTGGTTTATTTATAGAGCAACGTAACATCCGCTGTGACGTCTGCGGCGTTAATCTCGCGAGAAAATTTTTGATCCCGATAAAATTCATTTAAATTAACACTAGCAGTACCATTTGTGTCCCTTTTTGGAGATCCCGGGATCAGCCCCAAGACTGTCTCCTTGTAGGACAGAGTGAAAGGGCTAACAGCCAGGCAAAGGTGTGAAGAACTGCCTTTGTTTTGTAAATGGGGCCGTTCCTCATGCACCACAGGGGGGCACATGAGGAAGACACCCCTGGCTGTTGTTTTACATTTCGGCTCCCAAGAGACATCCTGATTTCTTGGCTGCTTTCAAATTGTTCTGTTTACATGGTGGCATGGTGTGAGTTCAACCAATTTGGTCGCCTTGTACATTATAATTTCTCAACGGTGTGACAGTGACACGATTTTCAAAAAAGAAGCTATATATATCTTTTGATGTATATATTTTACTCTCTGAGAAATACTGATTTTATTTTAATATTACAGTTTATTTGAGCAAGTGTTTGTATACACCATAGGTGTCCAACTCAGGTCCTGGAGGGCCAATGCCCTTCATGTTTTCCAAGTCTCCCTGTTGCAACACACCTGATTCAAATGATCAGATCATCAGCAAGCTCTGCGGAAGCCTGACATTGAACCTGTTCATTTGAATCAGGTGTGTTGCAACAGGGAGAGTTGGAAAACAGGCAGGGCATCCTTCAGCTGAGTCAAGAAACATATTTACTCATTTATTTGCGGTGAAAATGATATTTATAATGGCCAGTCATTTTACGGAGGGCATATTGCATACTGCCAATCCTAACATTTTCGAGGACAGAGGAACAAAATTAGCACCCCACACATTTCAATTAGAGCTTAGAAAAACAACAAACTGTATAATTCGGAAAAGACCATTTTTGTTTCACACAAAGATAAGCAAAAAAGGACAAAGGTATCAAGCGAGACAAATGTTTCAAGCAAAGAATTGTTCCACACAATCTTCACATTCCCACTCGTTGATGAGTACTTGAGAATACAATGGACAGTAATTAGGGTGTGAGACATATTTGGTTTCTGTGGGGGTTGAAACAGAGTTTAGACTCAAGTCTGCATGTGGCCAGCTCTTTTGCCAGTTCAACCAGGAACAGTGCTCGTCTTTCCTGCACCCTTGTGCATGCCTGATAGACAATGTGAGCATTCAGTGTAGCCATGTCGATCATGTTGTAGAACACAGCAATTGGCCATCTCCGTGTTCCTGCACGCACAGTGTACTCCGCACCATCACATCCACTCCACACTTGGATTTGTTGTACTGGGTCACAGTGTTTGGCTTTTTCTTGTGTGTATTCTCAGTCTCAACTTGGCTGTGCATGCTTCTGAGGATATAGACAGTCTTCTTGCGTTTTGGTGCATATACTGTCAGGGTTGCTTCATTGGTGGAAAACACTTTTGTTGTGAATTGAATCTGGTCACTCTGTCTTGTTGATGGAGGAATTTCCGGCAAATCTTGTTGACAGTTCCAAGGATGGAGGTTCTTCGGCTACGCAGGCATTGTGCAAGGGAGAGTGACGTAAAGATATTGTCTGTTGTTACAGTTCTGCCTTGGTCCATGAATGGCTCCATCAGCTTCATCACTACACGCTCTGACAGTCTCTCACCGCTCGGGCGACTGTGGTCCTTGCCAAGATATGGGATTGCATTGCAAATGTACTTTGATTTCAAGTCACAGGCCACCCAAAACTTGATGCCAAACTTGTCAGGTTTTGTTGCAATGTACTGCAGGAAACGGCACAGAGTCTTTGATGGGAAAAGTTGTTCGTCAACAGTAATGTGTGGGCCAGGTTTGAAGACTGAGATACAGTTTTTGACTAAGTGTTCCCAAACAGTAGAAATAGCAGCAAACTTATCAGTCTCTACTCTCTCAGCACATGTGAACATGTCATCAAAGCGGAGATGTTGCATGATGCTTTGGAAGCGGTTTCGAGCCATTGTAGATATGATTCTTGAGTGTACAAGGAGATGGCCGATGGCAGCATGCACAGCCAAGTTGAGACTGAGGATACATACAAGTAAAAGCCAAACACTGTGACCCAGTACAACAAATCCAAGTGTGGAGTGGATGTGATGGACCAGATGGTGCGGGAGTACACTGTGCGTGCAGGAACACGGAGATGGCCAATTGCTGTGTTCTATAACATGATCGACATGGCTGCACTGAATGCTCACATTGTCTATCAGGCATGCACAAGGGTGCAGGAAAGACGAGCACTGTTCCTGGTTGAACTGGCAAAAGAGCTGGCCACATCTCACAAAAATGAAAAGGAATCACGGAAAGAAAACAAGCTTCTTCAGCAGCCTCTCACACCCAGCCCCGGTAAAAGAGCCAAGTGTCAAGTTCAAGTTCAGACCACGCAAACGCAAAACGCAAATGTGGATTTTGAGATTTTGAGAAGTCGGTGGATTCCCTATTTTTTGTACTTTGCAGGATAACAACAATAAAAAACATAGGCAAAAATATTGGTGTTTTGGTATATTTTGCTTTGATATATATGTTTGCAAGATTTTCAAAAAAGAAGCGGTTGCATTGGTGCAACCAGCTCTTCGGTGGCAAGGACAGGTAATCATCTACTTGCTATTATTGCCTAAAAAGACGGAGAGCTAGAGGGAGACTTGAGTCTAAACTCTGTTTCAACCCCCACAGAAACCAAAATGTGTCACTACCTAATTACTGTCCATTGTATTCTCAAGTACCCATCAACGAGTGGGGACTTACCCACTCACTGACAAAGACGCAGCTGTCCTACCCAATCTCAAATGTGGTGTCGCCATCAACGACCAGAGATTGCGCAATTACTCTGTGCGTGCAGGTACGAGGAGATGGCCGATGGCTGTTTTATAACCTCCTTGACATGGCTGCCACAAACACATATGTTTTGTAGACAGCATGTACAGGGTCAAAAGAAAGGAGGTTCCAGAGGAGCGCAAAAGGAGACTGATGACGCAGTAAAAACAACACGTGGAAGAGCGTAATCAGCTGAGCCCTAAGATGAAAGTTGAGAGTCAGCAGATAAAGAATAAGTGGCAGGCACGCTTACACTGCAATAATAACAGAAGTACTTGGCAAATCACTGTGGCAAATTTACTTGTGGCAAATGTAGGCGGACTTCACCTTGTGACAAATGTGAGATGTGAAGATTGTGTGGAACAATTCTTTGCTTGAAACATTTGTCCTTTTTTGTTTATCTTTATGTGAAACAAAAATTGTCTTTTCCGAATTATACAGTTTGTTGTTTTTCTAAACTCTAATTGAAATGTGTGGGGTGCTAATTTTGTTCCTCTGTCCTCGAAAATTTTAGGATTGGCAGTATGCAATATGCCCTCCGTAAAATGACTGCCCATTATAAAAATCATTTTCACCGCAAATAAATAAGTAAAAATGTTTCTTGACTCAGCTGAAAGATGATTGATAAACTTTAGTGTATACAAACACTTGCTCAAATAAACTGAAATAATAATAAAAATAAAACCAGTATTTCTCAGAGGGTAAAATATATACATCAAAAGATATGTATAGATTTTTTTTTTTATCTTGTCACTGTCAAACCGTTGAGAAATGATAACGTACAAGGCGACCAAATTGGTTGCACTCACACCATGCCAAGTAAACAGAACAACTTGAAATCAGCCAAGAAATTAGGAAAGATGCAATGTTTTCATCATGTAGCGATGATATACGAACGTACTGAAGCATGAAAGAATGCAGAAGGCAGTACAGTACAAGGGGCACTTGGCATAACCTTCTGAGCAAGGTTCCCCCATCCCACTCCTCAGGTAATGGCCCGAATTTGCAAGTACATTTGCAAGTACATTTGCAAGTACAGAGATGCTAATGTCGTCAGTTTGGAATAACATCACAAAAAGGGACACCTTTGGTCACAATCCGGAGCACCAAAAACTCTGGTACTGCTAGTGTTAATGCCAATAAAAACGCGCTAAACTGACAGCTCTAATATTTTTATTTGGGAAAAAAGTATCAATCTGGTTTTAGGATAAACCACAGTGCCAAGATCACGCTTTTCAGGATTTTAAATGATTTTAAATTCAAGGTAGAGCAAGAAGATTTCGCTCGAAAAATTAATTGATGTTTGTAATTTTTAAAGAAGAATCTCCATAGTGTGTGTCTTCTTGTATCTGACTTTCTTTTCCCGCCAGCTGCCTTGCCCAGGGGCACGTTCACCTTAATTTCCCTCTAGCTTGCTTTTCAAACAGCCTCGAATCCGCGCCATGCTTTCAGTGGCCTAGGGGCCAGTTATGAAGGAGCGCTCTGAACTACGCTCTAGCAGCAAGTGGCCACTTAATTTTTTGAGCAGACCAGTTACAAAAAACAACAACTACCATTCATCATGATAGGGGTAACGCTACAATTTGGCGGAGGGAAGATTGAGTGACAAAAATGAACCATAAAATTGCTGTGGTAATTGAAACTCTGTCAGTAAAACAGTAGCTTCCATGGTATGTAGACCACCTAATTGGTTAGTGCCTCAACAATGTCAATAATGCCACTGCAATGGAAAACGGCAAAACATCATTTTGTCTTCTTTTATGAGTGTGTCATGGCTGCTCTGTGTACCAGTCCCCTCATTGAAAGCCGACTGAGATCAATGGCATCGCTGTTCAACTGACTCAAGAGACCTTGCTGTGATGCATGGGCCTCCTGAGGTGTGTACTGACACTTGTGTATGCGGATACAGCAGTGTGTATTCGGGAGTGTACGGAGAGGCTAATTCATAATCATGACAGGAAATACTCCATCATATCGCAGTCATCTTTAGCAAACAGCAGGGCGGAGAGAGGGGACGAAGAGAAATGGAAGGGAGGAGAAGGACGGGCATTAGATTGAAATAGATGAGGGTAGAGTGGGACAAAGACGGACAAGATGAAGCAAGCTAATTCAACTCTCGCAACTGTGCCGTGAAGAATAATGAGCACATTTGTAGTGCACCAGTCATTTTATGCTAATATTACAAGCAGAGGAGTGACAATTTAGGACATAAACAGAAGTGTTACAGGGTCGGGTGCAAACATTGATCAGTTAAAAGCATTCAGGGTTATCATTAAGCATTAATAGCACTTACCACAAGATAAACAAGAAACTGCCATTTCCAAGCCAAAATGATAAATAAATTGAACATTTGAAGAATATAATGTATTACATCACAGCGTATCATAGAGCGCCACCAGCACATTTCTACAATGTATATCGTACAATACCTTCAAAGTAAATTCATGCATCCATCCATTTTCGATCCGCTTTATCCTCACAAGGGTCGCAGGGGTTGCTGGAGCCTATCGCAGCCATCTACGGGCAGTAGGCGGGGGACACCCTGAATCGGTTGCCAGCCAATCGCAGGGCACACAGAGACAAACAACCATCCACACTCACGCTCACACCTTGGGACAATTTAGAGTGTTCAGTCAGCCTGTCATGCATGTTTTTGGAATGTGGGAGGAAACCGGAGAACCCGGAGAAAACCCACCCCAGCATGGGGAGAACATGCAAACTCCACACAGGAAAGCCGGAGCCGGGATGGAACCCACAACCTCTGCACTGTGAGGTCGGTGCAGTAACCACTTGACCACCGAGACTCCTCAAAGTAAATTACAAATCAAATTTACTTCAACCACTATATTTAAATGCTGATAAGCACATTTTTTTAGTGATACAATAAGTGCCCCACCGGTCAATATACAGCAGCCAATGCCCCTCTCCCCCACAGAGACGATAAACCCCACATACAGCCCCCTGCCCCCAGTCTTTGTTGCACCCCTAAATCTCTGATCCTCAAATCACCCCTAAGTCTTGCAATTAGTGTAAACGGCTCACATGCGCTTTTTCTCATGCCGCATGATGTAATTTTCCCTCTGCATCACACATTATAGCTATCTAATTGTTCGTTGGTCTAAATTGGCCCACATTATGGCTCCAAAGACACTGAAAACTGCAAACTTTACAGTCAAATTAACTTCGTTAACCACCTTCGTTCCACCTTACCTTTGAGGTAAACAAGAGATAAGTGCCATAGTAATTGCTTTTTAAGTCTGATCAATGGTTTTGCAAGACTAAATATGAAAGTCTAATTTTTTTTAATTAAATGGCTCTAGTTAAGAGACAATTTTGTCAAGAACCTTGCAAAAACTCCCCCAAAGCACACCTGTTGAGGAGGCACTTGGAGCGTTACATTTTAAAGAATCAAGCTAATTATAGGAGTGGAACACAAAATGGTGATAAAAGAAATGCCCTGGAAACCACCTTTGTCACTGTTACCGCAAACGGATGACTTATAATAATATGGTATTTCAAGTGCATGTTCAGTATTATAATTTTGAGGGAGAATAAAGCACATTAGGTGACATTTACCCTTTGCAAGCAGAGGTTACTTCTCGGGGCGTCTGCACTCCGTCAGCCAGATAGACCGAAGGACTCAGCAGTTTGGAATGACCCGCTATTCGCTTGATGCTTGCGCCCGTATCACTTTGAGAGGAGTCACTGTTGTTGGCGTTCAGTATTCTGAGCATGAATGACTGAGGGAAGACCGCAGGGCACACCGGGGCATGCATGCCTCAGAGGCAGCTGGAGAATGATGACAGAGTGAAAGCATTTTTACTTGCCCAGCTTGCTCTTTTAACACTTAACAAGGATATTTGAATATGCCTTTAAAATAATGATAGTGACAAAATTTACTGTAATGTAAAGTAAGTAACAAATTAGTATGTTAGTAGTGTAAGTTCTATTTGTGTGTGCTACTGCCGCGTCTGTGTTCAAGTTGTTAGACGGATTACAGTTTCCCGTAATAACCATGCTAATTGTTGTTGGCCCAACTAATTTGCTTCCATGTATGTTACCATTCTGCGGTTGGCTAGCAACCAGTTCGGGGTGTCCCCCGTCAACTGCCAGCTGGGATAGGTTCCAGCACGCCTGTGACTCCCGTGAGGATAAGTGGATCAGATGATGGAGAAATGAATGGATGGATGGATATGTTACCATTCAGCGAGCGGACTTGTATTCTATACTAATGCAAATTGAAGCGGTGTTGTGTTAAAAATGCTTTGAATGAACATGTATAGTGATGAATAAACAGTCCTTTGCCGCATATTTTGAGAATTGTTAGCTTTCTTCTGAGATGAGCACTGCACATTCAGGCAGGACAAAATAGAGAGAAAACAACAATTGCCAGGTGCAGCAAATAAGTAGAAACAGCACAAAGTAACAGTGTGAAGCAAAAATACTGCTGGTGCCACAATAAAATATGGACAGCAAAAATAAGGCCCAAAATTTTAGAATTCAGTGGCTCGATTGACTTTTCATGGCCACGTCATTTCCCTTCAATGTGAAGGCTGCATACCATAGGTTGTGTTTTTGGTATGATGGGAGCATGCACTTCAGCAGAGTTTTAACATTTTTTAAATGAATTAAAAATAAACAACAACTCTTCAACGATAAAAGCAAAACTCCTGCATCAGAGAACATCTGTCAATAAGGGGCATTGTTGATTAAGTAGGCGCTAAAGCCGCGGAGGCTTATCGTCTAAACTTTACAACGATGAAAAGGTTGATCAAAATGTGTACTTTGCATAGACAAGACATGCCCAGTCGTTTATGTACTTACAATGATGCACACTGTGTTTGACAGCAGTCTGGCATATGTGGGGGAGACAGTGTGACAAGTTTCAGGCGGTGGGGGTGTTTGTGGCATATTATGTGTCAACAATCGTTGTGCAAATGACACTCAAGCCACTGCTAACAATTTTATAGTTAAACATTGCAAGTGTGATTTCCACCCGCTAGACCACATTAGAGTGTGTCCATCTGTAATTGTGCACGGAAACGCAAATTATTACTGATCTGAATTAAATGTAATTACATCATGTTGTTGCCGTAAGAGAAAGAACCAAGGTGCTTGGCTCTGACAATTATATTTTGACGTTAAGAAATTACAAACGAATGCCGACACGTGCTGATGCTAAGCCATAATGCCATTTGAATTTCGCACTTGAACACTGATTAATGCACTACAGCATAAGAAATGAATAATATGGCAGTTGGCCAATAAAGATGGAAAGGAAAAAAAAGGATTAAAAAAATAATTCTTTTAACCAAACCAACAAAATATTTGTTTGGGGGCAGCATTAAAACAGTTGCATTAACACCACTCAGTAATAAAATGTAGACATCGATCCATTTTTGACACAACTTATCCTGAACAAGGTCGTGGGGGTGCTGGAGCCCCTCCCAACTGACACATACAGAGACAAATACCCATTCACACCCACACTGTCACTGACTGGGAAAGATCCCACGTTGCCCGCACACAAGTGAATTTAACACGACACCATCAGCGACTGTCATAAAATGTAAGTAAATGTTACAACACGACCACTTTTTAGTCATTTACCATTGATTGAAGCACTGTTTGGTCTTTTGACAATGAAGTACAACAAGTGAAAAGGCAGTGTTGTTAAGTGGCCTTTATTAAAGTTGCGAGTGGTAAATGCAGGAGAGTCGCTGGAAGGAAGCTGTGACAGTGTGACATTTTTCTGTTTAAAGTCAATGTCAGATTTCTTTGACCTTTTTTTTTGTAGTTGTCCTGAGTGGCATTTTTTTTCTCCTACCTAATGAAACTTACATTGGGTTTTTTTTTATTTTGTTTTTTTTATGGAAACTTTTTCAACAGTAGGTGTGATTCACATGCCTTCTGTAAGACCACCTGCTCTCCTCAGAACTAAAAAGTTAAGTTTTATTTGAATCATTGCACGCTTGTGTCAAATAAATAAAAACTTGTGTATTTTTATTTTGTGTAATGAGAAAAGGTTCACGGAGGATTGTTATCAAAGACTAGAGAACTTCAGTTATGCAAGATAGGGAAATATAGCAAAGAAGATGGCACAATTTATTTGCATACAACTTTTATGCTCTAATTTGCCCATGAGCTAAGCTGCATCTTGAGTTGGAACATGGTGAGGAAAAATTTTCATTTTCGTGAAGATTTGGATCACAATCAAGGAGCCTGTTAAAAAGTCAGTCAGCACAAACTTGTGCTTAAATGGTCACAGACTGACACTTATAAAGGGATAACACAGAATAAATCCATGTAATATATTCACAATATTTTGTGCAAAAGTCTGGGCCACCATTAGCATCACAAAAACTGGCTGATGAAAATGCTCTCAATAAAAACAACAAACAAAGCTAGAGTTGTCACTAGCATTAACAAATTGTGTGTGTCTTGGCTATATTCTCATTTGGGGTTTAACGACACCAAAAACCATCAAATTTGTTCAACCAAAATGAATTTGTGGTTAATTTATGATCTGCTCTGTCTGTGCTGTATTTATTCTGTACTATCCATTCCCACAACGTGTGCAGTGTTTTTATTGAATGGCTCATAATTATTTGTTCTCTCCGGGGTTTTGTGTATAGCATTTCCCAATTTAAATTCAGGATTAATTAAAAATGATTGACATCATTATGACATTTTGTCAGGTTCTGTGTTCAGCAAGCTTTGCGATATCACGAAATGGGGTAAGATTGAGAACGTCTGACCGTTCTAGGACTGAATATTTATCTGGGCTTAGGACCACTGGTAAAGGTAGCAACATACTATATACTGTTATGTCATCAGTGAGGACTGGATCATTTAATCATGAAATAATTATTCCATCCTTCAAAACCCCTTCCCTATCTTTACTTTGCATTTTCCAGCTTAATGCATGGTTTACTTGGCGGAAACAATTCCTCTGTCTGATGGAGCAACTCTGACTGACATGGAGGCAGAGAAGGGTCATCAGCTCCAATCTCGCTATCTCTATCCATGAAGCTTGTCAGGCATGCTGTTGGAATCCAAGAAGACATTTCACAGGTGAATTCACACTTAAACAAGGGCACACAGGGAGGATCTAGAGCAATGATGAAGGGAGGGGAGATTGAGAGGAATGGCTAAGAATTTCTCCAAACAACTGCGGTCTCTTTTCTCCTTCTCATCAACTGCATGTGGAGCTGAGAATCTCCCAGGCAGTTGCTCTCTGGTTCTACATGGCTGCCTTCCAATTGGAGTACCATTACACATGGTTAAATGCACACACAGACAGACACACACACATATATATATATATATATATATATATATATATATATATATATATATATATATATATATATATATATATATATATTATATATATATATATATATATATATTAGAGCTGTCAGTTTAGCGCGTTTTTATTGGCATTAATTTAAATGAATTTTATCGGGATCAAAAATTTTCTCGCGAGATTAACACGGCAGACGTCACAGCGGATGTTACGTTGCTCTATAAATAAACCAGAAACAAAACATCAATCGCGCTGCACAGGTCCACGCACGTTTGTTTTGCCAGCCACGGCAGCGCGCGACACCGAAAACAGATACTTAAATAGTTTATGAATGGAAAGTTTACTTTTAAAAAGTTGCCAGATTGTTCCACTGACAAGACCAAAGTTACCTGTATGTTTTGCAGTCGTAAACCGAGCTATCATCATAGCACGTCGAGTCTGAAATACCACTTAATGGCCAAGCGCACAGCTGACGTACGTACTCCGCCCCTCGTCTCAGACAGACAGCTATGGATCATTTCAAAGTGAAGAAAATGGATGACACGACAAGAACAAAGTTGCTGAAGCAATCGGCAATTTAAGCAGCGTGGGCTAAACTGTTGCTAGAACAGGGGTGTCTTTATTTAGCTCATTTGTGCATAGTTGTCATGTTTGTCCGTCTGCAATCTGACGTTTAAACGAAGTAAATTGCGTTGCAGCTGGGGTTAATCAAGCCGGCGCTCCACTTCCGGGATTGACTATTGGGACTTGTAGTTCTTTTGTTCGATTCGACTTTATGTTTGTGTTGTATGGTTTCTTACGTTTAAAACAATGAATAATGATGACGATCATGATACATAGTGAAATCAGGGTTGATTACATTATTTATTAAACGTATTGTTAAATAAAGGTATTAATTAATGTCAATTATATAATATTTACATTGTAATGCAGAAAGATAGATATATTAATTTTTTACTGCATTTATGTGTAGTTTGGGTTATTACCTGCTTCTGATACTTCTGTTACAACTACTACTACTACTACTACTACTTCTTCTGCAAAGTGCTCCAATAAATGATCAAAAAAGTACAGAACGAGAGATCCTTCCATGCTGACCGACAATCCCTATTCAGGGGGCCGTGAAAAACGGAATTAACTGAACAACTCCACTACTGATTGCCAGCGAGAGCCTCCATTACAAGCATCCGAAATGATGTTGACACAAAACCGTAGAGAGACTTCCGAGCAAGAAGGACCAACAGAATCAGCATAGCCTGACTGCTGTGTTCAAAGCAAATTTGAGAAAAACGAAGTATGCAACCATTGCTTAAATCCATTATAGGCTGAGTACTAGTTTACCTTAAATGTGCACTTTATAATGTTATATTGCGCTGTTTTGATTCATAAAAAGAGCTGTTCAAGCAGCTGTTGTGTGACAAAATATTTTTTTCACTGTTGTTGATGGACAGTAATATTGTGTGAGAGATAATGTGTGAATAACTGCTCCAAGTGAAAAATGTTCATGTAAAATTGAAAATCAAAATTGTTATTTCAGTAAATATTTGCATTTTGCACATAGAAAACGGATTCATGATTCCATGTTGATGAGAGCATTAAAATGGGGGAAAATAGGACAAAAAATATAAAAGGAAATTCAGAAACGATAAAAAATGCGTGAGTAATCACGATTAATTTTTAGTTAATTTGATTTAATTATGACAGTTGAGTTTTTAATTAGATTAAATATTTTAATCGTTTGACAGCTCTAATATATATATATATATATATATATATATATATATATATATATATATATATATATATATATATATATATATATATATATATATATATATATATATATATATATATATACGGGTAGATACGGCCACACACATGTGCGATGAAACCAATGGATCAATCACACACAGCAAACCTGGAAAGGCGGTTGATGCACATTACGATTTTCCTGAACGCAACGATTTTCCTGACGCAACAACCAGCCGAGCGCCAGCAAGCGTGAGAACGCCGAGACGTTAGCACGGAAGCTAACCGCGAACAGGCGCTAAGCAGCTGGAAACCACCACCAGAGACCTACCAGCAGAACGCCAGCGGCGTGAGAAAGCAGAGGCAGCCAGCAAAGCCACTTGCCACGTCAGCAACACCAAGCAGCAAGCCCACTGGACACGTCACCAACTAGCATACAACCGGCTAGCAAGAGACCCGACAAAATGCCACCCAAACAGAAGCAAGACACAAAGCACGATGAGGACTTCCTGACCCTCACTCAAGTAAGCGAATTACTCCAGCAACAAAAGAGCTTTTTAGCGCTCTTGCAACAACAACAGGAAAATTTCAAAGGATTTGTTAAGATGAAAATAGACTCGACAAACTCACGACTTGACACTTTTACCAGAAGTCAAGAAATAAAAACCAGCATCAACTTTACCCAAAACGAGGTAGACGACATTAAAAAAACATTTTCTGTCAAACTGGCAGTTCCAAAGACATGCAAACAGAAATCTACAAAATATGTGACAGCATGCTAGTATTAACAGACAAGATGGACTACTTGGAAGGACAGTCAAGAAGAAACAACTTGGTAATTGATGGAATTGAGGAAACACCGGGAGAAACGTGGACTGAAACAGAGGAAAAAGTTCAAAAATCCTCAAGGAGAAGCTGCTGTTACAGGGGCAAATCGAGGTGGAAGAGCTCACCGCACAGGTAGACATGAACCTGGAAGACCTCGGCCGAGGCCAGTTGTGGTGAAATTTCAAAGATACAAGGACAGAACAAGGATCCTACAAAAGCAAAATACTTAAAAGGCTCCAACATCTACATCAACGAAGACTTTACAGATGCCGTGCGACAAAAAGAAAAGAACTCCTCCCAAAATTAAAAGCTGCACGTGACAGAGGGAAACTGCCTACTTAAGACATGACAAACTTATCATCCACCCCGCACCAGTACTCCAACACAACAGGCTCGAGTTCAACACCATCATGCGGCATACTGAGAACTGTTCACCACTCGATGACAAAAACTCTGACCCGATTGAAGCAGGAAATTCACATACCAAAAAAATGGACTTCAATCCTTTGAAGACCCTTCCAACCCTTTGATGACTTCCAACCCTACTGACTACAAGACATTTGACCCTGAGAACAACTTGGACCCGGACAACAACTTTTCAAGACCGACCGACCGCGAGGAAGCCAGCGACGACCGATCATGAGGAACCAGTGGCGACGCGAAGAAGCCTGAAACGACCGCGGGGAGCCAGCGACAGCGAGAAGCCGGAGACAACCAGCCAGCGGCGACAGCAAGGGAGCCAGAGATGACCGAGAACAAGCCAGCGGCGACTGCAAGGGAGCCAGCGACCGCTAGGGAGCTGGGAGACAACAGCGAGGAGCCAACGATGACAGCCAGAGAGCCAGCGAAGACAGCGAGGAACCATCGGCGACGCGAGGGAGCCAGCGATGACGCGTGGGAGCCAGCGGCGACGCGAGGAGCCGGCGGCGACGCGAGGAGCCCGGCGGCGACCGCGAGGAGCCGGCGGCGACCGCGAGGGCCAGCGAGGACAGCGAGGAGCCGGCGGCGACCGCGAGGAGCCGGCGGCGACCGCGAGGGGGCCAGCGAGTACGCGAGGGAGCCAGCGGCGACGCGAGGGAGCAAGCGACGACCGCGAGGAGCAAGCGGCGACCGCGAGGCAGCCAGTGGCGACGCGAGGCAGCCAGCGACGACGCGAGGGAGCCAGCGGCGACCGCGTGGGAGCAGGAAATTCACATCCCAAAACATGGACTTCAACCCTTTGAAGATACTGACTATAAGCCATTCGACCCGAGAACAATTTGGACCGGACAATAACTTCTTCAAGAACAAACAAAGGGTAACAAACTCCGATTATTACCTGGATGAACAATTCAATACTAATATTAAATTGGAAAATGCACTTTCAGTAATACACTTAAACAGTAGAAGTCTCTATAAAAACTTCACAAAAATCAAAGAATACCTGGCTAAATTCAATAAATTTAAAATAATTGCCATATCAGAAACTTGGCTTGACGATGATAAAATAAGTGAAATGGAAATAGAAGGTTATGAAATGTTTGCAATTAATAGGAAAACAAAAAGGAGGGGTTGCAATATATGTAGACAAAGCACTTAAATGCAGTAAAATCGAGAGATTGACAAAGACAATAGAAAACCTAATGGAATGTCTAACTATTGAAATAGATAATAAAAGGCATCAAATATCATCATAAGCTGCATCTATAGGACACCAGGATCATGTATTGATACATTCAATAAAATACTAACAGATATGCTCAGCTACAACAACGATAAGAAAACACGAATAATGTGTGGTGACTTTAACATTGACTTATTAAACCCAAATGGACATAAAAAAACATCTGACTTTATAAATACTATGTACAGCAACAGCCTTTTCCCAGTAATCCTGAAACCTAGCAGAATAACAGTCGAAACGGCCACATTAATAGATAACATTTTTATAAATAAGATTGATCAAAAAATGGAAAGTGGACTACTCATTAATGATATAAGTGACCATCTACCTGTCTTTGCAGTTTTACATAACTATTTTGATAGAAAAACAAAGTCAACAACTCACATATCAGAAATAAGACTAGAACCCAACGCTCCATCGATGCTTTTAAACAAGACCTAGAAAAACAAAACTGGACGAGGTCTACTCAAGCGAAGACCCAAATACAGCGTTTGAAGTATTTCAGTCGACCATAATCTCCTTAAATGATAAACATTTTCCATTAACTAAAGTCTCCAAAAAGTATAAAGACCCAAGCAAGCCGTGGATAACGAAAGGCATAGAAAACGCATGTAAAAGAAAAACAATTTATATAAACTGTTTTTAAAATTGAGAACTGAAGAAGCAGAAAAGAAATATAAGACCTATAAAAATAAACTAGTAAATATAATAAGAACCAGTAAAAGAGATCATTATCATGCACTATTAGAGCAGAATAAAAGTAATACACAAGAAATATGGAAAATACTTAATCAAGTAATCAGAAATAGTCCTAAAAAGTGGATTATCCAGAGTATTTTATCAAAGGCAAAAACACAATTCTGGAAAAAACTGCAGAAATAGCAACTGAATTTAATGAGTACTTTGTCAACATCGGCAGTAACCTAGCAAAACAAATTCCTGACCCAACAAACTTGTTTGAAATAGATAGATACGTAGAAAAGAACTCCTCCACGATGTTCCTTACTGCTGTAAAACAAGAAGAAGTATTAAATATTGTAAAACCTTTAAAAATAAAAAGTCAACTGATTGCTTTAATATTGATATGACAATAATAAAACAGATTATAGAATATGTAGTGCGACCTTTCACGCACATATGCAACCTGTCATTCAAAGCTGGTATCTTTCCATCAAAAATGAAAATTGCTAAAGTTATTCCAATTTATAAAAGTGGAGAAAGACATCTGTTTACAAACTATAGACCAATATCACTACTACCACAATTTTCAAAAATATTAGAAAAACTATTTTCTACAGACTTGATAGCTTTATACAAAACATGCGCTGTTAAGTGAGAATCAATATGGCTTCAGGAAAACCGTACCACCTCAATGGCAGTTATGGAGTTGGTGGAAGCAATAGCCACTAATATAGACAACAAAGAATTTACTGTTGGGGTTTTCCTAGACCTAAAAAAAGCTTTCGACACAATAGATCACAGTATATTATTGAAAAAACTAGAAAGATATGGCATTAGAGGTATAGCGTATAAATGGATAAAAAGTTATTTAGAAAACAGAAATCAGTATGTGCAGCTCAATAATAAAAAAACGAATCAACTGAAAATCACTCATGGAGTTCCTCAAGGGTCAGTGCTTGGTCCAAAACTATTCATCCTATATATAAATGATATCTGCAAGGTCACAAAACAATTTAAATGTGTCCTATTTGCTGATGATACAACTTTCTACTGCTCTGGAATAAATCTGAAACAGCTCCTGACAACCGTAGAAAACGAATTAAACAAATTAAAAAACTGGTTTGACAGAAATAAATTGTCACTTAACCTGAAAAAATCGAAGCTAATTGATTTTGGCACAAGACCAATCAAACACCAAGCTAAAATTATGGTAAACTCAATTGAGATAGAAATAGCGAATGAAACCAAGTTTCTCGGATTAATAATAGACTCAAAACTATGTTGGAAGCCGCATATCGATAACGTAAAAAGAAAAATAGCCAAAACTATAGGGATCCTCTACAAAACCAAGGAAGTGCTAAATAAGAGATCCTTGTACACATTATACTCTTCATTATTATTACCATATATGAACTACTGTGTGGAAATATGGGGAAATGCTTGCAAAACAAACACACTCCCGATTCTAAAACTACAAAAAAAAGCAATTCGAATTATTAATAGATCAAAATATACGGAACCCACAAATCCATTATTTATCAAATTAAATACGATGAAATTTTATGACCTGGTTGACTACAAAATTGCACAATTAATGTACAAAGCACACAATAACCTGCTCTGCCAAAACATTCTAAAGTTCTTTGAAATTCGAAAGCAGCTATGATTTAAGAGGTACCAACTTATTTAAAAAACTAAAAACAAGAACAAACATCAAGCAAAGAAGTGTATCTATCAAAGGTGTTAATCTGTGGAATAATCTCGAAACGGACCTGAAAATGAGTAAATCGCTTGCTGAGTTCAAAAACAAATTCAAAAAATAGTACAAACAACCTACATCAATCAGAGTTAAAATGATAAGTTCTAAACGTTAAATATAATGATAAATTAGAACTAAGTTGATAAATAGGGAAATATCCATTATGAATACAAGAGAAAATTGACACAAGAGTGCCAGGGTGTGTATGTATAAAATCCGATACACACCAAAAGTTGTAAAATATCATGGTTAAGGGTAAAGCATGAGCCTTAATAGAGACTTCTATCTTCTTATTCACTTTCTCTTCTGATTGATATAAAAACTATTTATTAGATATAAACACATAACACGGGGTAGGACTAGATAAGTTCTTTACTTCTTCCTATTCCCTTGAACATAACTGTTTTAATGATGACTGTGCTGAATGATGACTGATTTCTCTTACCTTATTATTACTGTATATGTTTTATGTTATGTTCAAATAAAACCAAAGAGACAAGGAGAGAAATCGTTTCTGTGCTTTCTTGACTGGTCTCTCTTTTGGTTGTCGGCTGCATGAGATCAGTGTGTTTTTAATCCTGCTGCCTTTTTTTTTTTTTTTTTTTAACAACTCGGACACGTGTCACACGAGACATGAGACGGGGTCGGCATGATTTGTATCAGCTGGCATGAACAAGTTGGGGTAGGGTTGATTTGTAATGTGCTTTGACCCTCTGGCTTTGATTTGTGACCCTCTCTGTCAGCAGCGCCTCGTCGCTGTTTAACATTTTGATTTGTTGCGCTTCCCTACCAGCAGGTTGAGAGGAGTTGGGCATATTGGAGACACTCGACTGGCGTCCTTCAGTAAGTGAACAGCCGTCACGGGCTTAGTCATGATTTCTTAAAGCGCAATAGAACCAAATGAATGAGAACTTCCAGTACATTTGCATATTACATTTCAGCAGCCGACATTTGGATGACAAACTAACATTGGTCGCTGTTATATCCCAGTCCATGAACTGGATTTACTCTCCTTATAAAAGACAATGGCTGGTAAATGCCATATCTTTCGGTGATTGAGTGTGCCGGAGTGTATGGAAGTGCGCTTGTGTGTGTGCGTGTGTGTATGTGTATGCACATTTGCAGGCTGTTTATTGTCCATTCAGACGCTCAAGAGTCTGTAAGAAAATGGAAATGCCAATCTCACCGCCTTCCTTGATGTTTTTTTTTTTTCCTCCGGACTCACTCTGACAGTAAACATGCAGATTTTTACTCGCTTTTCGCTTTATTACTGCACTTCATTTGTCAGCGGCACTTATTCAATATGACCTTTGACAAAAGACAGTGGCGATTGAGAGAGGAGGAAAGGGCAGCCATCTGGAAATAGATAGATGGAAGAGTACGAGAGCTGATGTACAATAGGTATTACATTGGGTCATCTTCAAATATCATGAAATCTTTCCCACTTTACCTTCCCCATACCTTCATGTACAACAATAAAAGAGTCCTTTGAGAAATACAAAACATTTAAGCTTACCCACAGAGTTATTGTCAGTTTCAGTGAAGGACTGTATTGTAAAGCAGGGGTCCCCAACCACGAGTCTGTGGTCCATTTGGTACCGTGCCGCACAGAGACAGACCAAGATCTGTTTTTGCTGAGCGTCACAACCCCCTGCAAACCCACCCGGCGATTACCTTCCAAAGGGCAATATAAATAGGGGGTGAGTTGTGAGCAAATTTACGCCACGCCCAACTGATAGGCAACCATGACTTCCAAAGATAAAGCTAATTTGAGAAGAGAAGTCCCCCCCCCCGAGTGGCATCTTCATAGCGACATGGAGGAGGAAGCTGTTGTGCATGGTTTGTGGTCAAAAACAAGGGAATACAAGAAACCTGTCTAATTATTTGAACACGTAGCACCCGAGTGATCAAGTAGAAAGCATGAAAATACGAGAAGAGTTTGCATAGTCTGACCACGTAAATATTAGCAATTTAGTCGCCAATAACTAGCCGGCAGCCACGGATGAAAGCAGCAATCAATCGTGTCATCTTTCATTCGAGGATGTTTGCAAGTAGCATAGCTTAAAATAATTATGTTTACATTATGAGGCATATTTATTATACCTGATTTCTTAGCAGTTTACTATGTTATTTTTTATTATTCTACATTTGTTGTACTATTAAATAAAACTGTTTGAAATGAATTTATAAAAAGTGAATGAAATGTTGAATTATTCTATTCAATTTAAAAGCCATGAAATACAGCAATGGGAAAAAAACTTAGCCGGTCTGCAATCAGCATGTACTTGTCTCAACTGGTCCGTGACAGAAAAACGGTTGTGGATCACTGTTCGAAAGGCTAAGAATGACTTTCCATTGCCAGCTTCCCATGCTGACCTTACTGCTTGCGCCAACTATAGCAAATGATTGATAAATCACCTCATGAAATTCAGCCAGCTATATTGATGGAATAAATCACACAAAAACAAAATGAGTAACATCTGTATTTAATTCAATCAGTTAACCTTCATTCATCCAAAATAGTGATGTTGGAAAGTTAAACTACTTAGCTGATAACACTATAAATTCAACACATCAGATGTTTCAAAGTGATATGCATGCTTTCTCCAATTACGAAAAGTGATGACCATGTTCTTGATCATCGTGAAGGAGAGAAATTATTTATTGTATGCTTTATTGGTAAAGAAATTGTCATGATTCGGTTTGGGACCAACAGGTGGCACTGCCGGGCTCCCCTGGAGCTGCACACCTGTTGGTCGTTTGTAATTAGTGGCTTTAAAAGGACTCCCTCCCGACCACTCAGTGTCGGGTCATTGTTGTTGCTGCTTGCAACTGTCATGCTTGTTTCTGTCATGTTCTGTTCCTGTTAACTTTTGCCACAGTCATGGTTTTGTTTTGCTACTTTGGATTTGTTTTGTTCTTTGGACTTTGTTTGTTTGTTTTAGTTTTCTGTGTTTTATTAAATACAATTCATCAAGTAAACCCTGCTCCTTCCTCCTGCCTGCTCTTTGGGGTCCACCACCACCTCGATACGTGACAGAGATATTAAATTAGCTAATTAGAATAAGCGGCATGTTGGTCAACTACTGTAATTAGCACGTTTGCCACACAGTGCAGAGGTACACGGTTCGATTCCAGGACCTGGCCTTACTCTGTGGAGTTTGCATATTCTCCCCATACTCGTGTGTGTGTGTGTGTGTGTGTGTGTTTGCGTGCGTGCGTGCGTGCGTGCGCAAAATTCTACCATTGGACCTACCATAGCGCACCTTCTTTCTCTTTCGCAGGATATGCACTTGGCTAATTAGCAGGTGTGCATGGATGGCAACATGCAGGAAAAAGCAGCGAGAAAAATGCAGAGAGGGAGCAAGATGGAGTGGTAATTGGTGCACCTGTCCCTGAGAGACGACAGTTCTATATGTGACCACTCACACAAACTCAAGATACTGTGACTGATTCCATAGACACGTACCGTGCTTTAAAAGTGAGGTGTAGTGTGTATGTGTGTGTCTGTCCATATGTGTGTGTGTGTGTGTGTGTGTGGGTGGGTGTCAGCTTTCAAATGAGAAAAGTGTCCTGAAGCGCTTTCAATGGATAGTTGAGAATGTTTAATGTGTAATTTGAAAACCCACTTTAGCTTTGAGAATTGTGTCTTGAAAATTACCGCTTCAACTGAATCACACTGTGAAAAGAAGGATGCCATCCATCCATTCATCCGTTCTCTGTGTCGCTTATTCTCACTACTGTCGGAGGCACACTGGAGAATATCTTGGCTGACTTTTGACGAGAGAGGGAGGGTCCACTCTGCACTGGTCGCCAGCCAAGAATGCTTTACAATTATTCGTGGAACATAATTTTATTGTGTACTGTAGATAGATGCTGTCAGAGGCCAGTATTCACACTTGTTACAGGTCTCCCAAAAATAAAAATAAAACCAGAAAAAAGAAGCGAGTTTCATCATCATCATTCTATAATGTACATTGTATTCGCTTCAAGAACTAAATTTGCTTCTATTCTGGACAGGTGTGCTTGTAGCTGTTTTCATGATATATTTTATTTCTGCAAAGAGCACATGATGATCAAAAACCCCAAAAACAAACAAACAAAAAAGAAAACGATAAATGCAGCGCTAATGTCATGACGGTCACAGAACTTCCATCCGGATTTTATCCACTGCTTCACAGAGGCCCTACAGAAATATATTGGTTGTTGGACTTGTAAGCTCTATTTGTTTTCTTCCATTTCCTTTATGTAGGTGTGGCCAGTAATCCCAATCGAGTCTGACAAAGGGATTCCCACACTGTGCTAGCTAGTAATGGCAGTTTGTGCTAAAAAAATGACACATTAACGGTTGAAACAAGTTGAAAGTATAGGAGAAGAAACAGAAAGGGTGAATAATCCAAAGATACTGAAATGAGAATCTGAGAGACTGGACTGAGAGAGACAAACGGGCAGGTGTCACATTGATATGTGATATGTTTGATATGCAGTGAGGTCCAGGATAACAGTTGTCAGAAATTGTTTGGTTTCTAACCATCTCCGAAAGAACACTTTCTTTTTTATTCAGATTTTCTTTGCATTTTGGCTTTTTGTTCGAACACAAACTGACGTTTTTTGTTCTGAAAAATGTTTTTGGGTACAATACCTCCAGAGTGAAGCCTTTCCAAAACTCTACTTTCAGCCTTTGTGTGTAGATAGAGAACTGTGTTGTGTGCATTTTCTCTGAGGTTTGTAATAATATTTATTGCATTGAAACATTATTAAACGGTAAATGGTTGAGTCGTTGCTACTCTAAATATGGTCCACCTGTCAAGTTATTTCACAACCTAAGACAAATTTTAAATGGCGTCACTTGGAGGGAATGGCACACTTTAAGACGCCACCTAGTTTGAGTTTGGAGGGGAACTGGACTAGCGGAGAAGTCCCAAGCAGTGCAATGTGCCACGTTCTTGCACGAGGTGGGAGAACAAGCCATCTAGGTGAATAACGTGTTATCTTTAAGGAAGGCGAGAGGAACAAGATTAATGTTTTGAAAAGGAAATTCAAGGAATACTGTGAGCCTCGGAAGAATTTGCCATACTTGAGGCACATGTTTTTTTTCACCCATGCACAAGGTCAGTCAGAAACAATAGATGCCTATGTTACCGACCTGAAAAATAGTAATTGAACAGCTTTACATAATGGAAGAGTCGGGTGTCATCACAAATCAACACGGCCCAACAGTGGGTGAACAGTATGGTGACAGCAGTCACGCCCAAGAAGTTAAGAATTTGCATGGATCCGAAAGATCTGAACACAGCGATAAGAAGGGATCACCATCCACTCCTCACTGCGGAGAAAGTGGTGTTGTGCATGCCAAACAAAACCAAGGAAGTGCTAAATAAGAGATCCTTGTACACATTATACTCTTCATTATTATTACCATATATGAACTACTGTGTGGAAATATGGGGAAATGCTTGCAAAACAAACACACTCCCGATTCTAAAACTACAAAAAAAAGCAATTCGAATTATTAATAGATCAAAATATCGGAACCCACAAATCCATTATTTATCAAATTAAATACTGATGAAATTTTATGACCTGGTTGACTACAAAATTGCACAATTAATGTACAAAGCACACAATAACCTGCTCTGCCAAAACATTCTAAAGTTCTTTGAAATTCGAAAGCAGCTATGATTTAAGAGGTACCAACTTATTTAAAAAACTAAAAACAAGAACAAACATCAAGCAAAGAAGTGTATCTATCAAAGGTGTTAATCTGTGGAATAATCTCGAAACGGACCTGAAAATGAGTAAATCGCTTGCTGAGTTCAAAAACAAATTCAAAAAAATAGTACAAACAACCTACATCAATCAGAGTTAAAATGATAAGTTCTAAACGTTAAATATAATGATAAATTAGAACTAAGTTGATAAATAGGGAAATATCCATTATGAATACAAGAGAAAATTGACACAAGAGTGCCAGGGTGTGTATGTATAAAATCCGATACACACCAAAAGTTGTAAAATATCATGGTTAAGGGTAAAGCATGAGCCTTAATAGAGACTTCTATCTTCTTATTCACTTTCTCTTCTGATTGATATAAAAACTATTTATTAGATATAAACACATAACACGGGTAGGACTAGATAAGTTCTTTAAGGAGAGAAATCGTTTCTGTGCTTTCTTGACTGGTCTCTCTTTTGGTTGTCGGCTGCATGAGATCAGTGTGTTTTTAATCCTGCTGCTTTTTTTTTTTTTTTTTTTAACAACTCGGACACGTGTCACACGAGACATGAGACGGGGTCGGCATGATTTGTATCAGCTGGCATGAACAAGTTGGGGTAGGGTTGATTTGTAATGTGCTTTGACCCTCTGGCTTTGATTTGTGACCCTCTCTGTCAGCAGCGCCTCGTCGCTGTTTAACATTTTGATTTGTTGCGCTTCCCTACCAGCAGGTTGAGAGGAGTTGGGCATATTGGAGACACTCGACTGGCGTCCTTCAGTAAGTGAACAGCCGTCACGGGCTTAGTCATGATTTCTTAAAGCGCAATAGAACCAAATGAATGAGAACTTCCAGTACATTTGCATATTACATTTCAGCAGCCGACATTTGGATGACAAACTAACATTGGTCGCTGTTATATCCCAGTCCATGAACTGGATTTACTCTCCTTATAAAAGACAATGGCTGGTAAATGCCATATCTTTCGGTGATTGAGTGTGCCGGAGTGTATGGAAGTGCGCTTGTGTGTGTGCGTGTGTGTATGTGTATGCACATTTGCAGGCTGTTTATTGTCCATTCAGACGCTCAAGAGTCTGTAAGAAAATGGAAATGCCAATCTCACCGCCTTCCTTGATGTTTTTTTTTTTTCCTCCGGACTCACTCTGACAGTAAACATGCAGATTTTTACTCGCTTTTCGCTTTATTACTGCACTTCATTTGTCAGCGGCACTTATTCAATATGACCTTTGACAAAAGACAGTGGCGATTGAGAGAGGAGGAAAGGGCAGCCATCTGGAAATAGATAGATGGAAGAGTACGAGAGC
This sequence comes from Hippocampus mohnikei, assembly GCA_026261675.1. Classification (NCBI taxonomy): domain Eukaryota; kingdom Metazoa; phylum Chordata; class Actinopteri; order Syngnathiformes; family Syngnathidae; genus Hippocampus; species Hippocampus mohnikei. Next base: position 19,955,564 of record JAKGUB010000557.1, on the reverse strand, counting down.
TGATGTACAATAGGTATTACATTGGGTCATCTTCAAATATCATGAAATCTTTCCCACTTTACCTTCCCCATACCTTCATGTACAACAATAAAAGAGTCCTTTGAGAAATACAAAACATTTAAGCTTACCCACAGAGTTATTGTCAGTTTCAGTGAAGGACTGTATTGTAAAGCAGGGGTCCCCAACCACGAGTCTGTGGTCCATTTGGTACCGTGCCGCACAGAGACAGACCAAGATCTGTTTTTGCTGAGCGTCACAACCCCCTGCAAACCCACCCGGCGATTACCTTCCAAAGGGCAATATAAATAGGGGGTGAGTTGTGAGCAAATTTACGCCACGCCCAACTGATAGGCAACCATGACTTCCAAAGATAAAGCTAATTTGAGAAGAGAAGTCCCCCCCCCGAGTGGCATCTTCATAGCGACATGGAGGAGGAAGCTGTTGTGCATGGTTTGTGGTCAAAAACAAGGGAATACAAGAAACCTGTCTAATTATTTGAACACGTAGCACCCGAGTGATCAAGTAGAAAGCATGAAAATACGAGAAGAGTTTGCATAGTCTGACCACGTAAATATTAGCAATTTAGTCGCCAATAACTAGCCGGCAGCCACCGGATGAAAGCAGCAATCAATCGTGTCATCTTTCATTCGAGGATGTTTGCAAGTAGCATAGCTTAAAATAATTATGTTTACATTATGAGGCATATTTATTATACCTGATTTCTTAGCAGTTTACTATGTTATTTTTTATTATTCTACATTTGTTGTACTATTAAATAAAACTGTTTGAAATGAATTTATAAAAAGTGAATGAAATGTTGAATTATTCTATTCAATTTAAAAGCCATGAAATACAGCAATGGGGAAAAAAAACTTAGCCGGTCTGCAATCAGCATGTACTTGTCTCAACTGGTCCGTGACAGAAAAACGGTTGGGGATCACTGTTCGAAAGGCTAAGAATGACTTTCCATTGCCAGCTTCCCATGCTGACCTTACTGCTTGCGCCAACTATAGCAAATGATTGATAAATCACCTCATGAAATTCAGCCAGCTATATTGATGGAATAAATCACACAAAAACAAAATGAGTAACATCTGTATTTAATTCAATCAGTTAACCTTCATTCATCCAAAATAGTGATGTTGGAAAGTTAAACTACTTAGCTGATAACACTATAAATTCAACACATCAGATGTTTCAAAGTGATATGCATGCTTTCTCCAATTACGAAAAGTGATGACCATGTTCTTGATCATCGTGAAGGAGAGAAATTATTTATTGTATGCTTTATTGGTAAAGAAATTGTCATGATTCGGTTTGGGACCAACAGGTGGCACTGCCGGGCTCCCCCTGGAGCTGCACACCTGTTGGTCGTTTGGTAATTAGTGGCTTTAAAAGGACTCCCTCCCGACCACTCAGTGTCGGGTCATTGTTGTTGCTGCTTGCAACTGTCATGCTTGTTTCTGTCATGTTCTGTTCCTGTTAACTTTTGCCACAGTCATGGTTTTGTTTTGCTACTTTGGATTTGTTTTGTTCTTTGGACTTTGTTTGTTTGTTTTAGTTTTCTGTGTTTTATTAAATACAATTCATCAAGTAAACCCTGCTCCTTCCTCCTGCCTGCTCTTTGGGGTCCACCACCACCTCGATACGTGACAGAGATATTAAATTAGCTAATTAGAATAAGCGGCATGTTGGTCAACTACTGTAATTAGCACGTTTGCCACACAGTGCAGAGGTACACGGTTCGATTCCAGGACCTGGCCTTACTCTGTGGAGTTTGCATATTCTCCCCATACTCGTGTGTGTGTGTGTGTGTGTGTGTTTGCGTGCGTGCGTGCGTGCGTGCAAAAATTCTACCATTGGACCTACCATAGCGCACCTTCTTTCTCTTTCGCAGGATATGCACTTGGCTAATTAGCAGGTGTGCATGGATGGCAACATGCAGGAAAAAGCAGCGAGAAAAATGCAGAGAGGGAGCAAGATGGAGTGGTAATTGGTGCACCTGTCCCTGAGAGACGACAGTTCTATATGTGACCACTCACACAAACTCAAGATACTGTGACTGATTCCATAGACACGTACCGTGCTTTAAAAGTGAGGTGTAGTGTGTATGTGTGTGTCTGTCCATATGTGTGTGTGTGTGTGTGTGTGTGTGTGGGTGGGTGTCAGCTTTCAAATGAGAAAAGTGTCCTGAAGCGCTTTCAATGGATAGTTGAGAATGTTTAATGTGTAATTTGAAAACCCACTTTAGCTTTGAGAATTGTGTCTTGAAAATTACCGCTTCAACTGAATCACACTGTGAAAAGAAGGATGCCATCCATCCATTCATCCGTTCTCTGTGTCGCTTATTCTCACTACTGTCGGAGGCACACTGGAGAATATCCTGGCTGACTTTTGACGAGAGAGGGAGGGTCCACTCTGCACTGGTCGCCAGCCAAGAATGCTTTACAATTATTCGTGGAACATAATTTTATTGTGTACTGTAGATAGATGCTGTCAGAGGCCAGTATTCACACTTGTTACAGGTCTCCCAAAAATAAAAATAAAACCAGAAAAAAGAAGCGAGTTTCATCATCATCATTCTATAATGTACATTGTATTCGCTTCAAGAACTAAATTTGCTTCTATTCTGGACAGGTGTGCTTGTAGCTGTTTTCATGATATATTTTATTTCTGCAAAGAGCACATGATGATCAAAAACCCCCAAAAACAAACAAACAAAAAAGAAAAACGATAAATGCAGCGCTAATGTCATGACGGTCACAGAACTTCCATCCGGATTTTATCCACTGCTTCACAGAGGCCCTACAGAAATATATTGGTTGTTGGACTTGTAAGCTCTATTTGTTTTCTTCCATTTCCTTTATGTAGGTGTGGCCAGTAATCCCAATCGAGTCTGACAAAGGGATTCCCACACTGTGCTAGCTAGTAATGGCAGTTTGTGCTAAAAAAATGACACATTAACGGTTGAAACAAGTTGAAAGTATAGGAGAAGAAACAGAAAGGGTGAATAATCCAAAGATACTGAAATGAGAATCTGAGAGACTGGACTGAGAGAGACAAACGGGCAGGTGTCACATTGATATGTGATATGTTTGATATGCAGTGAGGTCCAGGATAACAGTTGTCAGAAATTGTTTGGTTTCTAACCATCTCCGAAAGAACACTTTCTTTTTTATTCAGATTTTCTTTGCATTTTGGCTTTTTGTTCGAACACAAACTGACGTTTTTTGTTCTGAAAAATGTTTTTGGGTACAATACCTCCAGAGTGAAGCCTTTCCAAAACTCTACTTTCAGCCTTTGTGTGTAGATAGAGAACTGTGTTGTGTGCATTTTCTCTGAGGTTTGTAATAATATTTATTGCATTGAAACATTATTAAACGGTAAATGGTTGAGTCGTTGCTACTCTAAATATGGTCCACCTGTCAAGTTATTTCACAACCTAAGACAAATTTTAAATGGCGTCACTTGGAGGGAATGGCACACTTTAAGACGCCACCTAGTTTGAGTTTGAGGGGAACTGGACTAGCGGAGAAGTCCCAAGCAGTGCAATGTGCCACGTTCTTGCACGAGGTGGGAGAACAAGCCATCTAGGTGAATAACGTGTTATCTTTAAGGAAGGCGAGAGGAACAAGATTAATGTTTTGAAAAGGAAATTCAAGGAATACTGTGAGCCTCGGAAGAATTTGCCATACTTGAGGCACATGTTTTTTTTCACCCATGCACAAGGTCAGTCAGAAACAATAGATGCCTATGTTACCGACCTGAAAAATAGTAATTGAACAGCTTTACATAATGGAAGAGTCGGGTGTCATCACAAATCAACACGGCCCAACAGTGGGTGAACAGTATGGTGACAGCAGTCACGCCCAAGAAGTTAAGAATTTGCATGGATCCGAAAGATCTGAACACAGCGATAAGAAGGGATCACCATCCACTCCTCACTGCGGAGAAAGTGGTGTTGTGCATGCCAAATGCAAAATACTTCTCTGTGTTGGATGCAAACCCGGGGATTTTATCAAAGAAAACTGGATGAGGAGAGCTTCAAGCTCTGCACGTTCAACACACACATTGGAACATTGGAAGGTACCGCGGCAAGAGGCTTCCCTTTGGCATCTCGTCAGCAAGGGAACTGTTTCGGAGAGTTGTGGCTCAGATGATCGAGGTGTTGAATGGTGTGGTCAAAATCAAGATCTGCTGGTGTGGGGGCACACATTGGAGCAACACGATCAGATACTGATAAAGCTGCTCCAGAGAGCAGATGAGAATGTACTGAGGTTCAATAAAAGCAAATGCAAATTCAGGATGGCAGAGGTCAAGTACATTGGCCATAAACTCAGTGAGGATGGGCTGAAGCCTGACGATGAAAAGATAAGAGCCATTGTCCAATTACCCCCGCCTGCTGACAAGCCAGCATTAATGAGGTTCATGGGAATGATTCAGTATCTTGCAAAATTCATTCCTAATCTGTCTGAAATATCTTCCCCTCTGAGGACATTCCTGCAGGGAGAAACAGAATCTCACTGGGTGGACCCTCAATGCAAGAGATTTGAAAGCCGAAGTTGCTGATCACAGAAGCTCCAACTCTAAAATACGTTGATATCAACAAGGCCGTGACACTGTCTGTCACGCCACAGTCGCCGATTCGTCAGAAGAAAAGCAGGAGTTGTTTAGGAATGTAACTGCAAAGGAATGGGTGCTGCAGGAATTAAAGAACATAGCAATGCATGGCTGGCTCACGGGCAAATCTGTTGTCAACGAGTCTGCGGCCATTCTAGACATTCAGAGAGGAGATCAGTTTTGATTCAGGTATGCTCTTCAACTCAGAGCAGGTCGTTGTGCCACTGCAACTTAGACCAGAGTTGTTTGAAAAAGTACGTGTCACACTTTGGTGTGGTCAAATGTAAAGAAAGGGCCAGAGTTTCATTGGCCTGGCAAGTGGTTGCCCAATGTGTTGGCTGCAATGTCTACAGAAGTAGCAATCAAAAGATGAAGCCACAAATCTCACATCCATTGCCACATAGACCATGGGAGAAAGCTGGCACTGACATGTTTCACAGCAAGGGCTCACAGTATCTGCTAAGTGTTGACGACTTCTCAAAGTTCCCAGAATCTGGCGATCCATATATTGCATTTATGGAGTATCGAGATACACCATTTGAAGGTGTGGGTCTGTCACCTGCCCAGATGCTGATGGGGCGTCGGTTGAGAACAAAGCTGCCACCGTTGACATCATTACTCACCCATAAGGGTAGACTCAGTGTGCACAGCAAGCTGAAAGAAAAGCAAGGTTAAGAGAAAAGCAACGATGATCGTCATGCTAAAAACCTGCCGGAGCTGCATGCTGGAGAGGATGTGAGGATGCAATCTGAAAACAGTTGGAAGCCAGCTGTAGTCATGAGTGAACACAAGCAACCACGCTCATCTGTGGTGCACACGCCGGAAGGCAAGATGTTCAGAAGAAACAGGAGACATTTCAGGAAGACTGCTGATAGAGAATTTCCATTTTCTGCTATTAGGCAAGACGCAAATGTGGATACGGACTGCGACAACCCAGACTCTGTTACAGATCTCAACACAGTGACACTGTTGACTCTCCCAAACAGCCCTATTACTAAGACGTTTTATGTCTTCCTCTGTTATGTTGGGAAAAAAAACAAACCTTAAGTAGGAGGATGTAGTGTATGTGAGCTGATTAGGCCCCCGTACTGCAGGGGATCCGGATGTAACGGACATGTGTTGTACAGGGGTGAGTGGGGGATCCCGCCGGAGAAGGACTGGTCGACTCGTTGCTACTCTAAATCTGGCCCTCCTCTTAAGTTACTTCACAACCTAAGACATACGTTACACCTGCCATAAAAAAAATACTGTTATGCTGCTAGCTCCACCATAGGAAAAAATAACAGTAGAACAATGGATGCTTCGTACAGAAATGGCTGTTGATGTGCAGAAATGGATGTGTGTTTGAATCTGTATGAAATGGATGAAAACAAAAAGAGACAGTTTTCCTCTCATCGTTCTGGATGTGCAACTGCACATGCAAGTGATGTGTGCATTTGTGTGGGAGTTTCTAGTACGGCTTTCGCTCTCACTGAGAGTTTAAGCTCGATCCAGGGCTTCTGCTAAGATCCACCAGGCTCCTGGCCAAAGGAACTGTTGATCAATTTACCACGCTCATGCACAAACACGTGCAACAATCCTTGAAATAGGGAGTACAGTAATCCCTCGTTTATCGCGGGGTTTACGTTCCAAAAAGAACCAGTGATAGGTGAAATCCGTGAAGTAGTGATTATTTTATTATGTACAATACTAAACTATGTATACAATGAAACCAAAGACCAAAACCTGTTTTCAGGCCGAAGCACAAAAAAACCCCAAACGTTTTCAACAAATAACTACAATGGTTTTTGGAAATACTGTACTGTAAAATAATATTTTTAATAGTCAGTACGAGGTTGGACTGTTCACGTCGTGCCTTAGCCAATCAGGATTCAGAACACAATTCACTATTTAAAAGCATTCAAAAAAACCACACTAAAAAAAAATCTGTGAAACGGCGAAGCCGCGGAAAGTGAATCGCGTTAGAGCAAGGGATCACTGTATACTATTAGGTTGTATGTGCAAAAAAACTATATATGGTGGTTATTGTGAAGGAGCATTTTCTTGATGCCGATGGCTTAACGTGCTTGACAATAACTTGCATACACAAACATACTTTTTGATCAGCCAAGCGCTCAAATTCACCCAGAACAAGCAATAAGGAGAAGCTTAGGTTTCCTGTCACCAGGGTGCAAAATTGACATTTGGGTGACTCCATTGCAAATCACCCAAAGAAATCTGAAAAATGTAACCATGTGGACTTTGATTTTAATGAAACTTGCTCGACTTGTTGATAGTGATGGCACAACAGTAAATCTCACATTTTTGGTCAATCGGAGCAGGAGTTTGGGAGTTGCAGCCCACATAATTTTAATTAATTTGGCAAAAAAGGGCGTGGCTTCCATATGTATATCCCAGAAACTACAGGGTCAATCTTTACAAAACAGGTATTATTGGAAAAGGAATCCAAATCTGCAATCATTTGGACGATTTTTGCATATTTTACTAAATTTTAATTTCGATTTATAGTTTGACCTTGTAGATGTTTTCATGAAATGTCATTGCTCAAAACTCCTTTAAAACATAAAAGTTTCGGAGATATACATTATTTTGGTTCAGCTATAAGGAGTCAAAGTATACATACCTCAAATATTCATTGAATATTCGTTGAAAGTTGAATATGAATTGAGTATTCTTTACATTTTGATAGAAAATCTGAGGGTATGGATACTTTGACTCCTTATTGGCGCGAAACGAAAAATCTCTGAAACTTGACATGTTTTAGAGATCATGTGAGAAATTGCATTTCATGAAAAAAAATGTTACCTGTTCCACAAGGTCAATAGAGATAAAAATGTAAACTTCCTGAGATATAAGGAAGGCGGCCATGCTCATTTTTGCCAAACATATTAAAATACGGTGGGCCACAGCTCCCAAACCGCTGCTCTTACTGACCAAAAATTTGAGATTTAGTGTTGTGCCATCACTCTCAAAAATTACAGCAAGTTTCATTAAAATCAAAATCCGCTTGGTTAAACCCACTAGGTGATTAGGCACGAAATGACCCACTTTATGCTTATTTTCTTGGGCTTATTGAATTAAGGTAACAGGCGTATTTTCTACTGTCATCATGAGCCATCTATACTACATACTTGAATATTTTGACATCGATTTAAATGTAATATCAGTAAACTTAGTTTGTTTATTGGTTTGTTTGCTTTGAGCAAATGCCTATTTGGGTCGGACTTGTGTAATTTTCCAGCAGCTTCATCATACTTTACTTTTTGTCACTGCATGCCATGTTCATAATTCCTGTTGTGTGTTAACACATGCTCTTGTATGCAGGGGACATAAAGATGTTAATGCAACTCCCACATGCCACATTAGCACGATATTACATTTGACACAAATGGTTTGGAATAAAATGACAAAATGCATATTTAAATTCCTCATAACAGTGCAAATTCTCACATTAAACATACAACTATTCAAGGTCATCGCATGCAGCACTACATGTCCAAGAAAGGGACAGTAAAACCTGCATTGAGAAACACGCTCTCACACATTGATAAGTTAAAATGAGAACATTAACAATTAGTTCAGAGGAAATATCATGGCTTTGTTGATGTCCAAATGTTCATTGCCATAGTTACAACGAGCACGTGATTTTATTGAGGCGTTATGATCCTGATTAGTGCTTTCCGCCTCTCATTTAAAAGCCAGATGCGTGTTCAACTATTCATCTTCCCAGATCTTCCCCAAGTGGATGTTGTCACCATAATTACATTACCTAAATTCCTCCCCCTGCTCCCCTTATAATTGCTATGGTAGTTAAAAAGCCAAGACAACGATGCTGTCAATTAAATATTAAGATAGTTTGTCACTTTGGGGCAATTCAAATTAGGGATTGTGCCATTTGTCTTGAGAAAACGCATTGCAGATAGAATATCTTCAATTTGTTTTTTAATTTAGTATAATGGAGACTAGCCTCCACCTGTTTATATAATACTGGTGAAGAAATGTTGCCGTTTATATATTTAAACCTGAAATGAGTGCAATATTCAGTCATGTATGTGTGATGGACTAACACAAGACTGGGCTTACACCTCACGACTTTCAGAGTCTCAGACTAAAAAACTGCAGTCCTAGTGCCGCTGATCCGCTTATCCTCATCAGGATCATGGGCGTACTGGAGCCTATCACAGATGTCTTCAGCCAGTGGGTGGGATTCACCCTGATCTGGTTGCCAGCCAAGATTGTCATGGCAGGGTGAAGGTATGGGCCTGCCTTGCTATTACAGGGCTTGGACAATATGATGTGGTTAATGGAACAATGCATTATGCAGTCTATCGGAAAATCCTAGATGTGAATGTCCAGCCATAATTTATTGCCTTCAGGCTCAAGAGCTCTGGGGTTAATGCAGCAGGACAATGACCTGAAGCACAACAGCAAGTCTACTGTATATCTCAATAGCTCAAAAATCCACCAAATAAAGTGTTTTGAGTCAGAGTCAAAATCCGAACTGTAATCCAATAGAGATGATGTGGTGTGACCTAAACGCAGATCATCTTATACAAACAAACAAACACATCAATATGATGGAGTTAAAATCATTTTGATAGGACTTGGTCAGAGTTGGAATCCCCCCCCCCCCTTAACCCTTTCAGGGACAGCGGTTGCTACAGTGGACAGCTTCTCATGTTATCGGGTTACAGGGTGCATGAAAGGGTTCATTTAAAAACTGCATTTTATATTTGTGTGAATTATTTTTTCTTTTGATAAATTAAAATTGGTGCAATGATGTGAAACATTGATAAATATGAAAATAAAATTCTAAAATCAGGAGAAGGGCAAATACTATTTCACTACACTCTGTCTACCACACGTACACTCTCAGATGATATAACAGCTTTTTAGAACGTGTGAAGCGACATGTCATTTGTAATCCTGCTTTATAAATACAGTGACAAAAAGTGAAAGGAAATGTTAAAGAGAAAAGGTTATTTCAGGATAACATTTACTTTAAAATTAAATTATGTAATGTGCACCACCACAAAAATGAATTGAAACAGTATCAGTTTTAGAAGAATGGCTGATGAAGCAATGTTTTTTGGGTTGAAGCAATATTGTTTTATTGCTTGTTTAGCTTCCCTGAATGACCAATAAACCCCCTAATTTGGGGGGATTTAGCCATGCCATTCTCTTGAGAGAAAGCAAAAATGACTTGACAGTATGTTAAGGAAAGCTCCATTTGTCACGCCTTGCGTTTGGGCACTCAAACAGTGACATGCAGTGAGGTTCATGGCCAGTGAGGCACTGAAATGAGAGCCAAAATTACAAATTTAAGAGTCAGAGTTGCATATGTGCCATTAAATGAGCAGCCATATATTTTTTTTGTAAAATCTGTCCAGGCCGGCCCGGTGGTCCAGTGCTTACCGGGTACCGGGTTAGATTCAAGCTCCAGCCTTCCTGTGTGGAGTTTGCATGTTCTCCCCGTGCCAACATGGGTTTTCATCGGGTACTTCGGTTTCCTTCTACATTGCAAAACATGCATGGCACTTTAACACGAAAAATTTTCCTGGGTGTGAGTGTGAGCACGGATGGTTTTTCGTCTCTGTGTGCCCTGCGATCGGCTGGCAACCGGTTCAGGGTATACCCCACCTAAAGACCGAAGACAGCTGGGATAAGCTCCAGTGACCCTTGTGAGGATAAATCTGTTCAGAAAACGGATGGATGGAAATCTATCCATGGGTGGCCATTTTGGATCCCACGTACACTCATTCGGGTCGCAGTTGTGCTCGAGCCTATCCTTGCTTGGGGCGAGACGTGCTGATTTGCAGTCTCGCCTAAATTTTTCAACAGAAAATAGCCGCAAATTCAGCAATTTCATGATGAAATCAATATAAAGCACACACCATCCAGTTAAAAATCCAAATAATTCTTTGTAATTACGATTTTTATTTGTTATTCCCATTCTTTATATGGAGTTGAAGCTCTGCCTCACTAGACTCCGCGCTGACCGCATATCCCTGCTTTCAAACGAAATTGACATAGCTTCTCACACAATACAAGGTCATTAAGGTCATAATATCTAACTGGTACCTGGAAGCGCTCTGAGTAATAAACAAAAAATGGGTTTTAATTTTATTATGTGAAAATCAAGCTAAACTTTAACTGTTGTTAAATAATATCATAAGTAATTTTCTGTATATACTGGAAATGCTGTTACTCACCCGACGTTAAGAGTTAATAATAATAAAAATATGACTCGTTGAAGAAAATGTTCTGATAGTCTAATCAGCCATGTTATACTGTACAATGACTGAGGGAGTTACTTTTTGAACCTTTTGCCACTGACTCGACTTCATTCACTGGAGACCATAGTTCTCCTCCTGATCATCTGTGTCTGGGGGAGTTATGAGGCCAGCAAAGTCTGCCAGTACATCCGCCTCCAGTTTGAAAGTCTAATTGAGCCGCAGGGAAACACAAGCTACGCTGATGTAGTGGCTGATGGGGTTAGCCTTTCAAGCACACCAGGCTCACTACAACCAATACATTACATAAGTTTATAATTTCTGTCGCATTTATACAGCGTCAATAAATAGTGTCTCATCCAATGATGAATGGAGTGGACCAATTACATGAAAGTCCTTGAAAAGTTTTGGATTCATTTCATGCACCATTTTTCCTCAATATTCAACACTATTTTAACATAGTGTGACCATGACTATGTCTTTCTGTGGTCCACAAAGCGGGCAAAGAATGCATGCCCTCTTACTTGCATAACAGCAAGACTACTATACCTCTAAATGGCTTAAAAATACAAGGGTTTTGGATTGTCCAATTCAAAGTTTGGACTGGAATCCAATTGAGATGTGGTATGACTCAAACACCTTTCAATAGGATGGAGTTAAAGTAATTGTGGGAAGAGGAGTGGGTCAAATCAAATTATCATGGATGCTTGATTTCATTTATTGCTGCTCAGGGTGGCATAACCACTTATTAAGTACAGCAGGAAATTGCTTTTTTAACACAGGGTCACACAGGTTTTTTTCCCCCTTCATATATGAAATCATCATCTAAAAACTGCATTTCATATTTACTTGGCATGTTTGTGATGTACTGGATTAAAATTGGTGCAATGATCTGAAACATTTACGTGTGAGAAAAATCCGGGAAAGATCAAACACTATATCTACCACATGCACAATCTCAGATGAGTGGAACACCTTATAAGAATTTGTGAAGTGTCATGTTTTTGTACCCAGGTGACCCTGCTTAATCTAGTGACAAAAAGAGAAATGAAGAGTTGTTAAAGACAACAGGTTACATTTACACTTGTTTCTAGTAAGAATGCGTCACAGCAACACATTTAAATGCTGGAAAAAAAATCGGCATGAATGCTCTTTTGAAAATATTCATTTTTTGTTTTGATAGATTTTACAGCCAATGCAGTTTATTAGGGCTTTTTATTATTTTGCACTTCTCTTGAGGCACAGCTATGGTACATTTCCATTTAAGCAGCGTGAGAAACCCTCTGTGAGCCTATGAAGTTGCTTTATAACTCAGGATTTTCTGTTTGTTGTCACATTTAGTTGACCATATAGGGGTTTTTTTCAGAGTAAAGAACACCTAAAACTTAGTTGCTGTGACCTTTCTCTCCATTTTCCAGATGTATTTTTCAATAAGTGTTTTCACTTCATTCCCTCTCAGACAACCGAGTGAGCGACAACTGTGGGCAATGCTTTTTTTTTCCTTTCTCTGTTTAAGATTTATAGGTCAGCGCAACACCTTACCAGGTGTCACCACAACCTGCGGTTTTGCAAATATGCCTATAAGCGGTTGTGCGTGGGCGTGCACAATTCACCCCCCACTGAACATCTCACAACCAGGTTCCTTCGCTTTCTTTGTCAATCTCTGCCTCCTTTTCTTCATCTTTTTTTTTTTTTACCCTTTTCTTCATTTTCTCGCTATTGATGCCACTCCACAAGCATATATTTACCAAAGTGGGAACATACTTGCTCAGAGAAAGGGATTATATTATATATTTGTTCCTTCCTTTCTATATCTGTTTCTCTTCTAAGAGTCTTGGAGGTGTAGAGTCCTATTTGCCCCTATCAGAGGATTATTTTCAAAAACACTGCCAGAGAGAGTAAACAGTTTGTGTGTCGAAAAAGACTGTTATGATTGATTGTAATGATAGATTGTATCTGTAGGTGCCAATTTGACATTGGCCGAAATTTGTGTGTTAAATTTGCTGTGATATTGATACGTTCAATTGGCATATTTCCTAATTCAAGACTCGTCATTAGACTGGCCTCAAAAGGTGCACCGGAATAGCACCGACAGTATCTATGTGGGATTTGCTTGGCTGTGGCAGTGTGAGTTGGCCACTTTTTCTAAGTTTGGATCCACATGTACAATTTCACACTCATTCAAATACCCTTCAGTTGTTGTGTTGGTGCATTTGACTTTGACGGCACAGGACAACATCTTTCTGGCTTCATGGACCTGAATGGCAGTGCTGTCACATCGCTCATTGCCTTTCTTTCATGTTTCAGGGCTTTCTTAGAACTGCTTAGAATTGTCTCAAAGCCAAACCTCTTTTGAGAAGACATTTCATTTCATAGCAACAAGCAACTGTCATATGCTTACTTTACTTGCTGGTCTAGTGAAAACATGCAATAGATAACAGAATGAATCCATTAAACTTTACCCTCAACCGCGTTCTTCTTTTTCAGCCTAAAATGGACTACGGTGTTCGTGTGAATTCATGACAAAATTGGAAGTTGTACTATGTCAGCAGCCAAACAGCCAGAACATTCTGATGCACGTACATGCATGCCATGGGCCATGATGTGCATTTACAGTAATCTGACTCACTTACTTTCACAGGAAACATACTTTATTCTCCAAGAAGAATATGACTATTATCATGTTAATGCATTCATTTATTCAAACTTGCATAGGTGAATGACGGGCTCATAGCTTATGGGGTTGGGCCACTTTTGCTTGAAATACTCAGATTATTTGTGAAGCAGTCTTCAAGTGCTCTGTCCATGTCCACTTGTGATGTAATAGCACTGTAGTCTGCTCAGTTAAAAAGATGAAGAAGAAAAAACTACCGGTATATTACAGAATTTTTGTTTTTGTTGAGTGTTTTTAGGTACTATCATCTTAAATATACTTCTTCACTTCTGCCGCGTTGTGAAAGGCCGTCACCTCATGTCTTTTTAATTTTTCCAGCCTGTTGTTGGTTAATGATTGTCTCACGAGGCAGGCAGCAGGTGCCTGCAGTGTTGGGGCACAGCGTTTTGGGGCATAAATAACAGTGCATGCCTCCCTTCGTATGCTTGAGCCAGGTAAATTGGATTTAGTCATTGTTTGTCAAAGCCACTGGCTCGTGCATTTTTGAGATGATATGGAAAGCCCCAAATACAGGTTGAAAGACTTCTCCAAGTCCACAAAACACATGCAGACTAGTTGGGCAAACTCCCATATACCTTCAAAGCACCTGCTGAGGGTGTAGAGAGATGGTACAATGTTCCAGGGCCAGGTCGAAAACCACACTGCTCCTCACGAATCTGAGATTCTCTCCTGTCACCAGTGTTCTCCAACGGGTTTGGAAATTGCCGTAACAACAGGCACCGACCATCTCACAGCAACAGCTCCAGTTGGCTGCTTCAACAACAGAGGCAGGGAACATGGTCAACTCTCCCCCACCACCACTACGACAATGGTGACGACTCAAAGAGGGGAGAAAAATTAGACACGATATAGGTATATATATTGTACACATTTTTTTGCCATGTCCAGCTGTCTGCCCAGGCCCGCTTGGTAATTAGTTTCCAATCAAGAATACATGGCAGCACCAACCCATCTCCATCCCCAAACCCTCCCTGTCATCTACTGTTGACCTTTTTCTGATGACATTCACACACTCAACCTTTGTTTTGAATATGAAGGAGCCCGAGGCCAGGTCATGCAAAGCCATTATATCCTGCATGTTCACCCTCAAACTAGTACATCTATTTCAAGAACAACAGCAGTAATGACACTTTAAATTCATAAGTGCAACAGCTCTTGGGAATCACTCACTGCAAAGTCCTAAGACTTGGTCTGGAGACCATTATGAGCACAGGAACAGAGCTTCAATTAGAATATAGTCCAAAATCATTGTGTATTTCCAAGATAGCATACTGTAGATGGACCATACTGTATGTGCCTTGTCAAGCTAATTCACATTATGCAAATAAACTTGACTGAATTAGACACAAGGAGAATTTCCGAACTTCACACAGGATTCAAACCCTCAACTTCAGAACCGTGAAGCGAAAGTGCTCACCGTACTGCCGTTTGTTCAACATGTACTTAATTTTGGATCTCAAATAATATGATTAGGTCATTATACGTTTGTATTTTCATTGTCATAGCGACCCTCTGAGGAAAACCAGAACTCTGATGTGGCTTGTGGTGGAAAATTAGTTCGACTCCCCTGTTTACTGTCCAGAGAGTTGAAGGGAGCCGCACAAACTGGCAGAGTATTAAAGAAAAAAGGATAACAGAATAAAACTGCATTTTCACAGTTTGTAGCTAGTTCTCCAAATAAATCTGACTGAATCACAGAATTATAGACAGAAAGTAAGGGCAAAACTTGAAGGGCAGACAATATTTTTTTTTCAATGGCACCTATGTGATTAGGTTATCAACTTGTACACTCAGTCCCCAAAGTTATGTGCTAATCTTTGCTGGGAACAAAATCAATTTGATGGGGTCGCAACTGTTTTAGGTGACTTTAGGGGTCATTTACAATGAGGGAATGAAGTGAGACTTTGTATATTATTAAAAATGTCTATGTGAGTGTGTAGTTTAAGCCCCGCAATCTACTCTCTTCTGTGGGTCACTAGTTATTAACCCCCAGACAGTCACCTTGACACACACTCTCATAACACACACACACACACACACACACACACACACACACACACACACACACACACACACACGCACACACACACACACACACACACACACACACACACACACACACACACACACACACACGCACACACACACACACACACACACACACACACACACACACACACACACACACACACACACACACACATAACCAGAAGTGAGCTAGTCCGATACACACATTTACTTTTCCATCTTTATCAAGGCTCTGTGACCTAGCATATCGCATGAATCGGCAACCACTAATCAGAACATGGATGAAAGACTAGGTTATGCCTCATTGTAAGGGTAGCTGTTTTGTTTGATTTATCCATTAAAAGTATGGTTTGTAGGTTATCAAAATAAAAGTCAGGGGATGTAATTGTCCGCAAGACTGCATGGTAAAATCTTTTGGGAGAAGGATATTCGGGGTGGATTAAGTGAATTTCAGTAGCTCTGAATGAAATGAGGGGAATGTAAGGAAAGAAGTGTGTTAGTTGTGCACGCTTGATCAGAATCAGAATCAGAATCATCTTTATTGGCCAAGTATGTAGAACACACAAGGAATTTGTCTCCGGTATAACACGCTGCATTAGTATCATCATAAACAAGGACATGACAAATAAGTATGGGAAAATAAGTACGGAAGGACATTCCGTAATGTAAGTGAACCATAGTGCGGTGGTACCACCCAGTGACAACTGTGAGACAATATGCAAAGTATCAAGCAGAGCTAAAGTGATCAGTGGTAGAAAAAAAATACTATAACAGTTGTGCAGTTGGTGCAGAAAATCATTGAACCATTTTAAAGTGACCAGTAGCAGTATTTGTAGTACAACAAGTGTGCAATTGTGCAGATGTCCTTGAGCGCTTTAAAGTGACTGGTGCGGTGGAGTACTGTATAGATCAGTGACAGTGGTTCACTGTTGCTTCACCAGATATGATGACTTGAAAAAAGATTGCACACAATAGATAAGGTAGAATTTGGTTTTGTCAACACGAGCGGACAAGTCAGCTGTTAGTAATGCTTTCCAAATAAAAATGTACCGGTACCTGTCTCCCTCACTATCCCTCCATCGCTTTATTTTTGGTTGCATTTATGCAACACTAGAAGTTTATGTGAATTAGTCCCTGCCTTCACACTCCTTTCCTTTACTACTATCTTCACTCACTCTCGACCCAATCAATACTGGCTAATAGCTGTGGAGCGTTTCAGACTATTCTTTTCCCTGAAGTATCTAATTAAGATAATCAAAACCACCTCCATTCTGTGAAAGTCTTAACAGCTGACAACAAACTCGTGTAAATGTAATTTGTTCACAAGCTTTTATGATAAGCACAGTAGAGACAAGTCGCATACTGAATTTTTTATTTAACAGCCAGATAAAACGCTCAGGGGGAGAATAGACAGACACTGGATGCTAGGTTGGAAAAATGCACTGTAAAATATACCTCTTGAATTGAATTTTGCCCTGCGAGTGGCTGACAATCAGGTCAGCAGGGTGCACCCCGTCTACTGCCCGAAGACATCTGAGATAGGCTCCAGCATGGCCGCAACTCTCGTGAGTATAAGCGGTTCAGAGAATGGATGGATGGAGAATTTGAATTTATGTTACAAGGTGCAGGCGACACAAATGTTGACATTGGATATGGGTCAAAGAAGTACTGTGATGAAAATAGACAATGATGAGAAAATAAGGGGCAGTTAAACATCTTTCATGATGCAATGATGTTAAATCTGGGAGAGGTGAGAATTTATTTGCAGACCAAACATGTACTGATTACAAATATTGGACCGTAGTAATTGGAAATACATTAACTCATTTAGTACCAGCCAATTCTAGACCAAGTCTGAAAAGACGTTTAAAAACGTCTTTGCGAGTGAATGAGTTAAAGGAAAGATCAGAGTCTTTGTTTGTCATAGTTGCTCGTTACGGCAATCTGAGTTTAGTTCATACTACAGGGGACAAACTCCTTGTGTGTGTGTGTGTGTGTGTGTGTGTGTGTGTGTGTGTGTGTGTGTGTGTGTGTGTGTGTGTGTGTGACGAATGACGATTCTAATTCAAAACACCTTTGTTCTGGGAGAATTTAGTGCTCCATGCTGTTTGCTTCTTTTGCAGTCGCACTGGCAGACATCTGATTCATATCCACATTCAGAAGAGACCTGAGGATGCCCGACCCATGTTTGAATTGTACTCTGCTCATATCAATCATGCTCACTCAAGAGGTTCAGTTTGTCGGCACTTCAAGTTTTAAATGTAGGTTTCAAGGTAAGAGCAGAGAAGCTCGGAATGGGATAAGACGAGACTACTTAAAAGTTGTTCCCAGTCCATTAAAATGTAATTAGAGAGAACCTCATTATGCAGGCAGACAAAAGAACAAGTGAGCCATGGGGGACAGACAAATAAACAGCTTTCTGCTTTCTAGTTTATCATTCATCCTGAAAGTAAATGATCAGTTTATGTCAAGTAAACACAAAGCGGGGAGGGGGAAACAAATTGCTGCAAGTATATATAATGCTAATTAGATTGGAGTATGTCTTGGCAGCAAAGACATAGTTGTCTTGGATTCAGTTTAGTACTTGGGTGGATTGAACATCATCATCATTCTTTCCAGTCAATCAGTCTTTTCCACATATCTGGGTTTATGTTACTCTCACTCATCTGCCAAGCAGCTAAGAATTAGCGGCTGGGAGGATTTCTAACTTTTCAAAGTAGAATGGATAAAAATGATTAGCAATTCTTTCACTGATTTGAATTTTGTTTCTCTTCAATAAGATGCATGGCTCCAAGCACAGTTGTTTTAGCCAATTCTCCTACGCTCGAACAAATAACTGCAGAAAGTTTTGGGAACACCCAATACCAAATTCACACAAAAACTAAATGAATGCTTAGAATTAGAGAGGATATTACACAAAACTTTGACCTTTTCCTGTTTTGCATTGCGATTGAGAAGAAGAGAAAAGCACTTGGGGAAAACACAGATAACCCGGAATATGAGCATATAGGCAGAATGTTGATGGGCGAAAATCATTCTACATTCCCTCATTTTCTAATGTTGCCTTCTTTTGGATTTAAAACTAATTGAACTGTTTTGTATCGAGTTTATGGCGTTTTTAAAAGTGTTTCATAAAAACAGTATACCATCCATTACTATTAATACAAAGACAAAAAGCATCCGTTGGTATTTGTTCAGCTGTATAAATGACCTACATTGCCGAACATGGGTGAATATTGGCTTCCTGTATTTCAAAGGCAGCTGTGTCTTCAGCATCTAACGTAACACGCTGCATACTCAGGCACTCCACCTACATGTGTGTCATTTTGTCAATGAGGATCTGTGTGTGTGTGTGTGTGTGTGTGTGTGTTTTCTACATTTCTTGCAGTGTTACTATAAATATATGTCTCTGCCCTTTCAGTCTTTCCCTACCCTCCAACTTTAGTTTTTGTGTGCAAATTTGACTGTGAAAGTTCAATGCTTGGAAATGTCATTTTCAGAGGTGTTTTTAAGCACAGCTGGTTTGGCTTGACAGAAATGGGAGGCTTGACCAGACCACCGTGGTTCATGGCCCCAAGCAGGGAAGAAGTGGTTCAAAGAGCACCGGAAACTTTGATGAAGGAGGTGTGTAATCAGAACTGAAAACCAATAACTGGCTCGAGCTGGAAAGACAGATTTACAAGGAGAATAGGCCAGAAGAAGCTGATTACACAAGCACACATCTATACTTACACATTCAAACACACGCAAACAAATAATCTTTTATACAAGAAACAAAACGTTATGAAATCACAAAGTTGAAAAGAAATCTGAGTCATTCAATAGATTGCCTAATTGATTATCCTGTGCACAGTCATCCAACCGTTTGTACACACCACCTTGTGAACTCATACACTGTGAATTAAATCCATTTGACAAACACTTGAATAAATGTTCAATGCTTTGTCACGCATGAAAACAACAGAGGCGAGCTATTTGCATCAGCACCTCAACACTTTAACAGAATATAATCTGGATTCATTTACATTCAGGGTCTAAGGCTAAGGATCTGTAATAGACAGAGATGGTATACATTACTGGTCTGCTGCTTTTCATTATGCAGTTAATGATTTTCTGTCAAGTTCAATTGTAAATGAAGGAGGCACAAAAGTGGTGGGGAAGTGTGTGTGTGTGGGGGGGGAATAAAGAGTGGAAGGGCAAGAGACAGGAAACTCCTCGTGATACATTACACCAGACACTGAGGATGTGCATCTCCATCTCAATGCACTGCCAACCGATACGCCCGTGACTGTCGCCTGCTTGATGGTCTAATAATTACAGCTATCAGCAAAATATTTTCTCCCCATCTGACAGAAAAATAAAAATGTGTTTCCTATTTCTGTTCGTGCAACCAATGACCGA
Organism: Hippocampus mohnikei; assembly: GCA_026261675.1. Taxonomy (NCBI): domain Eukaryota; kingdom Metazoa; phylum Chordata; class Actinopteri; order Syngnathiformes; family Syngnathidae; genus Hippocampus; species Hippocampus mohnikei. Next base: position 19,935,608 of record JAKGUB010000557.1, on the reverse strand, counting down.
TGAATACAGTAAATGGATATTAGGGGTGCAACGAAACATTTGGATTTAATTTAATTGAATGGCTACCTTTTAAAATATAGCATACTTGAACCATTTGTAACCTATCGAGAGCCATATGAAATTATCTTTTTCTGCTTGACAGATGAAAAACAGCTATAAATTGGTTTGATATTGCATGATGATGAGTTGTTTCTTTTAATTTAATTAGTTAACTTGACTACATGCATGGTAGGTTAACCGGACACAATTTTTTACAATACATTTTTCAATGCATGTATGAAAGATCCATTATCCTGACTCAGAGAGTTTCAAGAAAATCACAGAAATAACCACGATTTTCCAGTGCAAAGGGCTCTCTTGCATAAAAATGACCATTCAAGGATGTCACAAAACCGCTAAACAGGAAACCAACATGGATATCAAAATCCACCAAAAACACTAAGTGACCTATTCACGTTGTAGTATAGAGTAGCATATGTGTAAGTGCAACTCAGACACGGCGGTCATCTAGTGGTGATATTACAATTTAAAGCTACCGTCACCCCCCCCCATCCCCATTCACGTTGTTTTTTTTGTGATTTTTCCGGGATTCTTGTGTCTCCCCATTTCCCCTTATTTTTAATGGAAAATATAGTCAATGTTTATTGGCATTTTGGAGAGAAATCTTTGGGTTTGTAAAATCTGAATAAATAAAAACCAAATAAGAATTCAAATCCCCCCTCCCAAATATAATATCAAGTAAAATTAGTTAATTGATTCATGAATTTAAATTTTTTAAAAGTTAATCAAGGCCCCTCTTATAGTGTGGCTGTCGGCCAGTATCACATCCTCGATTGATGGTGATTGGCTACACTTGTAACTCCATTAGTTACTTAGCTACTGCCATGGAGAAGGGAAATGGTGTGAACATGGTGGGACGCTACAATCAGCACCTAGGACAGTTCTGCATTCATTTTGATTCAGGGGGTGGAACATTCAGTCTAATTATAGTGTCAATGACAAGCCCACGAATGGACACACATCTGGTCCATCATTATTGACTGGTACTTATATTGCCAATGCACCCCAATGTGGCTCCACGCTGGCTATCTACTTAACACACAGACAAGCGTGAGCCTTTAATTGCCCTGCAGTCAAATACAAAGTACTTTAGCACTTCTTTCCACCCACAACACATATACACAGTCCCACTTGTGCATTGGTCCATTCAGGCTCCCTGCGGTGAATATCTGCAACATGCTTAGCCATTTTTCTCTCTCTCTGTCTCTCTCTCCCTCTGCCCCCTATCTATCCTGTCCCAAGAGTCTTGCAAATTGAAAAGTCATTTACTCATCCCTATCTCCAACTCTCACCGAGATTGTCTCTTATTTAACCTAAACCTCTTGCCTTCAATCAGTATCTTGTTTTTCTCGCTCACATGAAAAATTTTTTTCCTCTGTAGCTCTTTTTGCGTTGACTTTTTTTTCCATTTAAAAATGCGCTATTAGTGAGACCTTTGAGACAAATCGCTGAATAAAACAAATACATATTGTTTAACTTTTTTCCTCATAGCTTCATAGAGACACCTTCGATACCCTTTTTTTTAATTTAGCTGCAAAACCTGACCCAATAAAAAAAAGTGTGAACTCAAAATTATGTTTGCATAGGCCAGATTATATGGCTATTGTGTAACGATTCATGATGAAACATCAGGCAATATGTGTTGAAAACAGAAACCAGAAATGATGTTCTCAATTCTGTGCATTTCCACAAGTAGCATTCAATGTTTGTCTTTTAGAAAGGAAAGTGACTCTCAACAATTGTGAAGATGTCTTGAATCTACTGACTACGGCAAAATGTACATACTTGAAAAATGTTATGTGGTGGTATTGTATAAAACTCTCACTTCAAGAAAAGATCGCTGACCCAGGAAAGAGGGGAGCAGAGCACCCACAGCAGTATAGTGCTGACCTGGAACAGTGTTAGCTTGACTTCCTCTTTCTCATCTCATACAAGAGCACTATCCCAGTTCTGTCATGTTTGGCAGCAAAGTGCAAAGTTCAGGTGCACAAAGCTGTACTGTGACTTGACGATGGCGGCTCAGACAGCCTTCTCGTCCCAGCAAGAGAGAACATATTTCAGATTGGAAATATTATCGTTAACATAGAGCACATTTGCGAACGTGGCTTGCAGTCTTGATCTTAAGGGAATGCAATCATTTCCTTGACCTTTAAAAGATGTTGCGCTCATGTTTTCCTACTTTGTCCAATTGCTGTCTTACGATTTAATTCTAGTGCATCTTGGATTTTAACATGCATAAAATAATGTTGCCATGATAAATGATGCAAGAGTTTGAATAAAATGGTTTCCCTTTGTTCACAGTGTTACTCCTTTTCTATTTATTTATTTATTTATTTATTTATTTATTTTTAACACGCATCTCAAGCAGCCGAGAATCATGTTCTTGTACTTTGCCACCTCCAGCCTTGTTTCCCCTGTCCTTCAGTGTCTGCTCTCTTGGCTCACAGTAAGTTAAATTACAAGTTGTAAAGAGCAATTGTGACAGTGCAGAACTTAATTACACACGGGCTGACAGAAAGGACAATGTGTTACTTTGGTATTTTCTTTCTTTCTCTCTCTCTCTCCAGCCGCTCCAACACTTAGCCATATCTTCTTCCTCGAACATTTTTTTTCTATTGTTTCTCTCCCTGCTTATAACAATTTATTTCACATGATGACTAAATGCTTATTATAGTTGTTGGAGGGGCCGCTGGCTGCCTTTAGCAACATAAAAGAGTCAACGATGCATGCGCACCTAATGAAGTGGTGAGGATACATAAAAGGTGTAATTATCTCCTTCCTTTCATGAGTCCTCACAAGTCAATTGTGTCTTCTTTGAAACTTTCCCGTTTGGACGCAACAGATGGAAATGCATGTGCATACACATTTAAATTAATCAAAAATTGCAATCTCCACTGTTCGAATCCCTTCTCTCTCTGAATAATTTTGCTTCATGTCTACCTAACGTTGAAGCATGTTGCCAGGTTTAATTAATTATAATAGACCAGTTTTATTGGGAAAAAATGTATCACTTTAAGTGCATTTCCTAGCCAAATTAAAGTAAGACTTCATTAATTTTATATGTGTGGTTTGATTGGTAGGATTTAATTAGATTATCTTGGGAAAATGCAAAAGAGCTGAAAAATACACCTCTACAGTGTATATTGATGTATTTCACTTTTATGGCAACATTTTCAACACACGGATACATCCACGATTGGTCCGACGACACGTAAACGATAAATGGGATTTCACTTTTAAAGCCCTTTTCCACCCGAGAAACTCAAAGCGCTTTCACTTTGTTTCCTCTTTCACCTTCTGATGATGTAGCATCGGGAGCAGCAGGGGGGTTTAGTATCTTATGAATACTTCAGCATGGTCACAATGGCTGGGAATCGAACCCCCAACCTCTGGATATTAAGTCTACTACTGAGCCATCCCACCCCAACGATACAACTTGTGTAATGTACATGTGGCACATTTTTTAATGTTTCTACAAAACCTTTTCAGTGTAAATTACTTCATTTATTTCGAATATTACTGCTCCTAGGTACACCTTCTTCCCTAACAAACTTGACATTTTCCAAACATGACACAGCAGGAACATATTTGGGGATCATTCTGTAGAGTCTAGTTGTATTTCTTGAACTGAAGGGGTGATTAGTGGAGACCTATTTTTGTCACGTTCTCTTTTGCCTCTTGTCCATATTAAATATTTGAGAAACTAAGTCTCACACACACACACACACACACACACACACACACACACACACACACACACACACACACACACACACACACACACGCACACACTCATTCCTAAATGTCTGTTAACCACACTTCTTCATATATTTCACACATTCTAAAAATATGTCCGGAAGGTTAATTGATGACTCTAAATTGTCCGTGTGAATGGTTGATCATGCGGCACGGTAATCGACTGGTTAGCACGCCGGCCTCAAAGCACAGAGGTGCAGGGTTCGATTCCGGCTCCGGCCTTCCAGTGTGGAGTTTGCATGTTCTCTCTGTGCCTGCGTGGGTTTTCTCAGAGCACACCGGTTTCCTCCCCTGTGCCAAAAACATGCATGGCAGGCTGGTTGAACACTCCAAATTTTCCTAGGTGTGAGTGTGAGCGCAGATGGTTGTTCGTCAATGTGTGCCCTGCGATTGGCTGACAACCGGTTCAGGGTGCCCCTCACCTACTACCCGAAGACAGCTGTGATAGGCTCCAGCATGCCCGCGACCCATGTGAGGATAAAGCGAATCAGAAAATGGATGGACGGATGGATGATTGCTCATCTATGTGTGCCCTGCGACTGGTCGGCAACCAGTCCAGGGGGGTAACGCGCCTACTGCCCAAAAATGCAACCCTCCTGAGGATAAAGTGGCTCAGATAATGGATGGATTCTCACAATTAAAAACAGGATCTCAGTAAACTGCCTTTCATGCTGAGGTAAAAAATACAGAATAATGCCATTTACACCATCTCCTGTAGCCTAACTGGTCATAACACAGGCAGTGGGAAGAAATACAGGTCAACTCACCCACTAACAGATACAAAACATTTTTTGAAAGAGGCAGGTCAGATATTTTTACTAGATGACTGGACAGGGGCGCCAACGAGCCAACAAGTTGTATATATGCAATTAAAAAATACCCTAATTAATTATTTGTTTTAAAACAAAAACATGCTGTTACTTGAGGTCAACAGAATTTTCATTTTGTTTCCAATAATGCATACGTGTGTGGAGAATTGGAAATTTGATTTGTGTGTAAGCGTGCTTGCACGTGTGTGCTTGCGGAGCAGAATCCCTTGGTGTACGAACTCAACGCCATGTCAGCTTTTATCAATATTTGAATGCAGAACAAGAGAAGGGATGAATATTTAAACTGACCTTGGAACTCGACACAGAGATGCGACAAGCGAAAAAGAGAGACAGCGACAGGAAGCAAGAGGGACAAAGTGGCGTTCGGAGGGGGTGTACAGTCTGGCAGCAAAGAGAGGAGAGGTTGATTATATGAGGGATCATATTTTAAAGTCGTAAAGTTGTTGTACCGATAAATTGGGTTATGGATACCATGTTGCACACAGAATATTCTCCACATTGTCTAACGATCAATGACCCAAAGCGTCTACAGCAGGGGTCACCGACCTTTATTGAGAACCACACTGTTACTGGTTGTTGTTCAATGGATTTTCCCTCTTACTATACAGAATTGATTTTAATTTATTTGAAGACACCGAACATGTTCATGATTTCTCACAATGATTATGAAATAGATACATAGCATGATGCAACTTGTTCTATAAACTCTGCCATTGTTTACACTTTTAAATGATCACGTCCAAACCCAGTCTCGTCACTGGGGTCCTATTTTTGGAGCAGCCTGAGGGCTACTCATGTGGTCCTTGAGGCCTACCTTGTGCTCACTGGTCTACAGCATCGCTTTTTTTTTTTTTAAGCGTATCACTTATACGCGCAGAAGCGTCAAATAACTAGAAAGAATATGTTGATAGCTCTCTGTCGTCAACCCCTTTGGAGGATAGTGACGAGTTGATTTAACAAATGAAACAAATACTAAAATAAAAAAAAAAGAATGCAGGAAAAAAAAGTCTTCCATCAAACCACACATGTGCGACTTGGGAGATCAAACTTGAAAATGTACATCCTGAGAAAAATGCTAAAAATCATCATCCATTTTGGGAAGAGGAATTGCTTGATCTTTATCGATGCAACACACATGTCGCAAATCGGGCTGCATGCAGAGCAGCTGGTTAGCAAACGAGCCATTGCTAATGTTTCTTTTAGTTCTTTATTGAGCTGAAGAACACCCACTTCACACAAACGGCCTGTCATCTTTGGCTTCGAGAGACAACAAATGTGCAGCGTGTAGCGACTGGTGGGTGAGCACACTCCCACCAACACAAACGCATGCACAGTTTCGTGCAGGGAGAGCTGCTATGATACGACAGACATTCTATTCTAGATTGGTCCTTAGTCCTGCCAGATCTCAGCTATCGTGTTGAAATATGGGGAAACAATTATTAATGTTCCGTAAATCCTTTCTTCATATTGCCATTCATTCCGTGCCATTTAGAAAATGTATTTTAATTTTATTTATGTTATTTAAAACACAAATACAAATTTGGTAAATCCGTGGAAATCCAATAATTCTAAGGTAGAGAGCCTTGTCCAAGAAAGAACCCATTCCATTTTGTGCCCATCAGGATAAAGATGGGGACTGGACTGGCATCCAGATAGTGCTGGTGGGTGATGAAAATGATGCTGTGCATGGTAGCGGTTGGAACACGTCAAATGGACATGTTTAGCATTTTTAAGGCTTGGTGGATGTTTGCAGTCATTCTGTCCTTGTAGGAATCAAGGTAAGACTCTTATCACCATCCACCTTCTCAGATAATCTATTGCTTTTCTGGAGAGTGATGAAACTGTTAAGGCCCTATCTCACCGAGCAGCCAAGTGTGCACGCACGTAGTGAACGTTCTCCCATCAGGGCTCATCGAATGTCGCACGAGGCCACAAAGACGTTCACCAACAATTTTAATGGTCTCAAAAAGTTTTCGTTGTCGCAAATAAAATTTGGAATACGTTCAAAATTTGAATGTGTGAAGAAAAAAACGCTTTCAGAATGTCTTTTCAACTGTTTTGAAAGAACCCGGACAAAACAAAAAAAAAAACATTCGCTGGCAAACCTTCGCTGTGTTGCCTTAACCAGGACAATTATGTTTGTAGAAAAGATGAAGAGATGACGAAGGTACAGCCAAGTGGCTCGTGACTGCTACAGATGGACACAATGAAACTCTCCAAATTGATAAGAAAGGCACACCTTGCCATTAAGTGTGTCTGTTATGTGTAAACACGGTGTTAGTTTGTGATGGTGCACATCTTCATTGGCAAAAAATGCCTGTATCCATTTCAGGCATTCATTTCCGCAGTGCCAATCCACTGTTGCAACTGTTGTACTAATTATCACTGTCACTGGAAATGATCAATTTGCAAAAAAACAGCTTTCGTGTCATGTAAATATTATCATTTTACACCTTTAGACGCTAAGAGGGGTTTTCACAGCTCCTGCAATAGAAAAGTAGATACTGTGAAAAAGAAATAGTTTGCCTGTCTTGAGAAATCAATTTCGATGTGGTTTCAGTTAATCCCAGCCATCCATTTTCTTTAGTGCTTGTCCAAATTAATTTTGCCAGTGAGCTGGAACCCATCATAGTTGATTTTGGACGAGAGGCGGCGCACACATTGGACTGTTCAACAGCTCCCCTTCACAGAACAAGATGGAAAAACCCACTGAAAGAGTTCCCCCCTCATTTAAATCACTTCTATTGTAATACATTTATTTAAAAAAACAGAAAGAAGCAATGACCTTTAAAAAAAAAACAACAAAAAAGCATTTTGCATCATTTCATAATGCATGCATTCAATTTTGTTTTCAGAGTAAAACACTGCTGGTAACCATCTTTCATCCCAAGTGCCAGTTAAGGCAGATGCCTTTTTAGGCATGATTGGGAATATTCTCATTCCTCCATGTCATTTCTTTCTTATGGCGTTGAATCCAACGCAACTGGGCTGCTCTGTTTGTCTTAAAAGATGTTTCGCTGTTCATCTGAGAAGGCTTCATCACGATGTGTCATTAAAAATATCACCAAAAAACCCTTCCGCAAGCATCACCAATGCTGCGGTGTCCTTCACCAAAAGATTCTTGACGATACCGAAGGAAGCTTAGCTTCAGTGTCCCATTGCATATACGCTTGACAAACGAATACAAACAAATGTGTTGGATATTTTGATCATATATTGTGCAGCTTTCTAATCTTTGAAAGTCTCCTCCTCACCACCACCTCCAGCCTTCCAGGGCCCCTTTTTCTTATCATAGCGTGTCGCCTTTTAGCTGCAGTGGTGGCTGCATCACAGCAGAGCTTGAAAAAACTGACACAAGGAAATTGTAGTTCCTGTCCACATGGCGTCCAGTTAAAAAAACCTCACAAGCGCTGAGCGAGAGGAGCTCTCGTAGCCTATCTTTGGATGCATGTAGCAATCGCCCACATAAATGTCCGCTTGGCTCAGCTCTGATCACATAATTGCTTTGTGCACACCTCACCCACACACATATTCAAAACAGCACACACACGGAAGCATGCAGAGCGATTACACACTCCACAGCTCCACACCCATGGTTCTAACACATACATGTACTGTGCACAAACAAAATCATGAAGCGGAGGTTTGTAGCACGCAGGTAGGCCTGTGATCAAACCGGAACACGTATTGACAATAACAAACTAGTGCTAGCGGCACACCACCTACATAGTCGATTTATTTTGTGAGTGTATTAGAGACCCACACAAGCAACTAAACGGAAAAGGTGAAGAGAAAGAAAGGAAGTGAGCCACACAGCGCATGGCAGTGTGACAGAGGATGCGTACATGGTGAAGGTCAAGTGGTGAGGCAGGTGAAGTAGTATATGCACTATGTAACGTGTTTCTAAAACAGAACGGAAACGTCAACTTAACCTTTCCATTTTGTGTCCTTTCTATGCCACGACATGCCTGCCGGAGGCTCAATTAAGATCCCGAAACATGAAACACTTTTGGAGAATGACAAATCTGTCAGGCTCAACATTAGGTACAATATACAGCACCTCCGGAGGGGGAAATTTTTCCATGTAATGAAGTCAGAAAAAGTGCGGGGCTGCGCATTTTTTGTCAGCTGCGCAGATTCCCCCATCGGCTTAAGTATGCTACTTACACACCTTCCTGAAATGGACTCGCTCTGGGTGGAGCGATCTTGACATCAGGGCGTGATGCTGACAAATCTGTCTCTCATAGACTTATGAGTCTTTTCGCCGTACCTCTTGAAGGCAACACATCAGTTTGTACATTTTGAGTCATTTCACAGCTGCTGACAGCGAGTGATGTCTGTCACCGGCCGACTCGACCGATTCGTTCTGACGTGGCGGAGTTGGGGTTGTCACACCTGTCGCACAAATGCTCATTGACTGACCAAGAACTCTATAGGTGTCCCTACTACAATACAATAACGGCCCAACGTCGACAACATATCTTATTGGTGAAAAAAAAAAAAAAAAAAAAAAAAAAGATTTGCGCCGGTTGGACTTTTTCCTTCACCTCTGAGGAGCATTTCGCATGCTGATGGAACTTGGGGTTGAAGCGCTGATCACAAACAATACAGCCATCATAATAATGGGCCGTGAGTTAGGATTAAATTGCTTGTAGTGGATTGATTCAAAAGTGAAACAAAAACAACATGCTCCTTCAGAGTAGGCTGCTGAAGGGCACACCATGTGCCACAACTTTTGGATTCGCAATGTTAATTCAACAATCAGAGAATAACATCTTTTCAATTAAGGCCACCATCAAACTTCCCCGAATCATGCGTCTTTGGCCATTGCGCTCATATTTCCAGGTTATGCATCGTGAAAATGTATTAGATTGGCGCGTAAGGAATTGACAAACTGAATATTGTAGCCCCGAATGCGAGACGACAAGAACTATGTCACAAATGTGGCTTTCACAAGACAATAGAATGCTCGGTATAGAATGATACTATCAGAGATGTGTTAGTACTGTAATTGTGTCAGAGATACTTTTAGGTAGAGTTCAAGATGTGGATTTTATTTAATTGTCTCAAACTCAAATTTTTTTGCTGAATGTCAAACTAGCCTTTTTTAAACTCGCTTACCCATACCATAAAGTTAGCAATTCTGAGTGGAGGGAAATTGTAATTCGACTGTGTGTGTGTTGTGTGTAATTGAGCACTCTGTTTAACAAGCACAATTATTTGAACGGTTTACATTACAGGGGAATCAATTTTATCTATATAGATTTCCTAGCAGGGCCAGCATTTCGAAAATTATTGAATAATTTTTTTGGGTGCCTTCGTTCTTTTCCATGGCTCAGCAGGGGTACATTGTTAGAATACTGCTACAATAATAGAGGAAAAGCATTCCACCATCAAAATATACCAGGAGAAAGTAGAAGAGTTGTTATCAAAAAATAAATAAACACACCAAATCTGAACTGTGCTGTCACACAGGTGTCAACCCTCCACATCCTTTTGTGCTGCATGAAAAGCTTGCCTCAGTTTTTTGTTGACTTTTGTTCAAAACTAGGCATGAAAAGGAGAACTATAAAGGCAAAGGCAATGATGTAATTTGATTGGGCGACATGGGGCTTGAACGTGACACTTTGTCTAGCCATACATTACAAAGAAACAACAACAATGCATTTTGCGGCAGCATTAAAAAAGGGAGATCAAGCTCAAGTAATCCAAAATATTTTTATAGCTTACAGACTGTGAAAAGTGTTTGAGTTGCACTCGTCTATATTGCGCCTTTCATGTTGCACTTTCCTGAAAAGAAAAGATTTGAATAGTTGATTTTTCATTTTAAATGTAATTAAATCTGTTACTGTTTAACGGTAATGTGCATTTTGCTCCTTTACTGTGCTTTTGGTGTCTAGTTATAGCTAGCATGTACTCATTTATGTGGCTTCATCTTTATAACCAGCCCCCGTCAATGATCCAAACACATCTTAGATCTTTTGTCTTGTTATCATGACATACAAAGTGTGATTGAATTTACACGGTATTGATCATGCGACTACGTTAAGCAATTCCAGCATTATCATCGGCAGGACACAACAAATCAATCCTCAATATGAATGGCGTCAGCTGCTCATTGATGAACACATTTTCTCAACATCAGCCTCACTAACAGCAGCAGTGCCATAGGTCTGTTACAACAACTGAGCCAAAGATGGAGAGTAAAAAAGCTTTAAGCCTCGCTAGAGGGAACGGGAGCATGGTTTCAAGTCAGGAGACATCGGAAACAGTAAGAGAAGCGATAGAGGGGAAACAAAAAAGCAAAAGTCTTCTATGGATAATTAGAGTGACCAAGAAATAGGAAATAAGAGAAAAATGAGAAGAGGTGTTTGCAATACAGAATAAAGTGAACCAAAACATCTGGGCCAACACATATCACAGAGGATCCGGTGACAACAACCAATAGAAAGCTTTCATCCTACCAGAATTCCGCTTGGAGATGTACTTGACGTCATCACTGGCTCCTGAGGCAAGGAGGTCAAGGATGAGGAGGAGAAAGAGTGACATCTTCATCACTCTCCTCTCCACTGGGTCCTTAAGATCAAACCAGATAGAAATGTTGTTACACATAACATGTCAAGCACAATTCTGTCACAGATCCACCCACAAAAACAAGAAATTAACATTACAAAATCGCTAACACCATTCTGATCATGGCCACGAAGGCAAATCCCAGTAGATTTTATTTGAATTATCTTTTATTCTATATTGCGATATGTATGCACTACCTGAATCTATTGGGGTAAAACATTCTTTTTTTAAGTTTTTGTTTAAGCCAATAGGTTTTGGTGGCTCCTCTTCACGCTCATTTTTTTTCCAATGGCTGTCATTCACATGACATTGATGAAGCCGAAAGACATAGTTATTTGCAAGCCATTTCCCACAAAGCTCACGTGAACGATCCTTTTCACCAGTCACCATGACTAACACACGTTCATGTTGAGTAACTTGGTGGTTATTACGCAAGTCGAGCCATCAGTATTTGCTGTGACATATGACGCTTCAATCAGTCATGTGAAATTAGCAGAACAATACAAGATCCAAAGTGCTATTTTGAAACAGTGGGATTAATGAAGGCGGACACAAGCTAAGTGTTTCTGTTTGTATTTGACCCTCTGGTTATCTTATTTATTTTATTTTTTTAATTTATGGGGGGGGGGCATGCTCAAGTAATGGTGAAATGAAGCTTCATGAACCAGTGAAACTTTTATTCTACGGCCCCATCAAGTGGTCAATAAGACCAGGCAGTAACATATACAGAATGAATTAAAAGGCTAATATTGCAATTTTAGCAGTAGGTGTGTCGTACAAATATGACATACATAACAAATATAACATTGTAAGTACAGTGTTTATGAGTAGAATTAAGTATGACAACTGTCAAATCTATTATAGGGGCTGAACCCAGGACTGTAATTGGAGGGGCAGCACTCGATCAACTGCGCCAGCTGACCATATATTGATGCTGACATGCAACAATTCACTACAAAGTACTTTGTGACATTTTTGTTTGGCTCTGTGGAGCGCAATTTTTTCCAATGCAAAACATGTTTCTTTACTCAATCCAGCTTTGGAAACACTACTATAGTGGCATGATCACAGCAGCATATCACCAGTGACTAACAGAGTGCAATTAGTTCTGGCTGAGTAAAGGTCAAAGCCATAGCACACAAACAACAACACATGGGGCTGTGTTTGGGCTTACAGTGAAGTGAGAAAAGCAGAGTGCAAGACAAACAGATGAAGAATAAATGACAGCATGTGTTGCTGGATGCAGTGGCGTGCAAAGAGCGGAACGGTTGGGGCAGGGCCCCGAGCATCTAACTTTGTAAGGGCATCCAAACAAGGGTTAATGTTCATTCAAGCCACTAGTGGGAATAAAAGTTCAATAGTCTCGATCTGGACATAGGTCAGCAAAAAAGACGCTCCAACCCGCATCCTAGGTTCCCACCGGCAGCTGACTGTCCAAACCTCCCATCCCCATTGATGATCAGTTTCCAACGGGCAGTTTCCAATTGGCATGGCCAAGCAACAATGCTTCACACACAACTGACTGGATGGCCATTATTTTCATGGACAAACAATCCCTCAATGAAAGTATGCAATATGCCATGTCCAAGTTTGGTAAATTTCAATAAAAAAAAAAAAATACAAATCAATACTAATGGTCAGTCCCCATGTGAGTTTGTTGTCTTTACAAATTATTGACCAATCAAAAGTGTTAAAAATGGATCTACAAAGATGCTACAAAGGGGTCCTGAAAACGATTATTTTGGCGATGAGATTTAAGCCCGACGGTAGCACCTCTTTGTGTATACGTATTATAAACTGTTGCTCACCTTGTGAGAAATATTTTTGTACGAATAAAACAATTATTTGCTCTATCCAAATACTCCAATGAATGATACTATTAATTACAGGGACAAGAAATTGAGCTCCATTAAATGGTTTGGAATGAGCCCTTTGTTGACCTTTAAACTGGCATGGAATGAAGGATTTCTTTGCTCTTTGAGGGTCAGAGCACTGGTTGTTGTCCAAGTCCTCTTCGGTCTGTGTCGTAAAAAAGGTTAAACTCATAAATCGAATCCATTTACCCAAATTTTCGCAGTTGTAATACTGTAAAAACACCACTACCAAAATTGTACACATTGTCTATGCAGATTTAAGGAAAATATGAGTGCTTTTTGGTACAGTTTTGTGTTGTTTTGTTATATAAATGTTATCATGTCACTGGATGACAGTGTACGACTGCATCATTGGGGTATGAGGCCATGGATCAACTGAACACTGTCATCCCATGGCACAAACGGCAACGCTGCCAGCTTGTCTAATTAACGATGATCTCTCACGCATTGCTTCTTAGACCAACATACTGTACAACACCTCCTTTGGCATGCAAGTGGGGGGTTAAGCATCATTTGGATAACGCCTCAGTTCAGATTTTTCATGAGTAACAATAAGGGAATTTTTGTCTTATTTTTAAAAAAACACGTTTCTGCACAATGGAAGTGGAAGCACACATTAGATTACATCTTTGTGTATCCTTGTTAATCAAAACAAAACGTGAAAGAATGCTCTAGCTAGTACATCTTGCATAATCATCTAAAGGGCCAAACAAAATATATATATACCTGTATATATTTTGTCTGTTTTATGCCCAATTCATTTCTCGGGAACTGAAAGGATAGTTTTAATCTTATATTATGAGATGCAACACAATTGTTCTATATGCCAGGTTGAATGTTACCCACTTGTCAATAGGTTGATGAAATGTGCTTATAACCCTCTGCTTAGACATAATGTCTGGTCTTAGATTTTAGAAATTGCACCCTGCTGCAACAAACCAACTCATATACCAATTTGACAATGCTGCTGATAACAATAATAAAGAATAATCATGATAAAAGAATAATCTTTTGTTGTACCACTGGAGAATGCTGCCTCATTTTTGAAGAATACAGTATCCCTTTGTTTATTTTGGAGGTTACAGTACATCCCAATAAACGTTTTTTTTTTCTTACCATTCATATATTCACCGTACGTGCTTTTGTGTTGTCATCTTAACCTGTTTCCTCCACTACCACCAATCCATCTCTCACTCACATGCATGGGCATGGACACACACACACACACACACACACACACACACACACACACACACACACAAAGCAAGAGTCAGTGAAAAAGAGTGCAGGCCTATTAGAGCATTACAAACCTTTCATCCTTTATGTTGCTTTGCTCTAATAATGATATGCCAACACCCAAGCATGGTGAGATCTAACGGGGTCCAAGTGTGTGCAATGGACACAATACCTTGTATCAAACAAACATCCAGATATAAATCATGGCCTTTGCTCGGTGCTTGCTTTTTGAGTTAGAATGTGTGTTTGGGAGGTCTATATTTCGATACGAATGCATATTATTATGAATCCCGGTGGACCAGCATAGTATTCCGCTGGATCAGCATGAGAATGCTGTTGGAGTAGCCTGGGATACTGGGACAATATGGGATACTGGTAAAGCTGTTTTCCCGTGTTGCTGGATGGGTCTGAATGTACAATTTTCGATATGTACCGTCAGAACTATTGAAAAATAAATATGCCCGCCCTTTAAGTTAATGGCATGAGTACTCTACCAGCTAGGGTACTTAACCCTATGTTGCATGGCTTCTGCAGGAGTTATTCAATTGTGGTTTGTTTTTAAATTTAGGGTAGATTATGGCCAAATATCATAATAAATTCACAATTTTGGGAAAAAAATACATAATAGGGGGGTACTTGTGTGCATAATGGTCACTACAATTACCTTGCCAAAAAGCATGGCAGTACTGATAGGTAACACACAGAAACTGTTATTTATTGTGTTCTATATGTTCTATATACTCTTCTGCACAAGTACAATAGGGTATTTGGACCTTTTCATCTCACGGATAGAAATTATTCAACATTTTATGGACCCTCTTTCACCTTTTCCTCATGTTGCTTTTGCTGTTGCGCACGCTAGTGACATCTCGCGGTGGATTTAAACTAAAACTGGTAACTTGAATAACCAATATGAGTTAAAGTTCACTACATCTGAAGTAACCCGTATGCAACATAGGGTTAAGCTATTAACTAGATGTTATATTCTGTCAATTCCATCATCAATTTTATCAATAACAATTTATGAGTATGTTTCAAGTTTACTCTCTGAAGAGTTTGTAGCTGGAAATAGCAATTCATAACAGTCTATTTAGCCTTTGCCTGAGGAGCGGAGGTACGGGTGGCCTGGGTTGGCCAATTGACTGCATATTGAAAGAATGCACAATTGATCTGAAAGCAAACTTTAAAATTATCTGTTTGAACAACAGTCAACTCTGACAGTAACTGTCAATCAAAAGCATTACTTTACCTCCATAGCAAGGAAACAACATGGTTGAGAGGTCCTTATTTCTCATACTGTCAACAGTCACTTTTTCATGAAATACATAAGATATAAATAAAAGTGTAAAAACTAGGAATGAACTGAAGTAAAAAGCAGCATGTGCCCTACTGCTGTTTTGCATGAGCTTTAAAAAAATTATTTCATCATAAAAAATAGTGGAATTGAAATCTTGTAATTAGTTTTATTTAAGGAAGTAAGGCATGGGGGACCGCCCCCCCACTCCCCTTACCACACAGTGTTGGCATGAACACTCATTCGTATTCATCTAAACACTCAATAGTGTCATTATTAGTGCAGTGTCAACACTACATTTTGTTTCTGTGACACACTTTTGAGTGTTAAACATTTGACACTTGCACAAATGTTACTTAAGAAACGGGTAGTGTAGAAGCATATTGACACTTTGTGTTAAATTAACAAAGGCATATCTGCAGTGTCAAAGTATCATGGGAAAGGTTAAAAGTTCACAATTAAGTTAATTACAATGTGGAGTTTTAAACTGGTTTGATTCTGAATTAGACAATGAAGCAAACGTGCACACGCGTGCGCGCGCACACACGCACACACACACACACACACACACACACACACACACACACACACACACACACACACACGAGCCCAGATCGCAAGCTATTCTGGTCTCAAATAGACCAATGCTAAGCCATTAGGGTGCATCAGCCACACATCCAATATTAAAGACACCCTCAAGCTCTTTTCTGTCACACTATCTTTTCTCTCCCAAACTGCATGAGTCATGCCGTTTTGGTTACCGAGGCAGTCTGTGTTTTACATAGCAGCATAAGCCGCCTTGTCATCATTATGAAAAATGTGATATCTGTCCTTTTAATCTTCTCATCAGGATGTGTAATTAGTTTGATTTTAGATCTGGATTTATGTGCTGTACTCCAATTTTGGCGAGATATAAATTGTGCATTACACTGAGCCTGAGCAATGACTAGTATCTGAGTACCGTACTTCCTTTTTGCCCTCTTGTATTTGTGTGCACACTATTATTTCTACATTTGGGATTTTCATTTTTATGTTTTTATGTAAACTTTAAAAAAGTGATGGACTAAACACTGACTAAACAAGCGGGTTTTCGTCCAGCACCGCATTTCTCGCTAACCTGGTAAGTTTCTCTCATGACTGACGGAAACACATGCCCTGTGTATCGCGCGTTTGTGCACAGTGGGGAATATACACCAGGGTACATATGGAAACATGTCACCAGAAATGCTCATAGCCTGTCAAGTCCCTTTGCTGCTATGGTACAGTTAGTGGCAGTTTGCACTGAAGAGCTATAATCCGCCACTAAATTTAGAAATGAAGTAAAAAGAAAAGATAAGAGGAGAAGAAGAAAAAAAACATTAGGTCTGACCGCACCAATACGTTCGCATCCCACTGATCGGCGAAGGTTTCCGAAGGTAGCGAAAGTTGATTTTTCTTCAGGGTTCATGCGAGGTTGCAAACATTCAAAAAGACACAATCAGTTTTAATGTTCGCAAACAGTTTTTCTTGTCACCATGAAGTTTTGAACATATTGAAGGTAAAAATCTTTTTTTTCTAAATTTTGGTATGGCCGTTATTGTGTATTTGTCATGACATTGGAGAAGAGGAGAGAGGACAGTAAATTGAGGACTGCTGTGTGCCTGTCCAGATACAGTATCCAGGTTCTTCATGGTGAAACTCTGCTTTGATGAGCAACAGAGCAGTGGGCTATTAACATTGGCAAGGATACATTTGTTGTCACAGATAGTACTAAAATGTATTCTCCTTGTTTTCTTCCTGCTAATGTAATAATCAGAGGCAATTGCTCTAAGACTGCAAAGGAAGCTCAGCTTCCCCTAAAATGTCAAAAAGTAAATGATCAAATATATATGTGTATACATACAAATGTGTGGACATGTCATTGACGAAATATGCACTATAAGGCGCTCAACTTTTGTTCTGAATCAGCTTCTTATTACTGGTTACAACGAGACTCTCTTCTCATTCATTCCTGCAGCTTCACTGTGCTTTAAACTGTGTGGACGCTGAGCGTCGACCGCGCGGACATGGGCGTCGAGAGAGTTCAGTGTAGGTTGTCCCAATGCATTGAAACGAGACGTGTCATTGGATAAATGCTGGTTTTGTCCCGCCCATCGGCTGCTCAGCGTCTCTGGGAGTCTCAGGACAGTGGCCATTTATCGGCTCTTCTGGATGATGATTGGATGATCTGTCTGAGGCTGAATCTCTTTTTGATTGACAGTGAAATGAGCCAATCACTGATCTTATGGTGAAGACATCCTTTTCATTTTTTGGAAAAGGAACGGAGAATAGAATTTACGTATAAATAAACGGACACATTTTATGATGTAGGCCGAAATTGAGCTTCCCCTCCTTGACAGACCAGCATCCGCCACTGGTAATAATGCAGCCATCAACCTCACAAGGGCGTTGTTTGTTAACACGAGACTCCCAGAGCCAGCATTTTGGCAGTTCTCAAAATTGAATGTGTTGTTCCTCTTTTGCAATAGATTAACAATGTTCCTGGCCTTTTAACTTTGCCTGACATCATTGCCAGCGGGGGAATAATATACCTACAGACAACTGTATGCATATTATTATCCCCATGCTGACATTTTATTGTATTAAAAAAACCATCTAAAAATATTTATGAGTCATTGCTCCTGCGCAGGGTTTCCATGGCAACCACTTCAGAGCGGCAGCATTGATTTTTCGAGAAAAGTCACCTTGGTCAATAAAAAACAGCTACACAGTACAGGAAAAATTAGATATGTTTCATATTGACAAGGCTCAGTCTAAAGATGATCGAGACAGCGAGTTCTAGCGGCCTTGCCCCCAGTGAAGAGGAGCTGTAAGGCGACACAGTTCAAGATATTATTAGCTTATAGTAAGATATTGACTGTGTAATGTGATAGCGAGGACAACAGGCTTTTATCTGAAGCTACACCACTTAATCCACATCCATTCGCAAATGACGGTAGTGGGTGGCCACTGGTGATCCCGAGAGACAACAGAAATTGTACAATTTACATGAAAAGATAATCACAACAGACTTTCAATCAACAAAATACCTTTAATAGCTAAACAAACAGCGAATAATAATCATTGTAGGCAATCACGTCATCTCCAGGGTCACAATAACAACCCTGGTGAGGAGAAGCGGTTCAGATAATGGATGGATATTTTGTGTATGTGTACTTTACGTTATGAGTGTCAGTAAGGAACATCACAGTAACATCCATGTGCTAATGCACTCAACTCTTGAACTGATTGACATGCGAGTTCAGTTTGCTGCTCCCAAACAAAGTCATGCCTGTTTTGTGTGTCATATTGAAAGGAGAGATATATTGAAAATCAACTTTTTAATAGCTTGTACACCAGCAGTTGGGTTTATGGGGGGCCTGCCCACCCATCAAGCAGGAATTTACACACACACAAAAAAATGCAATGTCTTATCGTAATCAAATGCATACATCAATGCATTGATTTTGTCTTACTGTTCACACACAGTGCCCTGTTAACACTACAAAATTTAAAACGACAAAAATACCAAAAACGTCATTCACACACCAACGATTTGATTGTCCAATGGAAATGAGATAATCACTCATTTCCATTCATTTACTTTAAACATGCACAGGCACAAGCCGTGGTAATGGAATACATTTTCGCTGATAAAATCTCTATGTGAAAATTCAACAAGACAAGGCATAAAACCTGTGACCATCTACATCCCCTAATTTAAAAGTCACTGTGTATACTTTAAAACCTGTCCAATTATGCACACCTCCTCCAGTGAGAGTATGTTGATTTAATCCAACCAAGGACTTTCACAAAGTACAGTATAGGATTTGTGTGTTTATCAGTCAGTAGATTGGGTAGACTTACAATATAAAGCTGCAATCTATCAGGATCAAGCTTTATTCCTCAAGGTTAAAATTAAATCTCTTGCATACATAGTGAACGGGGATAAAGTCTCCACAATTTGGTTTGCTGTTTGAGCAATGCCATACTGCAATGCCATACTGACAACAAAAACATCCATCATTCAAACAGCCGAACCTTTGTTCACAGGGCAACCCGGCTCTATCAACTGTGCCACCGCCACCCAGCAAGACCAACATGCTATTGTTGCCTTGCTGGGAGCTGGTGATATCAACAGGAATCCAGCTGGTCACCAGCTATCACCATCTCCTTGCATGGCTCCAGAAACACGCTGGCCTGGCTGGGCGGCTGTTGTTCAGTTCATAGAGTGGATTACCTGATGACCCAAGGGTTGGCTGTTCAAATCTGTTGCTTATCACAATGCCGTGTTTAGACTCATGGGGGCAAGTAGAACATATTGTAAAGGGAAAAAAATTATTTAATTATTTAATTGGCCTTTTTTTGTTTTTCAAGCTCCATAAATTGGACGACAAATGATTATTCATGCAAACCGATAACTCACTGTAACTTGCTTTGGATAAGACAATGTTTGATAAGGACCAAAAATAGATTTGTCTGGATCACAATATCGCCTGAGGTCTTCCTCTTTGCAAGGCAAAACACGATTATGCTTGGCCGTGTTTAAGTCGAACAGAAGCCAAGGACATATTTCACACATTATCACCCCATGCACAGTGGACACGTTTGGCACCTAAGTGTAATCTTTATGCCAATTTCCGACCCCACCATCATCATTAGACAAAATAGTGTTTCCAGTCTCGGTAGTTAAACATCTCAAATGAAGCTAATAGCTTTCGCTTACCAACCGAAAAGACCACAGGTGGCTATGATCTTCTGTTGAGCCCACTGACTTGAATATTCGACCCCTGCATGCTAAGCTGCCCTTTTGACCGCCACTGTCAAGATAGTTTATCTGCATACTGAGTGAGTCTTACAACTCTCTCTGACATCGCTCATCAAGCTGACACACTGTGCCCCGGAGACTGCGATTGCTTATGACTCAAACATCTCACAAATCAAGATATTACCACACAAATATTACAGCTATTTCTGAGAATCACAAAGAATTGTGTCGGACACCAAGGATCACACGCACGCAAATACACGCGCACGCACACACACGGACAGCTCACACGAACACATGCACATACTGCATCCACAGAACAGCTGGTAAACAGACTGGAAGAGGAAGAGAGGGAAGGAGGGGCTTAGCTCATTTGCCATGCGTTGTTTTGGGTGATTTCACAGACAAACTCCAAGGTTGTGTGTAAAGCTGCAAGACAAATGAGTGGATGTTTGAACGGGTAAGATTACCGAATCAATTATTCAGTCAGCCTATGCATGTGCAGTGGAGCATTCATTTATTACATAACATGAAAAACAACACTAGCACAGCAGTATATTTCAAGTGTGTATTTGTTCTTTATGTACTGTAGCTCAACTGTTAAATGTATTTTGTTTTTCAAATAACTCAATGAAAAATAATGGTCTGGATAGTTTCGAGCTGGGGTGTCAAACATACGGCCCGTGGGCTGAAACCGGCCCACAAGGAGGTTCAATCAGGCCCGCAGGATCATTTAAAAGTGAAAAAAAATGCATAAAAGACATGGAATTAATATTTTTAATAAGGTGCAATTCATGGAGTGTCCGCTAAATCTGTTTATCAAATTTCAACATTTTCCTAATGTTCTTGTGCTTCTTTAGACCAAAACAAAGGACATACATTATTTTGGTTATTTATAGCAGAGTATGGTAACATTTTAATAGTCCGGCCCACTTTACATTTACCGAGGCCATATGTGGCCCACAATGTGAAATGAGTTTGACACCCCTGGTTTAGAGATTGCTAAAATTGTATCATCTAAGAAACAAACACTAGAATTTTATGGCTGAATCTAAAAAAAATTGTGATGAAACGAGTCCTTGGGTAATTTGGGTAGCTCGATTTATATGAAATTCTGAAAGTCAACTAAACTTTATTTTATATCTTAATGTAATTTTTGTGAATTTGATCAGGGTACAGGAAGACAGATTCTGATTCACATGGACATGAGTGGTGGATGTCAACATATTATATTGAAATTAATTTATTTAACGCAATCTGTAATATTTATTATATTTATTTAAAATCCTGCCCAGTGATTCACCTGGCTGAGCACAGTTATAGGGGATCACACACGCACATTCACACATGCACGTGCGCACGCACGCACACGCACACACAAACTTATGGGATGGAAGGCGATCTTCCAAGTGCGTCTCCTGATGAACTTTACATCATCCGCCCACGGAAGTCTGGTTTAAGTTCCTGATAAACATTTTTTTGCACATTTCAACTTCCTGCATGGACTTAGTTTCTTCTTCCACTATGTCAAGAACTGCGCCTCTTGATTTTAAAAGGGAATGAGAGGAGCCGTTTGAATTGGCAGGAAATCAAATGGGCTTTGTTTCAGCGCTCAGTGGGGAAAAATGCCTGTTTTGAAATGTGCAAAGTTGCATGCATCTGCGAAAATACCAAAACTTTGTCAAGCCCACTTGCACACAGAGATCGACAGCTCACTGTGCTAGACTTGTGGTGGGCACAAAAATAGAGCCCTGAACGTTAGGATATTGAACACAAGTCTCGTATGGCAACACTGTTATGGTGCAAAAGGGACATAAAATAATAAATCTGTAGAAATGCTTACAATTTTGGTGCCCCGTAGAAGCAGAGCAGGAGTGCACTCGAATTTAAAAGGGGGTCTTTTAGTCTTTCACGGTAGGAATACGAGACAACCTGACACTGACAAACGCATCAACATTTATGGTTGCATGCACAGAGAAATACACAGCATGAGGTGTGTGCTAATGAATGCAGTACCACCTGTTCAGTAAATGATCTAATTGCTCTCAGCAGATTTCCTCACTTTTACACGGTTCCAGCACCATTTAAGAGGTAAGAGAGGCTGCTTCTGTGAGCCATCTTTACCCTCACACCTTCACTAATTCAACATTTAACGGCATCTCTTGAGAGCGCATCACTTGCTTTCATGTGAGGAGAAAAGCTAAGATGGTTGAAAGGATGAGGGTGAAAGTTGGCGTTTCAAAGGGAAATCAAAAGGATGAGGGGATGATAATAGGGGAAAAGAGAGCACATTTTAGTGAGCAGTGCAGGAAAAAAGGCATTCCATTGACAGATCGAGATTCTGATTTATTGGATAAAGTGATTGTTTGTGGATTGTAGCAGTGATGCAGTGAATGTCCATAACATGGGGATGATAAATTATCTATACATCCGTACGGCAGTCCATCCATCCATACGCCAAAATCTAGCCAATATTCATTTTGAATATTCGTTTGACTAATAACTGTTGATAAATTGCCCTGATGTACAGACATGAAGTGCATATAGCAATATGTTAGACACATTTGGCACTTCACTTCCTGTTAGCTACAACCTCAGAAGTTAGTGATGTGTGAGCTGGCCCTCAGGCAATCACACTGCTCAAATTTGGCAAAAACCAAAGACAAGAAGCGCTTGCGATCTGCCAGTTACGTAAGCCTCTTTCAGGATGAAAAACATTTTTTCTTCTGCCGTGTTAAGTGGGTGTTCATCCACAAGTTAGAATGTATACATTGCGGCTCCAAATGAGTTTGGCGATGGAAAGCTGGCTGCAGAGAAAGCCATAATTGATGCATCATCACTGGCAGCACGACAAGACACCGCTTTTGGTTCATACATTTCTGTTAGATTTCTGCAAGTAAATTGTGTTGACTGTTCTTCAAGTGTACAACGTTATGAATGTGAGGGTGAATTTTAAGAACAGTTTCAATATATCAGGATTACCCCGCTTTTCAGCATCTGATTTTGTTGTGTCAGAGTGCTGCTAAACACACTGCTTCACCTTGATTGGACAAAGTAAATTTGAATTTGAGGGAAACAAAAGCCCTCTTCCTCATACAAAGGCGAAACGGCTAGAGATCCACCCGGCCAGTTAGATGGCCATGAACCCGGTTTATTTGGATTATTGGATTGGATAAACTTTATTGTCAGTTATGAACATGGCCATGAACGAGGAGCCGCTGCGGTGTCCGCGCCGCCATCAAAAGAAAAGTAACAAAAAAGACAAAATACAAAACAACACATGAGACACAGACAATCGTGCACTCTTAACTTTCCTGCATACACTTTGTTGTCTGAAGCAGTTATAGATGAAAGAGGAGCGAATCAAAGTGTTGTTTAGTTATTTATTTTAACAGAAAGGATTTAACCTGGCCCGCATCACAGACAGGCTTCCGCCTTCGCATGCTGTGGCTCACCAAATTTTATTGCGATGCATCCCCGGCCACGTCTGACGCAGAGCAAGCAAAACAGGCATAGTCAGTGACGGATTGACGGACTCTCCGTTAGCATTGACTGTTGTGTGTTTAATGATGCTGCTTCCGGGTCCTGCACACTCACAATGTGGCAAGCGAGCATCAGGGGCATCACCAGAAATTTGCCAGTCGGGTGGCCAGGGTGACAACAGCTCACCTATGGGTGGTCATAAGCGAGTACTATGCACGAGGGAAACTTGGATGCCGGATCTGAGAGACAACACCCCAGGTAGGTTAAACATTGTCCAGATTAGTAGAATTATGCTAGCAGCACAAAAGCAGTGAAGGATCTCCCTTGATGCTCAAGTGTCTCACTACGTATTCATACGATATGTTTGGCCAGGCTACCATTTGGTCATCAGTTTTGGCATCAATTTCAATCAATTTCATCAATTTCAATCTGGAATTATTCTATAACTCTATCAAAGGATTTGACTTCCCCATGTTTATACTGGATGTAAATCATTGAAGCACAACCGACATTCATAACAATTACTCAAAGCTGTTAAGACATGTTTTCTAAACTTGTATTACGTCTGCTTTTCCATCCAACAATGAACTACAGTGCAGTAATGTAGAGGCTTTCACTTTATATTCTGTTTGAATTTGGAGGGGACTGCCGAATGGTCGTACTGAATCATTTGCGGATTAGTTTTTTAATGTAGTCTTATTTTGCTGTTCTAAAAAAATAATAATAATAATTCACAGACCACAATATAAAATGTTACGAATAATACCAGTGAAAGGGAACAGCCCAGTTATTGCCATTGCATTACAGTACATCACTAATCTTTCAAACGACCATTTGCACCAAATTACCCAACTCTAGGCTTTAAATCGACCCCCACATTTGAAACTGTTTTGCTGAAGCTTGTTCATGCAATATTTATCCAATACCTTTTTTTCCAGCGCCTGAGAGAGGAAATCACAACAGAGGAGCCCACCGACCGCAAACTGCTGAGTTTGAGTTGTTTTTATAGGGACAAATTAAAAAGTGCTGCAGCGCATTTCCAAACAAGGCTTTCAAAACGGCATGCATGCTAACAATATGTGTGCTTTTCACGCAATGCCACATAGACAATATGTATAAGCACAGCCCATTGTTGTGGTTATTTTCCATTTGATTTGGTGCAGGAGAATATGCTGCACTTTAGATGTATTTCTATCCTCAAATCCACTTAAGAAAAGATGACTCGTATATAGGTTTGTGATATGGAAACACTTCATATTGAAGCTGAATATGGCTGCTTGATGTGAGGGTGGATGTACTTTGATTTTGCCCTCATAGAAATAAGCTTCTATAATCAAGACTCTTTGTGTTATGCTGCTTGCTGCTATGCCTCGTTAAAGAAGATCCAAAAGATTTTGGACCATTTGTTGCAAATATCGAATACAAGTTCCATCATTCTGCCGGTTGATTGATGGCTGATAACTCAGAACAAATAAAGAACATAAGGGCTCTACAAAGTATGCACGTGGCCTTTCCTTCTCTAAACAAGCCGAAAATATCCCATGTCAAAGTGCATACAGTTAAAGTATGGCACCATCCCACCAAGCTCCCATCATGCAATGCAAGTCACTCCTGTGATAACAATCTACAAATCAGCCATGATGCAGGTAGACTTGTGCATTTAGCAGGTGTTTTACAACAGCGCACAACTTGACTTGACCAGTCAGATTTAATAATGATACACATTTAGCACCGTCTCTTCTGGCCACAGATGGGATGGGGGATTTGTCCCTTCCATTTAACTGTAATGTCATGCAATCATACAGATTCCCACCGACACTACAGAAAAAACATGTTGAAGTCAATTGTATGGAGCGATCCATGGAGGCTTGCTTGGCACCAAGCATGGTTTCATCATATATTGAGCCAAAAAGTAACAGCCTTCCTTCCAGGATTATCTAGTAGAGAAAATGGCATTATCTAATAAATGAAGTTCAACAAAGTCTTGCTTGTTACTTGGACTTGGTCGTGCGTGTGTTGTGTGTTGGCTCTGGATATGTGTAAATTTTGTTTTACGGAGGCACGAGTGAGCATGGTGTTGCAATGAATTTAACCCTACCACCCGACAGGCTGCGATCACTTTGTGGCTGAAAATTGAGATAGTTTAAAATGTTCATTATTAGATCAGTGGTTCTTGACCTGGGCTCGGTCGAACCCTAGGGGGTTCGACGTAGCCTCTGTAATGGAAGTAAAGATACACCCGATTCAACATGTCAATTAGTTATGACACGCCCGCCTGGACATCACTGGCTGCAGATGATCACATTACATCGCTTGTCCAATCAGTGCTGCGGCAAATTTAGTTCGCTCCGCAGTAAGGTGTGACTGTTATAATAGTACGTCACATACAGTTCATTTTGTGCACAATTAAAAACAATGTATACTTGTGTTGTGACATTTTATTTACTTTTTTCAGGTTTTCAGGTTTTAATAAATATGTTTTTATGTGTTGAGTTTATGAAAAAAATCCCATTTTTATTTTTCACTAATGAAGGGTTCAATGAATGTGCGTATAAACTGGTTGGGTTCAGTACCTCTAACAAGGTTAAGAACCAGTGATGCTTGAGAGATGCTTGAGAGATGGATAAAGCTCAGTGTACTGTTAAAGCCTTTACAGATGTGGAAAACACTACCTAATACAACCGTCAGTCACATGTTTAGCGACTCTGGACCGCTTTGGAAAGTCTCTTTTGAAAATCTCTTATTCTTTATGCCACCTGTCCTTAACCTTTGTTGGATTATGTCATCGGGTCAAGGAGCGATGAAAATGTGTTTTTTAAACACAGGAAAGGGCAATACAGGTTCAAATGAATTCGACTCCATTTGACGTTGTCCTGTGAGGGTGAGTACAGCTCAACTCAATCTCTACTTTTCAAAATAAATTAGCTTCATGGTAAAATAATCTTAGAAATATTAGCTTCATGGTAAAAGGGAGACGTTCCAGATACAAAATGTTTTTGTGAAGCATCAAAAATTATGTTTTTCATTGCTCATTTGCTATTAAAAAATGGAAATGTGTTTATTTTATTTTGGTTTGAGTGTGACCACACCCTTCCTTTTGCTTTGAACGTACTGTACATTTCTTGGCCTCATTGACTATCCTCTTGTGACACCCCCCAAAAAGTTTGTTTGACTCTTTTTTAAAGTCTTGAGCATGAAACTCGAGCATCTTCGCATAGTTGGTCAACTACGTCAGTGTCCTGCTGCTTTAAATGTTGCTGCCGCAATGAATTGTTAGTAATATCCTTTCGTAAAGGTTGGCCAAGAGTAACCATTGCAAAATGGTGGCTTAAAGGTTGCACCCAGGCACCTTTCATAAGCACTTGTAGAATTCGAACCATCCTATCTTTCGGGCCATCTCATTCGCGACACAAACAATAATTCTAAGAGGCCCCCAATACACAACTGCAGAGTCTTTAAATCACTGATTTACACCAGTGCAAAACAAATACAAACAACATCAATATCAGTAATATGCCATTTCTTTCCTTTGTCATAACACTGCAGTGTGCCGAGCTCTTAAAATGTTCATGCACAAAGATTAAAAACAGCATGTATGCCCATGTTAGCCTCTGATCAAACCATTTGTGGCTGGCGCTGCCCATGCCCTGTCATTCAGCTTGGCCTGGCAGACAAATTAACTCTGGGACTCAAAACACAAACACACACACACACACACACACACACACACACACACACACACACACACACACACACACACACACACACACACACACACACACACGCGCGCACACACACACGCACACACGATCAAGCTGCAGACTTAACAGCTCCAATGCGCCTGAAGATATCACTACTTGTGCGACATGAAAATATGACATCTTAACCCCGCACACTAAATGCATAAACAGGGCTGTGAAACACACGCCTACATAGACTCAATCCACATTCGTCAGGTCTAATCTTGTTTGATCAAACAATGTCCTCCAGTAGTTCTTGGAGTGCATAAAAGGGACTAGAGCAAGGGATGCTTTCACGCACAAAGTCACAGGAGGAGTCCTGAATGCATGTTCACGCATTAAGACACTTGAGCCACTTTCACACTGCATTGCCACAAATTGGTGCATCGGAGGCTTTACTGCAGAGTTTAGATTTATTCTTTGATACACGACCCATCGGGTTTCTTGTACTCGTGCACAAGGTGAGACGGAATGCTGCTTTCTGATGATTAGAGGCATGACGACTTCAGCGTGACGGTGGCAATTACTTTTCAATACAAAGGGACGCGAACAGCGAGTCGCCGCACTCTCGTTGCGCCTTGTGGTGTTTTGTCGCTCTCACATCTCTGATAATCCATTGGAAGCCGGCAAATTGCCAGGTCGACTTCAATAACCCTTACCACATTGGTAACTTAACCAAATGCCATTTAGCCAGGAAAAAAGCCAATAAAATAGATGTATGTTTTGGGTCGAAGTTGTTTAAAAAAAAAAGTAGCACGATATATTTCTTCAAATTGCGTGAGCACCTTCATAATTGCAAAAATTGGGCTTCAAACAACATGAACATGATTTGATTTGAAGAAGATGAAACAATGGAAAAATTATTTGGGGGACGCTAATTCTTGGTGCATATATAAATACAGGGTAATATCAATTTCTGATTCAGAATGTTTTCTATTGTTGACTGTTACGATGAAATTTGTGTCCATGATTGTAATTTCACAACATCAAATTATCAAACACATGCCAGTTTCTCAAATTGGGTATATTAGAAGGACAAAGGTTGTTTTGTTTTCTACATCTGCCAAAAAGATCTTGTGTGGTCGGACAAATTATGGCTGCTTCATCATGGCGACATGCCTGCTCACAAATCCCGGAGCATACGACGGTTACTGGCCAACCTCCCTTTCCCACTCAAAGGATTTGGCTCAGCCTAATATACCGGTAGATATCTTTTTTTTCTTTCCCAAACTGAGTTGGGTCAAAAAGGGGATCCATTTGGGAGACATGAATGACCCGAGGTTGGCCATGACTACGGGGGTCCGCAAGATGCCAGAAGAATCCGACTAGTTGTGCATTAAAGTGTGGCAGAGAAGGATGGGAGATTACTTTGAAGAGGAAATCTGGTAGTCTGACGCACCATACGTGTATTATGAACTGTTTGCATCAGAGTCATTCAGCATTGTTTGGTTAACGCTCATATTAGCCTGTATAGCATATATACCATTTACAGAGGTGGGATCTTTAAAATTCAAGACATTTTTCAAAATATTTGAACAACTTTTCACTGCAGGGCATCTTTTTCCTCTTCAACTGACGTCGTCATTTTACTTCAGAAGCCTTGAGGTGGAGCTTAACCGTTCTCCCTTTCCTTTCAGGTCTTCATCATGAGGCTGCATACTGGGAACAGTTGTTCTTCCCTGGTGAACATTTAAAGTAATCTCGATTTAGTCGGTCAGCAAGATGGGCATGTTTCTCTTTTCCGTCTAAATTCACAACCCTGGTACTTCCTTTGTTTTTCCTGATAACAAAAAGGAGGAATAGTCCTTATATTTTGCAGTTGTCTTCCAATTAAATAAGTAATCAAATATGAGGATGAAAAATGATAGAGAAACATAAGATGTAAAGAGTGGTGGACAGTCTGATACGATGCGAGAGGTGATGGAGGAAACAAAAATGAATACAATACATTAATTATCATTACAGTACACAAATACGGTGGCACAGTGATTGACTGGTAAGCGCATCTGGCTCATAGTGCAGAGGTCATGGGTTCAATTCAGGGCCCCGGCCTTCGTGTGTGGAGTTTGCATGTTCCCCTCTTGCCCGCGTGGGTTTTCTCCGGGCACTCCGGTTTCCTCCCACACTGCAAAAACATGTGGCTGAGGTTAATTGAACACTCTAATTGTCCTTTGGTGTGTGAGTGTGGTTGGTTTGTGTGCCCTGCGAATGGCTGGCAACCAGTTCAGGGTTTACCTTGCCTAGTGGCCACTGACAGGTGAGATTGACCCCAGGACACCTGTGACCCCAGTGAGGATAAGTGGTTCGGAAAATGGATGGATGTCAAATTCACAGCGATAAAAAGAGAGAAAACTGGCAGTGTGTCAAGAGAAATAGTCTAGGGCCGTTCACACGGGCAGATTTATTTCGGACTTACTCCGAAACTGCTCCCCTCGAGCGTTCATACGTGCAACTTTGTTCCAGCATAGCGCCCGAAAACAGCTTGTTTCGGATCAAATTTAAACCACCTCAGGGAGGTGGTTTAAAAATTTGCTCCGGAACAAATGCTCGTTTGCGAAGCAGTACCGATGCAAATGTGCACGTATGAACGCAACTGGATTAAATTTGCTCCAGAGCAAATGCTCGCTTGCGGGGGAGTGGCCTCGCTATGTGTCAGAGGGGTCCATCCGGGTACTTGCCAACATGCATCCTGGGTATTTTGCGCTTCAAAACATGGCGGGTCTTTTCTCTCTCTCCTGCGGCGTCTGATTATCGACCACATCGTTGATTTCTCCGGAGAAGAAGCCATTTTGTCACAAAGAAGGAGGGGAAATGGTACTTCCTTTTCCCCGCCTTCTTCTTTCTTTACGCATGCGCATGTTTTACTTCCGCATTCCTGTCGTTTTGTTCCGCAACAGGAACTGCCCGTGTGAAAGCAAGTGGAGCTGAGTCAATGCTGCTCTCATGCTGTTACGCTCCACAAAATTTGTTCCGGTGCAAAATTATATCGCAACAAAATACTCTGGTGCAGCGCCGAAATAAATCTGCCCGTGTGAACAGGGCTTCTGACACCGAATGTGGAAATGAGTATTGATAGCAGGAGACAGACACATAATTTAGAGTCAATAATTAGCTGCTGCTTAATTTTCTCTGGTGTTCAACATAACACACACACACACACACACACACACACACACACACACACACACACACACACACACACACACGCGCTTGTCAAGCGCAAAGTCAACTTGTGTACGACACACTGAAGCAGATGCTGTCTGCTGTGTGATAATTAGTTCTGCTGATCTCTAATGCAGGAGAATAAGTAGAACAGTCAAGGATGCAACAGTCTTTGTTTTCTACATTTCTTGCAGTGTTACTATAAATATATGTCTCTGCCCTTTCAGTCTTTCCCTACCCTCCAACTTTAGTTTTTGTGTGCAAATTTGACTGTGAAAGTTCAATGCTTGGAAATGTCATTTTCAGAGGTGTTTTTAAGCACAGCTGGTTTGGCTTGACAGAAATGGGAGGCTTGACCAGACCACCGTGTGTGTGTGTGTGTGTGTGTGTGTGTGTGTGTGTGTGTGTGTGTGTGTGTGTGTGTGTGTGTGTGTGTGTGTGTGTGTGTCATAAAATCCATTTAGATATCATTGTTTGTTAGCAGAGGTGGGTAGAGTAGCCAAAAATAGTACTCAAGAGTAATAATAATAATAATAATACATTTCATTTATAAGTACTATTACTTCACGACAATAGTGCTCGAGTAAAGATAAAAAAGTAGTAATATTTAATTACAGAGTACAGAGTAACTGATGAGCAATTTTGCATGTTTATTTTTTTTCCATCAAGCTTAACTACACAAATCTTAATTACTACCGGAAGAGCTATGCGGGAAGCGAAATACTCTCCCCTACTGATTAGGGACAGGCGCATCTGACTGATTGCAATAAGTAGAGCTTAGTGATGGCGCCCACCACTCAACCAGGTTAGACTGTGGATGGAGGGAACACATTACCAGTAGGCAAAAAACACAGGGCATGACATAAATACAATCTCCACGTTACTGTTTGTTATTTTTGCATTCTCCATTAGGAACTCCAGAGATGGAGAAATGTTGCTTTCCGTAGGATTCTATTAAGTTCTCACATAAGTACTCACTCACGGGCACACGCACGCACGCACGCACGCTACTGTATGTGCAGCCAAAACAAGTAGACAGCAACATTCTTTCTCAAGTTACACATTGAGCTTTTGTAGGCTGAAATGTGCTCATCTGCGAAGACGCAGTGGACAGTTTCCTATGAAATTCTTATTATGCATACACTTACATGTAAACAACATGGACTTAATGTGAGCCCGGGTAAATTGTACCTCTTGAAATAGTTAGTCAAGGAGCGGCATGTCCATGTTTTTAGAAAGTACACTGCATCGTTCCAAGATCATACATTCTTAATGGCTTTTCGAGAATAAATGTTCACCTCATAAAACTGCATTGGGTACTGCATATGCGCTTGAAGAAAAGCAAACTCAAAACCCTTCAAATGTCGCTGCCTTCTAACTAAAAACTGATTTTCAGAGGTATTTTGTCTGTTCAAAACTTTTAAATTGAAAGGGAAAAAAAGCAACATGGTGCCCTTAGTGCTGGCTGACTGTACTGCAGTGAGCAAAATTCAGCTGCCCCTCAACTAAATAATGATTACCCATTATCGCTGCTTTGTATTTCATTCATAAAATACCGAGAAGTGGAAACAAATAAACAGCTCCCTTTGGAACAATTAGTGCATCATTTAGCAATGAAAGGAAAAAAAAATATTAAAAAAATAAAAATAAATAAACTAAACAAAAAAATAGACATGGAAGGATATTACCACATTAAATAAACATCAAAAAAGTGTGATGGGCACGAGAATGACCTTTAACTACGGTAACTGGAAAAGGACAAGGAAGTTGTATGGATACAGCACTCATATTGCAAAGCTAGGGAGTCATGACATCACTAATGTACACGCGCAGCCAGCCCTCCTCAGCAGAGCTATTCTGTATAATGAACAAATCATGCACACATACTGTAGATCATAGATTATTTGTGCATTCATTGAATTAAATATTTCCTGTTCGTGTAGTTGAAGTTGTGTGATGGTGCTTCATTCCCATGCAGGTGCAATTAATCTATGGCTCCAACGATGTTTGAGAAGCCCTTCAGTTCCTCTTGTTGGTTGTGTCTGTATAGCTGTTCTATCTGTAGCCCTACTATGAGGTTTTGTGTGTATGCATGGTCAGAGCCGTGCACACGTCCTCACGCGCAAGTTCTCCAATGGCTAGATCGCATATTTTGCATGGGAATGTTCATAAACACGCTTTGCGCACATTTTGGTGCGCTTGATAAGTGAGGCCTCGGGGACGCGTGACCAAATGAATAATGCATACCAAAATAAGATTTTGAGAAGATCCGGGAAAATTCTAACTTTCCTTCTACACTTCTGCACATTACAGTAAATGACCCAGGTTCTTTCGTGCTTACACCTCCCTGATCCTTCTCTGTTCTAGTCAGCAATTTAAAGCATTCCAATCCAATAGACTATTTTTAAAAGGGCCCAAGTGATCTGGGGTAAAGAATGGATTTTCCTTTCGAATTGTTATTGATTGATGATTGATTGATTGATTGATTGATTGACGGCGCCCAAGTAGGCAGCCGTCGGCAAGTGCTGTTCAAGAGCCTTGTTTTTTGTTGTTTTGGTCTTTTGTTTTGTCACAAGGTGTTTGTTGTTTCGTCATGTGCAGTTTTTTGGCCACAACATTCATCAAAGGAGAAGAATACAGGCGTGCTGCCTGCCTGGACCAGCACAGATTTTGATTGGGACGAATGTCAGCGCCATTTGACTGGTGCTTGTGTTTTTTGCACCTGTAATGGGCAGCATTTTTCACAGCCCCGTTTTGTTCAGTGGAGATGTCAGCACGGTTGGACAGTCTGCGTTGGTGCGGCTAGATGGACGGCTGCTGAAGTTGAGGATGAGGAGACAAGAGAGAGGAGCGCCGATGCGTATTCGGAACTGAGAGTCGCCGCTTGGAATTGAAATGGATTTACATGGCACAGGAGAAGTGAATCAATCTCTTTTTATCGTCAATGGATGCTACAGCTTCTTGTTGACTTTGAAACTTAGCTTGTAGCCGACGTGTGCACATTTTGAGCATGACGTCTCTGATCCACTGGTGAAAGGACACTTTGATTCTCTCCTCTTTCATCTCAAACTGCTTTAAATAACAAAGCGTATGAGGGGAAAAGTGGTTAGGATTGCATGACTGTCCGTGTTTTATGTTATGTGTTGTGTTTATTATTTTACTTTATGTTAACTATTTTCTTAAGCGCTTTGTTACAGCTGCGGCTGTGAAAGCGCTATTCAAATCAAATTGTATTGTTATTGATTTGTGACAGATCAGCTGAGAGCGGAGAAATAAATGGATAAGACAAAACTAAAGGAAAAGTGGTCACACACTACGTTTGTGTATATTTGAAAGTTTCCATCGTCAATCGAGTCACAAAGAAGGATATAAATGAACTGACTCAGTGCCTTGTTTGTCTCCCTCACCCTTCGCATGTTTGTGATTTTTGGGTGAGTTTACTCTGTGGGCATGTGTTAGTGGAAGGTCTGTGATTTGAGTCCGTCTTAATGTGAGTGTCTTAGTGTGTGTGTGTGTGCACGCGTGTGTGTGTGGCTGAGAAGTGACACAATATGGCACCATTACGCCACTTCTAATAACATCACATTCAGCACAGCGTCTTTCAGCCCATAATAA
Source organism: Hippocampus mohnikei (assembly GCA_026261675.1). Lineage (NCBI taxonomy): Eukaryota > Metazoa > Chordata > Actinopteri > Syngnathiformes > Syngnathidae > Hippocampus > Hippocampus mohnikei. The sequence continues at coordinate 19,901,199 of JAKGUB010000557.1, read as the reverse complement.
TGTCTGCATACAATACTGTGTGCATGTAAGCACACTTGTAAATTTGTTAGGGATGCCGAGTTACAGTGAGCAGAGTCCGAACAATGTGTGTAGAATATTCTTGTATATCTCTTGAGAGGTTTATCGTTTATATTTTGATGTAATGCACTTGGTTAAAGAGAGGTGGATTGAAAACTACATGTGTTATGCTCAGTGCAAGCGTGTTTTGCAGGGCTGGGTTTGCTTATAACTAAAGTGTATTTATGGCTTTCATATTTCACGACAGTCATCCCTGTCACCCATCCAAGGTCGCATCACACAAAAAAAAACCCCATAAAAATCCAATGAATAAGTAAAACATCTGTACAGCTAAACTGCTTCAGCTCACTGAACTGAAGTCTCATAAGATATAAAGAAGTCGAAAAGAAAGAAAAAGCCAAGATAACAATACCGCGTGGAGTATTACAGAGATAATACTCTGGGACACAATCTTCAAGTTACAGGATTGAGACATTATATTCATGACTCTCCCATATGGAAACACCATATGTGCTCATCAATTAAACATACAAATGCATAACTAATAACCACACACTGTCTGCTGAGTGACACAAAGACACACTAACACCAAAGAATGCCCAAACAAAATGTGGTTGATGTAATGACCCATTTGGCATTGAGCAACATCAGTTTAGCAATCCATATTTGGGGCGTGTTGGTATATTTCTCACTGACATTGTCAGGTCGTCATTGCCGTACGTGTTTATGGTGAAAGGATTGTCCTGTACCTACCGATTGATTTGTTGTCATTGTTTTGGGTCGCGTTTGCACTCTCCGTATGTGCTTGGTAATAGGTATCCTGTGTGTGTGTGTGTGTGTGTGTGTGTGTGTGTGTGTGTGTGTGTGTGTTGGTTATATTGAATTGACCAGTAAGTGTACGTTTTTTTATCGCTCTGTCTCTATGTGTGTGTTTGTTTGTTTATTGTTTTTGTTTGTTTATTGTTTATTGAGCATATATATTACACACAGTAACAGATAGCCAAAAGGTAGGCAAAATTTATGAAAGGAAAATTTAAAAGTATGTAAAAGAAAAAAAGAAAACACTCATCATCACAGTTGTATGCTCAAAGGAGTAGGAAGAAGTAAACAACTTATCTAGTCCTACCCCTTATTGTATAGAATATAAATTGATCGTTTTCAAAACAAAGAAGAAGAAGAGAAGTCTACATATCATCAAATACTTTTACCATTGTGGTACTTTACTTTTCTATTTATACACCTTTCGGTTTGTGTATTTATAATTATTCTTTGACCTTTTTGTTTCAATTTCTCATAATCATTGTAATTACTGCATTTCTTGAGTACAAATGATAAATTAATCAAAATCCAAACAAGAACAAAGAGCTGTAATACTAATTTTATAAATGTATCGAATGTATCTTCTTAATTGTGATTCTTATAGTTTTTTTGTACTGATCTTTTGAATTTATTTTTGAACTCCTCCAGCGATTTACTCATTTTCAGGTCCGTTTCAAGCTTATTCCACAGGTTGACACCTGTTACTGATACACACCTTTGCTTAATGTTTGTTCTTGTTCTGGATTTTTTGTATTGATTAGTACCCCTTAGATTATAACTGCTTTCTCTAATTTCAAAAAGCTTCTGAATATTTAGACAAAGGAAATTGTTATGTGCTTTATACATTAATTGGGCGATTTTGAAGTCAACCAGGTCGTAAAATTTCATTGTGTTTAATTTGATGAATAGTGGATTTGTGGGTTCTATATATTTAGACCTATTGATTGTTCTGATTGCTTTTTTGTAGTTTTAAGACAGGGAGTGTGTTTGTTTTACAGGCATTCCCCATATTTCCACACAATATGTCATATATGGGAGTAATAATGAATAATATAATGTGCACAAGGAACTCTTATTCAACACGTCCTTAGTTTTGTGGAGTATCCCGATCGTTTTGGATATTTTTCTTTTAACGTTATCTATGTGTGGCTTCCAGGATAGTTTGGAATCTATTACTAGTCCAAGAAATTTATTTTCATTAACTCGTTCTATTTCAATTGAATTTATCTTTATTTTGACTTGTTCTTTGATTGGTCGCGTGCCAAAAATAACTATCTTGGTTTTTGTTAAATTTATAGATAGTTTATTTCTGTCAAACCAGTTTTTAATTTGGTTAATTCATTTTCCACAATTTTCAGGAGTTGTTCCATGTTATTTCCAGAGCAGTAGAAGGTTGTGTCATCGGCGAATAGGACACATTTGAATAGTTTTGAGACACTACAGATATCGTTTATATATAAAATGAATAGTTTAGGTCCAAGCACTGATCCCTGAGGCACTCCATGGGTAATTTTCAGTGAGTTGGATTTTATGTTATTAAACTGCACATACTGATATCTGTTTTCTAAATAACTTTCAATCCATTTATATGCTGTGCCTCTGATACCATATCTCTCTAATTTATTCAATAATATTGTATGATCTATTGTATCAAAAGCTTTTTTAGATCTAGAAAATCCCAACCGTGAATTCGTTATTGTCAATATTAGTCGCTATTGCTTCTACAAACTCCATTACTGCCATTAAGGTGGTCCGTTTTTCTAAAGCCGTATTGATTTTCACTTAATAGCACGTGTTTATTAATGAAGTTATCAAATCTGTGAGAAAATATTTTTCTAATATTTTTGAAAATTGTGGTAGCAGTGATATTGGTCTATAATTTGTAAAGAATTGTCTTTCTCCACTTTTAAAATTGGAATAACTTTAGCAGTTTTCATTTTTGATGGAAAAACACCGGCTTTAAATGATAGGTTGCATATGTATGTAAAAGGTCGGACTACAAATTCTATAATCTGTTTTATTATTGTCATGTCAATATTAAAACAGTCAGTTGACTTTTACTTTTATATGTTTTTACAATATTTAATATTTCATTTTCATTCACAGCAGTAAGAAACATTGTGGAAGAATTTTTTCTATGTATTTATCTATTTCAAAAGAATTTATTGGATCAGGAATTTGTTTTGCTAAATTACTGCCGATATTAACAAAATATTCATTAAATTCCTTTGCTATTTCTGCAGTTTCCTCAATAATGGTATTTTTATCTTTCATAAAGTACTCCGGATAATTTACTTTATTAGAGCTGTTTCTAATTACATGATTTAAGATTTTCCATATTTCTTGAGTATTGCTTTTATTTTGCTCTAATAATGCATGAAAATGGTCTCTCTTGCTGATTTTTATAATGTTTACTAATTTGTTTTTATAAGTCTTATATTTTGTTTCAGCTTCTTTGGTTCTGGATTTTAGAAACGATTTGTATAGATTGTTTTTCTTTTACATGCATTTTCTATGCCTTTTGTTATCCATGGCTTATTTTGGTTTTTGTACTTTCTGGTGACCTTAATTACTGGGAAATGCTTGTCATATAAGGAGGTTATGGTTGACTGAAATGCGTCAAACGCAGTATTTGGATCTTCATTTGTGTAGACCTCTGACCAATTTTGCTTGTCTAAATCGAGCTTGAAAGCTGCGATGGAATGTTGGGTTCTGGGTCTTATTTCTGAGATGTGGGTTATTGATTTAGTTATTCTATCAAGTAATTGTGAAAGGCTGCAAAGACCGGTAGATGGTCACTTATATCAGTTATGAGAAGTCCACTTTTCTTTTTTATGATCAATCTTATTTATAAATATATTGTCTATTAATGTGGTTGTATCTACTGTTATTCTGGTGGGTCTCAGAATAACTGGGAAAAGACCATTGCTATACATTGAATTTATAAAATCTGTTGTGTTTTTGTGTCCATTTGGGTTTAATAAGTCGATGTTAAAGTCGCCACATATTATTCGTGTTTTCTTGTCATTAGAACAGCTCAGCATATCTATCAGTTTTTTATTAAATGTGTCAAGACAAGATCCTGGTGTCCTATAAACGCAACTTATAATGACATTTGATGCATTTTTAATATGTATTTCAAGAGTTAGACATTCCATTAGATTCACTGTTGTATTTGTCAAGCTCTCAATTTTACTACATTTCAGTGTTTTATCTACATATATTGCAACTCCCCCTCCTTTTTTATCTTCCCTATGAGTTGCATACATTTCATATCCATCAATTTTCATTTCACTTGTTTTTTCATCATCAAGCCAAGTTTCTGATATAGCAATTATTGTAAATTTATTAAATGTGGCCAAATATTCTTTGATTTTGGTGAAATTTTTATAGAGACTTCTACTATTAATGTGTATTAATGAAAGTGTATTTTTCAGTTCTACATTTGTGTTGAATTGTTCATTCGTATAATACTCGGAGTTTGTGATGCTGTAATTTTGATTGAAGAAATTATTGTCAGGGTCCAAATTGTTCTCTGGGTCGAATGTCTTGTGTTCTGCATAATCAAAGATTTTGAAGTCCATGTTTGTGTTGTATGTTTCCTGTATCAATTGAGTCAATGTTTATGTCTTGAGGTAATCAGCTCTGAGCATGTTGAAGTCAAGCCTGTTGAATTGGTGTACTGGTGCGGGGTGGACGATGAGTTTGTCGTGCCTCAAGTAGGCAATTTCCTCTTTCACGAGCCTCTTTGAGTTTTGGAAGCAATTCTTTTCTTTTTGACGTACAATATCTGTATAATCTTCATTAATATAGATTTTAGTACCTTTTAAGTATTTTGCTCTTTGTAGTATCATTGTTTTGTCCTTATATTTTTCAAATTTCACCACTACTGGCCTTGGTCGAGGTCTTCCCGATTCGTGTCTCCCGTGCGGTGGGCTCTTTCCACCTCGATAGTCTCCTTTAATTGTAGTTGCTCCTTAAAGATTTTTTGTACTTTTGCTCCGTTTCAATCCACGTTTCTCCTTGCATTTCTTCAATTCCGTCGATTATCAAGTTATTTCTTTTAGATAGTCCCTCTAAGTTGTCCATCTTGTCGGTTAAAACCAGCATACTGTCACATACTTTGAAGATTTCAGTTTGCATGGTTTTGCAATGGTCAGATCCAATTGTTTGTTGTTTTTAATGTCATCGACCTCCTTTGAGTGAAATCAAGACTGGTTTTCAGTTCTTGTACTTCCCTGGAAAAATTGTCGAGTCGTGTGTTTGTTGAATCCAGTATCATTTTTACAAATCCTTTGAAGTGGTCCTGTTGTTGCTGCATGAGCGCTGTGAAGAGTTCTTTTGTTGCAGGAGGAGTTCATTGACTTGCGTGAGAGTCATCAATTCTTCGTCCTGCTTTGCATCCTGTCCCCGTTTAGGCGGCATCCTTTCGAATTTGTTGCTTACCAGCAGTCAGCTAGTTGTTGACGTATGCTGTTGACTTTTGCCAACCAGGATGTTGTTGACGTGGCAGTGGGCCAGTGGCCTCCCGGCGACACAACCGCGGTGTTCGAATGACGTTTTTTCGGCCGCTGCTGCCGGGTTCACGGTTCGATTGGCTGATCACAGGTGGTGGCTCCAGCGCTAGTGCCGACCCAAGGGTCGACCGCCGTTGGAGCTCCAAGAGCCCTCTCGCCGCTCAGGCCGGCTGGCTATCGCCAGCTCACGCGGCCTCGGTGGTCGAGTGAGTTCGGTTGCTGCCGCCGCCGCCGCCGCCTCCGGGCTCACCGATCGCTGGAGCCCACAACGAACGCCGCTGTCGCCGCTCGCTGGCCACCGTCGCTGCCACCGCTGCCGGGCTCACCTGTCGCGATCACTGGAGCTCCCAAACTGGTCGCTGGCTGTGGCTGGCTGTCGCTGGCTGTGGCTGGCTGTGGCTGGCTGTGGCTGGCTGTCGCTGGCTGTGTTGGGGATTGTTTGTGTGTCTGCATCAAATGACAACCACCTCCTGATTTTGTAATAATGTTTACCCATCAACCAAGAATGTTTTCACCAGTTCAATAAATGAATCTTTTCTTTCTTTTAAAATTTAGGAAATTTCTGCAATACATTTTCACAGTCTTCGTGCAACCGTACTATAAAAGTTCCAGTAAGGACAATTCAATTATTTGTTTTTAAGATTGATTACGGTGTATATTAACTGTTAAAACGGTATTTTTTCACATAATGCTGAGCTTAAATGTAAAAATTTGAGAGGACAGTGCAACAATGTGATAGCCAAGAAGAAAATACATTTATAACAATTCTGACCCCGCCTTATCTCCCCTCCCAGTCCAACGCCCCCTACTGTCGTGCTCTGGAGAGAACCCGGCCCATTCTTTCATTGCTGAGATTGATTTAAATAAACATTGACAGAACAGAATGGAACAATTGAGATGATACAGGCAAAACCCTCAGCGCAGATAAACGAGATGAGCCCCAGAGCAGTTGACATTATGTTTCATTTCAATAATAATGCCTGTGTCAAGCAGACCGTTTCCCAGTGGGAACATTGAGATCTTGCATGTACACATTTGCACAACTACCAACCAACATGGCGATTTACTTGGCCTCGACGACGGATATTAAACTAATGTGAATTTATCCCTGAAAACGTCATGGAACTAATACTTCATCAGTATTGGTTTCATGAAAACACATCAGGGAAACACACACACACACACACACACACACACACACACACACACACACACCACACACCATTTAATTTTCCTTAATATTCCCTCTGCATCCATTTTAAAACCTGCTCTATTGACACTACAATAGTCCACTGGGAGCCTGAAGAAATAATGCAAAGGCAAGATGTATTGCTCTCACACACACACACACACACACACACACACACACACACACGCTAATGTGCGCATACACACATGCAATATGTTATTGTGCAAACAAGTACTCTTGCACACATAACGAAACATTCTTACATATACTGTATATCTCTCTCACACACACACGCAGCACACACACACACACGCACACACACACACACACACACACACACACGCACACACGCACACGCACACGCATATTTGCAGGGAGAAGGAACCTATTTAAATGCTAAGTAAGCAGTCTCCCTTTTGGGGGCTATGTGATTATACAGCGGATTTCATAAGCAATGCTTCACAAATAGATTTCCACATGTAGAACTTAATTACAAGCGGCCTCATTTCTGTCAGTGTGTCATATTGCCAGGAATAAATCTATTGAAAGAGGTGGGATTACCTTCTCCTTTGTGCTTGTAAAGAGCTTGTAGCTGCTGTTTTGATTTGATGACACATTTACACATACAACTTTGAGTTGCGTTTCCAGAATCTCCCTCTGAATTCTCCCTCGCCTTTATTTGAATGTGTGTCCCACTCACAAGCGCATACCTTCAACAAAACAAACTGAACCCGAGTGAGTTGACAAAACTGATTAAATGAGGTTTACAGGTGAAGGAAGAAATTTGGAATCCTGAATCGGCTGTTGTACCTCCTCTTTCACTACATTTGTTAACATTTAGAAATAAATTTCAGAGTTCACATCGTGGCCAACGTTTTCAAACAACGTGTCATTCTATTTGCTGAATGGGGATCAATGGATTTTGGTAACCTCGAGGAAAGGGGAGTCCACCCTTTTTTTTTTTTACTCAAACTCTACTTTTTAAACAATCAACGACCAGACACACACGTGCATACACACAACAAGCTTTGAATGAGGAACAAAAAATACACATATCCCAACAGCTCTGATCGAACTGCTAAAAACTTCCTGTGATGCAGCACTTGCGGCAGCATGGTTAAGGGTGACCTACTAAAAAAAAATTAAATAAAATCATCAAATAAAATAATCCTCTACCTAGCTAATATATGCAAACTGCACTCATCTGTCAAAGTGTGTGGACGTGTTTGCACTGGTATGCAATTAGTGCAATATCCTTTGTGAATAGGATATTAAGAAGGTGCAAACTTTGGGGGCAAATGGAGTGAAATGGAAGGCGGTAGCAGCAGCCGCAGTTCATTCTTTGTGGATTCGGCCCTCAGCCGTTTAAGAAGGTCCTACAATAACATTTTCATGGTCAGGGACACACGTTGAGTGCGTCGCTCGCTGATCCGAGACATTCTACTCCGGCAAAACATAAAATGGAAACCCCTTTGAGCACCGTGTGCACCTTCTGGCAAGAAAAGGCACAATCTTGCCGGCTTATTTAGGCAGTTGCAGAGCCAGTGCCACTGTGGACTAGCTGGCCCAAATGGAGGTGCTGTTCAGCATGATAATATTCCAGCTGCAGCAACACAGTGCAGCCATGCACTTCAACCCGTTTTCCAAGTTTCTTGCTCCTTCCAACAACTGTATATCACAGCGTGACATTTACAAACGACTTATTTTTCTCCTCCTTACATAGAAACCGCATGAATCTCTTTAGCACTCAGTCCACTGGATCCACCAACTGCGCACCTTCTCTTTTTCTTTTCTCTCCATTAATAAAGGCAAGGCTACTATAAACGCAGGCTGACAGAGATAAATGGGAAAAGAGCAAAAGGAGAAGCGAGGAATGAGGGAAGGAGAAAGAACTGGAGAGTGGGATGCATTGGAATAGAACAGGGCTCTGTTGTTTCTTATTTTCACAAGCACGCATCCAAACAGGCTTTTTATATTGTGTTCGCTCTGCAGACTGAAAAATAGTTTTCTCCGAGGACAAAGAGGTTAACAGATCATTTTTAAACCCGCACTCCCATACATCTACACAAGAAGCGATGGAATAGGTGCCCGTCTTTAACAACAGAGTGGGAATGTAATGGCGTTAGAATGCATGCATTTAGATTAGAAATAACCTGGAAAAAAAATCTCTCCATCCATCCATCCATTTTCCCAAACGCTTTATCCTCACAAGGGTCACGGATGTGCTGGAGCCTATCCAGGCTGTCTTTGGGCCTATGCGGGGGGACACCCTGAACTGGTTGCCAGCCAATCACATTAGCTCAAACATACCGAGTAAATCTGTGTAAAGTGCATCTTGTAAGTGATCAAAACAAAGGCGCAATTCCCAACGTTCGCTCAGACACACGTGAACAATAGCTGTCCATAAACTAGCAGGCTGCTGGTTTGCTCCCGGTTTTCTTGTCGATGAACTATGTCGCACTTCATTTGCTCTTTGAAAAACCCAAAAACTTTGCTGCAGGGACAGTGAACTCTGAGTACACCGATGATACAACAGTGATGCAGTATATTCTGTAAATGGTGCCCCTACAATATCAAAAGTTACATTGACTGTTATTCACTTGTTGGCTGTTCAATTACATTTCTCACATGTACCAACAGTCTTGCAAATATATTGCAAATTAAACATCAAGGCCAGAAATATATTTCATCTTATGCAATCAATAAAATGATTTTTGTTTGCATTTTTATGTCCGTTGATGTATGCATAAATAAACATCCCATGACTGTGTCCTGCCTGCTGGGTATAACTCCCCCGCTGTTGATTTTAAATCGTCGAAAACTGGCTGTGACAACTACATTCCTTCGTGATTCACATTTCGCTGTATTTGTATCAAGTTGTACTTAACACCTCTTGCTGACAAACTAATTTAGTGTGACAAGCAGCAAAAGCTCTGTTGATGTCTGCACACCATCCTCAGTTCAGATGATGATGCCTGTTCTGCAGCGATACCCTGTGCGTGTCTAAGTATAACCAAAATCGGATCTTATAATCATCATCATTCGGCTCATTGGGTTGAGACCACCACCAACTTTTCGGTTCATCAAAAGTATTCTGAAGTTCAAAATTAGATTTGACTGGGCTAGTTGCTTTTCAGAAGAGGGAGTGATTAAATTGTTTCCGCCTTTGCTCATTGTTTTTCTGTCCTGCAGTGTACTGTAAACTGCAGTCAGGATTTTGTTCAATTTATTTGCGTCTGGGGAGAGATTTCAGTATGCCTGTATCTGCTGACATGCTCCTGGATTGCTCAGGTGGGACTCCAGACAGCCTAAACCATGGGAAGCTCTGGAAAACTCAAGAGTTATAGTGACAGTCGTGGATTGCTGTTGGGCTATTATTGGGTATGCCAGATGACTTTAGGGAAAAAAAAAACCAAAGACATTCAAAAGATACTTTCAGTGTCAATTACAATACAAACAAGATACATTAGAATATGAATGCAACTTTGGGGGAAATATTCTCCAGTGCCACACCAATGGGCTGAAACTGGACGAAAGACTTTGTGCAGGTATTCATATCAAGAGCACGAATGTTGCTCGGTCTCCCATTCAGTAATCTGTCTTCTTGGGCCAACTGAGTACCATCTTCCAGGCAGAAATCTTCATATCAATGGTAACAGAGATTGTCCTTGAAGAGGGGTTCCAGCAACAGGTGTCAGGCTGTTGTTAAGGCAACTGAATGCACTACAGTCGCATCCATTAAAATAACAACACAATCATTCAGGATGTACTCTGCCTGCTGCCCGAAGACAGCTGGGATAGGCCCAGCACGCCCACAACCCTCGTGAGGATAAGCAGATCAGATAATGAATGGATGGATGTACAGTCAACGCCGTCAATATTTGGACATTGACACAATTTTCAGCATTCCAGCTCGCTACGCCAACACACTGGATTGAAATGAAACAATCAAGAAGTGCTTGAGTTCAGACTCTGAGCTTGAATTTGAGGGTATTCAGTGAGTTGGAAAACATGCAGGGCATTGGCCCTCCAGGACCTGAGTTTGACACCTATGGTATTCACGTTCAAATCAAGTGAACGGGGTCGGAATTTATAGGTGCCTCCACCTTTTAAAGGACTGAATGTAATGGGACAATTGGCTATTCAGCTGTTCCGTGACCAGGAGGTCTGGCAGACTTCAGGCTGTCTTTGATTGCAAAGGATTTGCAACCAATCTGATGACTGTTAGTTTGTCCAATTGTTTTTTTATCGACTGAATCTGGTGTTGTGCTATACTTTTTTTTAAGTTTTTGTTTTCAAATGAAGCATTAACGCAATCACTAATATCTTCAGCAGTTGATAAAGGCGGCAACAGAGAAGACGTTTGATACAAACCAAAAGGCTCAAGAAACACCATCAAGCTGTGGCATGTGTGTTTTTATGTACTTACAAAACAATGCTTTGTTCAAATATACTCTTGAACCAAATTCATCTGTTCCTGTACTTTAAAGCTACCTAGTTCTTTGCTTTTTTTTTTTTTTTGTCTGGGTAATGAAGTAGAATCAGCACAGAAACATGTCAAATAATTTTGGCAAGACGCTGATCTTTGCCATATTACGGCTGCTGCTGTAGCAAGCTGGAACTGCGCTGTTGCTGCTGTGTACACTATTACTCCATTTGATCACAATCCATAGGGACGAGCCCGTCAGAGGACATTACGTCAACTGAGGAGAGGCTACAGACACTGGTAGATTTGCTGAGGGCTGTACTGGAGAGTCACAGTGATGAAGAGGAGGGGGGAAGCACATAAAGGAAGGAGAGGACAGATCTTCGCAGTTCTTATACATTATAGTAGATATCACTTGCCGTGTACTGCACGGCATGTCATGTCAAGGTGTCAAAATTACATCAAAGAGTCGACAATTGATCGATTATCAAATTAAGTGACAACTATTTTCATAATTGAGTCATCATTTCGAGCCATTGTTTAGCTTAAAATTGTCCACATTGTCACATTCCAGCCTATCCGTCTGATATCTGCGGTCCTTCATGAAATCAGACAGACTGATGATCTTTTCTATTTATTCAAAATAAGGCATTTGCAAGCATCTGCGTTTGCTTTGGAAAATGACTGAACCAGTAACTGAATCAGTTTCAAAAACTTTTTGAGTGAGTAAAATATCAATGCTGTGATATATTGCTTAATTGTTTTGTTGTTAATCACTAGATACCACATTAACAACACTAAGTGGTTAATAAACACTAATCAAGAAAATGTTTGTAATACACATAAATGTAAATAAAACTTTACCCAATTCAATTGAAAGAATAATCGATTATAAAATTATTCGGTAGTAACAGCCCTAATACAATATATTCTTGTTCCAGGTTTACCACTGCCGGTTTTTGACAGTTTTACCAGGGGTGGTGAGGAGGGTGGCAGGAGGTTTGGTTGGAAGGGTGGAGGTTAAAACCCAGAAACACGCGCGCGCGCGCACACACACACACACACACACACACACACACACACACACACACACACACACACACACACACACACACACACACACACACACACACACACACACACACACACACACACACACACACACACACACACTTCTAATTCGGGTTTAATTTTCTTCAGTCCAAGTACCAAGTTTTATACATACCACAGAAAGAAGATTGCTCAATGTTGAGCACTGGCCCAGTCTGTCCAATTCTCAACGAGGACTGCCACCAATGACTGTTATGCCAGTCGACTAATCACCGATGGTCGTTGCAATTAGTTGACTAATTGGATCATGGAAATGCTAGCATATCACTCCAGCAAGCAGCTCCTGTTTTACAAACATCGGTATCTTGTAGACCAAATTCTTTAAGGTATATTTTTCAAGGTATATGATAGAGAGCACAATCACAGGACCTTGATTAACGCCCAATACTACTGCTCACCAGGGTTTCAAGTAAATTGTGACACTTGACTGACCATTTGAACATCGTAAACACACACTAGCGCAACCACAAATATCATGGAGTTTATCTGACTGTTTGTAGTCCGCTGGGGACAGACGGTCAAGTTAGAATGGACTTGACACCACCATTTCCTCTTGAAAGGAGGGAGGGTTGGTGTGAGAGTAAATTCTTATTTTTAATTTTACATATTTTTGAATACACTATGGAGACACTATAAGGAGCATTTAGAGTAAAATGCTGAATTATGTATTCAGAGACTCATTGCGGGGCGGCCCGGTGGCCCAGTGGTTAGCGTGTTGACCTCACAGTGCAGAGGTTGTGGGTTCAATCCCAGCTCCGGCCTTCTTGTGTGGAGTTTGCATGTTCTCCCCGGGCCTGCGTGGTTTTTCTCCGGGTACTCGTTTTCCTCCCCACTCCAAAAATTTGCATGGCAGGCTGAGTGAACAATCAAAATTCACCCTAGGTGTGAGCGTGAGCGTGAGCACCGGTTCAGGGTGCCCGCCGCCTACTGCCCGAACATGGCTGGGATAAGCTCCAGCATGCCCCGCGGCCCTTGTGACGATAAAATGGTTCAGAAAATGGATGGATGGATAGATAGATTCATATCCAGTGGCAGGGGTGGCAACTGGAGGGTCAAGGCATTTCGTAAAGCTAGCAGCTACCACCCTGTAAAACCGCCAATAAGATTCACAAAAGCAAAAGTGGCAGTGAAAGTATGTTCTGGTAGTTGCTGCAACTGCAACCAGGCAATAGTTGGCACCATTTAAAATCTATAATTAGTCAAATGGATGATAAAAAAGAAAAAAATGGTTTCTGATCTGGTTTGAGAAAAAAAAACATTTGAATTCTAATTCTTGCAGGTCTAACAAGAAAATACACCTCGAATCTGACCTCAGCAAACACGGTCCGCTCTAAAATGGAATTAAAATCCTTCTATTCCTTCAGCCATACATTTAGATGATGGCAATGACTTAATGAAAACCATCAGCAATGTCACACAGTGAATATCTTTCAGCCATTTCCCATTTTGAAAGCCCCTAAAGCTCTTCACTTTTGCTGCTTGAATTTATAGAACATCTATTTATATATTTAAAAATGAACATTACATTGTTTCACTTTTGTAACATTAACAAATACATAGTGCCATTATAAGTCAATGTCACTTCCCTATGAACATTGATCGACTTTCCATCTTAGAAAAATTGGAAGTTGTAATAGCCACCAGCAAGATTTAAAAAAAAAACACTCCTTTGGTGTTCCGCTCCATTGCCAAGATTTTCACAACTTCTATAACCCTGGATGCAGCAGATGAAAAATGTCCTCGTACTCAGGGATGCAATCACATTTCCCTCTTTTGTCAAGTAAATTGAGAAAGAGGCCTGTGACCAGAATGACTAACACGAGGACAGTTGTAATAGTTGCAGTCCAGACAATGTGACCGCCAAGAAGGCTAACACTGCCAGAGAGTCTGTCTACTCCCAGTGATGCCATCAGTATCGTGTAGCTGGACAGCATGAAATGACACCTCCACACTCGTGCGTTTAATAGCAGCTGTATATTGTTCGCAGCATTCCTGCAAAACAACCAAAGCATATCCATTTAACACTGACAAGGATGAAAGCTAAATAAAACTATCATTAACAAAGAATCAGCGCTTCACATTAATCAACCTTCAAGTGCCGGGCTGTCATCCAAAGCCTTTGTCAGCAGACAGTCATCCTTCTGACAGAGAATATACTGAATCACCAAGTTCTTATCAGCTGCAGGGCTCCATTCTGAACTCTGCTTGTCCTCCACGTTGCTGTGAACTGACCTACAGGCGCCAGAACACTCCCGCAGAAAGTTACTATCGTTTGCTGCGGCAACAGATTTAGACGTTCTTTTTTTCTTTTTGTGTTGCAACAATAGCAGCACTGCCGCAACCAATTATTACAATGTTAGGTTATGAGAAGTCAGATCCCTATAGCGCGTTTTCCTGCTGGTTGAGTAGAAGCTCCTGTGGCTCAAGCCAAACGGTAGCTTTACTTTCTGCACCTGGATTTGACACCTCTGGTTACGTTACTATCATGTATAATCATTTATATGAGCAGTCAAAAATATGCATGTTTAATAAATACTCAATCTTTATTCGTAACAATTCAAAACACGAACAGCTCTTGAGAACAAGATTGGTGACCTGGTCTTCTCTCTCAGCCCTCCCAGCAGTTTGCATAGTCTTGAGCAAGTTTAGTGGAGTAATGACGTCTCATTTTTTGAGCACCGCAACTTTCTCTGTGCATTAAAAAAAAAAAAAAAAATCCCAATCCTGTATTGAACTTCAATTCAGATATTCTGAATCCCAGAGGCAAATTAATGTTTTCAAAAACGTAAACGCTCACTGGTCAGATGATTTCAAATGTTTACAACTATCACCAATTAAGCACTACCTAATTTCAACTCAGTCAAATCAGTAATGATTCAAAAGTAGGAATAATCTCGAGATTAGAGACAGAGCGATAAAAAAAGCACACTTACTGGTCAAATCAATATAACCAAGTAGCTGTAGTATGAGTAGCTGTGGCAGAATCACACGTCTGTCTTCCTCTCTGCTCTTACATACACTCAACATGCGTATACACCAGGGGTGCCCAAATGTTTTGGACCGAAGATGGACTTTTCGATCAACCAACCTCCCACGGTCGACCCGTTACTGCGCACGCGCACACACATACACGCACATACACGCACACATCATGAAGAGCAAGAGCCTGACACGGAGGCATGCGATGAACTTTTGCAGCCTGTTAACAATCACAGCTTACACGTACCGTTTTAAAGTGCTTCCCTCGGCCCTCTAGATTCCTATTCTTTACCCGTGCCCTCTGTGAATTGTACACGAAACAAACTCTGAATGAGAAAAATGATAACGACAAAAGATATAGCGCAACAGCTCTGATCACAAGCTGCAATTGCAGACTGCTGAGCGCTAACAACTTCCGGTGACGCAGGTCACACGCCACCGTAGGTTCAAGATTTACCTGCTTTATTTTATTTCATTTTTTTTTAAACACTTTTTGTGAAAATGAGACTGATAGGATGAATAGAGTAACGAAAAATACATTACTAACATGCACAAAGACAAACAAATTATTGTTTGTTTTTTTACTCCTCTACACCCCTCGCGATCGACTTTGGACCAGTCTGCGATCTACTGGTTGATCGCGATCGGCGTAATGGGCATCCCTGATATACACCATTGCAACACTCTCTCTGTTCTCTGAACAGAAACTCCCTCTAATGCTCATACAGAGAAGATGACTTAAAGATAGGGGGGAGGAGAAAGGGAAACACCTGCTGGGCTGTAAAGTACTCAGACAAACAGCGTCTGTATTTGGAAGGTTTGAACAAATGGCAAAATTATACAGTGGATCTCCAAAAAGCGGCTTTGTCCTTACCGCTGGTTGACTGAATGGAAAACAGCATGAACAGGCTGTTTTGCTGTAGTTTTTCTGCAACACAATGTTGCAATGGATGTTTGTGGATTTCCGTGAAAAGTACAATTAAAAGAGCGTACATGGTAAACTATAACAACATTAACATCCACAGTATCGGCTGCACCTGGGTCCTCCATTAGGGTCCAATACAAAGAGTAGTATCAAAGGGCAGGTTGTTGTTTGGCCTGGTCAGAGACTTCTATTTGTAGCAGTTTGTACAACACTGCATGACACGGAGGTGTTTGGGTTGCGTTGATAAGTAATGTAGCTACATGGGGGAAGGGCAAATTAATAGGAACAGCAGCCTCCAAATAAACACACACATATTGGTTAGAGGCGTCGCAGCTAAACCGAGGCCCCCCATAACTGATCGTCATGAAGCCCCCCCACAGACTTTTAGTTGGGGGGGAGGTGATGGACTTCACAGACCATGGGCCATGTTGGGAGTCTTCCTATTTTTCCTCACAGATCGACAACCTGATCTTGTTTTGTTTGCCCAATATCTGACCGTGTCAACGAAACCAGTGTAATCTGATCTTTTTAATGTGTCCCTAATAATGTGACCTTTTGTCGTCCATTCAGCAAGCGCTGGGAAGTACAGTACCATGGTTTTAGGGGAGCCAGATACAAAACGGTCATGAGGAAGTAAGAAATGCATCTTGTGAAAATCTCCTTTTTTTTTTTTACCAGACTGAACGACAGTATGAAATGCATTTTTGTCGGTTTATCCCTCGATGCACACATATACACGTGCAAAAACATGAAAACTATCGCTGGCGCGTACGCTCACTTAATCGGTCGTTGTCACTCGTGGGGCACACACACACGCCACGCACGCACGCACACACACACACACACACACACACACACACCTGCCCACGCAACTTGTCAAGTAGAAACGTATGAGCCATGCGTAAAATAGAATTGTGATAGCCCGTTACCTGCGATGTGAGAGGTACACGCTCAGTCTCCAAAGGGATGCCAATGACAGGATCTTGACCTGCGCAGGATGTTACAGTTTTCGAATAATCCAACCTCTCTTTTCTCTTCTCTTCTCACCGCTGCAGCCAAACGTTTACCTCCAAGAGATCGCGTGCTCTCATCCCCCTCTCGGTCAAAAGCGATTCTCCGAACCTCTGACCGAACTTTCTGGATTTAAAAAAGCGTATTTAAAAACACCTTTCCCTTTTCTCCACTCTGTTGAATATGACACGGACTTCTGTCTGTCCTGTGTTCGCGCATTACTCTGGAACAGTCGGTCCACTTTTACGCATCCAAAATGCGCAGAGTGTGAGGCTTCCGCTCGAAAAAAAATGTAATGAACGATTAGACGGAGCGCTGATGCTTGTAATTTTGGCAATGTACAACTTTGTGCCCTTCATTCTCAATGCGTAATCGTTGTCATGGCGTCCTCACTTGCCCAGCTGAAGTCTATTGATTGGCTAATTGCCTGCCAATAAATGCGCAAGGTGTCGTAAAAGTCGCCGTCACTTTCCTCCGATATATTCCAAATGTCAAAATGCAGTCCCAGGGAAAAGTCGTGTTTCACGCAAAGGTGCACGCTGATATCGCTCCGAACATTCAAAAATACCTTCAAGCATGACAACCTCGAAGTTCTACTTCCCTAGACGTGCTGTCAGCTTTTTTGAAATGCACTTTTCTACCTAAGTCCACAAAAAAGCTATAATAAAAAGTGGTTCGTCTTCTTCTCTTCACTGCATTAGGCGCTTGAAGGTGTCTTTTAAATTACCTCCTGCAAGGAAAAAAAACCGTTTAGAAGCCTCGAGTCACTCCTTTTGCATTCCTCTCCTCACCGAGGGAGGAGAAGGGTTTAAGAGGATGAGAGGTTAAAAGAGAGGGTTGATGTCTTCGCTTTCCACTAAAACGGATCTTCTGGGATAACGAAAGGACGGGGAAGAAGATATGAGAGAGGGGCGACGACGCTTATGTGACAGATCAACTCTACTTTTCTCAGTGGAGGAATGCGTCTCGTCCTCCTCACCCCACCTCCTTCTGTACGTCTCTCTCACCTCAGGTCTAGTGGGCGGCTCTGATACAAACTAACTTAAACAAGTATGCCGAAATGTGTCATAAAAGACAATTTGGTATGTGTTAGGCTATTTTATGCACTACATTTAAATTCTTTTCTGACTGTTTTGTTGGAAGAGATGGGGCAAACATGAAGGGCGCTGTTCTCTTCAGCACCACAAACCAGCACAGTCGAATGCACTCAGAACACAGAAAGGAGACGTTTTTTCCTTCTCGCTCTTCATTAGTTAAAATGATGCATGCTCATAATTCTGTCGCCAAAAGCCACCGACCAAACGAGGGTTAAGAAAGAGAGAGTGTGAAAGAGCAATACAGTTCGAAGGTTTTTAGCTTGAAAAGAGCCACTGTGCTGCCCCCTTTTGGTTACAAAGAGTCATGACGTGAGAGATGAGAGAAGTGTTTAAAATACAGCAACTCTGCTCAAGACTAAAGACGCAACATCAGACATGCACACGGCAGCCAAACCAGAATCACACCTGTAAAAAAAAAAGATCAAAACACGTTACATGACGTAGGCATGTTACAAAAAAAGTCAAACCACCTATATCTTGAAATACAGCATATCACTGAATTGAGAGGTGAATAATGAGTACAATTAGCCCTAGTTTGTAAGAATTGGGTTAGGAATTTCAAAGAATTGGTTTAAGTATTTGAATGTAACTTTTTATGTTGTGAATTTTCCCGAAATGAATTGTCCAGAAATTAAATGGAAATAAATAGGAACATCTGACGAGGTGAGCATTCCATCAGACTGACTCCAGCATCGACCACATGAGTTCCACATAACACACAGAACTAACTCCACACGGAACTGTGTGGAATTTGCAAGAGCATGCAAAATTCCACACAGAAATTTGCATCAAATTCCACACAGGAGCATGCAAATTCCACACAGGAAGACCAAAGGCCGGAATCAAGCCCCGAACCTCTGTACTGTGAGGTGTACGTGCTAACCAGACTTCCACCGTGCCGCCTACTTACAGTATGTCATGTTGATCAAAATTTATTATGAAGGATCTCTGTTGAATTGGTTCACAGCCCCAAAATTTTGCCACAAGTTCATCATATAAGTCTTTACATGCAAAATGGCAGTTGTTACACTATGTTAGACAAACCAAGCTCAGAGCAAGTCAAGATCATTGCTGTAATGTGGATGAGAAATTGATGCCCAAAAGGTAGGCGCGTAGGAAGACTACACTGGAATTTCTACAATATTTTCCTGAAGCAGATGGTCACATGTCCACTTTTTCAATGATTTTTTTTCTTTGTGCTCTGCAGTACTCTTTTCCTTTTTTCTGTATCACAAACGGTTTGTCAACACGCTGCCGTGACTACAGTAAAACACGAGCATCATGGGGAATCCTCGTACCTCCAAAATCATCACTTTTCAGGAGACCCCAAAACCGTCACCTTTGTTCAAATGTTCAAATTGCGTCATTAAAGACAGCAAGCCATTTACATCCTTTTAGATTGATCAATAATTTGTAAAAAAAAATAATACCCACACATGTGGACTGATCAAGAGTTTTGAAAAAGAAGGTTTATGCACGATGCCAGTGAAAAGTGAAATGTGAATGTTGCCCAATCTGTTGCATTCGATCCTCCACATACACAACTGGCTCCATTTCAATTTAGAATACTACCATCAAAACTCAAGCGGCAGTTCACATCACAACACAACTTCCAGAGAACACAGTTATATCAATAACAACAAGCAACTTCACTGTCTTATCCATACACAATCACTCACAGACTTGTTGTTCTGATGGCACTGCCAATTTCTATAACACAAATATTTACTTTTTAGAGATGTGCTAAGCATAGATCGTGACACTTTGCGCCGCTGAGCCAATAGGAACACACGACAATAAAATTACTCTCCAAGCCTATTTCTTTGTGACATTGCTAATATCGTATCAGGACATTTGGAAATCATTACAACCCTAGTCAGCAACTCCAGGCCTGCTTTGTATTTCTCACTCTCACTTATGTCAGGTTCATGACTTAGAAGCAGTAATCACGTAAACAAAATGCCTGACAGCAGGGATTGGTATTTAGGCTCCAGAGTTGACACATTAATTCACTCTATTGTCAAATGTGGCCAAGTCTTTTTTAATCGCTTGTCAGATCTTCCCAGATAAGCAGACGCAGTCTCTATTCTTTTTTTTAAACAGCCCCCTTATAATAGGTGGCTATGCTGCTGGGATTTAACAAAACGGGCCTTTTTAGACAGTTAAGTCATAAGTAGATGCACCAGGTACAGACAGAAGAGTTATTGGCACTCACTGTGTTGTCTAGTGACAACACAGCATAAAATTAGAATCAATGAAAAAGACGAAAAGCAAGATAGGAATCGCTCCGATTTGAAAACTGTGTACATGATGTATTTCCCAATTAAAGTTTTACCTATGCCTAGTTCCAGAGTTTTCTCATGACAATAAATACTGTGAAATCGTGGACATTGAAAAGCATTATATCATAACAAACTTTTCGAAAAAGAAAAATAGAACTGAGAACTCTGTGACCACTTAGAGTGAACAACCGCCTGTGCAGGTGATTCTGGATGTCATTTCAAAACTGAAAGCTCTTGAACAGATGGCTAAATAGATGTAAAGGGTCACTGGCAATACTTCCTGCCCTGTTCTTCACCCTTGTGTCATGCTGTTCCTCAATGGAGGCCAACAGACAGCCCAAGTACTCAATGATGCAGAAAACTCTTTGGATCTTGTCCTTGGAACCCGAGGAAACAAAGAAGATCTAAAACAAAAAAGACAGTTGTCAGATAGCGACGAGGGATCATTAACTTTTTTTTTTTAAATGAGCATTTTTGCACAGCATGGCGAAAGAGTGTAGAGCACACACACACATACACATATACATAGCTGCCAAGACACGATTCAACAGGCATGATTGAGCGTCACTTGTTTTTGATATCACATCACAGCATACAATGCCATCTATTCACTTTGTTGCTGATTTATGTTTATGTAACTCCGAATGCAATCTTACAGCTCTGTGGCACCACCAGAGGTGACGGAACTTGTTTTCATCTTATTAAACTGCTAAAGTAACTCTTTTGTCTTTTCTGGTTACAAGCATTTATTAATTTTGTTGGGTTTGTATTTCAAGACAGTCATTAAAAAATATATATTTTCAAACCTTAAGGCAATATTGATGCAGATCAAAAGAAGGGTAACTCATCAGTATGCCTCTCTTTTTTTCGTTGCCTGAGGAGACCTCAGAAGAATCTGTCAAAAAGTAGTGTATCCTTATTTTTAACAGTTAATGTTAGAAGTCTTCATTGTTTTTCCTTTCATTCATTGTTCCAGTCAAAATGATTTACAACAGAACTACAGTATAACTGTTCCAAGACCGGCTCAAAACCCACAAAAACAGAACCACATGCTGATTATGTTTTATGAATTAATAATTTCATTTCAGGCAGAGAATTGAATAATCTGTTGAACTAAGGTGCCCTGCGATTGGCTGGCAACCGATTCAGGGTGTCCCCCGCCCACTGCCCGGAGACAGCTGGGATAGGCTCCAGCACCCCCCGCGACCCTAGTGAGGATCAAGCGGTTCGGAAGATGAATGAATGAATGAATGAATGTTGAACTAAGGATTTTATCAAAATTGGTCAGCATCCAAAGGAGATGTTTAAGGCAAAAAAAAATGACAGTCATTATTTTAAGAGGTTGACGATATGATGGCCTTATTGTGCTTCCCCCTTCCAGGGTACTAAATGGAAGGTCATTGTCTTCACATGGGTTTTTTTGCAGTTAGTCCAGTGGCATTGCTTGTAAATATTCATATTTATCAAGTACATTTATTTTACAGGGCATTGAATCAATCGCAACTGGGTTGCTCTGTTTGTCTTAGAAGACGTTCCAAGAAGGCTTCATCAGTACGACCAGGCACAACTCAACTGTATTTATAAAGAACTTTAACCAACCCAGACCAGACTGATTTGTCCCAACAAAGCCTTGAATGAACTGTTGAAGGCTTCTCGAAGGAGAGGCGAAACATCTTCAAGATAAACAGAGCAGTCCAGCTGGGATCGATTTAATGTCCAGCGTCATTAGTTGTCCCAGCAGTGCCTGCCATTCATTTCCTCGTCAGCTATTTCCCTGGCATTAATGCTGCATGTTGTCCTGGAGGTCCTAAATTTTTATCTTGCTCTTTCCTGAGTAGAATCTTTACTGGCAGAATTGTCATGCTCATTATAATGTTTTAAGAGAAATGTAGGTCACACTCTCGTATATTTTGTGTTGCTGATGCTCCCCTCTCCTCAGCTCTACCAGGCATCCATCCAACCGCACCAACGCAGACTGCCTAACAGCGCCAACATCTCTGCTGACCAAAATGCTGCCCATTGCAGGCGCAAAAAGCACAAGCGCCTCGCGGCTTTCAAGTGGCGAGTGTCGAATTGTGAGACATAGCCCCCTATCAAAATCACAGCTGTACAGATTTTTCTTCTTCGGCAAATGTCACGGCCAAAACCGCTGACAACAAAGGCTCCACACAAAGGACAACATTGTATGACAAAAACAAATGACAAACACAAAACAAACAAACAAAAAATGCTGAGCCCTTGGAGAGCTCTTGAAGGTGGCTGACTGCGGCGCCATCTTGGCATTCGGCAATAGAAGCAACCCTGCTTGTACTCAATTCATCCCAATCAACAAACACAGTCTCGGATATGAATACTTTCATCATATTTAAAATGTGTGTTGCACATTTGTTGAGGAAAAAAACAAGAAACTCTGCTGCTGGTCTAGGAGACTGTCAGTTGGTATTTGGCGCATTCCTGATGCTGATGAGATCAGTCTTATCGGCAGCATCAGCAAGGTCTGGTATTTTGCCCTCACCAAGCCACCGTGCACCTACAAAACAGATTTTATCTCATCTCTGTGTTGACATCAGCATTCTGGACTGTCCACTCCGTTCCACTCTGATTGCCTCCTTGCACAGCATAGGGCTTAAGCACAATGCCATACGAATGCAAGAAGACACTGCACATGCAGCTCATTAAAAGAAAAAAAAACGCTTCAACAAAAGAACTCAAAAATATTATTACACAGACAATGCTGCTGTATTGAGACACTACACACCACACTGACTGAGACAAAATAATGAGCTCTTTTTCAAAATGCTATTTATCTACTTTGATGATGCTCAAAGAAAATTAATTCAGACCTACACATTTTAAAAGCATTCATTTGGTGGTGTTGAAAAATCAGTCCAAATAAATAACTAAATAAACCCCCTGCAATGCAGCAAAATTGCTGATTATAAAAGCCGTTTATTGATCATATTTATTAGATGAGTTTCCTGCAATACAAACAACTTATTGAGCTCACTGCTTGATAAAAAAAAAAAAAAAATCAATGTATTATGGGGATAGTCAATAAAAGTAATAAAATCCCACATTAGCAAGAATTTAACTGACGAAGGCAGCAACGACATCAGCCTGTTTACTACCAATAGTAACTTGCAGTGTGGATGCAGAGGAGCAAAAACCTCCTTGTCTGGAGGAAGTCTCAGTCTCTAATAACATACACGACATATACTGACAGTACATATAGGCAGCATATGTTTGCATCGACTGCCTAGATATACATTTTCCTTATGCGCCCCTCAAATGCAGCAATGTGTTTGTCAAAAAACTCGAGGCTAGCCCATCAATAATTGTGCAGTAACATGCTTTAAATATCTGCTGCATTATTCTCATTTATTGAGGTTTTCCAAAAAAAGCTCTCGTGAAAATTTCACAAGCTCATTTTAATATGATGGTTAACAAATTTTAAAACAGAGTTTGTACGATTCTATTAATAAAACCTTGTTGTATGGTACGTGAAACATCACCTCGTGAGTGAGTCTGTGCATTTCAGCCAGCAGGGTTGAGCTTTCATCTGTATGTGCAAATATATGCGTGTCTCCCAGATGATTAAAATGAATGTTACTGCCTGAACAAATTAATTTATTTCACGGTGGTTATATGGTTCTGTGCGTATGTGTTGAGTGGCAAAGGATATTCTTAGTGTTTGACGCAAACAGTGATTATATTTAAGCTGCAACTGAGTGCTGTGTATTATGAATCACCCTATGGAAGTAATCATACGCATAATTTAAAGCAGAAAAATGCATCTCTGTTGCAAAAAAAAATAAATAAAAGAAAATCAAACGCCCCATGCTAAACATTTTGGAAACAACCAGAAACAATTTGGGTAAAATGAGTGAGACGGGCACTGCATAACATTATACTGTCATTTTAAGCAGTTAATATCAACATTTATTTTGTAACATTGTGGCTGAATTTACACCGCAAGATTCAAATGAGAAAAACACATGAAATCAGATATCCTCAGTTCTGGATCGAGCATCTTCCAAATGTGTAAATCCAAATCTCATGCAATATCAGATCAAACTATCCCTTTAATGCAAATCTGACAGCACGGAAATACAGCAATAATATATAATGTATAGAATTGGGCATCAGCACAAACAATGCAGTTAAACACATATATTATAGATTAAAACTACCTCCAGTGAATTGACAGTATAAACAGGGCTTTTCAAGTAGCGATGAGGGTGCGGAAGTACAACAATAAATCAACTACCAGCTGGCTGGGGTATGTGGGCGGAAATGCATTTGTCCCATATAGCGAGAAAGAGGAGTACGATTTTTAGTGCCAGAAAGGATATAAAATATGATCACAATTACAGTACATATATAATATTTCAAGCATAAATTTTCCTGTGTTTGTTGGCCAAGTCACTTGAACATCTCCGAGGTAGCTACGGCAGTCATAGGAAAAAGCAATCGAATTAACATGAGGATACAATCATGTTGCAAGGCCTGTCTTGGCTTATTAAAGCCACAAAGCCATTCCTCTTATTGAAATCATCTTGATCTAAAAGGCAAACAGTGGAAAATGTGAAGAAATTATCAAAGAAAGCCACATCTTCAAATGTCCTATATTCATAAGTAAAGCAATAATAAATGGCTGCAAAAACAAAACAAAACAAAAAACACAAGCGGTTGTTCAAATAGTTGAAATCATTGCCTTCATGTTTCTTTGGGGGAGGACCTCAATTGAAGTTGAAAATTACTGGCCGAGACCCTCAAGGAAAAGTTTACTGCTCAAAGCTTGCTCTTCAAAGCCTCGAGAGACTAAATACAAATTGATGAGATGAGGGATATGCCTGCACAAGACACAACTGGCTGGAGGGAGCTGATTGGAAGACACAAGGAACGGGGCAAGATCAGGTTAAGACGAAAAAGGGTGCACAAGACCTCAACAGCAGATATAAGGAAACAAGCCAACATGAAACATAACTAAACATACAAGACAATGCAAACCTCCATAAACGCAGATCACGACTGAGTATATTGAATTAAGAGAGATGTTATTGTGCACGTTATTGCTCAGGAGAAAAAGACGAGACATAGGAGCAATACACCTTCATCTTAATTTGGCATCACACCAATCTCGTTGTCTAAGAGAAACAAATGAGACTTTTGAGATCTCCTTTCAACATTTATTTTCCTCTGGGCCATCCCATATGGTCTAAATATGGTCCAACAGACGTGCATAGATTTTTAGACCAATAAAGGAAAACTAATGCAGGCCTGTGGAGTAAGCCCATGGGGAAGGATCAGTCCAGGTCAATGTAAGAGTAGTAGTAGTTATGTATGGAGTATAATAGATGCAAACTCCACACAGGAAAGTCGGGGCCAGATTTAAACCCATGACCTCTGCACTGGGAGGCATACGTGCTAACCAGTCAACACCGTGCCACCCTTATATTATAGACCATGCCACCCTATTTATGTAGTTACTTAAATCAGCATGCCTTCTTCCAATCAGCTGTGATTTGTGTTTCATTGTCAGCCTTCTAGCACTGTGTGACTAGCCTTTGTAATTTATCATTTATCTATTCATGCTATCACAGGTTTCATGCATGTCTCCCAACTGATCAGGTCCACCGATTGGATGTGATTACATCAGATTGCTACAGCACCTAATGAAGTGTGCTGTACATTCAGACACACACACAATGCTCTCAGATGAGTTCATACTTTGAAGTGCAATTCTTCTCCCACTTGTTCATCCTGCTTTGTTCAGGAGGGATCTATCCGGAGCATCCCTGATGGCTCCTGTAAAACCTTTTGCTCTTCCTACCCCACCTTCATACACAGCTACATTTCAAATCCACTCTTCCAGTGTGTTCCGGTCTAATGTAACATACTTTTCTTCCTCCATCTGATATCCATTTGCCAATGCAGCACCTCTCATCATAAATTATCATGTTTTCCTTCCTACAATTGGGGCTCTGGAGGTAATTTCCTGCCTTTTTCATTTTTTTTCTCTCAATTATTAGACTGTTACGGTCTCCTCGACCAGTGATGAATATATTGCATCATGTTATCAGTCAAGAAGAATACATATACATAAAAGGTTGCAATAATTCCAGGGAATGAGAAAACATATCCACACAGGAGTGGAGAATGTCTATAAAATACTGGTTGGTGAAGCCACAGTGTCTTTTTCTGCGACTAACATGCCCCTGATCTCTTACCCTTCCCCTCCTTGAGAAAAGACCTGTTCACATCATCTCTCTCTGGCAAACACCCACACCACAACACAAACTCTCATACACATCATTGCTCACACCCACATGCTCACACACACGCTTATAGTACCAACACAAGAGGAAAGCCGGAATAGCCTAGAGTGTTTACAGCCCACACTGGTTTCCTATGTGTGGATAAGGCCCCATACACACAAACAGTGATCTGAAACAGGAAAAATTACATTTTGTCTTTTGATCCCACTGTTTGATTTTTTTTTCTATCTCGCCTGCACAACCACTTAGCAACAGTGCACTTGTGTAACCGGTCTGTGCGATTTTATGCCTCGAGCATCTGTCTTTAACCTGCTTTAAAATCTTGAAAACCTTTTTGTACCATGTTACTCCATGATATGGGTTTAGCTACTCTTGCCTTCAAACCAGACAACAGGAAACTCTCTTGATGACCCAGATAGAAATATGATAGTTTTCTCCTTACTTTAGAATAACTTGTGCAAAGTGGTAATCAATCATGGTAAGAAAGGCTCTTTGCCATATTCTATATATATATATATATATATATATATATATATATATATATATATATATATATATATATATATATATATATATATATATATATACATACATACAGTTTTGTAAATCATTATATTCTGTTTTTACTTGTATTTTAGACAATGTCTTACTACATTGTAATTGTGGCTTGTTTGATAATATTGGCTACGTATAACTAATACTGTAGTAGTGCGTCATGATTTATTTTTATCTTCAAGTAAAATGGTTTAATCAATTAATTGTGAATATAGAACCTGAATTACTCAATACACCAAAACCCCATTTTTAATTAAGTGGTTCATACCTTGGTTAATGTCTTTCAGGCGTCATTAATCTCAGATGCCTTTCAGATCCCCGATACCCTTCAGCATTACTCAAGATATGAATAGGGGATAAACATTTGATCTTACGTGGAACAATTTGAGCATTGTTTAATTAAGTTAAATATTTGATCCTCTGCATTTCACAAAAGGTTAGGGTTGGCAGATTCGGCTGTTCACTATGCTAAAAATCGTTGGTATTCTGATGCCCCCACCCACTTTGTTTTGATTAGATTCCACATAAAGAATGGCTGTACAAAGATTCTCTTCATTTGAACCATTGCAGCCATAAAAGTTCTTTTAATGGGTCCTGAAATATCTGTCGTTATTGTGACTCGATTTGTTGGCCCACTTAACGGCTAAGAATCTCAGTATCATCTTTGAATTGAAGATAACATGGGATCGTCATATCATTAGAATGTATCCAGTTCTAATTCCTTCAGTTAAAAATATTGCAAGAATCAAATTTATTTTACCCCCTTAAGTTCTTGAATGTAACGAGCCTGTATCCGTGGATACTGGTTGGGCTCAGCCCATAAGGACATCATGGGTCCCCCGTGGTCCCTTCTCATGGGCTCACCACCTGCGAAAGGGGCCATAGTGGTTGGGTGGAATATGAGATGGGCAGTGACCGGAGGCAGGGACCTTGGTGGAACAATACCCAGCTCGAGAAGCTAGCGCTAGGAATGTGGAACATCATCTCTCTGACAGGAAAGGTGGTAGGGCCAGAACTGTAAAATCACAGGGTCATCTCACGGTCATCTCACAGGAAATGTAAGAGTCAAAGTGGCTGACATTGCACACTGTGTTGTCTTATGGGTTGTGAGGGCACAAGCACCCTTTAACACAGCTGAAAATTGCGCGCGGCTATTATAGTGTGAATTGCTTCAACAGACGATGGTCCACCCATGGACTGGTTCGATCAAGAGTGAACAGGGTGTGACTACCAGACGTCACAAACGGTAGGTCAGCTCATTCAAATGCTAAATATGTTATTAAACACTATTTAAATACATAGCTTGCAGCAGCATTTTTCCAGCATTGATATATTTTGTGCAAACAGGCAAGGCTATGGATTGCCCTTGGCATTATTATTTCACAGTTCCTCTGAATAGCAAACTCAGTTCATCCTTTTCTGTATTGAAAAGGAAAGCTCTAAAATATGTTGTTACTCATTTTGGAGTGAGTAAATCAAGTTTACAATATGAATTGTAGATGTCCAAAGTCACCTCGAACAGGGTCCACTGAAGCGTGTGCTGAAAAGAAAATGGATAGATTGATGTGCTTTATTGATTTTGAAGTAAATCCTAGAAGTATGTATCTCATTTACATAACCACTTTAGTATTTCACTGCGTGTATTTTCGCCTTTTAGACATGGTGGAAGTAAGAATAAATAATTGAGATGATCAACATAAGCAGTGAACATCTTAGTTGGAGTGAGGTATATCTTTGCCATAAAAGTGAGTCATGCCCTCTAACGACTCTACTATTTCAATTCTGTGAGAAGCAAATGACATGTGAGATGAACTTCAGCAGCTGGAAGTCAAGCCATTAACAGACCTTTGACATCCCCGCTGTCAGCCTAAAACTGTCAACGAAGAACAGCAGGTCACAATGAGCTTACCGGGTTTAACCGCAGGTATATGAAAGAAACTTCAATGATTCCTGTGGGGAAATTACATCAAAACAATAATCCTCCATCGGTAAACAGACTTGAGGAAAAAAAACTCCAAAAAAATATGTCTTTTGTTGTTTATTGCTCACATTTCTCAAGTTGGACTTTATGACAATATGGAAGCAGTTAAAGTAGAAACTGTGAAAATAACAGCTAATGTGAGCTATATTGCATATACATGGGTTTATGAGTTTTAACAAATAACAACTTTGGGCTTTCTTGATTTTCACTCTGATTTTCGAAGGTAGCACAGTAATAACACTAAATGGGTATCTATCCAGTAGTACTTGTTAGTGCCATTTTTCACTTGTTGGATAAAAACAGCCGAAGGATCTGTGGCTGTGTTCTCTCCATTTCTCTCCCAATGCATTTCATCGGCCACAGTAGCTAACAGCTCAATTGTTGTGGGTGAGATAATGTAGTTTTTATCGACAACACTACCCTATCAGTGACTGTTTTTTCCTTTACTTCTTATTTAATAGGATGAATTTATTATTTAACCTTTATTTAACCAGGTAAAAGCAATTGAGAACATGTTCTCATTTACAATACTGACACAGAGCAGAGCAAAAAAAGGGAAAATACTGTAAAAGTACCAAGACAACAAACGAAATCCGTTGTACACAGCTATACAACAAACATTTAAAAAAAACATTAAGTATAAAAACATGATATGAGACATTAAAAAAACAAACACTTTGCAAACACTTTGCTTGGAATTCAGGCCTGGCAAAACATTTACACTTTAGAGGGTTATTGTCCAATCTGCCAGGACGCCAACGTGGCCATGGACGCGAGAGACCTTTATCACTACTCATAGCTCTAGTTTAAAATTATGTTTGTAGCTGGGCATGATAAAACACAGTAGTTGTCATCAGGGGCATATTTGAGAACAGAATGTACATCATTTGGACACATGTAGTCCTTTAAACCTCCCACCTACAGCACCCAAGCATGGTGTGATTTTTTTGTTAGGCCGGCTGGTGCTACAATGCAATTATTTCAGCATTATGAAACAGGAAGAGGGATTTAACTGAATAGGATGACGAAATAACACTGAGTGGAGAACAAGATTTACACGACAATATATTGCAATATGGGTCACAATGTTTTTTTGAGCATTACATTAAATCTGAGTAAATCCGTATTTGAACATATGAGTCATACATTAGAATGGGTGTTTTGATGAGCTGGATAAACTGTCACAAGGCTGAACATAATGACATGCTCATGTTTCTCATTTGGAACAATTAAGCGGGAGATATTCAGTTTGGTTTTATTTGGCTTGCGTGCTTAATGTAAATAACTTACTTTGAAAAGACACACTTTTCTGTCCTTTAATGCACTGTTAAGGCTGCAAAGGCCCACGCATACATTTGGAAACATATCGGTCCATCCATCCATGGGCCACTTCAAGCCTCTTTTATCTCAGTGCTTGCATTTTATTGTTACATGAAATAATCATGTAATCTATGCTTTGCACAAGTGAATGCCTGTGGCAACCAATTGTATTTTGAAGCACTGTGCCAACAGTAAACAAATAATGTAAACAAGATAATACGCCTAGGGCATGCATATAGAGGGGCAATTATATTCTGTACCACATTTTACCAACAGAGTACAACAGAGTAATGTACAGATGAAGCTGTACACTATAAATTATAATAATTGAATCACAGACACTTAAATCACCAGTGTCTCTGTCTACTGATACAATGCTTTGACTGGCAATAACAGTCCTTGAGTTTCAGCATTTGTACAACATAAAAACAAACAGGGTCGTCACTAGGTTTTATGGGGGGGGAGGGGGGGGGGCTATTTCCCAAGGTCATGCACAGTGTGCAGTGTGTGATCAAAAAGATTTCACAGGCAGCTAACCAAGATTAATAATCTTGTGTCAAGGTTTAGAGTCCACATTACATTTGTTGTTATTTCAGTCTATATTTTAACACACTGCAGAAACAGCAAGTACGTGGACAGTACTACTGTACTACACAGGAAGGTCAGATTCGAAACCCCAACCTCAGCACAGT